>CM048751.1:118441612-119655987 GCA_026315105.1 Locusta migratoria
CGTTCTACATTTTCTTCCGAATCATGCCCTTTCCCTACTGTGTGCTTCCTATTTTAATTTTTATTTTTTTAAATTTGTTTAATATGTAATGAAACTTTCACTCTGCAGAGGAGTGTGCACTGTTATGAAACTTCCCGTAAGATTAAAATTTTAATCTGACAGGAAGTTTCATAACAGTGCACACTCCGCTGCAGAGTGAAAGTTTCTTTCTGGAAACATCCTTTAGGTTGTGGCTAAGCCATGTCTCCACCATATCATTTCTTCCAGGAGTGCTAGTCTTGCAGGGTTTGCAGGAGAACTTCTGTGAAGTTTGGAAAGTAGGAGGCGAGGTACTGGCAGAAGTAAAGTTGTGAGGACGGACCGTGAGTTGTGTCGGGATAGCTTAGTGGTAGAGCGCTTGCCCACAAAAGGCAAATGTCCCAGGTTCGAGTTCTGGTTCTGGACGAAAATCATAGAAGGAAACTTTCCTGGTGGTATAAATTTATATAAAAAATAGAAAAGGATGACTTACCCAAAGGACAGGCTCATCAACAGACACAAATAAAATCACACACAAACACATATACAAGCTTTCGCAACCGTTGGTCGCTTCTTCAGGAAAAGAGGAAGGAAGCAGAGGAGAAAGGGAATGATATGGGTTTTAAGGAAGTGGAAAAGTAGTCATTTCAATCTCAGGAGTGGAAGGACTTACCTTAGGGGGAAAAAAAGGAAGGTAAACAAATACACACACACTCAAACATATCCACACATAAACACACCTAGACAGACATTTCTACAAATGTCTGTCTAGGTGTGTTTGTGTGTGGATATGTGTGAGTGTGTGTGTATGGATCTGAAGATGGCCACCAAAGAGACTGAAACATGTTTTCTTTTAATTAAATTATTCGTGTGAGTATTGACTATTACACTACAGTAAAACCCAGCTTTTATGTTACCATATTTCACGTTTTCCTGCCATTTACACCATTTTTTGTTGGTTCCATTGAATTTCCTATTTTCAAAATGTTAATTCACCCACAGTTTTGCATTAACATATTTACACTTTTCCTGCATTTTACACTTTTTGAAACCATGTTCACAAAGAAAAAATGACATAATTGATATAAACTGACACTGGCATGGCTTTCACCTTCAAGTATAGTGTTTATAAACATTGTGCAGTCAAGTTTCTTGACACTCTGTGTTTATTCAAACTTATATTTCACGTTTAGTTGTTTGCAGTAAGCACCTAGTTGACTCACAATGTGAAGGCTGAAGTCCCATCAGCCACTGTGCCGATTGTCAGCTTAGCTTTGTTTATGTAACTGGTAGTTTCTCATGATTTGCATGATGTGTTTCAAGAATTTATTCCTATTTTGAAATGAAAATATTTATCTAAATATGTTTTGTGAAGTTTTATAAACAATGAGACTGGGTTTGCTTGTGTATGTTTGCTGCTCATTGAAGAGGGCATGATATATTATAACATCAAAAATGCAATTATAATGTGAGATGCAGACCCTGTGCAAATGTCACAAAAATACTTATGCACATATTTCCAGTTGAGAACGCAAATTGTAGTTGTGCAAAACATTGAAAAATACAAAAGTACAAAACTTGGGCAGTTTCACTATGTAAATAGCGAATGCTAGTTAAAGGCTTGCTGACCAAGTTGAGAGGATTGAAATTATGTCAAAAATTTATACGTCCCATAAAGTAACTAGTTCCACCTGGCACTTAAAATAGCATAAGAGTCAGATTATCTTTAGTACATAATAAATTAACTTCCTTGCGAGTATTTTCATGGCTATTATGTACATACATCACAAATAAATCACAAAAATACAAGAGTCATCCAATAAGCATATTTTACCATTTAAAACATTATTTCCAACATTTTCTGTTTTCCCAAATTTTACACAATTTTCATTAAATCCATTTAAAAGTATAGAAATGGGGTTCTATTGCATTAACAAACAAAATCTCAGTGAAATTTGTATCAAAATCCAAAACTGGAGACAGTACTTAAACATTCACCGTAGCATGAATGTATCTGGCATACTCACCATAACGATAAGAAGAAAGTGGAGTTTGCTCATTCCCACTTGATAGTGGTCGATACGCATCAATGTGCTGGTCCATATTCTCGTAATGAGAAGTATCACAACAAACAGGCTGAAAATAATAGAGAATTCTTTTTTTATTTGTGTTATTGTCATTTATAACATTACGAAGCTAGCAACTCTGTAGTTTGACAGTGTAATCTAAGCTTGCTTTCATACATATTAGCACTTCCTATGTGGGGGTAGCTTTCAGGTGGTTTTTTTAAGGAAATTGCGTCAAGAATTGGGAAATGAAACTTTGTCACTATGCAGTAACCATTTTACGTTGTACCATGTTTTAACTGCTTACATTTGTCTATACTGTTGTGAAATATGACCTACCAGTGTCACTTGTACAAATGTTTAAATTATAAAAAGGCTTAACACAAATGGTATAAAATAATCATGGTTGTAATCTAGAATAGTGTTGTGTTCTTCACTCTTCCAATATACAGACATTTCTTTGTAAAACTGAAATAGTCCTTGCACTGAAGACACACAATTTACAGGTAACTAGAAAAGTATTATTATTCTGAGAGTCCAAGATGTCCATTAGAACTGAAAATAGTTGATAAGTTTTAAGAATTGTGATTGTTTCAAACAGAAAAAGGAAATAAGAAACACTACTGAATGTTATCAATAAGGAAAGAATTAGCAGAAATGTTCATTAACTTCAGAGGGGATTTTATTATCATTAACTTCAGAGGGAATTCACAATGGAAAGTCAACTTGAGAGTACTTGACAACTGAGAAACTTAACATGGATTTTCAGGAGCAAGAAAATTCAGTTGTAAAAATAAAGTGCTTTTTTTCCTACTTTGAAACCATTTTCATTAATGGGTGAATGTCAATTAATCTTTCTGAAAACTTGTCAGTTACAAGTATTAAATAATGGAGAAAAAAAGTGTATGGATTTTAGGTAATGAGAGTGGTAAATGCTGAATTGTGGACACTAACACATAAAAGTCACAGAAATCTTCTTTTTAAGTAAGTAAGTCATGACATCTCCTTAGCCTATTTATTTGAAAGTACTTAGTATAGCATCCATCAGTTTCATCACCACAATGCTTTACTAGGCCTGGCCCTTTGGAGGTGATATGCTAATGTTTTCCTCCAACCTTTCTTCAAGCTGGCTTGTCTAGAAAATTATAGGGATACCCTGGTTTAACTTGTTTTTTAAAGCACTGTGGAACTTTGATTTTTTCTCATAAACAAGCTTTGTCATAACTGAAAGAAGCAGTAAGTGACTGGTAAAAAAATCATAGGATTAGCAGAGACTGAAACTGAGACCTTTGGATTTGCAATTTGGCACTTTACCAAATAGCTACTTACTGCTAAATATAATGTTCTACTTAATTTTTTATGTGTTAAAATGGTATAAAATCATTGTCATCTTACATAACAGAGGCTAGATTCCATCTCCGTATCACTTGTGCAGTGTGGTGGCCTTCCAACTGGTGATGGTGTAAGCCGGGAGCCTGTTAGTGGCGGGTCAATGAATTCTCCACTGACATGGTTGTTGACAGGAGGATCCACTTTCCAGTTGTGAGGAAGTGTGGCAGCTTCCAAAGTGGCTGTTGACAGGGACAGTGGAGCAAACACAGGTTGCCTGGAACCACTGCTAAGTGCTTCTGTACTGCTTTTGCCAGGTTGATCCATCAGTTTGGCTTTAGGAACACGAATACTTTCAGGCATCATTGGTGCAGGTGGCAAGATATTATTAGGTAAGCCAGTGCCAGGTACAGGAACAACTGTTGGATAGACTTTTAAATCAGGTATCCTTGTGCTGAAGGCCACTGCAGGTGCTACCGAATGTGCATGAGAATGTCGATGACTTGAATTTCTCCTGTTTGAAAGAAAACAGTTTTCTAACTAGACAGAACTTTGTATTAAAATACTTGCATTAATACAATTTTAGAAGAGGCATGAGAAAAGTAAAGTAGTAGCCATATATCCCAGAAAATTTTAAACTAAATGCCTTAATACTACAGTCAATTCAGGATTCATCCTGCTTATGAGCTACTATTTAATTCTCTTAAATTGGCTATATTGTAGAGTAACATTTAACATCTGAAATTACAGTCATTAACACCAGATTACAAAAATATTTTTATTACTTCCTTTTAAAGAATATCCCAAATGTCAACACACATGGCTGTATCAATGGTCTTCCATTATTCTCGCAAATAAATGGTTCATAGTACTTTTTAATATACACTTCACCACACACTGAAAGTCAGAGTGTACATTGTATCATTTTTAGCAATTTATTATTTGCTCTGTTTATGTATGTATCAAGTTTATGTATGTAAGCAACTGCATGCTTACATAATTTGTTAATCTCATCTTTTTCTCAGGGTCTTATGCAAGATATACAGTGAAATTAGAAGATATGTTGTACTGTTCACCTCAAATACTAGTTGTTTAAATTTTACCAATGAAATTAATGAGAACAATGTTCCTTTTCATTCAAAAGTTTCCATTTAAATTGCCTGAAAATTTGTATTACATGGACAACTACATTCTAGCCATAATCTTTTCAAATTTGATCTGTTATTTTCTGGTTTTTGGTCCATCAAAGGAAGCTATAGGAATACATCATGTTGATAATCAGCACATAATATAGATAAACAATTCATCTTTCCTTTAGATGAACAGAAAGCACTCAAAGTTACAAAATTTTACATAGCCATATATCACAGACCACAATTCTAAATAGAATTAGAACTGTCCTCACAATCAGGTAAAAAGAGAAGAGAGTGAGAACTGATCTCACTGGTTTCGTGTTGCTTTGTCCTTCATAGTTTGTTGTGAATTACTGTAAAGCCAATTTTATGCTGTTTAGAGTTATGGCATGTGACAGTTATTTATGTAAAAATATTACATCTTTGAGTTATTTCAAATAATATAATGAAGAGATGACTTGTTTATCCATATGATATACCGCTATTTCTTCCCATAATGATGGTGGTTGTACCATTAATGTTGTATTTAATCATACAGTGATATTCCTTATTTATGTATATTTTCTTGTATTTGTTCTATGGATGCCCCAGTACATAGTTTGGAAATATGAAAAGACACAAAATTACAAATAATTGTAATAGATTTCAAAATGTGAGTTTCATACATATGAAAAGAAACATCATTAGAGGCAAACCATTTGACTAATGAATAATGTCCAAGAACAACGTAAAATATGTAAAAGAATCACAGCTTAACATAAATGTGAACTTGGGTACACTGATGTAAGTTTCAGGTCCAAAAATCTAGTCTGACATTTTTACCCGAACAGTGGTGATGGCATCAGTCGGGTTGTATAGTGAAATTGCTCTCCAAAATCAGATCAATTTAAATGGTTCTTCATGTAGAAAGTGTTCAAAATGCGTAGTCAAAGGAATTCAGTGCGTAAAATGCAATTTATGGTTACATTAAAAGTGTGCAAAAGTTTGTTTGAACTATATAAATGATGATATCCTGTGGACATGTCTGGACTGTGTAAGTGAAAAAATGTGGAAATTAACTTCTGAAATAACTTGCAAAGACGAAATTATTCGTGTTCTACAAAGTGATGTTAATGCTCTAAAAGCTGAAGTGTCATTGCTGAAGCAGGCAAATATTGAACTGGAGCGTGAAATATGTTGTGTTCGTAAAAACTCTTGTGCACCAATTGAAGATAAATCGGCAAATACGCGGAGTGATACAAACAGTGTAAATGTCAACAAATCGGCAAATACGCGGAGGGATACAAACAGTGGAAATGTCAAATGTTTCATGCAGAAGAAAATACTGTACAATGCAAAAAACAGTAATGAAATTCCAAATTGTGGTAACAGAAATTCGATGAACAGCGGCGATTTACATACTGAGAACAAAAGCAGGTTATTAAAGAAACCCAAAATCTTTGTTTTGGCAGACAATCACGGAAAAGATGTCGTGGACATATTACGAAATATGATACCAGATGCAAAAATAACCGGCATCATTAAATCAGGCGCGCCTCTCTGCGAAGTTTTAAGATCCTGCGAAAGTTCAGAAATGACGGGAAATAATTGTATCCTAATCGGCGGCTCAACAGATGTTTATCATAATGAAAGCCACATTGCAACGAGGGCACTGAAGGAAAAATTACTTCAGTTCCCTCTTGTAAACTTTTATGTGGTCAGCCTTCCACCTAGACATGATTTAATCTCAGATTCATGTGTTAACATCGAGCTAACAGCCACAAACAGAAAATTCGAGAAGATATGTAGAAGTACTAAAAATGCTACATATGTGAACATAAACAATGTTAGCAGTGAATATTTCACAAGACATGGTCTCCATAGAAACGTTAAAGGAAAAAGGGAAATGTGTTTGGAAATCCTGAGGAAGATGAAAGATGGGTACTCCTTGAAGAACATCACAATCCCAATCCCAGGAAAAATTGCATCAGAAGAAAATAGTTCAGTGTCATCTTTGGGAAAAACATCAGCTGATGCAGTTAAAATAACATCCACAGTTGACATAACTATGTCAAACCCATCAACACCAGCGGTAGATACTGAAACAGCGCCTCCAGAAGCGAAAGCAGAAGCAGATTCAAGTGACATCTCTACCGCTACATCTATAGAAGTAGCACAAATAAAAACAGCAGCAGCTTCAGATCAAATAAAGAAACGACAGGTAACACTCCAAAAATCGTCAAAAACAACAACATTAAGAAGTTCACAGAGGATGGAACTAAGACTGAGAAGAGTGGCAATTCAAGACAAGGATTTTTTATGGTGTCGTCACAGAACAAGGAGAGAGCTGATCCATATATCATTGATTCAATCTCAAGACTCTTGCACTGCTGAGAGAAGCCTAACAGAAAAACAAGTAGTGTTATCAAAACTCCCAGTACCTTCAATTCAAGAAACTGGAAAGGAAAAACCAGAGCTCAGGAATCTAAAAGAAACTACAGCATCAAGAGACAACAGTGCAGTTACAGTGCCTCAAATTGCAGCTCCACAAACAGTAGCCCTGAGAAGATCCACTAGGCAAAAAAAAGTAGTTTCAGGTAACGATGACAATTTTTTGTGGCCAAAACTCCTCTCTCACAAGACGTCATAGCAGTCACCAATAGCACCAAAACTGAAGAATGTGACAACCTCAACATTTATTGTCACAACGTTCAAGGACTACAAAACAAAGTGAGTGAACTTGAAATTCTCTTGTCTGATTCTAATGTTCTGTCTAACATGCATGTCTTGTGTATTAGTGAACACTCACTAAAACAGTTTGAGATACCTTATATCTGTTTTCAAAACTTTAGATTGGCTCACCAGTACTCAAGGAAAAATTTCAAAAGTGGTGGTGCTGGTATATATGTACGAACCAACATCAATTGTGATCCTCTCCATCCCTGTGAAGTGTACTCTATAGATAAAAACATTGAATTAGCTGGGGTAGTTCTTCCAGACTTAAATATGAACATAATTTGTGTATATAGATCACCTAATGGTAACTTTTCTGTCTTCCTTAAAAACTTTGCATTATTGTTAGAAAAAGTATGCTACAAGAACTCAAAAATGGTCATAATATGTGGTGACTTTAATATTGATTTCCTTGAAGATTCTGCTAGTAGGTCTCAATTACTAAACTTAATGATGTCCTTTAATTTAATTGTAAAAGTCAATTCTCCAACAAGACTAAACAGCTGTCTAGACCAAGTAGCAACTAACACTGACTGCAATGTAAGGACTATAGGGGTTGGTTTCTCAGATCACTGTGCACTTACAATTCATGTTAAATCCCCATCTAATGCACTCCCATCAGAAAAAATTACTATCAAGTCCAGAAGTTATAACGACAATAACATAAATAACTTTCTATTGAGACTAAAAAAGGAAGAATGGCAAAGTGTTTACTTCATCAACTACTAATGAAAAGTTTGACAATTTTCTACTGAGATTTCAATACTATTTTAACTGCCATTTTCCAGAAAAAACAAAAACTATCACCAAAAATAAAAATAATGCTTGGATCTCTAAAGGTATTAAAACTTCATCAGAACAGATGAAACTGCTACACAAAATAAGCAAATTAGATTGTGGTAACTCTGAGGAGTTCAAGGAATACTACTGTCCCTACAAAACCATATATAGGAGTGTTATCAAATGTGCTAAAAAGTTCCATAATGATAAAATAATTAGTGGTTCCTCTAATAAATGCAAGACCGTTTGGGGCATTGTAAATGAACAGTCTGGTAGAAAGATGAGGGTAGAGCCTAAGGTTACAATCAATATAGAAGGGCATAAGACTGAAAACGTACAGAAAATTGTAAACAAATTTAACAGTCATTTTTCAGAAATTTCCTCAAACCTCCTGGCCACCTCTGCTAATACTGTATACTCCCCTCTAAATAACTTTACTCCTCTGAAGTCATTCTTCCTAACTTCTACAACACAATGTGAAGTTGAAGATACTATTAAGAAAAAAATTAAAAAGACCCATTCTGCAGGACATGACCTGATACCTTGTTTTCTACTTCACAAGTGTGCAAACTACATCAGTAAGCCCCTATCAAACATCATAAATACCTCCTTTCTGGAAGGAACATTTCCGTGCCAGCTAAAACTTGCTAAAATTATACCTCTATACAAGAAAGGAGAAAAATCTGATGTATCAAATTATAGACCAATCGCTATACTATCTGCTTTTTCAAAAATATTTGAATATTGTATGTTCACAAGACTAGAAGCATTTTTAGAGTCCAGCAATATAATCTCTTGTTCCCAATATGGGTTCAGGAAAAATATGTCCACAACAAATGCTTTGTATGCATTTCTGGAAAAGTGTTCAGAACTTGTTGACCATAAACAACCTGCTATTGGCATATTCCTAGATCAATCCAAGGCTTTTGATATGGTTGACCATAAGCTGCTCCTTATGAAACTCCAAAAGTATGGAATCAGGGGTGTAGCCCACAGTTGGTTTGGTAGCTATCTCAGCAAAAGAATGCAGTACGTAGAAATAAAAGATCCAAAGACATCCAGAGCTTGCAGGTCAGATATACTACATACAAAGAATGGCGTGCCTCAGGGGTCTATTCTTGGCCCTATCCTCTTCCTTTTGTTCATCAATGACCTCCCAGAACACATACCTGCTGCCAGCTCCTTTCTGTATGCCGATGATACAAATATCTTGATTACCGGTAATGTCGACATATTACAAGATGCAATCAATGAAACCACCGCTCAGTTACACTCTTGGTTTGAAGCAAATAGATTACTCATAAATACACAGAAAACTGTAAGCATGAATTTTCACACAAGACAAAATCTTACTCCGTGTAATGCAGCAGTAGTCATTGGCAAAGACTCCATTGCTAACAGACAGGACACCAAATTTCTTGGACTTACCATAAGTAATACTTTAAATTGGAAACCACACATTGAGGCTTTGTCACAGAAACTCAACAAAACATGCTATTTACTACGATCAATCAGAGATACAGTCAGTATAGATACTTTGAAGCTGATATACCATGCCCTGTTTGAGTCCGTTTTGAGCTATGGCTTGATCTTCTGGGGAAGTAGTTCTGAATCCCTTGTAATTTTCAGAATTCAAAAACAAGTGGTTAGAATAATAGCTTTGAAAAAAAGATTTGAACACTGCAAACCACTGTTCAAAAAACTAAAAATACTCCCACTCCCATGTATCTATATACTGGAAGTGGCTTGTTGTACAGTCCGATACCTGGAGTCCCTCGACAAAAATGCTGACCGCCACACACATGACACAAGAAATAAAACCCACCTGCAGATTATACCTCACAACACTAAACTATATGCTAATGGGGCTAAGTATATGGGCATCAAAATTCATAACCACCTCCCTCCAGACTTAAAAACAATCAAAAATCCAAAAATAATGAGAATTAAATTAAAGGAACTATTACTAAATCACTGCTTCTATTCTATTCAGGAATTTCTGGGGACAAAATTCTAAGTTATATCTGTAAACTGATATGTTATAGGCCTAGCTATAAGATTTACATGTAATGTCTTATCTGTATGTACTCTGCAACAAATTTCCTGTGTTAAATTGAAACATTAATCTATTATGGTAACTTTGCAAATCCTGTTGATTACACTTCTAATGTAATATGTTTCAGCTCTAATATTATCCATGATAATTTAAAGAACTGCTGTTTTCTTCTTATAAATATCTTGATTAATTTAATCAAGTACTGCACTTCTTCTGTTTATAATTATTTTGCTTATATTTTTCTGTCATGTGAAGTCTATAACTCCATACCCTTGTACTAATGTAATATGTTATAGCTAAAAAATTTGCTTATTTTCTGCCATGCAAGTCTGTAACTCCATGTTCTTGTAAATAATGTAATATGTTATATCTAAAAAAAAAAAAAAAAAAAAAAAAAAAAAAAAAAAAAAAAAAAAAAAAAAAAAATTATAGCTAAGAGAATTTGCATACAAAATTATCCATGATAATTTTAAGAACTATATTTTCAACTTACAGATATTCTCATTAATTTAAACAAGTACCATTATTTTTCTGTTTGTAATTATTTTTGCATCTGGTTGTAATTATTTTTGTGTATATTTTTCTGCCATGTGTAAGAAAGTCTGTAACTCCATGTCCTTAGCCTTAATTTAATTTTTATAGCACTATTTGCATTATTGTACAAAGTACAAAAGTGTTTTATTCCTAGTGCCTTGTCCTATATCACTGTGTGCTCTACTGTACAAATGTTTGATCTACAGGGCAAATAAAACCAAACTAACTAACTAACTAACCTGTCCAAAATTCACTTTACTATTAGTCAGATTTTTTTTGTTCCATTAAATGCTTCTCAGATTATTTTATTGTATTTCTCAGCATATTGTCACACAAATGTCACCATTACTGATTTCAATATCTTACAAAGTCATGATGTACAGGGTGACTTTAAATTCGCGCACTCGGGATTCGCAGCACGATTCCTCACATGCTAACAATAAAAAAATGTCTCTGCACATATTCCTGGCAGTAAATGGATGTTGAAGATTGAGATGGGTGTGTGTTCCATGTGTCAGTGTGTTTCAGAATTACACTACTACACCAACAAACTTCTAGGGGATGTGGGAGGCGTCTTGAGGAACAAAATGTGCATGGAAACCCATGCCCATAAATGCCATTCAACAAGCTACGGAGAGTCCAAGTTACAGGCACCAGCTCCCTGCCACTAGACATCCTCTTCAGCAACTTCGATGCTCTGTAAAATCATTGAATGACGTTTCCGGGCATGGGTTTCTATGCTCACTTTGTTCCTCAAGACATCCCCTAGGAGTTTGTTGGTGCAGTAGTGTAATTCTGAAACACACTGACATATCGGACATACACACATCTCACTCTTCAATGTCAATTTACTGCTGGAAATATGTACAGGATGAAATTTTGTGAGAGACGTTTTTTTATTGCTAGCATGTGAGGAATTGTGCTGTGAAGCCTGAATGCACGAATTTAGGTTCACCCTGTATATACATATATACTTTTTTTTCTTAAATCTCTGACATTGCATCCATGTGAATAACAATTAAAAGTCATTAAAATTAAGACTTCTGTTTGAAATCTTAACATAATTTATATTTTCTAAATCAAATACAATTAAATTTACTATTTAAGGAAAAGTACAAAAATGTGTAGGTGTATAAATTTGCCTTTATGGAAAAAATGAGGAAATACTGATATGAAAAACTTAATATCAAGTTGCAAATGAAACTAACACAAACTTACCCATGGTAGTAGTTACCCAGAGGCCTCCTTTGTATTTCCAGGAAATATAGTGTTGCCATTGCCACAAGGCTGTGAACAAAATCAATTCCAAGCATCAGTTACATAGTTTTGGTAGCATGTCGAATACCCATAAAACAAATAAATTTGTCCCTTACCATAGTGCCATAATAAGAACTAATACTATGATAGTTATCTGGATGAATTTGTTAGACCATGGCAGTGCTTCAACTTCCTCTCTGTGATGACAGCGCCTATGTCTCACAGAAATATTTGTTGCTTTACTGGTCACTGCAAAGATAAAATGGATCAAATTGTAAGTCTTTGTAATGAAGAATGATCTGCAAGACATGTAGAAATGAGAAGAGAACAGTAAGACATTAGATAACTTTCACAGCATAGGACATGCATCGACAGAAATGCACTTGTCGAAAAGTAAGGGGTAGAGATTACTTAGAATGCAACCATTCAAAGTTACTACTAGGAAAGGAAAACATGCTACCAGAGTTGAAGAGTAACGTGTTACTTGTAACAGATATTTTTCAAAGTTAGCAGACGGTAATGGCATTATTATTTGCCCAAAGTAGCTTTAACTGTAACTAAGTTGCTTTTATCGGTTAACGATTTAACAGAAGTATCGTTACTTTTTTGTTGCTAGTAGCGTAACATATTTTTTGTAAGAATCTCAAGACTGAAGAATGCCATGCTTTAATTTTAGTGAAGACAAAAAAGAAACAATATTTATTCCTAAATTACATATTTTCAACAACGTATGTTGGAAATGCATATTTTTCAGTACCATTATGACATTTAATAGTACCCATTCTTTCAGAACATTTTTATTTTATAATTAATATACAGGGAAACAATCCTGTATGAAAAAATATTTTAAAAAAACGTAAAGAAAGTTGGACTTACCCGGCGAGAAGGCACCAGTTCGTTGATACACAAATAAAAATAAAAACATACACATACACACACACAAAACTGAGCTTTCGCATCCTATGGTTGCTTCATCAGAAAGAGCAGAGAAGGAGAGAGAAAAGGAAAGGATGAGGGTTTTAAGGGAGTGGGTAAGAAGTCCTTCCAATCTCGGGAGAGGAAAGACTTAGCTTGGGGGAAAAAGGATAGGTAAACAAACACCCACACCCACACAGACATATACACGCACACACACCAGGGCAGACATATGCAAAATGCAAAGAGGTTGGACGGAGAGGCCAGTCGAGGCAGAGGTTCTGTCCAGAGAGCAGAGGCAAAGATGTTGTAGAATGATGGGCGGGAATTTCAAACTAACGAAGGTTGAGACCAGGTGAGCAATGGGAAGAGAGAATATGTTGAAGGGCTAGTTCCCATCTCCAGAGTTCTGAAAGGTTGAGGTCAGTGGGAAGTATCCATATATTCCAGACGGTGTAACACTGTGCCAAGATGTGCTGCCTGTACACCAAGGCATGCTTAGCCACAGGGTGATCCTCATTACCAACAAACACTGTCTATCTGTGTCCATTCATGCGAATGGACAGTTCGATGCCAGTCATTCTCACATAGAACGCTTCACAGTGCAGGCAAGTCAGCTGGTAAATCACATGGGTGCTGTCGCAAGTGGCTCTGCCCTTAATTGTGTACACCTTCCAGGTTACAGGACTGAATAAGTGGTGGTGGGAGGATGCATAGGGCAGGTTTTACACTGGGGGCGGTTACATAGGTAGTAGCCGGAGGGTAGGGAAGGCGGTTTTGGGATTTCATAGGGATGGACTAGGAGGTTACGGAGGTTAGGTGGGCAGCCGAAAGACGCTCTCAATGGAGTAAGAGGAATGTCATGAAGGATGGATCTCATTTCAGGACAGGATTTAAGGATGTCGTATCCTTGCTGGAGAGCCACATTAGAGTCTGCTCCAGTCCTGGACAGTATCCAGTGACAAGAGGGGCACTTTTAGTGTCCCTCTGTTGGAGGTTCTGGGTGTGAGGGGAAGAGGAAGTGGCCCTGGCTATTTGCTTCTGTACCAGATCAGGAGGGTAGTTGTGGGATGCGAAGGCTGTCATCAGATTATTGGTGTATTGGTTCAGGGATTCAGGACTGGAGTAGACTTGTTTGCCACAAAGACCTAAGCTGTAGGGAAGGAATGGATGGCAGCTGTCATAATGGAGGTACTGTTGTTTGTTGGTGGGTTTAATCTGGATGGATGTTACATAAAAAAATAACTTTTCCAACCCTGCATGCTATGAACCTCAACTTGATCATTAACCCATTAACAGACATTTCTTCAACTTCCAAAACTGTTCACAATTGAGTGATTTGCATTTATAATATATAAAGTAATGCAAAAGCATTTTGGCATGATTTTTTGAAACATATGACAACATGGCCTCTTTGTGTATAGTCTGACAGAGTGTAATCCCATAGGCAATACTAGACTCCATCGAGTAAAGGAAATGATATATTAGAGTCCACTGAAAAGATCAAATTTTTGTGCAATTATGAATCATGTGTGAGAGTAAGGGTAACAATCATAATAATCATTGTGTCTACATCTGAAGAGAGTATAGAATATGAATGAGTCCCATATTTGTGTATAAAATATTCAAGTAGTGAGGTTGAATGGCAGGTGGTGTGGGCAATAGCACTGATGGATGTATTGATATCCATAAAAACAGAAATAGCTCTTTGATAGTCCTAACATAGACAAGATCTTGAGACTGTCCCTTCACTATATACATCTGTCTTTAAAAACAAATTTTGCTATAGCTCGACCAGACACAAATTGATTGGCAGCTAGTTATTTATAGGATGGCTACCATAGCAACAAACAATCAGAGAAAGACTTTAGTCGCAATTTCTATACTGCATACTTTTGTCATGAACTGTGCTACCTTGGGTGTTAATTGGCACAGTTAGTTGCAGATGAAACTTGTAGCAGATAATGTAGCAATTCTGTTCCATTTTCTTTGTACAAATTGTTTCTTTGCAGGGCATTTTTACTTACATAACATACTGTCCTAAATGGGCAAAAATATGCAGGATAGTGATACAAGTATTAACAACCTGGTAAGCAAACCATCTACTTCAGATTAATGATCAGAATATGACTATCTAAAATGCAAATGCCTGGTTGTTGCTGCCACAGCCATATTGTGAGTGCAATCAAATGTAAATTAACAACAATGAACCTCCCATGTTTGATTGTTAAACAGTTTGTTATTTTGACAAACATACATACAGAAAAATACTTAATCATTGTGTTATTTTTAGGGATTCTAGGAACAGTCTGTATGATAACTGCAGCTATGCAATTGAGAATGATATCAGGAAATTGATGGGAATGCTCTGAAAATTTACGAGAAAATTTGTCTCTCTTTCAGCTCTACAATAATGCCTGGATGAAGTATGAGTCATTCTGTTTCTCACATTATCATGCCGTGTCACTAAGAACATCTGAATGTTTTATACAAGAGATTACCTGAACAATTAATTCCCAGAGCACTGCCTCCTCACCATTGTGATTTATAACATCTTCAATAGCTTATTTAGATAATTTTTTTCTGTAACATGTCATTCTTAAATAAACATAATTGTGAAATTAGTATTTGTCCACAATAAGATGACTGTTCAGGGGGTGGCTGTTGGGATGGTGGAAGGTGTGGCTTGTCCCCACATTAGTGCAGCTAAGGGGAGAGGAATGGTGAGGGGAAGGCAGTGTCAGCTTGTCATTACACTAGTTTTGTTCTTAATGAAGGATTTTATTTGTTAGCTGACTCAATGTATGTAGAAATACCACACTTCAATGGACAGCCAAACCACTGGCAGTGTTTGGAGGCAACTGAATATCTTTAAACTACAGCCAATTTTCTCTGCTTCAGGCACCAGCAAAATAATAAAATACCATTTTTCAATGGCTGCTGGATACTTTCACGTTTGGAACTAGGTTAACTATTATGGTCCAGGGACATCACATGCTCTCCATTTCAAAAAGGACATCCTTTTCAGAAGAGAAGTGATGGGTTCTTCAAATATTTGCCATGTTATGAGATCCTGTAGGGCGCAGTGGTTAGACCTCATTGATTACTCTGTGTGCATACTATGAAATGAGAGAATTGAGAGCGACGCAATCTTCAAATGTATTATAAATCCAGTAAATTTCTGGAAATGAGTTACTCAACGAATATTTATCCACCTAGTACCCTACAGAAGGCCAAGAAGTCTGTAATAGGAATTGTGAAACACATTGAATATCTCATGTGCATAAATTAAGATGTGATACCTCTAGTTTCACATGTGAATTAAACTTTTACAAAAACTGAGAATGTTTCTCATTAGGGAACTAGATGGAATAAAAATAAGATCAGAGTCTTCAAAATTTATGGATTAACAACATAACATTTTTTTCCATTTCTCATAAACGTACCTGTTGAAATGCTACTGGCTGTGCTTTTTAAACTATCCAGGCGTTTTAATTTGACAAGTTTCTTGTTCATTCTTTCCAGTTCATCAATTCTTGTTTCAAGATTATCAGTAACTTTGCACAGTTCCTTCACAGCACCAACATTTTCCATAAAGATGCGTTCCTGTGCCAGAAACAAATGTGTAATCAGTGTGTCTCAGCAATACACGTTATTTTAGTGAGTGAGTTACAGACTGAGAAAAATAACTTATGGCTACACTGCACATAGTCTGATGTTTACCTTGTTTACAACAAGAAAGTTTTCAATACGTTGCCCTGAAGGGAGAACAATGTCCCCAGCAGGTCGGACTGCATCTGGTATTACTTGCTGTACCTCCTGTGCAATGACACCAGTGTCAACTACAGGTGCACAGCTTGTTACATCTAATCCTGTAAGACCAGCATGCTGAGCAAATTCTGGTGCTACGCAGTACCTCACTACTCTAAGCTGCTTCACATTGTGGAGTTGTTTGCGAGTATCACACTGAAATAGGAAAAATAGACAGTCAAATATATGCTTTCCTCATAGTTGTGGAAATATGCAGTGACTTTGATTGAGCTGTGTGGTAATAATTAGACATACAATAGTTGTTGGCATTCAGAATTCTACAGCAGTGTTTCTCAACCTGTAGGTCGCAGTTCCCTGGGGTGTTGTGAAATTTTCGTCAGGGGATTACAATTACAGCTGACCATAAATCTATCAGTGCAGTGCTTGTCTGAGTACTAGGGGTTTCATAGTATACAGAAATTAAAAAGTGAAATTTATTTTGTGTGAGAATTTTGTAATTCCTCATTTAAAATTACTTATGATTTGCAGATTTTTTATGATAAATTTGCTGTGATTACAATGAATAAGTACAAAGCCTGGAAACTGTTTTTGGAACCAGTAAATTGTAAAATAAAGAAGAAGCAAGTAATTTACAAAATTAAAAAAAAGAATACTTATTTAGAAAATGCCTATAAAGTAATGAGCATAGTTGCAAAACACTTGATATTCAAAATATACTTTCCTATATGAATTTTTATAAAAACAAGATATGAGTTACAATACAAAACATTCACTACAATACAAATTAGTTATAAATCAATAGTATGGAAATAAAATTCATTGCCTTTGAAATCACAGATGTACTCTTGTTATGGTTCAGGAGGAGGAAGGGCAGGGGTCACCAGAGAATTTCACTTGGAAAGGGATTGCATATTCAAAAGGTTGAGAAACAGGATTCTACATAATAAATTATAAGTGTTTATGTTAATAGTGTTCATTACATGCACGGCATGAATGCAATGTATGACTGTCCTGTGAATACAGAATTGGTGGTACAAGTGAGGTGGCAGCATGAGGAAGGGGACAGGATGTAAGGTATGGGTGAGGAAATATATTAGTGTGTTGGGTGGAGTGTGTACAGACTATATAGGCCAGAAGAGGCCTCATCAAAATGCTGTGAGAGGGAGGGGTGGGGAAGAGAGGGGGAGAATATGTTAGTGGAATGGAAGACATATGGTGGGCTGGAGTCTGAGCAGGGAAGGGAAGTGGTGGTGGTGGAGGATGAGAAATTGTGAAGGGTGAGGCCCACAGAGTCATGAGAATTTATACCAAATATAAAGAGAAGCTGATGTTGGAAGTAAGGATCCAGATGGCATAGTCTGTGAAGCAGTCATTGACGTAAAGCATATCAGTAGAGCCAATGGGTGGTGCAACAGTCTCTTATGCATCAAAGAATGGAAATTCCTGGAAGAATTCAAAAATATTTTGAGAAGAATAGGTTGTTACTCACCACAAATACATGTCGATGAGCTGCAGAAAGGCACACATAACAGATAACAACTAACTAAATAGCTTTCAGCTGTTATGGAAACACACACACTCACACAAACATGACCGCCATCTCAGGACACTGTCGCCAGTCTGTGGGACTCACGATGGTTGAGGCAAATGCAACAACTGGTGGGGGATGAAGAGGCAGCATGGAGAGGGAAGCAGGAAGGGAGTGATGGGATGCACAGTAGGAGTGTAGGAATACACCAGGGCTGTCTGATGAACAGGGAGGAACAGAAGGGGACAGAGTGAAGGAGAATGGAAGATGTACATGAGGTTACAGTGCAGGCAGGAAAGGTGGTGGGGCAGAAGTGGAAGCTTAGGCCTGGGATTGTGGTATTGTAGGATATATTGTAGGGAGAATTCCTATCAGATAATTAAAAAAATCTGTTTTTTTTTTTTTTTTTTTTTTTTTTTTATGGCGTATAGCAGAGACTGTGTAGCAGTCATTTAAGTGAGCTATATCATACAGGGCTGCATGCTCTGCAACAGGATAGTCATGCTGTGTCCTGGCCACAGTTTGATGATGGCATTCATGCAGACAGCTTGTTACTTGTCATGCCCATGTAGAAAGCTGCACAGTAGTTGCAGCTCAGTTTGTAGATCACATAACTGCTTTCACAGTTGCCCTGCCTTTTATTGGACAGGAAATGCATGTGACAGGACTGGACTAAATGGTAGTGGGATGATGGATAGGGCAGGGTTTTCATCTAGCCTATTACAGGAATATGAGTCATTGTGCAAGGACAGAGATCGAGTACAGATGGACAAGGATATTATGTAAGTTTGGTGGGCAGTGGAATACTGTAGTAGAAGGGGTGGGTAGGAGATTGGGTATGGTATTTCTAATTTCAGGGTAGGATGAAAGGTAGTCAAAACCCTGGTGGAGAATGTGGTTTAACTGCACCAAACCTGGGTGGTAATGTGTCACAAGAAGAGTGGTCTTTTGTAGCCGGACATGACTGTGACGGAGGCAGTGGTGACTGGGGAAACAGGACATGTGAGATCTGTTTCTGGATAAGATTGGGAGGGTACTTACAATCAGTGAAGGGCTCAGTGATGTCTTTGGCATATGTGGAGACGGACTGCTTATCACTGCAGATGTGATGGTCATGGTTGGCCAGGCTGTATGGAAGAAATTTTACCACACCAAAAAGTACCTTCCATACAGCCTAGCTGCCTGGAGTTGATGCATCTGCAGTGATGAGCAGTCCCTTTCCAAATATGCCAAATTCACTGTCTGTAATTACCCTCCTGACCTTGACCAGAATCACATCTCAAGTGCCCCTTCTGTCCAGTCACCCACCATCTCAGCCACAAAGGACATCCGTCTTGTGACCCAGTATCAACCCAGGACTAGAACAGTTAAACCACATTCTTTGCCAGGCTTCAACTACCTTTCATCCTGACATGAAATGATAAATATCCTCCCCACCCCCTCTACAGTGGTATTCCACTACCCACCAAACATATGTAATATCCTTGTTCATCACTACTTCATCCATTATCCCAGATCCTTGCCACATGGTCATATCTCTGCAACAGACCTAGATGCAAAACCTGTCATATCCATCAACACACCACCATCTACTACAGTCCTGTCTCATGTATTTCCTATCACATAGAAGGCGGGGCAACCTGTGAAAACAGTAACGTGATCTACAAACTGAGCTGCAACCACTGTGCAGCTTTATATGTGGGCATTACCAGTAACAAGCTGTCTGCCTGTATGAATGGCCATCATCAAACTGTGGCAGGAGACAACTGGATCATCCAGTTGCAGAGCAAGCAGGCCTTAATGGTGTGACTCGCTTCAATGACTGCTACACAGCCTGTGCTACATGGATCCTCCCCACAAACTCCAGCTTTTTTGAACTGCACAGCAACATCCCTGAGGCCTAAACCTTCATTAGTTCCTGCCACTATCACCCTTCCCTGCCCACACTCAAGTAAGTTTGTCATTCTGCTACAGTCTCCAGTTTCTATCCTTCCCTTCCTTACTGTCCATCAGACAGCACTGGTGTATGCCAAGCATACCTCCCCTCTCTTACTGTTTCCTTCTCTATGCTGCCTTCTCATATTGACCACTGGTTGCTTTTGCCATGGCCATCATGCAGTCTGGCCACAGTGCCCAGAGAGAGAGAGAGAGAGAGAGAGAGAGAGAGAGAGAGAGAGAGAGAGAGAGAGATTGAGTGTTTCTATGTCTGACACAGGCATAACAGCCAAAAACTATTTAGTAAGTTGTAATCTGTTATGTGTACCTTTCTGCAGATCATTGAGACATCCCTGTGGTGAGTAGCAACCAATCATTCTTGATACTTTTAAATCTGCTATGTTTGTATGTCTTGGCCACTGACAAATTATGGTTACTAGAAGGCTGGGTGCTCAGTTGTTGAATATGCAGCCCTACATGGCATGGTTCACTCCAGTGACAGCTTCACCACCAGTATCATCTAGATCCTTCCCTCCAAAACCAATCTTTTCAAAATTACAAAGGTGGGAACTCTGCTTACAGGATATCCTATATTCTCTTAACCCCCTCCCCTTCTCTACCACTGGAACTCAAACTTCACTAGTTCCCAAGCTGCACCAGCTCTGACATACTTGCACTACAGCCCTGCATACCCCTTCCATACCACCAATGTACTATAGTATCCCCTTCATTTCACCCCCAGTCCCTTCCCTTTCACAGCCTCACAATCAACAAGGCCTGTTCTGGGCAATGTAAGACATGCACATTCCACCAAGTAGCACTTCTATATTGACATATGTATACCTTGCATCCCCTCCCTGCCTCCTGCCCCCTCCACATATTACATTCTCATACCCACCACTGACTGTTGCTCCCACAGGGCAGTTGTACATTGCAGTCTCACCACAGAGGTTGGAGACAGTGGTCATGTTTGACTAAATGGTGTTCTTTGTGCCAAGAGTTGAATGAGAAGCCTTTTAAGTGTGCCTGTCTGCATCTCATTGTGATATCTACAAGGTAAACAGAAATCTATCCTTTTAAAAATACACATTTAAAATTATGTAGGATAAGCAAAACAATACATAAGAGATGCAAAAAACAGTTCCAGATTAACGAAAGTGCAAAAATATTTTGTGTGTATAAAATTTAGTTTAAACACTTTATGTCTATACTTTATTAGGTACATAGGTATATTAAACACGAGCTGTCTTGGCATCATAATTATAATTTTATTAATTCACCAATGACAGTTTCAGATTGCTTGAAATTGCCACAAGACCTGAAGTTAACCAACTGCCAGCATGGTGCGAGGGATAGTGTCACCGATTGCGGTGCTGAATGTCGCAGGTTCAATATTGTCCACCGGCAAAAATTTATTTCTTTGTAATTATTATTTCCACTCTACATGTTTCTTATGTTCACTTGTAATTTCTACATTTTCTTATGTTAACTATTCTTCTAATTTCTGGTACATTCTGTCAGTTTATAAATAGCAAAGCACTCTGCCCGAGAGGCAGTCAGTGCTGCGTGTATGTTTCAGTTCACAATAAACCTGCTTTCAGTATAAGTGCTGTGTTCAATTGACAACCCTGCCTTCAAAGTCAAGCCTGCTTCCATTTCAACACAACAATATTAGACATCTTTCATATTACATATTTGATATTAGGTACCTACCTCTGACTTCAGACTACTGCCCTTACCACTGTATTTACCTCATGGCTTAGTTTGTGAGTAAACCTTCCCTTCCATCCCCTTTCTCTTCCCCCCTCCTCTCTCCTACTTGACGAAGGAAGTAACTTCCAAAAGCTTGTGATGTAAGTTTATTTTCATCTTTTTTTTTTTTTTTGTCTTTTGATACTATCAACAGTACTGAGCTGAGGTAAGTACTGGTCAGGAAATATATCTCCGTTAAATAATTGAAGACCTCAGGGGTAAGTAATGATAACCTTCAATTTTTGTATTTTTAATGTATTTGGTGCAAACAAGTAGTATATTAATCTGTAGAGAGATGGCAAATATAAATATTAAAACAAATATCAAAACATGTAATAGAAAATAGTTTTCAAAGATACAAGTCATCATATCTCAGAACTTTATAAATGAGGGTTATCATTATTCCCCCCCCCCCCCCCCCCCCCCCGAGGTCTTCAATTCTCTCACATCTCTTTACCAGAATTTTCATCAGATTAACTTGATATCAGATGGTGTTAGACACATGGGGTACTGTGCCTAAAAATGTCGCAGCAGATAATTGGCTTTATCAAATAAAAAAAAAAAAAAAAAAAAAAAAAAAAAAAAAAAAAATGTGCAGTGTCCTTATTAAGATTTGCAGTGCAGTCCAGTATACAAGAATTGTAATCAGACCCACATGATGCATCACAATGTGAACCTGTAGGTGGTGTAGGTTTTCATATTCTGGGTGAAAAGACAAGGAGAGACGTCCCTTAAGAATATGCAGGTTATCTTGCATTTCTTGCCACAAAAATAAGCTTCTCTTATTGCAACATTTAGATTTCACATTAGGTGAATTTACAAAGTCCAGTCTTGAAAACATCATTAATCCTAATCATTTTGTTATTTTCATATTGCTATTATGTAGTTCAAAGCTCCTTAAAGTCACATTTAAACTTATTATACTATAAAAAGCCTAAGTCATTATATCTACATTTACATGAATACTCTGCAATTCACAATCAGTTGCCTACAGAGGCTTCACTGAATGATTATCCTGATCTGAAATGTTTTCATCATAATAGGAACATATTTGGTTGTTACATTAAATTCAATATTTCTGTAACACAAACCTCCTGTACACTTTGTTTGACCCTCTGATCACTGGGCTGCATGATGTGTCCTGTAACTTTAAGATTTCCATATACAACCAGAGCCTCATCTGGCCGATCAGTGTTGATGCCCACACGGCCCGTGTGAAAGACCGAGTCTGGTGTGTGACCCTTCTGCCAACTCAACTCCACGTCGCTCTCAAACTGGCCAGGGTTTGAGGCCTGGAACAGAAAAGCCTAGTGTCTTCAGGTAGACTGCTCTTTCAAGCAACATTTACACATGAGCATAAAGATGTGTTAGAGAAGTGAAAAATACCCATTAAAATAATGAGCATGAAATAAAAAGTTAAAAGACAATCAAATCTTATGAATGAAGCTTTACATAAAATAAACTATGTGTTGAAGTAAACTGTAAGCTGTTTTTGCTGTACCACCTGGAAACTCTAACGAATGTGGATATAATTGTCAATCTTTTACAAGGTAAGGTGCAGATTAGATTTAAGGTTAAACTTCCTCCCAGATTAAAACTGTGTGCCAGACAGAGATTTGAACTTACAACCTTTGCCTTTCACAGGAAAATACTCTACCAGCTAAGCTACCCTAGTGTGACTCACAAGAGGTCACAATTTTACTTTCTTCAGTACATCACCTTCCTACTTCCAATCTTCACAAAATTGTGAACCTTGGTCTGATACAAAGTTTTAATCTTCCAGGGAGTTTCAATTCAGTGCAGAATAATAATTGAACTATAAGTTTAAGATCAGTGTAAGAAAAAGTTTTTTATTAATGTAATTTTTTTTATTAATATACAATTATAAAGCATAACATTAAAATGGGTTAAGTTTCTAGAAAATGTAATTCAAGATAATGGATTAGAAAATTCTGTATAGCTGAAAGGATGTACATTGGAAAGGGCGTATAAGAGGCTATAACAAAGAAAAATTACAATACAATGTGCTGATCAAGAAAAGCAGTAACAACACATTCATGCACAGTAATGAAACTAAAATATCCATCAGCAAGATTTGGCATAACACTGAATTATAAATTACTGAAACTCAAATTATTAGCACAGTCTAACATATACAGTCACAACACACCCACAGATTTTCGTTTTGCACTTCGACAGCACCACTCCAAGCCATTTCTGAATACGATATTGGATGAGTGTGAATAGAATCATTTATATTGATTTTAACAGTATTTAATGTACCAAATAAACCACCACAGCTTTAGCTGAAGGAAAAACATCACAGACATGGCAATTGAACGACAAAAGCAATCAAACTGGTTTCCAACAAAGAATAACCCAATTCCACAATTGTTGGTACAGCTGAACCACAAATGCCAAGAATCATCAAAATATTGTTTTTTAAGCTAAAGTAATTACACTCAAAAGAATCTGCATGTATAAGAAAGACGAGTGATGTGTAAAAGCTTTTGAATCATTAGATTCCACAATGAACTGAAATGAGTCAAAAACTGCCTGTCATAGTAAGAACAGACCATAATAGAGATTTATGATTCCCTTATGTTTATATTCTACTTACTTTTAGCCAAATAAGCTGCATTTACACATATTTGTAAGTATTTGTTCATGACAAAGTCATTCTTTATACTACTGAATCAGTCAAATTTGGCTGTTTTATTAATTTCCGTTTTGTGTATGTCTCTTGATATTTTAATAATGTTTTAACACATAAATTATACTAACTATTTCATTAATTATGAACAAAAGTAATTATAAAAACATCACTCCTTTGACAGCTTGCCCACCACTAGGAGCACTAGTGTCATTGCAATCAGGGCCGGCCTTAACCATCTGCATGCTTCGGGCAAATCGCCCACTTGGCACCCTTTATTATATAAGCAGTGAACCTGGCAGTGCTTTGCAACAAGTACTTGAATGTTTACTAAAAATCATGTTAAATGGTTAATCATGACATCTTATAACGTGAGTTTTCATCATGAATTTCAGGATTTTATAAAATAAAAGAAAGAAATTAAAGAATGGAAATGATCTGAATTCGATTCGATTCAATTTTCATGTGTTACAGATTGACTTTTCATCTCTAGAGGAGCAACAGAAGTTGGAAAATTTAGCAATTTGCAAAAGTTTGCAATCACTTTAAGCATTTATTTCTGGGCAGGTCATTTTGGTGTTGTTTTAGTTCACTGTTAATGATCATGCACTGCAAGTGGAAACGTTTAAAGTTTTATTTTGTACAGATTAGTGAGCTGATGTTTACAATTGCAAAACAGATGTTCATGGTATGACATGCCAACGATTTGTATCTAAACTCTTTCTCTAATGTATTTGCTGAAAGTACAAATTTCATGTTAGATTGCAGTTTTAATGTTTACACTAGTGATGCAGTACTTAAATATACCGGGTGTTCCATTTATCTTATGGCTACACATGCAGGTTGTGTTTCTCCGTCACCGGAGCCGTGCAGGCCGTTCAAAGGGATGCCTCATCTCCCTGATAATAACACACTATGTGCCTTTTCCATCAGTGTCCTTTAAACAGTGAAACGACAGATTTTGAATAAGATTGATCAATATTTTAGTTTTGAAAAGTTTGTGATTGTATTTTGTTATACTGACTTTATAGTGCCACTGTTTATTTTGCTTTATTTTTATTTATTTATTTATTTATCCATGCGTTGATGTATGCGGCACCCCTGGATTTTGGCACCTTGGGCGACCGCCCGGGTCACCCCACCCCAAATCTGGCATTAGTTGCAACTGTCAGTTGGTAACAACTTTCACGGCAATGAGTGTCGTGACTGTAAATGTTAGAATGTGTTACTAGGGAGAAGAATTGCAGAAAACATTTTAGGTTCAATAAGAAGTACAGAAGACTGGAAATTACAAACCAATGATGAAATATCCCAAAACATTGGGAAATTACAGAAACAATAAGGACTCACTGATATTTTTGAAAGAATAGAAAATCCAGGATGCAACAGTAATAGTTTAGCTGAAGCTGAAAAGTACAAAAAGTTTCTGGAATACAAAACAGCATAGGGAAGCAAACCGGGGTGCCTGCCCTGGAAAACACATTCAGAGAAGCACCTAGATCACCAAGATGTTGCCCTAACAAGCATGGGAGGGGATGGGGGGAGGGTGCAACTCTAAAGTCTTTACCCCAGTTGGAAAATGTCAGATGTCATACTGACAGCAGTACAAACAGAGTGGGTTTTTCAGAAGGAAAGTGTTAAAGTTTAGAAGGAACCTAATGTAGAAGCAGTAAGAATAGGTGTGATGTCTGAAGACAGAAAAAGAGACTATTAAATAGTAAAATAGTGTTACAGAAAGAAAACAGAATTTGAGAAGCAACTGCAATTAACATTTGGTCTTAAGATGACCGTATTGGAGTTGAGAGGAGGGGGGGGGGCATTGTTTTAAGTTTGAATAACACTCATATTCAAATGATATATAAAATAACCAATAAATTATATCCATAAAGCAGTCAATGTCTTAGCTGTTCTTGACTGGGAATGCAGCATCAAATGTTGAAACACAATTTAATAACTGCTGCCTAAGCACTGATATGGGTGAAATATTAGTGTGGTGATAATTAATGTTATGGGTAGACAACACGCAACCACATGTAAGTATTGTGTGTTGCATAGCTGTATCATGAGTCACAACTTTTAAGGAAAACTTAGTTGTAGAGCATCAAGGAGAAAGTTTTGATTAAAAAAAAAAAATGTTCCATGATGACAATGAAAATCATCCCAAATACTTTTCAATATGAACACAATTTTATGCACTGAAAATACAGTGTAACTACAGTGCTCTGTTGTCACTGCACCTGTTGAGCCACATTCAAATTCATTTTATCTGTCCAAACAACTCCAAGCTACCAAACCATTTTGATAGCGTGCAGAGAAATTTGTTAACGTCGAATATTGATTTAAGCCTACGGAAGTTCTTACTGAAGGCATTTGTGTGGAGTGTTGCCTTGTATGGGAGTGAAACATGGATGATAAACAGTGTGGACAGGAAGAGATAGAGGCTTTTGAAATGTGGTGCTACAGAAGAATGCTGAAGATTAGGTGGATGTATCGCATAACTAATGAGGAGTTACTGAACAGAATTGGGGAGAAAAGGAATTTCTGGCAAACCTTGACTAAAAGAAGGGATCCATTCTTAGACATCAAGAAATTGTGAATTTAGCGTTGGAGGGAAGTGTGTTGGGTAAAAACCACAGAGGAAGATCAAGAGATGGCTACATTAAGCAGATTCGGACAGATGTAGGTTGCCATTCTTATGTGGAGTTGAAGAGGCTTTCTCAGGATAGGGTATTGTGAAGAGTTGCATCAAACCAGTCTCCAGACTGAAGATCACAACAACAACAGCAACAGTGTGCAGAAATTCCACCCACAGCACATTTCTTTCAACCTGATCCTGTAGTTCATCTCACTAATCATTGCATTAATGTTTCAGTGCATGTTAATATTCTGCTATTGATGGCACCAACAACAATTGCAGCCATTTTGTTGTAAACCGTTTTCCTCTTGCCTGACTGTTACAAGCGCCCCCCCCCCCCCCAGACATCTACCACCTGCTGCTGTATGAGATGACACTCCTTGTGATTCAGCCTGCCACTTGCTCCTCATGGGCACTGATCTCAGTCCAGACAAAACACACACAGCCTTGATTTTCAGCAGTGCTACATGCTACAAAACACTACATCTGTCATAACTGTGCTGGTTCGAAGTTTGACTCATCACCCGTGCATAAAACAGCAGATTGGTATATACCCACTACAACTAAGAAACAGAGACTGCACTCATGTCACAAGTACAGACAAAGATACCAACCTATCACACAAGTAAAAAAAAAAAAAAAAAAAATACCTCCACTCTGGACATAATTAATGACTGTCATAGTTACACCATACTACACTGATTTCTCTCACTTAGAAAACTGGATGGTTTCATTGGTCAAGTTACTATTACTCAGTAACTTTTACAAAGATAAGTACAGCAAATGAGACATCATGCTTACATGAACAGAACTCCACATTAAGAGGAAAACTGTAGCTGATAACAGCAAAATATGTTCAAATGTTTGTCAAGCTTAAGGGACTTAACTGCAGAGTCATCAGTCCCTAAACTCACAAACTACTTATGAACTACCTTACACTAAAGACGGCACAAACATCCAGGCCCGAAGGAGGATTCGAACTCCCGACGTGGAACAGCCTCGCGCATCGTAGCATAGTGCCTCAATGCACTCAGCCGCAGCTACTAACAGCAGATCACACTGATATCCACTTATTATACCTATGAAAACATCACTGTGGACAGTCATCATCTGCCAAGGAAGACAGTATCCAACGGGTGCAATATTTTGACAAAGGATCATGTTACCACCATTGGGTGTAATGAGAAATGACTGATGGGGGGCCATCACAGTACTTTTTATCTCCTTCCTCTCTATCAGTGGTCTGCACCCAGCGTCACTGCCCTCAGTACTCCAGTCTTCCGAGTGTCTCATTTCGGGTTCATGACCAGGTGTATATGTGTAGAAGCACTTCTGCTTGTGTGCTGTTTATGTTCTTGGCACCAATTATCAGTAGTACACACTAACTGTCCTAAGTATGTCACACTTTATTGTCAGGGAATTTGATATATCCCAGATTTTTATAGTCCTAGGTCATCTTTCACACATCAAAGCATAACTCATGTTTTGGCTGGTTGGCGAAAGACTGTCTTCACTTGGAGTTTTCTGAGAATTTATCCTATATTCCCAGATAACATGCCACAGAAAGGAATAAACACAGTTGCTGCATTGTCCTGAAAATTCTCTTCTGGTTCTGTCAGTTGCGCTTAGGGATCTAGGATAAATAGCAACAGTGGAAGTGAAAATAAAATCTCTGATGATACTGGAACTTGGGCTTTCTGTTGTATCCTGCTTGACTTCACTCTGGATCTAGTGTTGCCACTGACATAGCTTGTGAAACCCATCTGTAATAAACCTTAGTGTTGTTTCCTGTAGCTATATCTCCCCTGAGTCTCTGAGATCCACAGTATTATATTTTGCTATATGTTATGTAATTGTGCCTTATATACATATAATTATATCATGTAGACTATTATAATATATACATTATATACCTTATAAGCACAAAGACTTGCCCCATGTTACAAGAACATATTGATTACAGACCAATAAAAATCACAATCACACTGTAGTTGAATGTAGGAAGAATGGACTATAAGGGTACATTTCAAATTTCTGTATAAATGCAGTTTCTCTTAAATATAACTTAAATTAGCTGTACCAGATAAAGACTGTAATTTTCATTTTATTCTCTGGTGTACATTAAATCCTGATGTACTGAAAATTAACATTTCAACATATTAAAAAATACTGCAAACAAATAAATATAAACCATCTGCAAAAACTTATGATGATGACATGTTCTAAAAGCATCTTTTTTATAAAGCTTTATGTAATTTTAAATAAATAGTTTTTAACACTGAATAATATTATATAATTTCAGAGTTGCATGGTTACCCTGACAATGATGCGTTCTGATGAATGAGAAATGATTGGGTAATTGGCACCATCAGCAGTGTGTGCATGCAAGCCCACCACGAGGTAGAAATACCGTTGGTCTGGGTTTGGCTTTCCTTTCTTGCGCATGTTGTTGGATGTAGTTTCACTGAAGTGCAGCCGACCAACAGTCATTTTGTTCTGCTTTCCACCCTGCAGGTCAAACCTGCACAGAAATGGAAAGCTGTCTCCTCACTTCCAAATGCTCAAAATTGAATCAATTTTGTCAACTATATTTAAGTGCTAGACTATATATGTTGCCTTCAAAAGCTAATATTGGAAACTCCAGGTTGGCTTTCAACAAAATAGGCCCTAATAAGGACATTTTACAACTCACTACAAAGGTGTAATTGAGTTCCAACAGGCACATCAAAAAGACACACACATACAACACTTAAGCTATTGGCCATGGCGTTTTCAGAATAAAGAACATTCACATAGGTTCACTTCACAGTCACACAACCATCAATCTCTGGCTGCCATGCACTGTATCATGCTCAGCGACATGGAGTGGTGTAACCAGAGATGATGGTTGTGTGACAATGAAGTGTGCCTGTGTGTATGTTGTTTATTCTGAAGAAGGCCATGGCCAATAGCTTAAATTTTGTATGAGTATGTCTGTTTTATGTGCCTGTCACAGTTCATCATTACGTCTTTGCAGTGAGTTGTAAACTGTCCTTATTATATTGCTGCCTTAAAAATTCAGATAAAAGAAAAATAGATCTAAAATGAGTGAATTTGGTGCTAGTAAGTACCCGTCTATATTCCACATTAAAAACAGTAACCATTAATTATTTTGTTAATTTTCTTTTCAATTGGAAATACAATATCATTATTACATACAAGTAACATTTCTGAATTCAAATGATGAACAGCTGAAAAATGAATGAAGGAAATAAAGTAAAGTACCAGACAGTTATTTATATCCTCACATAATCAAAACATTTAATGTGTTCTATATTTCAGATATTCTGTATATTTTATGGTAATATTGCACACATTAGTTGGGATACTTTCTAGAAGTATCACATACCGCAGACTATTAATTTAAAAAATCAGAATGTTTCTATAGTGTCATTCAATATGTGTGCTAGTTTTAATATATCAATTATTTATTTATTGTCCTTTTTGTGTGCTAGTTTTAATATATCAATTATTTATTTAGTGTCCTTTTTGTGTTTTTGTTTTTCAAAACATATTATCTAGATCCATTAACATATTGATCACACCATCCCATTTCAGTTATGGAAAATGATGCTTGGCAATAATTTCCTCTACTCCACCAGTATGCAACAACATTGTCCATGAAATTCATTGTTACTGACTGAGAAAACTCCACTTACATTTTGTCAACAACATTCCAAAACTTACAGATGTTTCAGGGTTTACTGAAAACATATCAATGATTTCAGATAACTGCAAAGACAATGATCAAAATTTATTGCATCTCTTGGCCTTGGTGAGCATTATGGGACATTATTGCACAAGATAAGACAGTATAGAAACTGTGAGAATTGGTCCTCGCCTTTCAGATTTTGACAGATTAATTAGCAATTAATGTACGGGCTACACCCACTGCTTGTCAAGTTCCACATTTTAAACTTTTTTTCCATAATTTAATTTTTTCAATGTGCTTCAAGACTATTTTAATAAATATTTTTAAAAGGCGTAACTACTTTTAGTCTAGGTCCCCACCTAGTCCTTCCACTTGCCTTATGGAAAGTTTGACCATTACAGACTACTCATGGAGGAAGTCAATTGTTTCACAAAAAGTCTGATAAGTGACACCATTCTGATGAAACCAAAACTCTTGAACATCCATTCCATTGTAATGAGACTGCTAAAGAATCTCTTATCATTGGAGATTATTGGTTTCTATTAACTGTCATAACTTTTGCTGCTACAACATTTTTGGGAACTGATTGTGCCTTCTTCCCAAAAAATGTTACTTGTAGATACATGTCCCTCTTGTGAATCATACAAGGATTTTATGGCCACCAATTGTTTTTATTTTATTTGTTCACAAATACACTTAACTGGAAGTGTACTCATCACTAAAGTTGCTACAATAGCAGGATCTTTTTGTTCCCTTCTTAGAAATCAGTAAACCAAATGTCATCTTCTCTCATGATTTGATTCTTTCAGTTACTGTATTTTCTTAATTTTAGGAGGATAATGATCATATTGGAGAATTTTGCATGCTGAAGAATATCCTATGCCCAATTTTTAGGAAAACAACTTTAATGTAGCTACACTGTCATGAAACACAAGGGAGTCCAAAAATGTAATAACTACTGCTGAATCTACATCACTGAACCACACAATAAGTCAGTGATCTAGTGGTTTATTTGGTGCTCCAATGTGTCCTAAAATCATGCAGAGATGTCTCATAGTTGCTGCATAGTGTTCTCTATTCTGATGTAATGTTTTCATTCTTAACACATGCTATGTAATAGTTTACTGTTGCATGATTGTGCATCCACTGAAAACATGCAGGAAATGTAGTCTGAAGCAATAACTGTAATGTTTATAGAAAATGAAATGATACACATGAATGAGGTCCACAAACAAAATTATACTACACAATTCAAAACTGGTGTGATTTTTGAAAAAACCATTTATTTTAAACAGTATCAAGTCATGATTTAAATTTTATGTTTATGAAATATAGTAGTTTATCAATAAGTATTGTAAAATAACATGAACTCTGAATGTGAAATTTGAGAAATGACAAAACTTTCCAATGTAGTTGCTAGATTAGAAACTTACGGCACTGGATGGAATGGCTTTTTGCTTCTGTCACTTTGTGACTGTTCAACTTTGATTGTCTGCGATGGAGATTCAACTTTAACTCCATAGAAATGTAAATGGAAGCTGCTGATTTTCTTGAGTCCCTCAGCTGTCTTCACAAACTGGGCATCACCTTGCAGTTGTGCATGACAGGTAATCTACAATAAATGTAATACATTATAATACAACTCCATACAATAATGTTTTCAACTGTATATTATTTCAGACTTTCAGAAGAAAAATCAGACTTACTTGAAAATGATTCTTTTTCTGACAAACAAAAGCTTCATCTGGGTTTGAGAAGTTAAAACCCTTGTCAGCATCAACTCGGTATGTTGTTACACCCCTGGATAAGAAAGCAATTTTACAATATACAGTCACACATAATCTAGTAATGGAAATTCCAGGTTGGAATTAACAATAGTTGCTGCATAGCTTGTTGAAGTAGATAGTTGAAGAAGGCCATGGCTGATAACTGAAAGTGTTGTATATGTGTGTCTTTTTTATGTGGCTGTCACAGTTCGTCGACACGTCTTTGTGGTGAGTTGTAAACTGTCCTTACTATATTATTAATTCCAACCTGGACTTTCCATTATTATACAGATACAAAAAATATAGATATAAAAATAAAACGCACACACATGTGTGTGCGTGCACGCATCACACACACACACACACACACACACATGCACACACGCACACACACACACACACACACACACACACACACACACACACACACACACCGCTCAAAATAGTAGAGGTTTAGGATAGAGAGATAGGAACTGTAAGGTGTGGAGAAAAGGTAAGTTATTGTAGGTTGAAGCCTGGATGATTTCGGGTTCAGAGAATGTACTGTTGGGATAACTCCCTTCTGTGCAGTTCAGAAAAGCTGGTGGTGGGTGGGAACATCCAGATGGACCAGGTTATGAAGCAGCTATTGACATCAAACATGTGCTCCACTGCATGCTGTGCCACAGGGTGGTTCACCTTGTTTTTTGCTACAGTTTGGTGGTGGCCATTCATCCTAATGGACAGCTGGTTAGTGGTCATGCCAATATACAAATCTGCATAGTGATTGTAGCACAGTTGGTTAATTACATGTCTGCTCTCACATGTGGCCCAGCCTCTGTTAGGACTGTGACAGGACTGGAATAAGAAGTGCTGAGTGGGTGGATTAGACAGGTCTTGTAGCGGGGGTTTCCCACAAGGATATAATCCCTGTGGCAGTGGCTGGGTTTCGGGTTGGCATTAGGGATGGACTAGGATGTTAGGTGGTTGGGAGGGTGATGGAACACCACTTTAGGAGGGGTGGGAAGGATCTTGGGCAGGATGTCTCTCATTTCTGGGCAAGAGGACCGAAAATTAAAACCTTGGCAAAGGATGTAATTTAGTTGTTTGAGTCCAGGGTAGTACTGAGTGACAAGGGAAGCACTCTCTTGTGAATGGTTACTGGTGTTAGAGGGAGGATTTGAGTTGTGTGAGGACATGGCATGGGAGATCTGTTTGCAAACTAGATCTGTGGTGTAGTTTCAGTCTGTGAAGGCCTTTCTGAGACCCTCAACATATTCAGCACATCCTGCTTATATAAATATTAGAGGATTGTGGAAGTCAAAGATACTACTACACAGTATATCTGACTTCCACAATCTTCTAACAGCATCCTCATGACCTAGGTCATGAATTTTACCTTCCCCTTCCTTTCCCATTCCTTTTTTCTTCTTTTTTCCCTTCTCTCTTACCTGAAGAAGGAACACAGTTCTGAAAGCTTGTTATATTCGTCCTTTTTTCTTTTTGTGTGTAACTATTGGTGGTACAGCAAAAAGGTAAGTACTGGTCAGCCAATTTATCTCTTTTGAAGATTTTATTCCAGTTGTCAGATATAACCTCTAACCACACCAACTCACAGAAACTATCTACTTCAGTTTCGCTACAGGATAAATTGCTTGTGACTGCTATAAATACACCAACACCTATTTTATTGAATCTATCCTTTCTGAACACCAGTTGTTCCTTTGTAAAAACATCAGCTGAAACTATCTCTGGTTTTAGTCAGCTTTCACTGCCTAGCATGATATGAGCTTCTGCACTTTCTATTAGTGCTTGGAGTTCTGGTACTTTTCCAAGAAAGCTATGACAATTTGCAACTGTTAGACCATTGGATTTTAGTTCTGTGTTAGTTCTAAATGTGATCTGTGCCTTTCGAGACAGAAGCCCTTTTTGTGTGTTCCCGAGGCCCTCTAAAAAAAGTGAGACACCACTTGCAGATGGCTGCACCCTGTATTCTTCATGGCATCTGGAAGGACCTGTACCACATCTGGAATGAGTCCACCCAGTACGCAACACAGAATGCATTGGCCTTCTTCAATTCCCAAGCAGCCAGTTACTTTACTTCATTAAATAATTTTCAAAATGAGATGCCAAGATCGCACATTAATAATTTATTCACTGCCGACTGGTTTTGGTGAACTGTGTCTCCATCATCTGTTCAGATACATATTACAAACTGGTCATCTTGTTAAAAATTTAGTATAAAATAACAAGTGACTTATTATTGTTATTTTATACCAAATTTTTAACAAGATGACCAGTTTGTAATATGTATCTCACCAGATGATGGAGACACAGTTCACCAAAACCAGTCGTCAGTGAATAAATTATTAATGTGCGATCTTGGCATCTCATTTTGAAAATTATTTAATGAACGATCAGATCGCCTCCAAACCTGGCTATGTTATGTAATCTTATTACTTCATTAAGACCCTCAAAATTCCTTTCAAATCCCCTAGCAGTATCTCTTTCCTGAACATTTTTATGGTTATATGTAGGGGGTGTGGGAGGGGAGTGTAGGGGATATTGGAAAATACATGGAAAATGCTTCAAATCACACTCCAAAATTAGTAGAAACACAACATTTTGATTCAATACAACTAGTCTTCATTGATAAATGTATGTCATCATGCAAGTTTGACTGCACTCCTCACAGCAGAGGAAGACATAAAAAGCAAAGGACCAACAATTAAGTTACAGAATGTAAGGTAATGCAATGAAGAATAATGTGATAATGATCAAAATTGTCATTATATGATGAAATATTTTAATAAATTTCAAAGACATGCATGTGTGCTTCTATTAAGTAGCACAAATAGAAAGTAAACATATAAATACTAACTTAAAATGAAGGTATGTAAACAAAATATGTGATAAAGAAATAATAATAATAATAATAAACCAATATAGCTAATAAGTTGGGGGCTATTTCCTACACAATAAAAGCAACATTGTGTGAATTCTGTGAGGAATAAACCATTAGTATTTCACTATGACTTACAGCTCTTTGAGATTCTGATCACACAACACATGCCAAGATGTCTGCTGGAAAGGCTGGAATCGAATGCACTGCTGGTACATCCCAGAATCTCCAGATACATCTAAACTGTATTCATCATCCACAAATGTTTGATTTGAGTTGGAATCAGGTGACAACTCTGGAAAAAAAAGAAAAGCATAACACAAAATTTTATGTTAATCATATAAGCAACAAACAGCATCTACTGAGCTAAAATGTTATTTTGAAATATGTTAGTGGTCAATTCTAACTATATCTCTAAGGACTCTCCTCTTGATGGGGCTTATGCAGCATAATCCGTGAATGGCTGAAAGAGTAAACAGGAGGTTGGGCAGAATAACTGCTAAGCTTATTTCACTGTGGCTGTGGACTGATTTTAAAGTTTAGACAATGAAACATATGAAGAAAACATGATGGAAGAATGAGATAATGCAAGTTACAAAATGATAAAAATTACTCAAGAAAGTGGAAGCATAAAAATTGATATAAAATATACCATTCCCCTTTCTCACCTTTTAATTTTTGTTGTATTTTAGGCTCACTACCTCCTGCGGACTGGATGGAAACGGCAGGTTCGGATTATGGATGCAGGATAAGTAGCGGAGGGTCGATGACAGGAGGAAGTATAAAAGTGGTTTGTGGACTTTGTCTCCAAAATTGGAAAAGTTATAGGTTTGATTTTAAATGATTGAATATATTACAACAGATAAACATTCAAATATAAAGTCAATTTGAATACAGGTATGATGAATACAGGCTAGTATGTACAAACTTGACTGCCTATGCAGTCAGAGGAAGAAGGAGAGATGTTAACAGGTCTGAGGGAGGCTGCTGAATCAGAATGAGTATCGCTTCATCATTTTCCATATGTGTACATTCCGTCAAATTGCCACCAGAGTGTGTGCTCCAGCGATATTCATGTAACTGATGCGGAAATCGATACTCAGGGATGTTACAAGTTGTAATAACAAAACAAAAACAATGGTGTTATTGAAGAACAAATATATGTCAAGGAGAAAACATGAAAATAAATAAAACAGTTGACTTAGCATTCAGGTCATAAATGATAACATAGCAAATAAGTGGAAGGACTCCATTCACCTTATAAATTGCGTAACATGCAATCAAAGGCAGCAGAGTTTTTCATCTTTTAAATTATGGTGACTTTCAAACATTATAGAAACCACACTGCTATTCCAATGTGTTTTGAATGTGCAACTGGGATATTATTGTTCTTATTCTGAGATTTCAGCTGAGAATGTTACAATCGTTCTAAAAGTCAGTCATTTGCTAGGTTTTTAAATAATTTTACACAATACTGTGAATTAAACATGCATGGAACACAGATTATACTATCCACGATTAAGGTCATTCAGTTTGTTATTCAGTGGGATAGGAGTGAAGACAGAAATAAGATCACATTGAGGAAATTAAATTGGAACTCATCTCATACACTAGGATGTCAAATCTCAAATGGTTGTACATGATAATTGAAATGGTGTGAGTGCCAGACAGGTTTTGTCTGACTGAATGAAAGTAGTAATCACACCTATTTTCAAGTAAGGAAACAGAATAGAATGTAACAACTACACAGAAATCCCTTTAATTAGCACTGTGCCCAAAAACTGCTCAGGAAATTTAGTTCGTTATTCAGGGTAGTTTCAGGGTTAAGACAAGGCTGTAACCTATAACCACTGTTGTTCATATTACTAATGGATTGTATGTTGAAAGTGATAGACTGGCAGGATGAGATTAAAATAGGTGATAACAAAATAATCAGTTTCTCATATGCCGATGACTTAGTGCTGATGGTAGTTTTGACTGAAAAATTGCAGTCTAATACTTCACATCTAGATCAAAAATGTAAGATCAGCTTTTCCAAAATGAAAGTAATGTCTATGGGAAAGATATTTAAACAGACTGAGTGCCAAATAGGAGGAACAAAGTTAAAACAGGACGGCAGTTTCAAGTACACAGAATGTAGTTTCTCACAGGATGGCAACATAGTGAAAGGAGTGGAATTAAAGTGTAGGAAACTAATGCAGTGAGCACTCCACTAAGATCTACTCACTTCTGGCAGAATGAAGTCATTATGAAGACTCAAGTATCAGTGCACCTTTCAATATTTCAACCAACTTTGTTGTTTGCGAGTGAAAGCTTCATGGATACAAGTTACCTTATTAATAAAGTTGAGGCTACAAATTGGAAAGTGGCAAGGATGATTTCAGGTACTAATATGTGGAAACTTCAGTTGGAGGGTCTCCATAATGAAGAAATTAAAGAAAAAACTGGGAATGAAGGTGATAGATGAAGTAGTTAGAGTAAGCAGATTCAGATGGTGGGGTCAAGTTCTATGCCTGGGAGAAGCAAGGTTATGTAAGAAACTCATCTGATGAGGGTAGAAAGGAAAAGTGCTTGGATTTGGTTAGCAACAATTTTGAAGTAAGATCAGATGAGACATCAATGTCAGCATTGAACAGTGGATCATGGGGACTAAACTCCAGTATAAGAAAGGTATAATGTCTTGAATGATGATGTTACTAATTTGTTGTTCTGGTTACAATGAGCTAAGGATCATAATTTATTATAATTGAAACATACAATACACTTAGCAATAGGAAAATTGTAAGCATTAGTACATAGATTCAGATGGAAAGACTAACTTCAATTTAAGAAGCAATTTTCCTCTTTTCAATAAAATTACTTACATTAGCATAAACTTAATTAGATAAAAAGGTATTAGTAATTAATTTGGTTGGTGTACACTTTAAGTGTTAATCTACTGCAAATCTCTGGAATTTGTTAATGTACTTTTGATAGTTTAATTTTCCTGAATCCAATGGCACCCATATTGATGAACAGAAGTTGCTAATTCAGAATTCCTCAATTATCAATAAACTAGTTGTAACACAAAGTATAGATCTGCGAGTCAAAGTCATGATTCCCACTGCCTAGGGATAATTTAGTACTGCACATTTTTAAAGCAGTTGCTCATACTGAATAACATACAAACAAAACGTTGATATTAGTTTCTCTTAACAAATCTTATGAGGTCAAAGCATATGCCATTTCAAAATGTTCAAATGTTTGTAAAGCTTATGGGACTTAACAGTGGGGTCATCCATCCCTAAACTTACAAACTACTTATGAAATAGTTTATACTAAAGATGGCACAAACATCCATGCCCAAGGGGGGATTTGAACCCCTGATGGGAAATGGCCTTGCGCATCGTAGCATAGCGCCTCAATACACTCGGCCACTCCGCCGTGGCCCTATGCCATTTCACTCTGTCTAGTTCAGTTAATTCTGCATTCATATCAGCATAACTTCATTTACCATGTACTCAGATGGTATTCACTGGAAATACTGTATCAATCTGTCTTTGTTCACTTTAACATAAGGATATGCTTAGACAATATATTCAATTTGTTGAATCAATGCTGAGTGAACTTATTGGCAAACAAGAGCACTGATTGTTAAAATCCGAAGGGCACGGTAAGAGTGAGTACAGTAAGGGGCATCAAATATCACCAACCATCATTATTTCCTTGTTTATCAGCCTCCTGGTTTGTGAAATTAAGTTTGAAACTAAATGAATAGGCCTATTACTAAAAATTGGACAAAATTTTTGCCCTGTAAAAGGTATTTCCACAGAAAATTACAAGTTAAACATAGTAAAACAAATATTCTCTATTACTTTGTTAATTTTTACAGATAAATTTAATTATTGCCATGTGGTCTGTCAGTCAATGCACAACTATTAGCGGAATGTAAAGTTACATGCTACTGTATGTTAAAAGAAGTCCTGTTATCCTGCATAAAATCTAATAGTGTATACATTTTACTTCCCACAATTGTCATCTGTCTGCTTCTAATTTGGGTACAATAATTTCACTTAAGGCAATATATAAAAATGTTCAAATATTTGTAGAGTCTATGGGACTTAACTACGGGGTCACTAGTTCCTAAACTTACAAAGTACTTATGAACTACTTACAACTAAGGACGGCACAAATATCCATGCCCGAGGGGGGATTCGAACCCCCGACCGTAGTGGCCGTGCAGACCGTGACTTGAGCGCCTCAGTCCCCTCGGCCACCGCGGCCGGCAAGGCAATATATACTTTCAGATTATGTTGTAAAGTACTTTCCCCCAAATGTCAGATTATATGAGGTTATGTGTGAGCAGAAAAGAGAGCAATTCGATATCAGCCAGAGGCGTGTCTGTAAAAGCATTGTGATGTTAAAAAATCCTTTTGAATGCAAATGTTCTGATGGCTTGCAGCTGATATGAGACTTCTTTAATATTGCCTTTAAGCTTTGTAGAGTAATGAAGCAACAAACAACACCTAGCAAAACATCAAGGATTACAATGGACCCAAAAGGAACTAAGAAAGAAATATTTAAGGAGAAATGTGTTTATTTTAGCAAAACAGGTGGCAAAAAATAGATGAACTGTTTGAAATAAGTCAAATGCATTCACAATTAAAATTAAAACATAGTATTTGCTCATTTTAATTGTATATTGTAATACAGGTTATTGAAGATTTATAAAATACAGGAGTATGCAGCAGTATAGTTTTTACACTGTTGGTGAAAGGGAACTGGCAACTGCTGTAACAACAGGTGTCAAACAGCAATGGAGTTCACAGACAAAATGAATCAAATGGCGCAGGGCAGCAACAAGCTGCTGTAGTGTTTAGGATATGAGCACTGCAGCAGAAGAATTCTTAAAGAACCTGGCAAATACTGAGGCCACTGAAGTTAAGAGCTTGTATCAAGTCAGAGATAAAGTACAACATTATAAGAAAAGTTGAGTGCTTTGTAAATTACCTGGCTCTTGTTTCACTAGCAGGCCATCCTCATTAAGGCGCCTCTTCTTTGGGAGGGGGGGCTGTGGGGTCGCAGATGCCGAGGCTTGCAGGTCGGAATACACGGCGGTCACGTGGTCTCCGCCAGGGGAGAGAGCCAGAGTGGGGGGTCCTGGCGCCAGACCTGCTGTCACACCAGAGTCGGTTACTGTCTGCCTAGTGCGGCTTCCAGCACAATTGCACGAGAAACAGAGCTAGAGCACTAGTAATGCTCCGTCTAAGTTTCCCACAAAAAATCACAACATATATCAATGATCAATCACTCAACTGAAACACCATTCACCTGCATTTCCACCTTCCTTGTATATAGTTAAAATATGATGTTTCTCAGCAAGTAAGTATACTTCTGAAGACTGCAATTACTGAATTTTCAGCAGATTTTTGTTTAAGCCAGGAGAACATGAAGTGTTAATAAGGAAAAGGAATACTTCACAATGTCAAGGTGCAGCAACATTCACAAGTCTAATTTATCATTAAGAGTTAAAAGGGTAGGAGAAAACCTGATTATAATTCTTGATTAATAGCACAGTTCCTTCCAACCATTATGGGCATGCTTTGTGTGAATTAAGAGCAAGTCAAGTTGTTGAGGTGTGTAAAGAGTCTGAATCCATCAGCAAGTATTAAGTAAATGGATCTTGATTTCATTTACTTTGTATAAATTGATGATAATAGACTAAAGACTTTTTGAGATGTTGCATCTTCATTTGCAAAGAAAGTGTCAAATTATTTAAAAATTATATTTCACCTTTGACTGTAAAGCTAATAACTTAACAACAACAACAAAGAAAAGTGCCATGACATTATCTTACATGTACTGTTGCAGGATGTCTGACATGGAACATGACTTTGTGGCGGACCACGAGATTCGATACCTCACACTTGCGCCTAAAGCCTGTGAACTCTTGCTTCGGCAGCCAAGATTATTCCAGTCCTTGTATTGTCTTGTCTTGTGTGTATATGTCGACTATGTAATAAAGTATGTGTTCATAATACATCATTCCTCATCATTCTGTTGGGACCCCCAAACCCACAGCTTTCCATCTGTACATTTCAGTGTCTGTGTAGGAGAAAGCATTTGTGTATAACACTGTTCTGAAGTTCTGCAATTAGTAAATCAACATCATCTGACAGAAGCAACAATAAAATTAAGCATTAAGCAGTTTAGGCTTGCAGTCATCTTCATTTGGCATAATGTAGTTATTTTTTCGTAAGCATTCAGCAGTGGTTTGATAAGCCTGGAAAATTTCCATGAAGAATGGCTGGTAAGCTAGGTTATTAAAAAGATTGTATCAATAATGTCATAAATGTACAGCATACAGTTGCTTTCTGACAGCCATCTGAATTGATCACTGAATGTACTGTGATTGAACATGAAGTTTTCTACTGTTATTAAAAATTTCCATCTAAAGGGTTTGAGTGCCAATTGAGACCACCACAGAAGAAACCACTGACAAAATTTATAATACAGTAATAATAATAATAATAATAATAATAATAATAATTTCATGTGGTTCATTGAAAGACTTACACCAGGCCAATAATACAGTAATGTAAGTCTGCCAAATAAAATATTGTAGTTATCTCAACTGAGTCAGTGTATACCTAACAATGGAATGTTCAGGTTTCGAATTCAACAATGTAATGAGGACAGTTTGAAACTCTCTGCAAAGAGGTTCATCAAGCTGTGACAGGCACATATAAAAGACACTCATACACACATATTTTGAAGTGTTTGGTCACAGCCTTTGTCAGAAAGAGACACACACACTTTCATTCGTACAATCCAAAATGAATACTTCACAGACACACAACCGTCACCTCCAGATGCTGCATTCTGAGTCATGCTCTGTAGAGATGGAATTCGAGGGAAAGGTAGGAGAGAAGGGACACAGCTTAGGAATGGAACACAGATGGCACATGGAATGGGAGGGGTGTAGGATAGTGGCGGGGGGAGAGGTGGAGGTAGAAACTTAGCCCCTAATGACTTTTTCTTTATTCCCTAACTTGAAGCTTTGTCTTTCTCCATCAAACGAGGAAAAGATTGTAGCAGTCAATGAGTATTTTGTGGAGTTTGACAGATTGGATGAAAAAGATGGAGGATAACTCGCCAAAGAGCCCCTCAGAGGAGACAGTGCTGAGAAGTAAGGTGAGTTGTTTATATATATATATATATATATATATATATATATATATATATATATATATATATATATATATATATATATGCATGGTGTTTCACTAAGTGTGTTTGCCTCTGTAACCTATAAAGTAATAGGTGATGGGAAATTTGAATGCAGTAGGTCAACACAAGAAATGTTACACTTTCTGCGGAGCTATGAACATAGTTTATTGTATCATTTTCCAAAGAGTTAGAACACAAAGATATAATTTTTTAAATGGAACAATATTTTTTTCTATCATGTATTGGATTCATTTAAACCAGCTGCGTCCCAATCAATTTAAACTACATTCCTATCACTGTTAGTTTGGGAGCTACAACCATTCAAAGTTCCGGGGGCAGAGGCTGCAATAGCGTAGCTGATTGGCCGAGTGGCTAGCCCCTGGGGCACTGCCCACTGTCTCATGACACCAGCCAGTCAGATACACTGTCGTAGGCTCCGCCCGTAAACTTTGAAGGGTTGTAGCTCCCAAACTAACAGTGATAGGAATGTAGTTTAAATTGATTTGGACACAGCTGGTTTCAACGAATCCAATGCACAATAGATAAAACTATTGTTCCATTAAAACAAATATATCTTTGTGCTGTAACTCTTTGGAAAGTGACACAATAAACTATGTTCATAGCTCCGCAAAAAGTGTAACATTTCTTGTGTTGACCTACCACATTAAAATTTCCCATCACCTATTATTTTATAAGTTACAGAGGCAAACACACTTAGTGAAACACCCTGTATATATAAGGAAACTTTCCTGGTGGGATAAACAAGGTGTGTTTGCGTTTCGATATGTGTGAGTGTGTGTGTATTTGTTTACCTTCCTTTTTTTCCCCTAAGGTAAGTGCTTCCACTCCTGGGATTGGAATGACTCCTTTTCCACTTCCTTAAAACCCATATCCTTCCCTTTCTCCTCCCCTTTTTTCCTGAAGAAGCTGCCAGTGGTGGCGAAGGCTTGTATGTGTGTTTGTGTGTGATTATTTGTGCCTATCCTTTTGGTAAGTCATCCGATTTTTATATATATATATATTATAGAAGGAGACCTTCCAGGTGAGAAAATGGTATAAAATAAAGATTTTTGACTTACCTAAAGTACAGGCTCATCGATAGGAACACCAAACACACACAAAAACACACAACCATTCGAGCTTTCGCCACCAGTGGTGGCTTCTTCGGGAAAAAGAGGGAGGAAGGAGAGGAGAAAGGGAAGGATACGGGTTTTAAGGAAGTGGAAAAGGAGCCATTCCAATCCCAGGAGTGGAAGGACTTACCTTAGGGTACAAAAAGGAAGGTAAACAAATACACACACACTCACACATATCCACATCCAAACACACTTAGGCAGAAAATGTCTGCAGAAAATGTCTGCCTAAGTGTGTTTGGATGTGGATATGTGTGAGTGTGTGTGTATTTGTTTACCTTCCTTTTTGTACCCTAAGGTAAGTCCTTCCACTCCTGGGATTGGAATGGCTCCTTTTCCACTTCCTTAAAACCCGTATCCTTCCCTTTCTCCTCTCCTTCCTCCCTCTTTTTCCCGAAGAAGCCACCACTGGTGGCGAAAGCTCGAATGGTTGTGTGTTTTTGTGTGTGTTTGGTGTTCCTATCGACGAGCCTGTACTTTAGGTAAGTATATATATATATATATATATATATATATATATATATATATATATATAATAGAGGAAAAACTCCTAAAAGGAAAAATATACGTAAAAAACAGATGAAGTACACTTACCAGGCGAAAGGGCACAGGCATATATATATATATATATATATAATAGAGGAAAAACTCCTAAAAGGAAAAATATACGTAAAAAACAGATGAAGTACACTTACCAGGCGAAAGGGCACAGGCAGTAACAGCAACAAACAAACACACAGACACACACACACACAAAAATGCTAGCTTTCGCAGCCTAGCTGCTTCATCAGGCAGAACGGAAGGAGAGGGAAAAGGAAATGATGAGGGTTTTAAGGAAGGGGGTAAGGAGCCATTCCAACCCCGGGACAGGAAAGACTTACCTTGGGGGAAAAAATGGAAGGTAAATAAATGCACATACACCCACACATTTACACAGACACAAGTACACTTAGGCAGACATACTGTAGAACTGTAGAAAGCAAAGTTCTACAGTATGTCTGCCTAAGTGTACTTGTGTCTGTGTAAATGTGTGGGTGTATGTGCATTTATTTACCTTCCATTTTTCCCCCAAGGTAAGTCTTTCCTGTCCCGGGATTGGAATGGCTCCTTACCCCCTTCCTTAAAACCCTCATCATTTCCTTTTCCCTCTCCTTCCCTTCTGCCTGATGAAGCAGCTAGGCTGCGAAAGCTAGCATTTTTGTGTGTGTGTGTGTGTCTGTGTGTTTGTTTGTTGCTGTTACTGCCTGTGCCCTTTCGCCTGGTAAGTGTACTTCATCTGTTTTTTACGTATATATATATATATATATACGAAAATTATAGAGGGAAACTTTCCCGGTGGGATAAATAAAAATAAAAATAGAAAAGAGATGACTTACCAAAAGGACCGGCTCGTCGAGAGAAACAAATAAAATTACACACAAACACACATACAAGCTTTCGCCACCACTGGCAGCTTCTTCAGGAAAAAGAGGAAAAAAGGGGAGGAAAAGGGAAGGATATGGGTTTTAAGGAAGTGGAAAAGGAGTCATTCCAATCCCAGGAGTGGAAGGACTTACCTTAGGGGAAAAAAAGGAAGGTAAACAAATACACACACACTCAGACATATCGCAACGCGTTGCGATATGTCTGAGTGTGTGTGTATTTGTTTACCTTCCTTTTTTTCCCCTAAGGTAAGTCCTTCCACTCCTGGGATTGGAATGACTCCTTTTCCACTTCCTTAAAACCCATATCCTTCCCTTTTCCTCCCCTTTTTCCTCTTTTTCCTGAAGAAGCTGCCAGTGGTGGCGAAAGCTTGTATGTGTGTTTGTGTGTAATTTTATTTGTTTCTCTCGACGAGCCGGTCCTTTTGGTAAGTCATCTCTTTTCTATTTTTATTTTTATATATATATATATATATATATATATATATATATATATATATATATATATATATATATATATATATTCTCTCGCTTTTTTACCATACTTATCAAACCACCCAGGCTATTTTACTAAGATGGCTGAGAGTCTGAAACATGCCCTGACATAAATAAAAATAGATGTGGCTGTTCCCTTTATTTCTTCTAGTAATTCAAAACATTTATGGAGCTCAACCATAAATATATATTATTTTTTATATGTTCAGTGACAGTTGTGCCACCCATTGCGTAAAATGAGCTGTTGTTATAGTAGGTAAGTGTACTCACCAATGACTGGTATTTGCTGTTGCTGAGCTGGTGTCGTGGATGAAGCAGGTCGAGGGCTCGCAGGCGTCGTCGTTGTCTGCTGCTGCTGTTGTGGTTGTTGTTGTTGCTGCTGCTGCTGCTGTTGCGCCACCAGCAGGGCAGCAGTAGTAGCTGCTTCTCCCACATGGCTCACTGCTAGAGTTGGTTGTGCCACCTTACCACCCGGTAGCCCGAGTTGTGGCATGAATAATGGTGGAGCTGGAGAGGGCTGGCTGTGGTGCTGGTGTGAATGTAGGTGGGGCTGATGAAGCAGGAGTTCTTGAGCCAGGCTAACACTTGATATAGTCTGGGGGTGGGATGACTGTTTCTGATCTGAAAAAAAAAAAAAAAAAATATATAATGCATCAAACACTTTCTGCAGTTAAAGATACAAAATCGATAAGGTTTTTTTCATATTGGAAGTCCCAGCCAAGAATTTGTTAATAGTCAATTCCATATTCAAGATTATAAATCACTGAAATTAATATCACAGGATCAACAGATTGTACCATTTGCAAATATGACCCCCTTTCATTGCAATTTCTCACTGTCACCTGTGACAAAGCAAAGTCAGCATCCTCACCTCATATGCTACATATTCTGCTCTTTTCTTAACTTTGGTACACTCATTCTATAAACCTGAACAGTATACACAGTAAACATAATAAAACAGTAAATATGTAGATAAGCCTTCCCCAATGTAATTTCATTATTCAGTATATTCTTTGCAACAACAGAAACACATTGCAGTAATCAGTTAAGTCAAAATCAACTTTATTAATGAAATATTCTTAATTCAAAATATGCTGACAACTCAACCATTTAGATTTTGCATACAGAAATTAGCATATTTCAAGATAATGAGCCACTTCATTGGACAGCTGAACATTTCCTTCTTGTAGTAAAGTATCTGGAATTAATCAAAACTAATTATCTTATAGAATAATTATAATTAAAGCTACAAACTTGTGCTAACTTTCAAGGCCAATTACTCTGAAACCATTATTAGATTGCGGACTTCGACTTTATACTTTTCTTGCTGCCATTTTCCTATTCCTTTTGATATGTCACATGAATTGATTTATGCACTAATTAAAAAGTTCAATTATTTCACAAAAGTAATTATTTTATTTAATATGGATGCCAGTAACAAAGAATTGGGGAACCCGACATTCAAAGCAATAATATGTTCCAGATCCTTTATTAATTTTTAGTCCAACAATATTTTCCATACCCAAAATGTAATAGCAACATGTAGTTTAACCCTACCATTTTATAAACTATTATGCTAATTCCAAGATTACAAAATTGTTCTTATGCCTTTCTGTAAATAGATAGAAGAATGTAGAATTCGGTCAGTCTGTGGTGGTCAATATCATGAGTATTACCTATGTTATTTATCAGTGGCAATGCACTGCACTCTCATTATCTGAGTGCCAATGTTTACTCATTTTTACTTCTCCTGTCTGAACATAAAGAGTAATCATTCATTTTGTGTTCATCTTAAAACATGGCAAGACCTAAGTGTCATAATCTGTGTTGATGAGTTTACCATGAACTTCTGTGCACTTGTTAAATTACTTTGGTTATATTAATTGTTATAAGTATCCAAGACTAACCTGTGGCCCCTTTTTTGTTCTTGTTGTGATTGTAGACTGTTGTGCTGTGATAGTGGTAGGACTACGCTAGAATTGTCAGTGACATTATATTGTCTAGTGTGGTATATGCATTTCTGTCCTTACATACAATTGTAATTGTAAAACCTGATCTGGACAAAACAATTAATTATTGTTGTTTGTGGCAATAAGAAGTGTCTTCAATGTAAACAATATGTCACCAACTTCATTGCTAGAAGATAGCCACAATTATAATTTTAGGTTAGGTTCAACTGAGACTATGCTACCAAGTACATGGGGCTATAAGAGACTTAAATGCAAGGACAGAACAGTCACACACCCTTTATAGGTGTAGACAAATGTAAGTATACCTTTTTAATTTCTAACAGCTGTTACAGTAGGCACAATCAACAACAAAATTCCATTGCATCCATGATTTACAGTATCAAAGAGGAATATGTACATAAACTCCTAATACTCCAATCTGGGCTTTCCATTATTAAACTCCTAATATATCATCTACTATATTACGCTCTATGGGCTGATGTTTACTGTAGGTTAGTTGGATAGCAATGTTCTGAGCAATATGAAGTTAATGCAAGTACAGGATGACAATTATTGAAGTATATGAAACAAAATTGTCATAACTTCTGAACAGTTGATGTAGGAACTTCAAACTGCATGGTTGGCAGTGGTGCATGGTGGGAATTAGTGTGAGCGTGTGCACACACCTTGTTGTCAGCCATTTCCAGGTGGGAATATGTCAGTACTGTGTACCTTAGCGTATAGTGCCTGTGAAGGCCTACTATGCGAGCAATGACACCCAATTGTGGCTTGAAAGAAGTTTGCAAAGAAGTTCAAGCTGAATACAACCAAGTGTCCACAATCAAGAATTTAATTCATAAGTTTGAGAGACTGGGTAGTGTCTGATGATGGTTTTGACAATGCTGGTCATCCAAAAAGGATGAAAACACTTAAACAATTGAGAGGATATGTATTGTGTTTCAAAGAAGCCCCAGGAAATCAGAAAGTCTGCAAAACAGATGGAAATCAACTCTGGGAGGCACTATGACAAATTGTTGTTGAAGACAGTCTCTTCCCATACAAAATTTGACCCCACTAGCCATTAAGCCCCAGGGCCATGGAACAGTGGACACGTTTTGTTACCATTTTTGTCCCCAGAGTTGACAAACAAAACTCTGATGTGAATATGGTTTGGTTTAGTGACAAAGCACACTTTCATTTGGATGGATTCACAAATATGCAAAATTGGTGAATTTGGGGGATGAAGAATCTCCATTTAATGATCAGAAGTCTCTTCACCCATTGTGTGAGGTAAAATGTCCAGTTACAGAATAATCAATGTGATATTCCTTGATGGCATGGTGACAACCAAACAGTATGTGAAGGTGTTCGAAGATTATTTCATTCACATTATCCAAAATGACACTGATTTTTGACAAGATGTGGTTCATGCTAGATGGAACTTACCCCCATTGCTGCAAGAACACATTGAGGACCACATTCTGACACTGCGTTCCAAGAGGACACTGGCATGGGCCTTGATTAGCTGCCATATTCTCCAGATCTGAGCACATGCAACAGCATGTTTTGCGACTTAATATAAGTCAAACAAATACCCTGAAAGAGGCGACTTGCAATAGTGTCTGAAACGTTGGTTGGTTTTATATGATGACAATGTGGTCTACTACCCTGAAGAAATTTATTGAAAGTGACAATGGCCACTGAAGCCTATGCCTACAATTAATATAAGTGTTCAGCATTAACCCCAAAACTGTTGCTGAGTTATAAACAGGCACTTGGGAGGTTATCAACTGCATTGATTTTCCAACAGTTCAGCATCTCTTGCGAAATTTCTGTATACGTCTGAGGTACCTCATTGCCATAGAAGGCAGGCATATCAAACCTGCCATAATCCAAATCCAAATATCTGTAATGACATTTACATGTTGAATAAAGTGTGTGCATGCATTAGTCTGTGTGTGTGTGTGTGTGTGAGAGAGAGAGAGAGAGAGAGAGAGAGAGAGAGAGAGAGAGAGAGAGAGAGAGAGAGAGAGGAGGAGGGGGGGGCAGGTGTCTATTTCTGATGAAAGTTCTAAGATCCAAAAGCTTAATATTTTCAAGAAGTCTTAAACGTGTCTTTTTGTGGCTCACCATAAAGTCTATTTGGGGAGTAACAATCAATCCTTTTCAAAATATTGTTGTGTAACTACGTTTTTGACTGATTCTTCTCTCAGTTCTTGGTGGAATGTCATCAAACTTAAATTAAAATCACAATTTTGTATATGTTCCACATAATTGTGATTTTAAAATATTTAAAAATGTATTTAACAACATGTAAAGTAATTACACAGAAAAGAAACTCACGTGATGACCTTGTTGTTGGATCTGGAGGGGAGTATGGTGGCTCAGATCCAGAATCTGGTGGGCTGTCTGGTAGGCTGTGACTGCAAAACAAAAATAAATAGAACCATGTATCAGATAAGATTACACCTTTTGAATTTACCAACATTCCTCACCACACACTGATGAACCAAAACATTAAGACCATCTGCTAAACAGGGTAATGGTTCACCTTTGGAAAGCAATAGAGGAATTATTCTGCTTTGCATGGATCCAGCAAGCCCTTGAAAAGTTTTCAGAGGACTGTAGCACCAGATGTCTGCATAGATGCTGGATCCTCATAGTAGCTCAGATGTGTTCCATCATAGTAAAATCATGTGAATTTTGTGTTAGGGGCAACTATGTGCATTTACTGCACTGCTCCGCAAACCATTGTAAAATGATTCATGGTGCATATTTTGAGCAGCCATTTGCAGCAGTTACGTAGCCAAACACGATCATTAATATAGTGCAAGAAGAAAGGTGATTTACCTCACTGGGCAACACATTTTCACTAATCTAGCATCCTATCTTGAAGGTCCTATGCCCACTGCAATTGCAATTATATTGTTAGATCAACATGGAAATACAAAAGGCTATCTACTGCAGAGTGCCATGTGCAATAATGTGTATTCAGAAACACTTAATCTTGCAACAGCATTATACTTGAGATCTGCCACAGATTATTCTACCTTTTAGAGAAGGCAAGCTTTTGAATACCACAATCTGTGATGTGTTGATGTCTAATATCTTGACATTACTAATGGTTTCATAATGTTTAACTTCTTTCCACAGATGATGATGATGACAGTCACATGAAAATAGCTGACCATGTTTCTACTGTTTCCAAGATGCTCTTGAAAGGCCATCATGGTATCCCTCTGTCAGAGTCACTTACATCATTACATTTCACCATTTATGATCTGCATAGTAACTGCTCTAATTATATACTAAATCCTTGTTGCATCACAATTCAATTACAGGTGGGTGGTCATAACTCTTAATGTTTTGGTTCATCAGTGTATATGACTGTTAAGGATCCTTACATGTTGAAGCTTAAGCTTTTAATAAAGTAATAATAATAATAATAATAATAATAGAGAAAAAAACTAATAGGTCTATATTCTGAGATGTGTTTTATACTGTAGTTTCCATTACTGTGGCATGTTATACTTTATTCAATTATTCAATAAATATTTTATATTGTTGTGAAACTTCATAGTTAATTTTCATGTTGCCTATGTCACTATTTAAAATGTAGTATGTTGTGAAGCAACAAATCAATAAAGGTAGTCATTCACTGAAGCTCTGGCCAGTCAACAGATACAGCATTGAAGGTTACATTTTTTGTATTTATTTGGTTAATGTTGTTAGGGCTAATATCAACTGAAACTTCAAGTAACTACTTTGCTGATTCTATAGATAACCTCCTTAGCTTAACAGTCTATCAAATTTTCAACATTTGTCTGTAGAATTATATTTAAAACGTTTTGATTCCCTTCTGCTCCTTTGATACCTTCAGAATTGTGTATATGACAGTTTTCTGTTAGTTTGATGGTATGTCAGAAGATTCATAAATCGTACTCATCAACTTGAATAGCCCTTTGGTTGCCACTTTCTGTAATGATTTTATAAATTCTATTGGAATATTAGCTATGCTTTTTGCCTCATTTGATTTCAATTCTTCCAGAGCTTTATTAAATGCTGAGTGTCATAATAATGGATGCCCCTTACCTTCCATATCACCACTAATTTCTTCTTCTAGATTGTCATCCCACTGCACTTTTAATGTTACCATCAAATCATTTTATGCAACCCTATTGACTCACTTGGTTGTATACTGATCCCAGGAGGGAGGCTGGGTAAAAGTGATGCTGCTTTCATGTAAAAGCTGGAAAGGTTGAAGGCAATTTTGTAAGTGTACTACTTATGCAACCCATCAGTGTAAAAACTGTTGCTACTGCTTTTCCACGTGTGAAACTGTTCATAGGTTAAAAAAATGTAAGAACTCCAGGGGAGGGGAAAGGTAGATCCAAGTGTGGCAGGGAAGGGAAGGGGGAAGGAAAGGAGGGGACATAATATATGGGGAGATGAGAGATTAGGCTGATAGGATGGGTAAATATTGGGACAGAGGGCATTATCTGAGCGAGGGAGGTGGCAAAAGTTACCCTGGGAGAGGATGTGGAGAGTGAAGGTGTAGGGAGGAAGGGATATTCTAGTATCAGTGTGGCAGAGGCCCAGGGTTCGAGAGGAGGGGAGAAACCAGAGGGTGATGGGATACTATTTTGCAGGTGGTGTATAGGATGTTCAAGGCTCTTTAAAAGGTGAGGAAAAGCAATGAGATCACTTTAGCCTTACGAAGGTTAAATATAGCTTAAACAATAAGTCGTTTTTATTTTATTTTTTTAAATTATGTGAGGGCATGTAGTGTCTGAATCTCCGGTTCCCAAACACGCTATATATACAGAATGAAACTTTCACTCTGCAGCGGAGTGTGAGCTGATATTAAACTTCCTGGCAGATTAAAATTGTGTGCCGGAACCGGGACTCGAACCTGGGACCTTTGCCTTTTGCAGGCAAGTGTTCTACCGACTGAGCTATCCCGACAAGACCCACGATGCCGCCGCACAACTTTACTTCTGCCAGTACCTCACCTCGTGAGTCTTGTCGGGATAGCTCAGTCGGTAGAGCGCTTGCCTGCAAAAGGCAAAGGTCCCAGGTTCGAGTCCCGGTTCCGGCACACAATTTTAATCTGCCAGGAAGTTTCACGCTATGTATAGCTCAAGCAAGAAGTTGTGGTTCGTGCACAGAGATGCACTACCTAGTTGTGTGCAGGGTGAGTCCACTCCTTTGTTTCTGAGGGGTGGTCTGTTCAGTTGCACGTTGCCTGCTGGGCCGTACACTTCGTCTGTTAAGCTGGCAGTCAACTGCACCCCGCGACTAGTAGGCAACATGCACCTGAGGTGGCCGCCCCTTTGAAACAAAGGAATGGACTCGCCCAGCAGCCAAGTTAAGAAAGCAGGGGCCACGACTTCTTACACTAACTAAACAATTTGGCAGGTTCAAAAATGGTGGAAATACAAAAAATAAACACAGGCAAGACCAAGATGGTTGAGATGACCATAAACAGAGAGGGAACAAGTTCAGACATCTACTTGGAGGGAACAAAAATTAAATCAGTTTCCCACTTTCAGTACCTTGGAAGTATTTTCTCCAAGGACAACACCATCCGGCAAGAAATCCTCAACAGAACACAAAAAAGCATCAAATTTCTACATGCAAGTTCGGAATCTACTCTGGGACAAAAAAGTACCCCAGGCAGCAAAGTTAACTTTGTATAACACTTACTTCACTCCAATCCTTATATATGGCATGGAAACATGTACATTGTTAAAAAAGGATTACAGCAGAATCCAAGCAACAGAAATGAGGTTTATCAGGACTATGGATCAAAGTACCAGGAGAGACAAGATCAGAAATGAGGTACACAGGGAAATAGCTGGTATCAGGGTTCCTATTGCGAACATTTTGGGGAAACGAAGACTACAGTGGTATGGCCATGTAATGAGAATGGAAAGCACAAGAACAGCTAAATAATACTTCAGAATGGAAGTGGGAGGAGGAAGGCCAAGGAGACGATGGATAGAGGCAGTTAAATCAGGCATAGAAAAGAATAATCTACTGATCAACAGAAAGAAAACAAAATGTACTAAATTTGAAACAAAGATAACAAAAAGCTCAGAGGTTTTTACACTGAAGATTGGCAATGCAGACCTAGCAGAAGTGGACTGTAATAGATTTCTGGGAATAGAGGTGAACAAGCGTCTGTCATGGGAAAATCACATTGATAAGGTTTGTTCGAAAATAAGCACAAATATATTCTTAATGAGAAAAATGTGCTATACTGTGGACACAGAAACCCTGTTAAAAATGTATTATGGACTTATCTTCCCACACTTATCATATGGTATACCACTATGGGGAGGAGCAGCTGATGTACACATACAGAGAATTTTAAAACTTCAAAAGAAAGCCATCAGATGCCTAGCCAAACTATCACCAAGGGAATCATGAAAAAACAAATTTAAAGAATTTAAGATAATTACTGTACCAAGTGTATATATATGAGACAATAGTTTTCCTAATGGTAAACTGTATGGCTCCACTAAACAGTGATATTCATAACCACAATACAAGAACTAAAGAACAATACCATTTTTTCAGCAAAAGGCTAAACATGACAGATAGGGATCCTATAAACGCAGGATGCAGATTCTTCAACAAACTGCCTGTTAGCATCAGGTGCATAAAGGAACGTAGTGCCTTCAAAAGAAAATTAAAGGAACATCTCATCTCTGGATGCTGGTATAAGGTGAAGGAGTATTTGACAGAAAATTTGTAATTTAAAGGTGAACTGATGTAGTGCTGGAAACAGAGAAGTGGCCTGTGTTTTTTCACGAAATTTCTAATACTTAAATACCACATGTTATATTTATAAATAATAAATTTGTAAAATTTTCTCTCTTTCTTATGTTATATAAAATTAACATCATGACTTGTCTGATATCATTGTAAATATGATCTACAGACAAATAAATTATTATTATTATTATAGAACGGTTTTAACTGGGATAATGTCCAAGACCAAATGTTGTATCAAAATTGGATGAGATGGAGAGCGCTTGTTAGCCTCACCTGGGAAACGGGAGATGGATAATGATGATGATGAAACACAGGTGGAGGGAGAGGGGTGGTCACGTGAACGACTTCACACCGGCAGCCAAATGCTCTGGTCTGTACATAGTCACTCGTGACCCGAAGCTGCAGGGAGAGGGGGTATGTCCCTTATATTGTAGCCTACGCAAAGTGGCGGCGCTAGGCGTCGGCGACGTCGGCCACCGCCAACGGCCTCGCGCCTGTGGGGGCCTCGCAAAACATAATTTTTTTTCTTCTTTTCATTTGATGTTTAACGGCGCATTCCAACTGCTAGGTTACATAGCGATGATCTACATCTAATTTACACTAGCTTAACCAATGGACGAACACAACATTCGTAGCCAAGGGTGGGATTCGACCCCGGTGAGAGCGATCTCGCTCACCGTGGTATGATGCCTTAGTGCGCTCGGCCATTTCCGTATGAGTACAGTAGTGATACTAATTTTAGTTAAATACTTGCATAACAATTTCTTCAGTACATTTTAGAAGACGATTTGGAAGAAGTATATCCAAATGTTTATATAACAATCAGAATCATCCCTTTTTCCAGTCAGTACAGCTTCGGTTGAGAGAAGCTTCACAAAGTTAAAATTGATTAAGACTAACTTGAAAAGCACAATGATCCAAGAAAAACTATCTGTGTTGTCAGTAATATCAACTGAAACCGAAATAGCGGCTAGTATTAAGATGTGGTCTTAAAAAATTCAGTGAGACGAAAAGGTAAAAAGTTCCTCTAATTTGTGATTGTTTATTGTAATTTTTGTCATTGCAATAATACTCGTATATTATACTAATAGAATTTTAGTATAATGATTATTGATGTATAATTCAGCTCATTTAACATTTTCTTCATTAATGAAAAAATGAAAGGGGCCTCGCAAAGACGAGTTCGCCGACGTCCAGTTTTCGTCTAGCGGCGCCACTGCCTACGCACCTTCAGTGCTCTCTGTAGCACGCATTCACATAGAGTGCGTACCTATTTTGAAGCAGACTTTGGGTTAGTGGCGTGCAGCCTGTGTACTGTCAGTACTTACGGGTGGGCATAGGCGGCAAGTGGCGGTGGTGGCGGGGGCGGCTGTTGCTGCTGGGGGGAAGATGGCACCCGCCTGCCGGGCGGCTGGTGCGACGGGCTGCCGCCAGGGTCCGCCACCGCCGCCGCCGCCGCCGCCAGCACCCTCTGCTGGCTGGCCTCTGGTGTCAGCATCTCCGTGAAGTAGCTGAAATACAAACACACACCGTTAACATCTTCGTAAATGAACTAACTCCTTTGTCAAACGCCCGCTTGTCTAGCCACAAATGTATCAAAAAAGCCTGTGCACGAACTAGAGCGCGCGCCACGTAACTTGGCGGGTGAGGTCTGGATGAGCAGAAGCACGTCGCGTGACCTGCTGGCCAATAGCCGTCAGTCAGCCGTTGCGCGCGCTCGAGTTCGTGTCGTTCTGTGCGGAGCAACAACTGGTTTTGGCAGAAACAGGATTCATACCTGAAAGTAAATTAATATTTAAGTCATCAAAGACGAAGCATTCAGAAGACTACCATTGTGAAATGACTTATGCAGTCTTCAGTCAGTGGTTTACAAGTCAACTGCTTCCATACCTGGCCGAGAATTCTGTTATCGTTATGGACAATGCAAGTCTGGACTCTGTGCAAGTGAACAGAGCTCCTACTTCAAATACCAGAAAGGACGGAATTATTTCGTGGCTAACATCTAATGGAAATCCTCATAGTGCGTCACAAACCAGGGCAGAATTGCTCATGCTTGTAAATGCATACAAGCCCAAATACCGCACTAACGCGATAGATGAACATGCAAGACAGCACGGTCACCGGGTAGAAATAAATCACGAAATGTGAAACACGTTGCTTTGATCAGTAAGCACTTGCTTGATGGGCATCAGTCTACGAAGACTGAACATGTGTCGCTTGTAACAGTTTTAGATAGTCTCCTTGTCATGTACAATGCCAAACATATACAATTATTCTGTCATTCCATGTGATATGTCACTTAAGTCATTGATGAAGTATTTTAACAACTGCTTCGAAAAATCCAGATTTCAAGATATAATTAAGGGAAAAATCTAAAATTTGTCAATTTCTAATTTATCACTTTTTTATCTTCACAATTAATTTACTTTGAATTCGTAATCTGTCGTGAAGGTCTAATGTGGTTTTTCAGTAATAATGGATAGATTGATCTCCTTAGAAGAACTGTGTATATAATTTACAGATATTTCGTGTTAATCGACTGAGCTACGAAATGAATTTATGTGCCGCTCATAAAATTATGCCCTGTCGTGTAAACATGATAGGTACAAGAGAAAGAGACTCATAAATACGCCACAGTTTTCCCAACAATCAAACGAGCGTTGTGTTTCTGCATTACACTTTTTATACAGCCGTGTGTCTTCAAGACTCGCAGCTCGACATTTCCTTGCGCTTGTATGCGGCCGTAACTTTAAAGCTAAGCGGCAGTCAGCAGCTGACTGCGGAATGGAACGGAGCGCAGCTAACGCACTGTCCGGCTACGCTGCAACAGCTGGTCCCCCACCACCACAAAACTACCTGCGCAGCAGAGCCAGTCCACCCGCCAAGTTACACGGCGCGCGCTCTAGCAAAGTATGTCAATTTAACCTTACCTGTAAGTTTGAAGTAGACAATATTCATTGGGTTACCAGATTTATTTTTCGTGTCCAGGACATGGAATAAATACAAACCAACTAGGTATTTAATCACAGCACAAATTTACAAAATTAATTAAAAGGGATGGTAAGATGATTCTATTTTCTGGTGAGTCCAGTATTCAGCGGTTTTCACAGCAGTCTCACTGGCTACCGCTAAGTCATCAGTTGTACACGCGGCCGGTAGATTCTTGCAGACGAGTAGATGTTGTTCGTCCTGCACGGCAACACACGAAGACATTTCATCCTCACTGCTGAATCCCCACTTCTTGAGGTTGGTTTTGCATCTTGACACTCCAACTCGCAGCCTGTTTAAGGTCTTCCAGGTCCCATATGGCAGGTGTGAGCCTTCGGCTAGTTCCTCCTCGACCTTAATTTGATTTCCTTCAGAGAGAGAGTCTCGCCAGAGCTCCTGTCTGCGAGTTCTAGGGGGTACACGAATTGCTGTAGTTCTCTGCAGAAAACTTTTCCTTGACCTCAGTCTTGGCTGTTAAAGACACTTATCGAGTCGTAACAAAAAAATCTGAAAAGTGATATATAATTCTAATTTGAAATTATTAGAAGGCGATTGATATTGCTCCATCGCATATGTATTGTTGTTAACTAGTCGCCTAGCAAGTTGTATTGATCACGATAAGTGCAACCCTGGTTATTTCAATTACTCCAAAATCATTAACCAGAGCTCAGCGAGGCGGTCATAAAAAAAAATAAAAAAAAAAAAAAAAATAAAAAAAAAAAAGCCTAGTAAACAATATTACATTGTTGGGGGAAAGAAATTCCTTAAAAAATCAAATGTTTGTATAGCTTATGGGACTTAACTACGGGGTCATCAGTCCCTAAACTTACAAACTACTTATGAACTAACTAATACTAAGGACGGCACAAATATCCATGCCCGAGGGGGGATTCGAACCCGCGACCGTAGTGGCCGTGCAGACCGTGACTGGAGCGCCTCAGCCACCGCGGCCGGCATTTAAATTTCGAGCTGTCAAAAAACGATCGCAAAGGCCCACTTTTAGTGTTACTACCGTAACCTAAAGTGGGCCAAAAGTTGGGAACCACTGCAATACGTTGTTATGATCGGAAGTTAGGAAGGTATACATTATCGTAGTGTCAGTTTTAGAGTCCAGTAAAACAATCAGTTCGGTACAGGAGTAGGACATGTTAGTTGTAAGCCAAGGAATATTTAATAATCTCATTTGGAAAAGCTACTACTCAATGCCTTGACGAATGACAATTACATTGAAAGAGAGACAGCCTAATCATACGAAAATATAGGGAGTAGCGTGTAGCAGGAGAAGCGACCGCACTTACATTTCTCATGGCTGTCAGGGACCGTCGGCTGGGCGTAAACTCTCTATGATCAGACGGGACTTCAAAGTCCCATTTTATAACAATGAGTGTAAAACATTCTTCGTCATTTGAATTGCCGCGGAAATGTAGCGCGCCACTTATTCTTGATTTGGTGCATTGTTAATGCATCGCAGTTCTTTCATTGATGTGATATCTGTGACTCCAAAGCAATTTCAGCGTCAGCTCTCAGTCCTCACGGTATTTAGTTGTATGTGGGCGAATGTTCAGTTTGTTGCATTTCCGGTGGGAAAGCGATCTTCATATTTTTTTCCCTGTTACTCGGTAAGTCAATTTATGCGGAATATATTATAAATCCTCGGAATAAATTTGTAAATATAATTTGATACTTTTAAGTCCCGTCAGGCCTATATAATATCATTTGAATTTTTTTAAAGTGGGTGCGTTGTGTCCTTTCAACCATGGAGAAGTTGGTTCGAATCCTGCCTTGACAGGTTCTTTTATTTATTAATTTTCTTTTTTCGTTGTGTTCGAATACTTATACAATTTTAATACCTAATAATTTTTACGAAAAATTTACGTGTTTTGTGTATTCGTAATTTTCTATATATTATAAAAGGTTGTTAATGTTTATAGTTTCAATCAAAAACATGTTACATTTTTTACAGTAATGGCTTCACCATTAGTTGACGACGGTAGTCTGTGATTGTTAGTTTGTGAAGAGCTACGATGCTGTTTTCGGAAAGTCATGTCCGTTGCTACTAATGGCTTTCCAGCAGCTAACCTAATCAACCATCGTTTTAGATGACAACAGGGTGTTCAGCTGGTCTACATATACTGTTGACTCCCACTTACATCTAGGTAGAAATGATCATCAGAATAAAATATGAGAAATCAGAGCTCGAACGGAGAGATTTAGGTGTTCTTTCTTCCCGCGTGCTATTCGAGAATGGAATGGGAAATAAATAGTATAACGGTGGTTCAGTGAACCCTCTGCCAGGCACTTAAATGTGATTTGCAGATTATCCCATGTAGATGTAGATGTACATACACATAAACAAAAACTGACACAACATGTGGCATTAGAGATCTCAAAATGTTTCACATGACTGAATTCGAAAAATAAATAAATAATAAAAAAATAGATCATGGCGGGATTCGAATCATCGACTCCATGGTTGTGAGGGAACAACACTGCCATCTGAGCTTCACCTCCAGGTGCTCCAAGTGTTATAATTATTGGTACGTTCAAATGTTTGTAAAGTCTATGGGACTTAACTACGGGGTTATCAGTCCCTAAACTTACAAACTACTTATGAACTAACTAAGACTAAGGACGGCACAAATATCCATGCCCGAGGGGGGATTCGAACCCCCGACCGTAGTGGCCGTGCAGACCGTGACTGAAGCGCCTCAGTCCCCTCGGCCACCGCGACCGGCAATTATTGGTACTTGTATGTACTTGCGAAACGTCAAAGTCAATTTTCTCGAGAATTTTAGAGAATTGCCTCGAATGGCTTTGGCTGATTGTTATTTTAGTTCTGAACTTCACGTACCATTTTGTAAACAAATTCAAAAATCCGATTCCCATGTGGTCTCCTTGTAAACCTATTTGGCGGCAACCAGTGGCGGCTGGTGCTTCAGATGACTGTGGCTTCACTTCTTTGAGAGTCGGACTTGATAATGATGCCGCCTGCACCCCCCCCCCCCTTTAGATATATTTTTGTTGAAAGATCTGCAGAATGTCTTACCTCGGCTTGTTTGCCCTTGCTTCAACTCGAGCTGAGGCGTTGGCCTACCAGGCTTCTGTATTTCACGTTTTCGTTTCAAGCTTAAGCCTGAGAAATTTTTTTCTAAAAGATACTGAACGTAGTTTATTTTCCTTTTATAATAAATACAGTAAATAACTGATTACACTGTTAAGTGACAGTAACAAAATGAATCCGTTACGATGAAGAGAGAAGCTATCTTCGGGTCACGTGGCACTTTAAGAAGCGCCCCATCCTAACCTTACGCATGCGCAAAGGCTGCTCACCCCCACATCTTTTCAAACAGTTAAATATTTGGTACAACGAATAGATGTCATTTACCCTCAAAATCGCGACACTTTTGCTAAAACGCCCAAAGATATGTGGCAAGCAGCAGTACAATAGTCATTGTTGTCCCGTATCTTTTAAAAAGAAGATTGCTTTAAAAAAATGCTTGTATTCTGTCTTGAACTCACAACCTTCGACAACGCAGCACAATATCGCTAACTACACGGCTATTCCTGCTAGATGGAGAGTAGTGACTTCGGCGCGGTGGAGTAGCCGACCGGTCTAAAGCGCTTCGCTGCGGAGCGCGCGGTTGCTCGCCGTCGGAGGTTCGAGTCCTCCCTGGGGCATGGGTGTGAGTATTGTCCTTACCCACGCAGTTTGGTCCAATAGATTTAAAAAGTAGTGACTTCCTTGTTATTCGTGATCTGATCTTCTGAAGGGTTTTACAGTTGATGCGTCTTTAATTTGTAGTTATGAGATATTATAGCAAATATGACGTGCTTTCGATGAATCTTCAATGCACTAAAATTGTCTTCAAGGAGGATATACGCACGCGCAACGCGAGGTGCGCAGTAGCTGCAATTGTCTTCCTTCGGGACGATTCGTGCGTAACCGCCAGAGCTCGTGTAGTCAGGAGCTGGTGGTGTCTCTACCAGCTCCAACGCCAATGTTAAAAGCGGCGTTTCCCTTCGCCCTTCCCTGCCAATATGCTGCCCCCATGGGGTTCAGAAGAGCATTTGAACCTCAGCCGCGCATGCGCATTCCAACGCTGCGGGCACTGCCGTCATGTTAAGCGGCCGTGCTACGACTCTTAACGTACGTTGACACTGGGCACAAAAAAGGCGCCATTTGACTTTCGCCACGGAAAATGCTAGTGTCAATTGCAAATATATGGGTGTCGCCACTCGACAAAGTTCAGGTCACTTGAAGTTTCTGGCGCCATTTCTCAGAATCAAAACAAACCACCGCCATGTTTATTTGAAGGCTATTGCCGTATTTGGTGTTTTCGTGTATTTATGCCTACGTTTTACAAACAATGTGCATTTTAATTTATCATCAAATTAAAGATCTTTCGAAAATATGTGCTTTTAAGTGTGGTTTGTTGAGTAACAGTGATAGACATCGGAATGCAGGACAAGGTATTGATGAGCATACTGTAGCTAATTTGCGTATTTTATGATGTTCTTATACAGTGTATCCTTAATATTTGTGTGTGACTAAACAGGTGTTATTGAGTGATTACTGAAGGGAGATTTGTAGGTGCACAACAGATTATTTAATTCTACAAATGCGGAAAATAAGTGTATTCAGATTCTGGAATTGGCATTTTCATTTCTCATAAACTCTTGTCACATGGATTTTAGAAAGAAAGTGACAAGATTCATGTTGTAATTTCTGATTAAGTGTATCTGTTAATTAAGGGAATTGGACTGTATTGCAGTTACTGTCAGTGCAATTGTACAAAGCATAACCTCAAAAATTAATATAGAATAAAAAGTCGTCGTATGTAACTCTGTGCAAGTATAGGTAACTATATTAGGTTTCAAATAAGCGTCCATTACATTGTAAATAGCATCCAGAACATTACATCAGAACACTGAAATTGTTTTGATGACAAGATATCAAATTTGAAGAGATGCCAGGTGTCAAATATCACAGTGACACTTATTGTATCACTTTATCAAGTAGTGCGTTTGTAATGTTGATATCAGACTATCTTACAGAGCTTGATAAACAGATCCCAATCGAAATTTACTGTTTTTTATTAGTAATTGGTTCAGTAATAAGGGTTTGTTTACATGTGCTACTTGGTTTATACCTGTCTTTAATATATGCATATTATTTATACGTAAAATAAATTTCCAAACAACAACATTTACAATTTATTTCCCTCTTATTGTAGTCTTATATCAATTCTAAAAGGGTAACCTAAATGACAACACAAATTTCTGTTCGAAAAATCTCAGCTGACGCCACGTTGGCAGCAATGCAACCAGGATTCTGACTGGAGCGAGTGGAAACGGCTGTGACAGCACCACTTTCATATCTACATCTACATATAAGCCGTAATGCCACATGCTAGCCGGCCGCGGTGGCCGAGGGGACTGAGGCGCTCCAGTCACGGTCTGCACGGCCACTACGGTCGGGGGTTCGAATCCCCCCCTCGGGCATGGATATTTGTGCCGTCCTTAGTATAAGGAAGTTGATAAGTAGTTTGTAAGTTTAGGGACTGATGACCCCGTAGTTAAGTCCCATAGGCTATACAAACATTTGAATTTGCCACATGCTATGGCGCTGTTTTCGTGGCCAGTGTCAACGTACCTTTCTTTACACGTGCAGTCTCCGCGACGTAACACGTTTCTCATGCTATAAAAATACTTTGAATGTGTATATAAAATGATATGATAGAAGAACGAAACGAAGAGGGGTTGTTTACTTTTTCATGAAGGTTTTTTGTTTTATTCTTGTTTTGTTTTGCTGTTCACTGTTCACTGAATGAGTGAACACAAAGGACGCGCTGCAACTTGCCAACAACTAAAATACCACAGAAAAATTTCGAAAAATCAAGGTAAAAAGATAAAAATTCAGGCCATAAATGGTTTAGTTGTAACCCCAAGAATATTTTATAGTCTCATTTGGAAAAGCTATTACTCATCGCTTTGACGAATGACAATTACGATGAGAGAAAGAGAGGTAGAGAGACAGCCTAATCATAGGGAAATATAGGGAGTACGGTGTAGCAGGAGAAGCGGCCGCACGGAAGACATTTCTCTGGCCGTCAGGCGCTGTCTGCCGGGCGCATTAAGTGGGCGCATGCGACGGCGCGCTGCGTCCCAGCGCATGCGGCGGTCTATCTGTGGCGCGGCTGCGGTTGCCCGCCGTTTGTTTACCCACAGAGATTGCCTGCCCGCGTTCCGCCGCGTCATTAAATATTGAGTCGGGAGCGCACGCGACGCGGCCACCGCCCCTCAACAGGTAAACGCCGGCCCGCAAACTGAAAGAGGGAAGGCGTTTCTGCGGCCCGCGCACTCTCAGAGGTACCGTTAACTATAGTTTGATCAACACTTTGACTGCCGGCCATGTAAACCATTCCATCCATTAGAGTGCCAGACATTCTGCTTGCAGGAGTAACCCGAGCTGCACTTAGTTTCTTTATATTCAGTCTGGCGTAAGGAATTGTCTGATCTTTTGAAATAAATCTAGAACTGAACACAGAGCATCTAAATCACATACAACTCCGACGCCAAGGGCCCCACTAAAAACGTCCCTCTGTAGACTCACTACGATATGTTGCTGTGTAACCCCTCTGTCATAGTCACTTCTCAGCACTTTCGGGGAGAATATTTTGCATGAAGCCATGTCCGTTGATTTACCTACTGAGTGAGTGGACACCACTTTCTACCTGCCCCGTTTCATACAATGAATGCCACCAGTCGGACGATTTAGAAACTAAATAAAAGATCTATAGGCTGGTTTCTGTCAGATACAGCAAAGGACCTGGAAGAGCAATTGAACGAAATGGACAGTGTGCTGAAAGGTGCATATAAGATGAACATTAACAAGAACAAAAGTAGGGTAATGGAGTGCAGTGTAAGAAAATTAGATGATGCTGAAGGAATTAGATTGGGTAATGAAGCAATAAAGGAGGTAGATGAGTTTTGTTACTTGGGCAGTAAAATAACAAATTATGGTCGAAGTACAGAGGATATAAAATGCAGAATGGCAATGGGTAGAAAAGCGTTCTTGAAAAAGAGAAATTTGTTAACATCGAATATTGATTTAAACCTAAGGAAGTCCTTTCTGAGGGCATTTGTATGGTGTGTTGCCTTGTATGGGAGTGAGACATGGACGATAAACAGTGCGGACAGGAAGAGGATTGAGGCTTTTGAAATATGGTGCTACGGAAGAATGCTGAAGATTAGGTGGGTTGATCGCATAACAAATGAGGAGATACTGAACAGAATTGGGGAGAAAAGAAATTTCTGGCATACCTTGACTAAAAGAAGGGATAGACTGGTAGTGCACATTCTTAGACATCAAGGAATTGTGAATTTAGCGTTGGAGGGAAGTGTGTGGGGTAAAAACCGCAGAGGAAGACCAAGAGATGGATACAGCAAGCAGATTCAGACAGATGTAAGCTGTCGTTCTTATGTAAAGATAAAGAGGCTTGCTCAGGTTAGAGTAGGGTGGAGAGCTGCATCAAACCAGTCTCCGGACTGAAGACCACAACAACAACAGGCTGGTTTAGACACTAGGTTTACCAAGTAAGGTATTTAAGGCAGATCTAGCCCGTCAACTAACTTGACTCTGTTTTTAAAAGCACGAAACCAAGGATCACGTCAAATGACGTGATTGGCATTCTACAGAAATTTCCGTATCCCGTCAATTGACATGACTGGCACTCGGAGTGTTAACATTACTCGCTAAAGTTGACGTTTGCCACCTCTAGTGTTACCAATTTCTAATTTCAACCGTGCGATTAGATTCACGATTTCCTATCAGAAAGGACACAGTTCGTTGTAGTCCGCCTCCGTAGCTCAGCGGTAGCGTCGCTGACTACCACGCAGGAGGCCCGGGTTCGATTCCCGGCGAGAGACTGGGTGTCGTGTGTTGTCCTAAATATCATCATCTCATCATCATTGGCACGGAAGTCGCCCACGCGGCGTCAACTAAAAAAGACTTACACTAAGGCGGCCGAACAAGACCGCAAGGGTTCTCCCGGCCATGAAAGCCATACGCTCATTTCCACAGTTCGTTGTAATTTACGGTAAGTCATCGAGTAAAACAGAAGTGATATCTGGCGTTCCGGGCATTATCTATCATAATCAACCAAGACGCGAGCGGAGCCGCGGGTTTCAGCTAGTGAGACTATAAAATATTCTTGGGCTTACAACTAAACCCGTAACGGCCTGAATGTTTAACTTTTTACCTTGATATTTCGAAATTTTTCTGTGATATTTTAGTTGCTGGCAAGTTGCAGCGCGTCCTATGTGTTCACAGGTTCAGTGAACCGCGCAAAAAAATTCGTCGTAGAATAAAAGTAAATAAATAAAAAGTGTTTTTAAACTACCATTCTTCGTTTCGTTCTTCTAGCATATCATTTTATATGCACATTCAAAGTATTTTTGTAGCATGAGAAACGTGTTACGTCGCGGAGACAGCACGTATAGGATTCGTAGTGCGGCCGCTTAACATAGGCGGCAGTGCCCGCAGCGTTGCAATGCGCATGCGCAGCTGAGGTCCAAATTCTCTTCTGAACCCCGTGGGGGCAGCATATGACGCTCCCGCGGAAGGGAGGGCGAAGGGAAACGCCGCTTTTAACATTGGCGTTGGAGCTGGTAGAGACACCACCAGCTCCTGACTACTCGAGCTCTTGCGGGTACGCTCGAATCGTTCCGAATCGTTCTCCAGGGAAGCGTTATAGGTCCCCTACTCTTCCTCGTGTTTATAAACGATTTAGGAGACAATCTGAATAGCTCCCTTAGACTGTTCGCGGATGATGTTGTCGTTTATCGGTTAGTGAAGTCAACAGAGGATCAGAGGCAACTGCAAAGCGATTTAGACAAAATTTCGACATGGTGCGAAAATAGGCAATTGACACTAAATAAAGTATGAAGTAATACACATGACCACTAAAAGAAATCCGCTGAGCTTCAATTACGCGATAAATCAGTCAAACCTTATGTGGTGTCGCACAAGTCTGAAGTGCGCGCCACGTACTTTCACCACGCGCCGCCATGCAAGCACGGCGCGGCGTTCTTACGACGTCAGCCACGAGCGCCCTCTGCTGCAACCCCGCTCGTGGCCACCACTGATCTGCATCGGCCACTTGGCAATAGGAGAGGCACCAGTTAACACTATCATCAGTAGGCAGGCTTCTATCTAGTTAAACTATGTATCTGCATTCCACTAGTCTTTAGTTAACAAAGTTAACTATTGTTATATCTCTACGAAATATATATCTTGTTCTAATCTAGCTTAGTGTTTCTAGTTTCTGCTGTCCCACTGGCTGGTCACCTCAGACTGTACCCGCACACGCGTGCATCCTATTTCCCTGTGTCGGTCTCTCTCTACTCGGCCACAGACACCTAGGACAACCGGCGGCAACGATACACAAAAGTGACGACGAGGATGGGATACAAAACCTTAAGGTCGTAAATTATACCAAATACCTAGGAGTTACAATTACGAATAACTTTGACTGGAGAGAACTGAGGCGAACCAAAAATTACGTTTCATTGGCAGAACGCTTCGAAGATGCACCAGCTCCACCAAAGAGACTGCCTACATCACAATTGTGTGTCCTCTCCTGGAGTACTGTTGCCCACTGTGGAACCCTCACCAGGTGGGACTGGCGGAAGATATTGAGAAGGTTCATAGAAGGGCAACTCGTTTTGTTTCATCACGTTACCGTGGGGAAAGCGTCACGGAAATGTTGCACGAATTGGGGTGGAAATCATTAAAAGAAAGACGTTATTCGTTGCAGCGTGATATGTTTGCAAAGTTTCAATCACGGACTTTTACTTCTGAATGTGAAAATATTTTGCTAGCACCCATCTACTTAGGGAGACATGACCATCCCAATAAAATAAGAGAAATCAGATCGAAAACGGAACGATTTGTGTGTTCTTTCTTCCCGCGCGTTATTAGAGAGTGGAAAGGTAGAGAAAGGTTATGAAAGTGGATAATGAACCCTCTGCCAGGCACTTAAATGTGATTTGCAGAGTATCGATGTAGATGTAGAAGAACTCAAAATTATCAAAAGTAGGACATTACTTCACAAAAAAACTGACATTTTTTAACAAAGCCTGACTATTTTAGAGTAAAAATTTGTTTATGTTTTAAACATTTGGGTAATAAATATCATCTACTCTCAATAGAACCAAAAAGGAATATATTGAAAATATGCTATAGTATTAAACAATAGTATTTAATGCTTACAGATACAATACAATCACCTGGAAATTTTTTTTCACCATTTTTAATTTGTGTTTCCTTTTTGAAAATGTACTTATCAATAGAATGTACTGGTGAGAGAAGAGGTAAATTATTATCTATAAGAACATAGTTATAAAATTCCTCACATGTCCCTGAAATAGTACTTGAGAATAAAATTCCTTTTACTGAATCCATCATCCACGATAAATTTTGTGTATCCAAAGATTTTGGAATTGGTTTTTTGTATAATTTGCTTGTACAAACCTTAGATTTATAGGAATGATGGTGGAAAACGATGTGGTATGCTAGTAGACGGGGCAAATAGCAGAACGGCTATGCATATGCCGTGGTAGCAACGTAGGACCACGAGACTATTGGCAAACATTTGCCATATATAAAAAAACAACTTCGCAGTTTTCAAGAAATGGCACTATTTTAAAGTTATAATACTTGAAATTTAATATTATTACCCTTGCCACAAAATTCTTTGCAAATTCATAAGCAAAACTGGAAACAATCACGTGCTTGTTGGCAAAGCAGTGGTTTAGCTGTAGAGACGTTGGTACCAAATGATAGCAATGCGACGCCCAGTCTACCAATATCTATGGTCTAAGATGGTATGCCAATGTGGCTTCTGCGGCTTGAACGTTTCTAACTACAGGCATGTTTGTTTTACTCACAAAATCGAGCACTGAGCTGGTGCGTACTATCCTTTTATATTTTTCTGTTGTCAGCTGTCTTTCCAAGTAAAAAGCACTGTTATATCAAATATTAACGTAACTATCACACAATGCACATTTAGCTTCGCTTTAATTCTGTTCAGATACAAAGCATTGATATTGTGTTTTTAATTTGTCTGAAAACTTGTACTGTCTTTCTCGGTTGTTACTACTAGGTAACTGAGAAAACGAGCCGCGGTGGAGTAGCCGAGCGGTCTAAAGCACCTCGCTGCGGAGCGCGCGGTTGCTCGCCGTGGAGGTTCGAGTCCTCCCTGGGGCATGGGTGTGTGTGTTTGTCCGTAGGTTAGTTTACCTAGGTTTAAGTAGTTTGTAAGCTACGGACTGATGACCACGCAGTATGGTCCGATAGATTTACAGACATTTGATTTTAGAAAACGATATACCGTACTTCAACTCACACAACAACTAACAACGCAACTTAATTTCACGATTATTCCGTAACTAAAAAGTAAAATGTATCTCGAATCGTATACATCGACTATTAAAATATCGAGACAGTGCTAGACAAATAATATCTCGCATCGAGGTGCCGTGTATGTCGACTATGAATGCAACGTTTCTTCAACAATTACATGATTGACTGCGAACCTCCCTGAAAAAATATATACCAATTGTGTGCAGCTTTACGCAGCAGTTACGCTACACTGATACTCGTCAGATGATTAAATTACAACTTTATTACTTAAAAGCCGGACATTTTTCTGAAAAATAAAAATTACGACCTGACATTCAAAAAAGCATAAAAAAGCCGGACATGTCAGGAAAAGCCAGACGGTTGCTAACCCTAGTCACATGGCGTACAGTGTTTCCACAGAGTTTGTGACGCTTATGAAAAGATGGAATGTGTAGACAGTTGTGAGAAATCCGGGATACTTAGGCACAGAATAGGGAGTATACAGAAGGGAAAGGTGCGGCGGCACCTTTGATCTGTATGTGGCCAAGCGTTGCTCTCGAAGCCATACTGAAAGATAGTAAACGCGGAACTATAGCGACTTAGTGCTATGACTGGAAATTGACTTTTTTCACGAACTGCAGCTAATCTCACCAACGTTTATTGGAAAGGAAAGGAAACGGCTTTTCATTTTGCATTCCTCTATTTTGCGTCCTGTTCTTACAGCTAATTGTAATCCAACTAAAAAAAAGTAGGCCTAAATTTTAATACAACTACGAAAATGTACCGTGGAATCAATTATCGTTTTACTTGGTGCTTATCTCTAGAAAAATCCCAAGTGTTTGGGAATTTAGTAATAAACAAGAAAGTGACTTTACAACTGCCAGGTTTTATTTGACACGAATAAATGTGCACAAAATATTGAATCCGACTTAGCAGTACAATGTGATTACACAGAATGGCGTCTCGTCATATATAAAACTGTTAAATTACACGCAAATGAAGGATAGGAGGCGGAAACATAAAACTACATCACAAACTTACTCTGTAGCTTGTCATATTGTGACGCACATTGTTTCAGTTATAGCAAAGGAAAAAGTGTATCACATGCCTATATGTTATATTTTACTTATGGCAGTGATGTAGTTTTGTTTTAATGTTGGAAAAGTTGTGTTTGCTTTAGGAGGATAATTAATTTACTGATCGGAGGAGAACACATAGAAGAACCTATCAACCACAGAGCAAGAAAAGCATAAAATAATTATTCCCCTTATCGTATTAGTTTGAGTATCCGAAGAGCATTCGTTGCCAACATTAGAACACTACGCCTCCACTGCCGTAACTAAAATTTTACGTGCGTAAACGGCGTATGGCAAGGGAGGAGGCAGGATGAGTGTCATCGATTTGATTGGTTTAGTTTTACTTACGGCAGTGGAGGAAGAATGTTTTAATGTTGGGAACATAATGTTCGTTTTACGAGGTCAATTACTTTATCAACCAGAGAAAGATAGGTATAAGAACCTGCCAACCATAGAGCATAGAGTAGCATTCGAAAAAACCAAGAGTGAGGTCAAAGCAACTTTTTTATTTTATTTTTAATTTTTTTAACAGCATCAAAGAAGAAATGAGCCTCAAATCACACGAAGAAGAGGATGCCAATGGAGAGAAGAACGTGGCTAAAGTGACAAGGCACAGCCTTTAGTTAATGATCTAAATCTAAATGGGATACTCTGCAAATCACATTTAAGTGCCTAGCAGAGGGTTCATCGAACCACCTTTATACAGTCGAATAACGCGCGGGAAGAAAGAACAACTGAATCTCTCCGTTCGAGCTCTGATTTCTCGTATTTTATTCTGATGATCGTTTGTACCTATGTAGGTGGGAGTCAAAAATATATTTTTGCATTTGGAGGAGAATGTTGGTGATTGGAGTTTCGTTATTAGACCACGCCGCATCGATAAGCGCCGTTGTTGTAATGATTCCCATCCCAGGTCCTGTATCATTTCCGTGACGCTGTCTCCTCTGTATCGTGACAATACAAAACGAGTTGCCCTTCTTTGGACTCTTTCGATGTCCTCCGTCAAACCCACTGATAAGGGTCCCACACCGGGCAGCAATAGTGCAAAAAAGGACGGACAGGCGTAGTGTATGCAGTTTCTTTAGTAGTTCTGTTGCATGTTTTAAGGGTTCTGCCAATAAAACGCAGTCTCTGGTTCGCCTTACCTATGACGTTATCGACGTGTTCTGTCCAGTTTAAGTCTGAAGTAATAGTAATGATGATAACTAAATACAATATTCCGGCGCCAGACATTTTGCTACAAAATACTAAAATTGAACAGCATCCGACGTAAAATACAGTAAGTGAGAGTAGAAGAGAGAGTGGTACTCACTTGGTGTTGGTGTCGTTGACATCGTTAATGAACTCTGCCAGCTGGCTGATGTACAGCGCCTCGCTGTCCGTGAAGTCGCTCTGGCCTGCAAAACAAACGGAAAGACATTATTTTTGAAAACATAGTGGAGAATCAGAGTTCGGAATGATTGGATTCACTTAAAAGTCAGTCAAGGTCGCAATTTATTTAAAGTCGACATCTATCGTTCAGGTTCTTTAAATACAAGTTTTATTAACATTCTCAATGTCTAATACTTTCATATTGATCGTAGTGATTCAGATGACGAACATATTTCTCCCAACAGGAGCCCAATTTGTTGCCGATTGCCGCCGTCCGTTAATATCGTCCCATGGTGGACGACGAATTGCCGGCCGCGGTGGCCGAGGGGATTGAGGCGCTCCAGTCACGGTCCGCACGGCCACTACGGTCGGGGGTTCGAATCCCCCCTCGGGCATGGATATTTGTGCCGTCCTTAGTTGTAAGTAGTTCATAAGTAGTTTGTAAGTTTAGGGACTGATGACCCCGTAGTTAAGTCCCATAGACTTTACAAACATTTGAACATTTTTTTTTTGGACGACGAATTGCGCGCGCATGTCAAACATCTGACGTCACACCTCTGCGCGCGAGCCCTCGTAAACGGAGTTTGGCTTAGTAGCGAGCCAGGGTGTGTATCGGACATTCAAAGTTCCACGATCCCCGTTGAGAATGTCCTCCGCAGTCGGGGACGAAACGTTGGGTTTCGACAATAAATCCACTAGACCACGGCACAATAGCCCCGAAATGTTTAGTAATTTTGACGATATTGAGAACAGAATAAAAATTCGGATGCATAACATTGCAGCAAGCCAAATGTTCAAATGTTTGTTAAGCTTATGGGACTTAACTACGGGGTCATCAGTCCCTAAACTTACAAACTACGGGGTCATCAGTCCCTAAACTTACAAACTACTTATCAACTACCTTATACTAAGGACGGCACAAATATCCATGCCCGAGGGGGGATTCGAACCCCCGACCGTAGTGGCCGTGCAGACCGTGACTGGAGCGCGTCTCCTCGGCTACCGCGGCCGGCTTGCAGCAAGCCATCGTTAATACGAAGATAATGAAAGCAGTAAGGGCGAGTGGCGAAGTTGTATTGCGTGTACAGGATCACTAGTCGGTGAAATACGCCGTGTAATTTAACTTCCACGCGGTGTGCACTGTTTTTGATATTTTAAATCTCCCAGGTGTGATAGACTAGCAGCGGCCTAAACGCCGCTCTTCAGCCAAGAAATACAATTTATGAAATTGTGAATGTATACAATTTTATACGGTGATAAGACGGAAAGTTAAAATATATACATAAGGTGAGATTGGTGAGAAGTAGCATTAACAGGAGACGAGAAACAGACATATTCTGATGTTGAAATTGCTACGGTGGGTAAACACACCGATGTTGACACAAATACACAGAACGGTGATGAGACGATTAACACTGCATAAAATAGATGACAACACTTGTTCTGCTGGTTGTTGAAATTATAAAAATCACATTGTAGCACCCTGCAGGATTTACGTATAAGCTAAGCAAGCTGTAGCTTAGAGCCCCACTCTCTTTGGGTCCCCAAAACAATTGTCCGAGTGAGCAATTGTGATATATTAAATTGTCGTATATTTAAACTAGTGTGAAAACTTGAGAGGATATTGTTATTTTTGTCTTCGCATTGGTAGTGAATAGTAGGTCAATATGGACTGGGGGAAAAGGATTGAAAGATGAAGTCGCTTGGTAGAATTTTGCAGAAAAGCAGATATAGTATATCAATGATGATGAAGAGGTTGCTGTAGAATGGCTTGAGCCAAGAGGCAAGTTAAGAATCAAAACATTTATACCTGAGGTCTGGCACAGAAGGCCTCAATATACAATGATGCTGCAAAAAATAAAAAAGTTGCCGGCCGCGGTGGCCGATGGGACTGAGGCGCTCCAGTCACGGTCTGCACGGCCACTACGGTCGGGGGTTCGAATCCCCCCTCGGGCATGGATATTTGTGCCGTCTTTAGTATTAGTTAGTTCATAAGTAGTTTGTAAGTTTAGGGACTGATGGCCCCATAGTTAAGTCCCATAAGCTGTACAAACATTTGAACATTTGAACAAAACAGTTTTCCTTCTCAACAGAATTAGAAGCAACAGATGAAGAGATTTGTCAAGGAGTTACTGTTTTATGCTAAACATATCCTGCAGATGTGGAGGTGAATCTTGTAGGAGAAGTCAAGCATTTTTACCAATATGTTAGACATAGTCAAGCCTATGGTTTAGTGTAACATGATAGTCTTACACATCTGTATAGGGTTATGTTTGACGATCGTGTCCAAACAGAATTCCCTAATGTAAAAACAGTTTTGAGATTGTTTCTCAGTATGATAATTACAAATTGCTCTGGAGAAAGATCTTTTTCTCAACTGAAGAGGATAAAAATGAATTTATAACAACAATGACTCGAGACGAATTATGTTCCCTCAGTCTCATGTTCATAGTGAGTGACAAATTACGCAGTTTATCATTTGATCATGTACTCTGTGACTTTGCTTTGGCAAAGGCAAAAAGGAAATAATTTAGTGTTAATATAATTTCGGATTCAAAACTTGTTTAAAGATAGATTCTAAGCCTTTGTAAATTGTGCCTTTTAAAAGAATTTTTGTTTCTTTTTACCACAGATTTTTTAAAGTTTGTGATGAATAAAAATGATTTTAAGTTAAACATTAATCATTTCCCTATCTATAATAGTGTATCAATTAAATCCTTGAGGTATAAGAAAATCACATTTCGCACTAATATACAGGGTGTTTCGCGAAGTGTGTTTGCCTCTGTAACTTATAAAATAATAGGTGACGGGAAATTTTAATGCGGTAGGTCAACACAAGAAGTGTTACACTTTCTGCGGAGCTATGAACATAGTTTATTGTATTATTTTCCAAAGAGTTACAGCAGAAAGATATAATTTTTTAAATGGAACAATAGTTTTTTCTACCGTGCATTGGATTCGTTGAAACCAGCTGCGTCCAAATCAATTTAAACTACATTCCTATCACTGTTAGTTTGTGAGCTACAACCCTTCAAAGTTTAGGGGGCGGAGGCTACGACAGCGTAGCTGACTGGCTGGTGGTCATGAGAGAGTGGTCCGTGCCCCAGGAGATAGCCCTTGGCCAGTCAGGTACGCTGTCGCAGCCTCCGCCCCCGGAACTTTGAAGGGTTGTAGCTCCCAAACTACCATTGATAGGAATGTAGTTTAAATTAATTTGGACGCAGCTGGTTTCAACGATTCCAATGCACTATAGAAAAAACTATTGTTCCGTTTAAAAAATTATATCTTTGTGCTGTAACTCTGTGGAAAATGATACAATAAACTATGCTCATAGTTCCGCAGAAAGTGTAACATTTCTTGTATTGACCTACCGCATTAAAATTTCCCGTCACCTATTATTTTATAAGTTACAGAGGCAAACACACTTAGCGAAACACCCTGTATAATATCTGGACATCTAAAGGGTCCAACATCTCAAATAGCTTAGGGACTTTTAAAGTCTACATCCGGCCCTGCGTAGCACAAAACACTATTTCACTGAAACTGTTAAAGTCGCTGCACAGGCCCCGCAGGGGACAGTGAGAGGAGGGGAGTCGCGAAGGGGTAGGAAAGGGGGTGAGGGGGGAATGGTAGGGAAGGAGGGGGGACTCCTGAGGGAGGGGGCAAGGAAAGGAGAAGCTGGGGGGGGGGGGGAGGAGAGAGGAGGCGCTTCAAATACGGGGGGAGGGGGTGGGCTATGGTTGGTAGGAGGGTAGATGTCGTGCACCTTCTTTGTAATGCAGCAGGCGATATGTTTATTTCGCTAACACCTGTCTGCCGGCAAGTCTTCAAGTAGCAGTACAGCAGCTAAGCGGGGCGGATCGGTAATTCCGTATTAACTTTCCTAACAAGTCTCGACCTCAGCAGCCACGTAACCGGTGAGTCATCCGCTAAGTGTCTGCAAATGTCAAGGATCATAATTCTCCTCACGCACTGCACATGATGCCCGCCACTTCTATCTTCTCACCTCATATCCTTTCTTCGCATAGCTAGCAGCTGTGATTATAAATGGTGTCGATAATAATCCCTCAAGTATTCCCATTGAATTCCCTTATATACATTCAACAAATGTGAAAATTATAGAACTACAAGTTTAATAAGTCATGGTTGCAAATTCTAACACTAATTATTTACAGACAAATCGAAAGACTGGTGGAATCCAACCTTGGGGAATTTGGATTTAGGAGAAATGTAGGAACACGTGAGGCAATACTCACATTAAGACTTACTCTAGAAGGTACAGTAGAAAAGGGAAACCTACGTCTTTAGCATTTGTGGATCTGGAGAAATCTTTTGACAATTTTGACTGGAATACACTCTTTCAAATTTTAAAGGTACCAGGGATAAAACATAGCGAGCAAAGAGTTATATTCAACTTGTACAGAAACCAGACAGCAATTATTAGAGTCGAAGGTCATGAAAGGGTCGCAGTGGTTGGGAAGGCAGTAAGACAGGGTTGTAGCCTTTCCCCAATGTTGTTCAATCTGTACATTGAGCAAGCTGTGAAGGAATGTAAGGAGAAATTTGGAGAAGGAATTAAAGTCCAGGGAGAGGGAATAAAAACCTTGCGGTTTGCTGACGACATAGTAATACTGTCAGAGGCAGCAAACGACTTGGAAGGGCAATTAAATGGAATGGAGAGTGTCTTGAAAGGATTATATGAGATGAACATTAACGTGGGAAATGGAATGTAGTGTCAGAAAATTAGGCGATGCTGAAGGAATTAGATTATGTTATGAGTAGCAAGATAACTTCTGATGGAGAAAGTAAAGAAGATGCAAAACGCAGATTGGCTTGGGAAGAAAAGCGGTTTTGAAGAAGCGAAATTTGTTGACAACCAATATTAGCTTAAATATTAGGAAGTCTTTTGTGAAAGCATTTGTGTGGAGTGTAGCATTGTATGGGAGTGGAATGTGGACGGTAAGGCATTCAGACAGAAAGATGGCAGAAGATTTTGAAATGTGGTGCTACATACGAATGATGCGTGTTAGATGGGTAGATCACGTAACTAATGAGGAGGTGCTGAACAGAATTGGGGAGAAAAGGAGTTTCCGGTATATCCTGAGCAAGAGTGGGACATATTCTGAGACATCAAGGAATCGTCAACTTAGCATTAGAGAGAAGCGTGTGGGGTGAAAATCGTAGATGGAGACCGACGGACGAATACAGTAAGCAGATTCAAACGGATGTAGGTTGCCGATCGTATTCTCAGATGAAGAGGCTTGCGCAGGACAGGGTAGCACGGAGAGCTGCATCGAACCAGTCTGCGGACTGTAGACCACAACAACAATATCTCATGCTCATCCTACGCATTATGAAACAATAACTTGTACGTCAATGTCAAGTCACAAAAAATATAGCTTCTAAGAATATTTATTGCTCTATTTCGGGGATTATTGTCCACCTCACTTATCCAGTACTACGCATCGTCGTGAATTTTACACCTAAACCATCCTCAGGAAGACAATGTCCATTGGTGAAAACCGTATGCCAGTCCGTCCAGTAGTATTTGATTTTATCGACAACAGACACACAGCCGCGGCGGGAGGGCTTTGTTTTAATATATGTATAGATTAAATATAGATTGGGAAATCCTGAGACGGTTTTTCGTCTCGAATATGTCCAAGACATTATAGACAAACGTGAAGCAATGAATTGAAATTTGTGGTGCGGCCGGGAATCGAACCCGGACCTCCATGCTTACTAGGCAGACGTCTCACCGTTAAGACGTCAAACCGTAAGGCTTACTAGGCAGGCGTCTTACCATTAGACGTCTTAACGGTAAGAGGTCTGCCTAGTAAAATGGAGGTCCGGGTTCGATTCCCGGCCGCACCACAAATTTTAATTCATTGCTTCACGTTTGTCTTTAATATGTATAGATATCATGCAGTTGATATAGCAGTGAAGAATAGGTGTTTGTTGCTTTAGTTTTTGACACTTTAGTGCAGTTCACGTGGCGAGTATGTTTTGGGGTAATAAAGATGGCGGTAGGAGGTTGACCACCGGCATTGGGCCGGCCGCGGTGGCCGAGGAGACTGAGGCGCTTCAGTCACGGTCTGCGCGGCCACTACGGTCGGGGGTTCGAATCCCCCCTCGGGCATGGATATTTGTGCCGTCCTAGTTCGTAACTAGTTCATAAGTAGTTTGTAAGTTTAGGGACTGATGACCCCGTAGTTAAGTCCCATAAGCTTTGCAAACATTTGAACCGGCGTTGGTGTGTAAATGCCATCTCCCTTCATAACACCTCCGTGTCCCCTGCGTGAAAAAACGCGCAGCTACAATCAGGACAGCGCAGTGGGCGGACGGGCGTGGGAGGAGGGTTTGCCGACAGAGGGCGGGCGGCAGGTGCGTGCACGCAGCGCGCAGCGGCGACACCGCGCACGCACGCCGTGCGTGGAGTGCGTGCGCCAATTACCGGCAGGCCCAATTACACGCACCGCCGCTCACGCCGGCAGCCGGCCGCTAGCCGGTCGCAGGAACGGGAGCGTTGAGCCGCGCCACGGCACTGCAGCTCCACCGCAGCGCCCAGGGCACAAAACAACTTTTTCTTTACATTCTCCACTCAGAGGAGTGGAGCGGGCTATTTGAGATCCGGTCCATAAAGAGTCGCGGTTCTATTCAGCCAGTTATCAGACAAGCTGATAGTGGGGCAAAGGGGGCATCCCAATTGGGAATAAGTGCGAGGGGCTTACCAGTTCCGGCATACGCCTTACAACCAAGGAAAACCGCCCGAAAACCTTGGTCTGAACCGGGGGATTGTGACCAATTTAATTTATCTCTGGGGCGTTGCCCCAGACTACAAATGGATTATCGGGAGAGCACGAATGCACTCACGACAATCGAGGATAGGACGCCCGAGTTAATCTCGTAAACTCGTAGAGATCAGCTCGACCAACAGTGGACAGGCTTCTCCCTAGAGGAGCCGCACTCGTGAGCACGGTATCCTCTGCGTTGCCCAGGGGGGTGGGGGGAGTGGGTGGGGGGACGCAACGCTGTCCATATTCACCGCACGACATCAACTGCGAGTGGGTAAATGTGTGCCCAGCCGAGATTCCAACCCGGGTCTCATGCTATCTAGGCAGTTATGCTGACCCCTACAGCAGTGGGGACACAGCGATCACCGTACCTGCACGCATTACTCTAGTAAGCCTTCCGTCAAATACAAATTCTGGGTTCGGAACACTTGTGAGAAGACCCGGGCGAGCACGTGTCAGGCTGCCTTCAGAGTCATCAAGAGCCTGTCACCGGCCAGCAGTTGCTATACCTGCGACGCCTTTCTGCGAATATTGTGCAGATCTAAAGTATTATAAGAATTATACAGTGTAGGCTTTCACGGCCGGCGTCAATTTCACTTAAACTTTTCGGGCTGGTATGCCGTGGTCGGTGGATAAAACTCGACCCTAACATTTCGTCTTCAACTGCGGAAGACATCTTCGGAGGCTGAGTGGCAACTGTGATGGGCACGAGGGAGTGTCGCTTAGCCGGCCGCGGTGGCCGAGGTGACTGAGGCGCACCAGTCACGGTCAGCCCGGCCACTACGGTCGGGGGTTCGAATCCCCCCTCGGGCATGGATATTTGTGCCGTCCTAGTTCGTAAGTAGTTCATAAGTAGTTTGTAAGTTTAGAGACTGATAACCCCGTAGTTAAGTCCCATAAGCTTAACAAACATTTGAAAATTTGAGTGTCGCTTATACAGGCAGTGTAGGGGGCGCCACAGTATATCACGTGACGTCGGCTGAGCAACTATCTCTGGTAATTCTAACCTTATTACTAGAAGAAGATCGATTGTCAACGTGCTTGTGCAACGTTGAATTCCAAATCTTGTCCAATTTAACACCTTCCTCCTTTCTATTGAAATTATTACGATGTTTGTAAGTTTCAATTGCTTCTCTGTATGTGCGAGCATAATAGTGAGAAGTTTTAGATAAATCAGTGGTCTCGTTAAATTTAATTTGATGGTCGCCCTCTTGGTAAACATGCTCCGCTACGGCCGATTTCTTTGTATGTACCAGGCGCTAGTATCTCTTGTGTTCACTTAGACGAGTGTTGACACTTCTTTTCGTAGTTTCGATATACACTTGGCCACAGCTGCAAGGAATGTTATACCCACCCGGTGTATCCAAAGGGTGTCGTGCATCTTTTACAGATCTTAAATGTTCTTTAATTTTCCGGTAGGTCTGAAAATAGTTTCAACCCCATGTTTGTTCAGCACTTTTCCAATGCGATCTGTGACATGACTAATAAAGGGAAGGAACACTTTCCCTTTGGATCGTTGAGGTTCCTTATTGTTTTCAATTTTTGCCGTGGGGCGAAGAACTCGGTATATTTCTCTGGTGGAATAACCATTCCACTTGAAGGTCCTTCCAAGATGTTCAACCTCATATTGTAAGTGAACTGGTTCACAAATTTTATGCGCCCTGTCGACCAAAGTTTTAATCACTCCTCTTTTTTGTCTAGGGTGGTGGTTGGAGTCTTTATGAAGGTAACTATCCGTATGCGTGCCGTCTTCTCGTTTCATCACAAACACATCTAGAAAATTAAGTTGGCCTTTAAGTTCTTTTCATTGTAAATTGTATCCTGGGGTTCATACTTTTTAAATTTACCAAGAAAGCATCTAATTCCTCTTCGCTCTGTGTCCATACTACGAAGGTGTCATCAGCAAAACGATACCACTTGGTTGGTTTTCTACTAGCAGTCTGCAGCGCCTGTTGTTAGAAAGACTTCATAAATAAATCGGCCACTGCTGGACTTCGAGGACTGCCCATAACCACCCCGTCAATCTGTTCATAAAATTTGTTGTTATATTGAAAATAAGTGGTGGTGAGGCAGTGTCTAAACAAAGTCACCATGTCTGATGAAAAATTTGCGCTATGCATGAGATGGCTTCGTTTACCGGGATCATGATAAATAAAGAAACTACATCGAAACTAACCAGAATATCGCTGGGGGGGCACGTTCATTTCCTTAAGCTTTTCAATGAAATGATCGGAATTTTTGATATGACTGTCCGTACCTCCAATATAGGGCTGCAGTAGCGAAGCAAGGTGTCTCGCTAACTCGTGAGTGGGAGACCTATGGCACTCACAGTCGGCCTAATCGGCGTCTGTTCTTTATGCACCTTAGGTAAATCCATAGAGACAAGGGGGATACGCTTCCTTTTTGCAAAGCGACTTTTTATCGTCGGAATAGAAGGAAGATACTTTCACCAATTGATTTGTTGATTTTAAGATCTTCATAGTTGGATCCTTCTGCAGTTCTTTGTAATTGGTGGGGTCCAAAATATCCTGTATCTTACGGTGATAATTCTCACTCTTCATCACGACGCTTGGGTTTCCGTTGTCAGCGGTAAGGACGATAATGTTGGGATCTGTGTTTATATCCCTCAGCGTCTTCCTTTGTTCTTGCTTACATTTACGCAAAATTCTGGCCGTTTCCATTCTAATTATATCAGCAGGTTGTTGTGGAAGCTGCCGGATGCCTGCCTCAATATTTGCTATGATGTCTTCAGAATTATAAGAATTGTCAATTTGTTTTGCTGAGACCTTAATTTTGAATTAACACTTAGACTAAAAGTACTGTGAGTGTTACGTCTTCAAAGTAACTTATAAATTACAACAGTGTAACCAATTGTAAACTTTTGATACTGTTACAAACAATTTCCTACTTTTTTTTTTAACTGGTTAGGAATTAAAACATTTAAACTATTACTACTAGTGTGTTTAGAAGGAGTAAATGATTGATTTAATAACAGATAAAACTGAACACTTTCATACTTGTTCCTGTTCTTAGTTTAGTTTATATTATTTTGTTACATATTTTATATTTCCTATGCATTATTGTTTGATTTCATTTGTAAGAAATTTTAAAAATTATACTGTTATTATATTGTAAATCCAATTATAAGTCATATACAGTAAATATAAGATTTTAAATCAGAATTGTAACTTTTTGATGATTCCAGCTAGCGATGTATCTGACTGTTTCTCATTATAATGAAGAGTACCTTTATGTTAGTGTAGCTAAATGCTTAATTACACTCCCTTACAATATTAGGTACATTTTGTCTCTTATACGAATTTTATACCATTCACTATGCTATTCCATTTAAAAGTTTCTTTTACAAGTTTGTGACCCATATGTATTTCTCTATTATTGTAATTAATGTAATAAACGTATACAGTAGCTGCTGAGTAAATGCTGCACAACATAATTCCACCTCCACGGGGTGGGACACACGCACACGCTATATTATGCAGGCAGCGGGTCCATAATAGCAGACAGTAGTGGAAAATAAAATCCAAATTGTTTTCCACTTAATACGATACGATTCTGCGATTATTTCGCATTTTCGTGGAGAGTTGACGATTTTACTGAGCCTAAGCTTATTTCTTCTTCCTGTTTGTGTGCCTTTTGGCGATTACAAATTTTTTTGCAATTAATTTGCAGCTTCGTCAAGAAAATAAAAATATGGCAATCTTCGGCTGAAATGATGGTATTTTTTAGTCGGGAGTGCAACGTTTGCACAGAGTGACTCGCGTTTCGGCACGTTTAGCCGGCTTTGTGTAATCTTCACCTCAGTGGTGTGTCCAGGATCGTGGTCTAGTGAGGGCTGAGGTCAATCACCGTACTGACGTGATTCCTTAAAATAAAAAAAAAAAAAAAAAAAAAAAAATAAAAAAAAATAAATAAATAAAAAAAACAGAAAAGGTGTGTGTGTGTGGGGGGGGGGGGGCAGAGCATTGATCCCTTTCCTTTTTCTCCACCCCCCCCCCCTTTCTCTCTAGGGAAGGTTGCAGCAAAGTCTTGGGGGGGGGGGGGCTTCAGTCCGACAGCTCTCCCCTGTATATGCCACTGCTTCTCCTCCATTAAGTTTATTTACAAGATTTCCAGCGCGTTACGCCATTTTTTTTTTTTTTTTTTTTTTTTTTTTTTTTTTTGTTCGGAAGACCCCCTGGTCTCTCAATTAGAGGTGGGACTACATCACCTCCAAAGGTCCGAGGCATTTTGCTCTGATTGTTGCCAGCATGATATTGAAGTGCCTGGGAAGCATGTTGCTAGCCTTACTTGCCCATGGCCCACTGGGTTTTTCCCCTAACGGTTGAGGGACTAGCCGGTGGATTTGGTAGTCTTTCCCGTCTGAGCACAAAGGTGGCCACGACTCAGAATATGTCCGAGATGCCCAACCTTATTCCAAAGTAACTGGTATCCCAACTGTTAGGACCACTTACTTGGCCACTCATACGTTGCCCGTGGTTCATGAACTAGGACACGACTACAGGAACCCACACCATGAACCATCATAATGAGGAAATCAAAGAAAAACTGGGAATGAACACCATAGATGAAGCAGTTAGAGCGAACAGACTGAGATGGTGGGTCATGTTACACGCATTGGAGAAGCAAGATTACCTAAGAGACTGCCGGCCGCGGTGGCCGAGCGGACTGAGGCGCTACAGTCACGGTCTGCACGGCCACTACGGTCGGGGGTTCGAATCCCCCCTCGGGCATGGATATTTGTGCCGTCCTTAGTTGTAAGTAGTTCATAAGTAGTTTGTAAGTTTAGGGACTGATGACCCCGTAGTTAAGTCCCATAGACTCTACAAACATTTGATTTTTTGAACCTAAGAGACTCATGAGCTCAGCAGCGGAGGGTAAGAGGAGTCGAGGTAGACCAAGAAGAAAGTACTTAGATTAGGTGCAGAATGATTTTGAAGTAAAAGGCATAACATCAGACGAGGCATCAATGTTAGCATTGAATAGGGGATCATGGAGGAATTTTATTAGAGGTACTATGCTCCAGACTGAACGCTGAAAGGCATAATCAGTCTCTAATGATGATGATGATTTTTTTTTTTTTTTTGTATTTAAAGCTAAGTCAATGCCTTTGACAAATTCTTCTTCATTATAATTTTTGACAGTAGGCTAGAAAAGATTTTGAGTTGACATCAACCTAGATGTCTTTTTAATCTCTTTCAGTTGCCTCGTCCGTTACACAAATATCTTTTTTCTTTTCTCATCGACATTTAAAATTAGTTTTGGTAATCTGCTTCTTCTCGAGGACAATTACCCTCATCCGTAAAAAAAATTATTAAGTTTTCGTCTTAGCCTTTAAAAACGTTCATGAGTGCAGTTCCACATATATTTCTCACCCAGTCATTAGTCTTCAAAACAGCCATAAACGTCTTGATGGATATGGTTTTCAGGCACGCTCTCCACAACGCGGGCTAACAATTATAAAATATTTCAAGGGAAAATTTTGTTGGACATGAACAGTTTCAACGAATTTATTCGTTTCGTCCCAGATCCAGAATACTGAACACGTTTCCACAAGGTCTGATTAAGGTGACAACGGAAACTTGTAACGTCGGTTTCAGATAACAAACTTGAAACAGCCTGGAATAGAGGCAAATTAAAGGCCCCAGTAGCTTTCCACCAAGGCACGTAAGTTTTAATAGGTTTAAAAACGGTTGATGTTTCTCGTTTTCTATACGCCAGTAAGGTGTCAACAGCTGTAATGTGTTTGTTGCCTTCCAAGACCTTGTGATGGCAGTGAAGAAAAACATACATCCACATATGGTAGGTTAAAATTTCCATCTTGAGAGTCATGATATATCATTCTGTAAGCTGCTGGTCAGGCAGAGCTAAAGAATGCCCTCACTGGCAATATGGTGAACATCGATTCCAGAAGGTTGATACCATACTTGTATGTTCTGTTTTCTTAATTTTTATGTTTGTTGTATACTGGAACTTGTTTGACAGGTCGAAGGTTTGTTTTTCCGTTCACTTTCATTTTCGAACTAGCTTAAACCCACGGCTCCGCTCGCATGTTGGTTGATTATGATAGATAAGCTACCTTTCAGTAGTGTACTATGAGACTGGTTTTGAAGAATGAAATTAAATACAATATCTTCTTTAGAAACAAACATTTTTAATCAACATTCAAATAAAAAAAATGATTGTAATAATATCACAGAACGATCACTTGATGTAATGCGCGAAACGTCAAATGAATTTTTTTAAAGATATGTATTGAAAGAAATTTCTTTTTTACTGCTTTATTTATTTATTCTTATATTTCCTTATTCGTATGCTTATCCTTACAGAGAAAGAGCTGAAGACATCGTAGCACGTATAGACCAAAGATATGGTCTGTGGCATCAAGTTTCGCTGTATGTTAAACTCCTCTCAATAGAGTCGCAAACGTCATCGCTGGCCTTCAGTCCGAATTTTTTTATAATCTGACGACTTCTAACGACCATATCTTCCACCCCCCTTATAGCTATCGGCACCACCATATCTTCCACCCCCTTATAGCTATCGGCATGGAACTGCTATGGTGTACAACGGGAGACTTCGGACAACAATTACACACAGACCATTTGTTTGCATTCTGTAGTTTTCGCTGCAGAGCGAAATATTAACACACACACACGTAGAATTGTGTATACACTGATAACTTTCCATCCCAATATTCTCCACCCTTTTATCATTATCAAGCCTCAAGCAACAATGCAACCAATAAAACCATTTTCAAAGAGTAAATATAATTTTCAAAGAGTAATTATTGTTCCGCATTTCGCGTTATATTTTTCAAATTACTAAATATCTATCAGATCGCTATAAAACCGTGCCTAAAACCTTCCTCATGTATAAATTAGTAACTGTACAAATATTTAAGTCTCTGCGTCTTGTCGTTCGGACGTGATAAGCGTACACCGAACAGACATTCACATTAATATATATAAACTAGCTTAAACCCGCGGCTCCGCTCGCGTGTTTGTAGATCATATCAAACGTAAAAATGCACTCGTTTCAAAGAATCCAATCACGAAATTCAAAAATAATGACTGTAATAACATCACAGATCCATCACTTGATGTAACGCGCGAAACGTCAAATGGATTTTTTAAAGAAATGTATTGAACGAAATTTCTTTTTTACTGCTTTATTTATTTATTCTTATATTTCTTATTCGTATGCTTATCCTTACAGAGAAAGAACTGAAGACGTTGTAGCAGGCAAGACCAAAGATATGGTCTGTGGCATCACGTTTCGCTGTATGTAATCTCCTTGCTATAGAGTCGCAAACTTCATCGCTGTTTTAAGTCCGAATTATTTTTATAATGTGACGACTTTCAGCCACCATATCTTTCACGGTGTACAACGGGAGACGTCGGACAACAATTACACACAGACCATTCGTTTGCGTTCTGTAGTTTTCGCTGCAGAGCGAAATATTAACACACATACACACACACACGTAGAATTTTATATATACCGATAACTTTCCATCCCAATATACTCCACCCTTTTATCATCATCAACCCTCAAGCAACAATGCAACCAATAAAACCATTTTCAAAGAGTAAATATAATTTTCAAAGAGTAATTATTCTTCCGCATTTCGCGTTATCTTCTTCAAATTACTAAATATCTATCATATCGCTATAAAATCGTGCCTAAAACCCTCCTCAGGTATAAATTAGTAACTGTACAAATATTTAAGTCTCTGCGTCTTTTCGTTCAGACGTGATAAGCGTACACCGAACAGATATTCACATTAAAAAATATATATAAATAGCTATCCGATCACCATAAAACCGTGCCTAAAGCCTTCCCCGGGTAGACATTAGAAACTGTACAAATGTTTAGCTCTTTATGTCGTGTGGTTCAGACATGATAAACGTACACCGAACAGACATTCACATTTATAGATTAAGATTATTGCGTATTCATCAAGCTCTAGTATTTCTTTTCGAAAAGATCTGTCAAATTCACGTAATGAATGTATGGACTTGCAGTGGAAAAGATTTAACAACTTCCATATCACTATATAAATGGTAGAAAAAAAAATGAGTTGCGTTTTATAATTTGACGAAAGCCACGTTTCCTTAGCCTTAGCGGTCACCATGCAGAGCGGTCATTTAAAGCAAGCGGTGGCAGGTATGGCGGAAGGGCTAGTGTAGTGACTTGCGAGGCAGCCTCTGCCTTTATCTGAGTGTCCAGGATTTCTCACAACTTTTTACCCATCCTCTCACACATATATCTTGTAACAAGTGTCACCAGCTCCAAATTCTCAACTTTACCCTCTCAACAGTTACTCAAATTCTTACTTCTATAAACTTATTCCCTTCAAGAGTAAGGGCCTCGGAGTGCCTCTTACGGAACAGACGTCACATGTATATATATATATATATATATATATATATATAGCCGGCCGCGGGGACTGAGGCGCTTCAGTCACGGTCTGCACGGCCACTACGGTCGGGGGTTCGAATCCCCCCTCGGGCATGGATATTTGTGCCGTCCTAAGTCTTAGCTAGTTTATAAGTAGTTTGTAAGTTTAGGGACTGATGACCCCGTAGTTAAGTCCCATAAGCTGTACAAACATTTGAACATTTTTGATATATATATAAAATGCCGGTGACGGGCAATGATCCTATCGTTAGTGGGGAGGGGTGGGCAAGTTTGAAGCCCTTACTCTAACGGGAAATAGTTCCATAACTACGAGTTTGAGTACTGTGGGCAGGGCGAAGCTGGGAATTTGTATCTTACGGGAGGCGTGCTTAGGTAGTCCTTGCAGGTGCGTTGATCACTGTGTCACCAGTGGTGTTCTTTCGGAACAGACGCCATATATATATATATAATAGAAGCCATAAATTTAAGATCTTCAGGAAAGACACCTTTCCTGACACCTTCATCCCGGCTTCCTCTCAGGAACAACGTACAAACATGCAGCATTCCACCATACGATAAACCGACTCCTGCCCATTCCCATGACCCAAGAAGACCATGATCAAGACCTAGAGGCAATAAAAAACCATAGCAACAAATAATGACTTTCATTTCTCCATAATTGATAAAATTCTTGACACGAAAAAGAAGAAAGTAGCAAGATCCCTACCCTACCCAGTAAGTTTCACTGAAAAATCAAAACGTAAATGGTGCAGGCTACCTTTCATAGGTAAAATTTCCAATAGGCTGTGTAACTTTTGAAAGCAAAGGACTTTTCAGTATATTTCTATGCCCCACATAACTTATGTAAAAGTCTGTTCAATTCAAAGGACAGACAGATACAATTAGTACCAGGCTTAGGGAACACCACAGGAGCTGGAGATTAAGAATTGGAATTTTTAAAAATGGACGTTTCTCAGTGGAGGAAGACAAAGAAAAGAAAGTAGTAGGAAAAAGGAGCACAGCATAAAAATGAAGGAGCACTCCATGAAAAGGAACAAACAATGAAAGATGAATGACTGGGAATGAAATATGGTCCGTAAAAGCCCACAACCCGAGAAGAGAGAGAGAGAGAGGAAAGAAGAGAGTTGGCGTATAAAATAGATATGTCGCTTATAAAGAGATATATCACCATGAAAAGTATCGGCAAGGAATAAATATATTTAAAAGCAGTAATGAGAATATTCATTTCTTCGTTCTTGAATTTGCTAGGCAATTAATAACTGGTTATTACTCGCTTTCGGCACGGCAAACTTCCGCTTGGCAAACTTCCGCTTCCCTTAGTGACTTAGCTTCGAGTACACTGTAAGAAATTACGGAATAAAACAAAACACCGTAAGCCAGTGGTTTTTATCTCTATATCAGCTATGTCTTCAACATTCATATTACAAATAATACATTTGTTTAGGCGTCTTAGTACTTCTATTGTATGCCATCCTCATTTGGAGGGAGTAGTTAACACTTACATCCCTCCTTTTACGTTTAAAACAGGTAGAATCTCCCGTGTTGTGTAACTGTCACGTTTTAAGTGACGTTCGTGTATGAATGCGGATATAATGCATTACGTAGCTCCGATAACAAAGTCCCGCGCGAAAGTCTCTCACCTGTATTAGGCAACCCGCGGCGCAGCCCGGTTTGGCGGGTTACATACGGTGTAGGCTACCGCTGGAACACTCAAAATGTTGAAATGTTTGTTAAGCTTATGGGACTTAACTACGGGGTTATCAGTCCCTAAACTTACAAACTACTTATGAACTACTTACGAACTAGGACGGCACAAATATCCATGCCCGAGGGGGGATTCGAACCCCCGACCGTAGTGGCCGTGCTGGAACACTACTGTGAATCCTTACTCTCGTTTTCGCAAATTCTTTAATTATTAATTTTCTTCCAGCCTTTTCAAGTTCTGAGTATAAAACGTAGATAAAATACAGATGCCGACATACCTAAAACGAATTACAAGGTAGACATGTCAAATAATTGCTACAAGCAAAATACTCACAACTTAAAGACTTCATCAGCATATACAGGGTGCTTCAGGAATAATAAATATTTTAGGAGGTATTAGTACAGGTGAATGGCAATAAAAATGTCATATGATATGTGTCGAATTTTTATTGAGTGCAGAGATACGGCTGTTAGTTTGTAACTCAAACAAATTTAAAACAAAGGAAAAGGAGGATTTTTCACCGATTCTTCCGTCGGTTGGCAATTCGTCTTCATCCTTGGAACAGTTCGTCGTGTATTTGTCGATTCGTTTGTCCTCCCCAAGAGCCAATCAACGAAAGACACTTTCTCTTTCACGCAGGCTTTCATAACATCAGCTAAATGTTTTTTCGCACAAGTCTGTAATCCGGTAACGGTTTTTGAAGTAGTGATGATGAAATTCGTATATTTCGCTGCATACGTATGTACTGATTTTTAATCGTTGGCTCAAAAAAGCAAGTACTCTCCTGAGCCATGTGAAAATAGTTTTCCTGAAAGGCTCATAGCATATTATGCTGCATACAAGTGTGTTACTTTGTTCATATCCTTTCGTTTCACGCATAATGCATGTTACTTTGTTCATACCATTTCGTTTCACGCACACCACTTTTGACCCTTGGTGTTTTAGGGTTTGGTCATACGTCGACTGATACTGGCAGCGTGAAAAGACTAGGTACGAATGTAAACCTATTGTACGCGACATTGAAAAGAGTATTTTAATTGCCGTAGATATATAAAACTCCTGCTTGCCTGTCTGAACGGAGTTGATAATAAAGTCCTTGTCATATTTGGGGATACGAACTCGAGTCTGGCGTCGAAAATCCACTACCACGGCAAGGGTTTCCTCAATAGTAGCAGTCTCTCTTACCGATGCAAATTTTGTAACCGTTCTCTGTCGGATAATATGCCTTTGTTTGAACTTCTTGACCCACGTTGCTGTAGCTTTGAATTCCAAATCTGGAAACTCACAGCAGCAAGTGCCTATTGTTGCAAGTTTCTTGTAGTGACTTGCTGGCTGCAGCTCCGTGCTTCTACGAAGCGATCATATGTCTGGGAATCAATTGTGCTTGTCGTTCCGAGTTACACCGTTTTAATATGTCTTCAAATCCCGCATATGCTGCATGGCAGACGGGGTACGTTGGTCATAGAGGCAGGGTGGCCCAGTCTAATTAGTTCATACAATAGACGCTAGATCGCCCTAGGAATCAATCAGCACGTTCGTAGCACTGTCCCCCTCCCTCTACAGGAGCAATATTGGCGGAGAAACCGTTTTCGATAAGCTGTAGTGAGTTTTTTGTGCGTGTCCCAGTAAAATTCTACTCGTCGGTTAAATGTGTAACATTTAACATCTTTTTACTTTTGCCGCAACAGGTTAGTAATAAAATTAAAGATGATAGTTTAAGGATTATTTATATATGCCATACAATTTAAATTGTTTCAGTGGATTTTCTGACGAACAGATTTTGTTGTAACCAGGGCGACGGGGCAAGCTGGCCGAGAGAGGAAGGGGCATGATGGGCCAGCTGGGCCAATCTGTAGCGCCTATAGAGCCTTATTTATTTATTTTTTTAAAATTTGATCTAAGTTCTGTTACTTTTAATGATAATAATATTACACTAAAAGAAACACTTTCAACCTTGTTTCACAATCCTTATAGGTGCTGTGCAACTTAAATCTAGGTCGCACAGCACCAATAAAGATTGTGAAACAAGGTTAACCCTCCGTCGGGCGCACCTCCAGATGAAACAAAATCAGGCGCACCCGGCCTGAGAGGCCACCCACATATTTTGTGGACTAGCTCCGCCATGTTAAATCAAATTAAAAATGCGTGTTGGCTAGTCTTGAAGAGGATCTAAGGGAAGGAATTACAGCAAATTTAAAACATAATAATGGATTTATTGAACACAATACACCTTAAACTAAAGTGACCAAAATTACCAATTTCCCACAAAGAGCATTAAAAATTGGTCGAACAGACATCCATAAAAGTAATGAAGTTATTTTTAAAGGACATTAGGCAGTCTATTCTTACATGGAATCATCTTTTCTCGCCACATTTGCAGCCAAAAACCGATGCTTTAGCTCCCAAATCAACAGCTGAAACACAGGTATGGCACAGAACGTATACGTCGCTCAAGCAGATTGATTGATGACAAGCTGAACATTCCTAATTCTTCATCCTTCTAACTCTTGTTTCAGCCACGCAAGGTCGACGTTTTAGCCATTTGGGAGGTAATGTGGGAGAACTTTCCCGTTCCTTGTGGGGTAAAATTTTTTTCAGTCGAGTTTGCAGCCGAATCGAAATTCCACATATATTCATAGCATACACAGGCTAAATTGTCCAGTTAGAAGTTGATGACACAAGGTTTTGCAATTGGTGGCGTCATTTGTAGCAATATCTTTTACACTGGATGTTGTGTAATAATGATGTGACTCTTTACACTTCACACTACTTCGTCGTCTTATCGTTTCCAAAATAAAAACTCCTCACACATTTTCTTCTCTTTTCCCTAAAGTTCCTGTTCAGTTGCTGAGTCCTCCTTGGCTTCTCCTACCTCATCCTGAGAGTGGGTGTCTCTCTCATCGACTAAATCTTCGAGTGCGGCTGGATCTTCAGCAGTTTCGTCCTCGAGGAGGCGCATTATTTCCACAAGATCATTGGCTTAGAGGCTTCTGGACATTTCAGCAGAAAATATGGATGCGATAACGTAGGAAAAGAAAGGAAAACTGAAATTAGAACTCGATCAGGCGCACTCAGTCTGAAGGGCCAGGGTCGTCAAAGTCTTCTTTTTTTCCGAAGGTAACGGTGAAAATCACAGAGGACAGACTTATTTTGACTGAACGAAATAATACAATAAAAATATCTTGAAAAATCTCATCTTAAAATCTATAACGTAATCGGGCGCAGTCGACCTGTGAGGCCCAAGGAGTTCCCCGTGATCCGCGTGGAAATCGATGGCAGCCTGCGGATCGGCACTGTGTGAGGTTCCCAAAGTTACGCGAGTAAACGGAGAGGCGGGCCGCTGGGCCACCACTGTTAAGCACGGGAATCAAACAAGTGTTTTGCTGGCCTGTGAGGCCTACTGCGCCTGACGGAGGGTTAAAATTGTTTCATTTAGAGTAATTCTCTGTTTCACCAAGAACCAACAGTTGAGTCAATTAAAAAAAAGATAATACTATTTATAATTCGTCGAGTTTATTGAATTATTAAAATAATTGTCAAACTTCAATATATTTTAATAATATGTTTGGTTGCGTGGCCATTTTCCGCAGCAGCTGTTAAAATTAACTGTAAAACTATGAAAATCCGCCAATGTGCCTCGGTATTCCCTACAATACAATAAATAAGAAAAATAAAAAAAGTCCAAATGTTTGTAAATCTATCGGACGAAACTGCGTGATCATCAGTCCGTAGCCAATGTGCCTCGGTATTCCCTACAATACAATAAATAAGAAAAATAAAAAAAAAGTCCAAATGTTTGTAAATCTATCGGACGAAACTGCGTGATCATCAGTCCGTAGCTTACAAACTACTTAAACTAAGGTAAACTAACGTAAGGACAACACACACACCCAAGCCCCAGGGAGGACTCGAACCTCCGACGGCGAGCAACCGCGCGCTCCGCAGCGAGACCCTTCAGACCGCTCGGCTAGTCCATCGCGGCCCCTACAATACAACAGGTCGACTAGACATTACGGCGAGAGTGAAAAAGATGATGAAACGAGCAGCACAAGTGCTGGCTGGCCTGGTCGCGGCAAGCACCCGCGTGCTGTTGTGCGGCATCTGGTCGGCTTCTTATCTCTGCACGCTCAGAACACAATGTAGCGCTGCTTTGTCTCGCAATCTGCAGCGGTGCCGCTCGCCAAAGATAACGCTACGGCTTTAAGGACTCACAACCAACTTCTCTGAGTCCCCCTCTCCACTCCAGATACGAAAGGAAACGTAAAGGAAGAGTTGCCGCGAACTGTGCGTTGAGTGTGTACCAACAGTGAAAATCAGTCAGTCCAAAACACAGAACAGGGCGAGGAAAGACGCTTAGTACGAAGAGTCTTCAAATAGAAATCGAGTGAGGTGCTGCAAAGATAACATACTGGACTCGCATTCGGGAGGACGGTGCTTCAAACCCGCCTACAGTCATCTACAACTACATAAATACTCCGCCAATAACGTTTACTTGCACGGCAGAGAGAGTGAGGATACAGGATTTTAGGTTAGTAACCTCTTTGGTACATTTTGGTCGACCGATAGTTGTCGTTGGCGTGCAGCGATAGCTGCTGGGCGACAATGCTTACGTTTGAATGTTTTTCGTTTGTTGGCCGGTGTGCGGCAGTCTCCCGCAGTGTTCACAACCGTACGATAATTATCGTACATGTACGATAATTTCGTGCCTGCGTACGACGTACGAAGGAATGTTACTACCGTTCGCAGATGTACGATAATTTCGAACGTAATAAAAATGTTACAATACATTGTTTCTTCAAAGATTTTTATCTCGCAGCCCTACTGGTAAATTACTCTCGTAATTAAACTTGTCGCTTTAATCATCTCAGTAGCTATGAACGGCTATTTTCGACAGCTCGTCGATTCAATAATCTGAGTTACTGTGAGCCTCTACCGATCGGTGAGCAACAATGTAGTGCCGTTGTCGGTATAAGTAATTTGATTGTTGAAGTTCGCTCTTTATATATTCGTGTTACAATGCTCGTAGTTACGTTAAAGTGCTTGAAGCGTGCTTAGTGGTGCTGAAGTTTCACGCATTCCCTTAAACAAAGCGGCATTCTGACACTAGAAAGTAATACAACGACACTTACTTCCGTTACGGAACTATTGTGTCCCAATTGTTAGATCGGTGGCATTGGCAGCAAGCGGAGGAAGGAGAAAGTAAACGCAATCTTTCCGATGAAGCCGATATCTAACACAATTTAACCAGGAGCAATCCCACAACTTTTCCTGGAACGGTTTTATACGTCATGCATAAAACAATTTTTAAAAAGCGCTCTTCATTCGGTAAAAGTAATATATTTTGCAAGAGACAGACTACAGTACGGTATAAGGTATACAAAATCAGATTTGCTAGTAAATATTATGTATTATCGTCATTTTGCAGGTAAGTACGATAATTTTGGTTGAATTCGGTGCATTTACGATAATTTTACGGCCCGAGTACGATAGTTGCCTCGTTTCACGTTGTGAACACTGGTGCGGCAGTCTCCCGCCGACCGCAGAGCGAGGCAGTAGCATGTTGACAGTGCGTCCGTAACCCGCGTTTAGAGGTGGCTGAAGTTTTGCACATCGGTCGTCTCGCATATGAGTTTCTGTTGCAGTTGCATATTGAAATGTTTCAGTGTGGACTTGTAGACGTTTATCGTAGTGGCACGCGCTTATTTAATCAGTGTATTTAAAGAAAGAATTATTAACATTTGTCGTTCCGTAATAAAGGAAGTTAACGAAGTTTATTGTTATGGATCAACCCAGTAATTGTCCACATCCCATGCCGTCATAACATTGGAACAATGATTAAGGATTAATTAAACAGCAAATAGAATATAACGGCACCTTCGCCCATCGAGGATTAGGTGGACGCAGCTGTGACGTTATAAGAGTTCATTGGACCGCTTTTATATTTCACTACCTGAACAATACATGAATACTAAATAATTAAAATAATGGTAGTAAATAGAATTATATTTTCATTTTAACTAATCGCATTGGAAATAAATAACTATTAAAATTCCTACAATATTCAAAATTTTTTGTCTATAAGTTAATTAATGGAAAATTTGGGTTATAGTTACGAAGTTCAGTCACTATTGGGCTTGTTTTGTATAGCTTTTTCAGCTCCGGCTCACTACTTTGAAACACTATGTAAAAGAATCATTAGTAATATGTTCATATTTTAAAGAAATCCTTTTTTCTTTCTTTCTACTGACATTGCATTATTGATACAGCAGCAGACGTAGAAAATCTGAGGCGTAAGTCCAGTTTAAGGCCAATTATAACTCGAGTAGTTCCTCTTCATTAGAAATAAGTCAGCACAATTTCGTTTAAAACTTAACGTATATTTTTAAAGAAAGAAACCTTTACATTTTGTACATTTGTACTTCTTACATTCCCGAACGGCTACGAAAAGACATACTGATACTAGCGAGTAAAAAAAATAGACTGTCTCTACATAAGCTTCCTTTGCTTGTTCTTTTCAATAACATCTGAAAGTAATTCTTACACTATTGACTTTACAAATGAAACCTCTTTGAAGAAAATACATTAACATTTGCTTTTATTATCACGCATTAATTGATACTTGAATATACAGAAAGTAAAAATGTACACTCGTTACATCAATTGAGGGGAAAAATATTGTAAGAAGACATTAATTCTTCTACCGCTCTTAATGTATACTTTTTTCCTCCTACCCCTAAGGTAACGCTACATACCGTTCAATTTTCTAATAGCACACGGGCATCTTTCAATGTTCAAATGTTTGTAAACTTGTTGTACCCATTGCTACAGTCATCAGTATAAGTCAATAGACTTAATATCAAAAAGGAACAACTTCCTGATGTTCTGCAAAACTTATTTATTAATCACAAACCGGCTTTCGGCTTCTTAGGCCATCATCAGGTGACAACTGACTGTATTACACATGTTTTCAAAGATGTTAAGATTTGCAAAGATGTTATCACATACAATCGATATTTCACAGGAAAGTTCATCGAAAGTACTTATTTATGAAAGTTATTAACATTTATATAAAAATATAATAAGTATGTGCAAAGAATCAAAACCAATATGATTTTTTTTGTTGATGAAAAGGAAGGTTGAAAATAAAACTTATTTCAGTATTTCCAACGTTCCTTAATAAAAAAAAAAGTGTTTGATTCTTTACACATAATTATTATATTTTTATTTAAATGTTAATAACTGTCATAAATAAGTACTTGCGATGAACTTTCCTGTGAAGTATCGATTGTCTGTGATAACATCTTTGTAAATCTTAACAGCTTTGAAAACATGTGTGCTACAGTCAGTTGTCACCTGATGATGGCCTAAGAAGCCGAAAGCCGCTTTGTGACCAATAAATAAGTTTTGTAGAACATCAGGAAGTTGTTCCTGTTTGATATTATTATCATGTTCTGTCAAGTACCGAGGGAAAAATCTATTAATTCAATAGACTTACACACTATTTTAACTAACACTAAGGACAACACACACACACACACACACACACACACACACTAAGGTTTACTCTTCTAGAAGATAAGTTTAAAAATCGGTACTTCAGTTTTCGTATTGATGTGTTAATACGAGGGGTGTTCATATGAACAGGTACGAAGCGACACTGAGGATATACTTTAAGTCTTTATTCAAAAGTATTCACCAGAGACCTGAGCACAATTATCCCGTTGTTTAACGAGCCGAAGGATTCCCGTTCCCAGAATTCCTGTGGCTGTGACAAGAGCCACTACTGTGTCCTTCAGTTCGTCTTCCGAGATGAAGCGCTTCCTCTTGAGATGCTTATTTAGCGGAAACCTGAAAAACGGGCAAAAATCGCAACACGGAAGTCTGAAGTCACAAATCAGTCCTAACCACGCATGTCATACACAAATAACAAGCAGAAAGCTTCCTGCAATATCCGCTTCGCGGGCATACGCGGATTCACGGGAGTTTAGAACTGGTCACTCTTCCGGCGCGCGGATGAAGTGTCTGCTAATAATCATGGCTCCGTGGTAGTTCCTCGTGTTTCGCCGCTAGATGGCTGTCGTGCTAGACCTATACCTTTCGAGGCGGATCGTCGTGTAATACAGCCTTTACGTACGTACACTGCTAAGTGTCTACTTGTCTAAAAATATTAGCCTGAGGCTAACATTTTTTTTTTTTTTTTTTTTTTTTGTGTGTGTGGGGGGGGGGGAGGGGGGGGGCACAACACCGTAGGAAATACGCAAACTTGTTACTAGACTTATACCATCTGTATAATTTTGGCGCCTTATACCGTTTACAAACTGTAAATGAAGATTTTTTTAAAATACGCCGTAATCCCTTTGGAAATTGGCATATCTTCAAATACGAGGTGCATTTAGTTCTAAGGCCTCCGATTTTTCTTCTTCGGACTGGAAAGAGATAGAAACATGCGCATTGTTTTAAAATGAGGCCGCGTTCATTGTCAATACGTCCCAGAGATGGCAGCATCGTACGGCAGATGGAATTTTACCGCCAGCGCCGAGAATGATAACTATTTTAGATACTTAAAATGGCGACGTTTTCCTTACTTGAACAGCGAGCAATCATTCGTTTTCTGAATTTGCGTGGTGTGACACCAATTGAAATTAATCGACAGTTGAAGGAGACATGTGGTGCTGGAGTTACGGATGTGTCGAAAGTGCGTTCGTGGGTGAGACAGTTTAATGAAGGCAGAACATCGTGTGACAACAAACCGAAACAACCTCGGGATCGCCCAAGCCGGTCTGACGACATGATCGAGACAGCCGAGAAAATTGTTTTGGGGGATCGCCGATTGACTGTTGAACAGATCGCCTCCAGAGTTGGCATTTCTGTGGGTTCTGTGCACACAATCCTGCATGACGACCTGAAAATGCGAAAAGTGTCATCCAGGTTGGTGCCACGAACGCTGACGTGGCTGCCCGTGTGGCATGTTGGCAAGCAATGTTGACGCGCAACGACAGCATGAATGGAACTTTCTTTTCGTCAGTTCTGACAATGGATGAGATGTGGATGCCACGTCAGCGCCAGTCAGCTCAATGGAACCACACAGATTCTCCGCCACCAAAAAACTTTCGGGTACCGCCAGTGTTGAAAAGATGATGGTGCCATGTTCTGGGAGAGTGAGGGCGTAATCGTTACCCATTGCGTTCCAAAGGGCACTACGGTAACAGGTGCATCCTACGAAAATATTTTGAAGAACAAATTCCTTCCTGCACTGCAACAAAAACGTCCGTGAAGGGCTGCGCGTGTGCTGTTAAACCAAGACAGCGCACCCGCACATCGAGCTAACGTTACGCAACAGTTTCTTCGTGATAACAACTTTGAAGTGATTCCTCATGCTCCCTACTCACCTGACCTGTCTCCTAGTGACTTTTGGCTTTTTCCATCTCCGTGGCCGCACATTCACCAGCCGTGCTGCTATTGCCTCAGAGATTTTCCAGTGGTCAAAACAGACTCCTAAAGAAGCCTTCGCCGCTGCTATGGAATCATGGCGTCAACGTAGTGAAAAATGTGTACGTGTGCATGGCGATTACGTAGAGAAGTACCGACAGTTTCATCGATTTCGGGTGAGTAGTTAATTAGAAAAAAATCGGAGCCTTAGAACTTGAATGCACCTCGTACTACACGTGTGTTAAGAATTGGCCATTCTGCAGGGTCCGGTTGTAAGAGCGAAGAGTTTAGTGGGAAACAGTGCAGGCGTCTCCAGTGAGCGGACAAACCAGGCGGCACGAGACGATGACGACAGCGCGATAGCAGCGCCTCTACCGACGTCACGCGTCACTTCAATTAACCTGGCGCGCTGATCGGTGTTCGTTAGCACGTGCCAAATTAACTGCTGCCGACACATATCTGCAGGGCTGTGCACGACTTTCGCCCAGATCCGCTCCCAAAATACCGCAGCCTTCCGCGGGGGCAATCGCATTCGTGAAGGCACCGTTTACTTTTCACCAATACTGCACCACTCATACCACCCGAAAAAATCCTGGTCCTATGTAAAATCGATAAGCGGGTTAAAGCCCACTATCCAGTCACTCGTTGATCATTTCGGGGCAGTATTAGAAGAAAGCAAACGGAAAGCTGAAGTTCTAAATTTAACCTTTAAGAAATCTTTCACGCAGCAGGACCGCACAAATGTACCATCATTTGATCAAATGGAGGATATAGTAATAAGTATTTCCGGTGTAGAGAAGCAGCTGAGAGAGTTAAATAGCAAAAAGTCTGCTGGTCCGCCGGCCGCGGTGGCCGAGGAGACTGAGGCGCTTCAGTCACGGTCTGCACGGCCACTACGGTCGGGGGTTCGAATCCCCCCTCGGGCATGGATATTTGTGCCGTCCTTAGTTGTAGGTAGTTCATAAGTAGTTTGTAAGTTTAGGGACTGATAACCCCGTAGTTAAGTCCCTTAAGCTTAACAAACATTTGAACATTTTCTGCTGGTCCGGATGGAATACCAGTTCGGTTTTACAAAGACTATTCTGCGGCGTTGGCCCCCTACTTAGCTTGCATTTATCGCGAATCTTTAATTCAGCGCAAAGTTCCTAGTGATTGAAAAAAAACGCAGGTGACTCCCGATTATACACAATTACAGGCCAATATCGTTGACATCAGTTTCATGTAGAATTTTGGAGCATATTCTCAGTTCGAATATAGTAAATTTCCTTGAAACAGCTTGAAAGCTTCTTTCCATGAATCAGAACGGGTTTAGGAAACATCGTTCATGTGAAACTCAGCTTGCCCTTTTCTCACATGACATCTTGCGAGCCATGGATGAAGGGCAACAGGCGGATTGTGTTTTTCTCGACTTCAAAAAGGCATTCGACGCGGTGCCACACTGCAGACTGCTAACTAAAATACGAGCTTATGGAATAGGTTCACAGATTTGTGACTGGCTGGAAGACTTCCTAAGTAACAGAACGCAGTACGTTGCTCTCGACGGCGAGTGTTCATCAGAGACGAGTGTATCGTCAGGCGTGCCCCAGGGGAGTGTGATAGGACCGCTATTATTTTCTATCTATATAAATGATCTGATGGACAGAGTAAGTTGTAATTTGCGGCTGTTTGCTGATAATGCTGTGGTGTATGGGAGGGTGTCGTCTTTAACTGACTGTAATAGCATATAGGATGACTTAGAAAAAAATTCTAGTTGGTGCGAAGAATGGCAGCTAGCTCTCAATGTAGAAAAATGTAAGGTATTGCGCATGAGTAGGAAAAACAATCCCATAATGTTCGAATACAGCATTAGTAGTGACCTTGTTAATGCAGTCGCGTCGTTCAAATATCTAAGAAAAAAATCTAGTTGGTGCGAAGAATGGCAGCTAGCTCTCATTGTAGAAAAATGTAAGGTATTGCGCATGAGTAGGAAAAACAATCCAATAATGTTCGAATACAGCATTAGTAGTGACCTTGTTGATGCAGTCGCGTCGTTCAAATATCTAGGAGTAACATTGCAGAGCGATGTGAAATGGAACGAACATGTAAGGACGGAGGATTTCGGTTTATTGGAAGAACTTTGGGAGGATCATCTGTAAAGGAAACCTCGGAATTTAAGCAGATCCTCATCTCTCACTTGTCAAAAACAGAGGGAGAAAACTAATCCGACTTCATCTGTCGAGAACTGATGTTTATTATCGATATTCTGATCGGTTTCATCTTTGGTCGTGTCGGCGCTGTGTGCTTGCTTGCTCGGTGTGTGTTGTCTTTCCTGTTTACTCATTGAATACCAAGGTTTTAAAGATCGTTGCACATTGCTTTCTTACTGAAGTTTCGCCTTGAAAATGGCAGGATGGTCTCCTGCCGAAATATCGGCCGTCGTCGATTTTGGTACCTGGCAGCATACCCATAAGTTTTTTCGAAGTTGTTATTCGCCAGGAGAAATTAAGGAAATAATAGCCTTCTTACATCATGACGTGGTACAACACCCAGAAAACTTTTATGTCATCTGACTCTGGCCGCGGAAGCCTACGAAATTATAAAAGTAAACAAAGGTCACTGGTTTGGCATCCCATTTGCACTGTAGTCGAGCCGCCGAAAGAACGACTCTGACAGCTAGCGGCTATGTTGCCAATGCTGCGACGCGGCCGTGTCGGTCGCCGGCATACGAAATCACGTCCGAATATTTTGGGACCGTTGCTATGTACTAATAAAGCGTGAACGAACGAGAACAATCACGAAGTAATGAAAAACACTCTTTTTGCAGCTAAAAAGAAAAGGTTACGAATTATGTGTCGAGTTAAAGTAAAGCTTCATATGTTCCAGTATTCCATTAAATATAATGTATCATTTAGTCTTTAGCCAAAGTTTGCTAGTTGAAGAATTTTGTTTATATATTTTGTCTTCTATAACTATTTTCCACAGACTCGCTCGCTGTTATTACTCTGACACTGTATTGTAGCAGTCGGCCGAAAGGGTAAATAAATAAGGACTACTACTTTACAAGTAGTAAAACCGCCTCTTCCAGTGAAATGATTTGTCTTCTTACATAAAAAAGAAGAGTGGTTTTTTTTTGTCTTATTCGTTTATGGTCGCTGTTGACTGCCATAGTATAGTGTCTGAGTAATATCAGATCAGTTTCGACAGCTAGTCTATTGGTCACAAAAGTAGAAATAAAATAACGTAATTTTTCAGTAAATGATCTTTGGTTGCGAAACAAACTATACATTAAAAATCAGTCGCGGCTAGCATCATGTGCAATGCACCGGTGCTACTGCTACTATCGTCCCCTAATCTTATTATTAATTCTACTACCCGTTCTTCTAGTGTACCTTCTCGTTCCCATGCCTCTTCTAAGATGTGCCACGTATGTGTGACAACATTGTTCCATTTTGTGGGAGTAATACTGCCCAGTGCTTCACGAACTAAGAATTCTACTTTTGTTAATGAAAAACGTTTATTATTTCTGCAACGTACGATTTCACCTGAGCCCACGCGAGTTATATTGCATTGAAATGGCAGTAATATGATGGAAGGCGCAACACTATGACCACTTTCTTCAGCAATTTTATCAATTTCATAAATGATTTTTCGGCTTTTGTTTTTGTAACACAACGAGACAATCGATGAACACGCGACAGATGCTTTGCAGCGACTGAAGCACGCCACCCTGCGCGACCTTGAGTGGCAGGGTGGCAACGCGGCACCGTTACCTCGGCAACGTTTACGAATTTCAGAGCTCAGGTTGGTGCTTGAGTGTCCCCCCTCCCCCCCCCCCCCCCACCCACCCCGCTGCGGCCCACGTGCGCGAACTGTCAGGGTCGTTCTTTCGGCGGCCCGACTATAGTGACGGGGGTCGCGCAATGTCAGTCTCAGCTGTTGTTGCGATATCGCACCAGAGCTGGTACCAAAATGCAGCCGGCTGGTGATTTTCGGTTCCCCTGTGCCGCCTACCCGACTTCGGCGGTTTCACTTTTAGCGTCCGCGGCAGCGACGCGGGCCTAATTGCTTGTTAACTACGGGACGTTTTATTAGGCTCTTAGCAGGTTTACGCCCGGCGTTTCATTGCCGCGTGCCACGGATCCTCCGGCGCTGAGAAAATGAGACCTTTTGCTGGCGTGCTAATTACGTCTTCTGGCTGCTGCACGGCGGTAAGTCGAGTAGGACACGGCACGTTCCGCTACGTCTCCTGAGCTAGTGCTGCTTATTAGGGCCTGTCCTGCATACATCTCGGCCTCTTCGCGCCTTTCTTGCATCTTAAGTCCCCTGAAACACGCGTACAACTTCATACCCCTAATCGTAACACATGTTGATGACCCTTTTAATGTGGTTTCTAAGATGGATGGAGTATGCTCAGAAACGAGACGACGGAGCACATGGAACCCTTCCTCAACGAGATTTGCAAGCCGACCGCGGTGGCCGAGGGGACTGCGGCGCGCCAGTCACAGTCTACACGGCCACTATGGTCGGGTTCGAGTCCCCACTCGGGCATGGATATTTGTGCCGTTCTTTGTATTAGCTAGTTAATAAGTAGTTTGTAAGTTTAGGGACTGATGACCCCGTAGTTAAGCCCCATAAGCTCTACAAACATTTGAACATTTGAGATTTGCAACCCCATGGTTCTCTAGTGGCAACAATCGGTGTTATATGGCGCAACAATCCACATACATGGCCGGCCGCGGTGGCCGAGGGGACTGAGGCGCTCCAGTCACGGTCTGCATGGCCCCTACGGTCGGGGGTTCGAATCCCTCTCGGGCATGGATATTTGTGCCGTCCTTAGTCTTAGTTAGTTCATAAGTAGTTTGTAAGTTTAGGGACTGATGACCCCGTAGTTAAGTCCCATAGACTATACAAACATTTGAACCACATTCATGTATTTATGTACAAGTACAGATCATGCACTTTTACGTGGCTCCTGAGCGGAGAATTTTGCGAGCAGAAGCTTACATTCATCCCGTAGCGCATTGGAAGTTAGAACTAGCCCCGCCTCTTCCTCCCAGAGCAGCCAGCTTACGGCCTATAGTGTACAGGTTTTAAAAGAAACAACATGTAATGGGTTAAAGCGTCACAGAAGGAACAGGAGATTAAGGATCACTTTAATGTTTCAGTAAATATCTACGAAATATGAAGATTTTAAGGGACCTCTGATCCTATCAAGGCATCTGATTCACAGACATGTTGGTGCTAAATAAAGACGTACCGAATATTCGGTTTCGCTTAGTTTCAGCCAAAATATTGGTTTAGGCCGCTTTTTCAGTTTCGGACAAAATTCAGCCGAATCTTCGGCTTCGCCGAAACTAGGTTTCTTCAATTTAGTGATTAAGTCGGGTCGCGTTCCGGATGGATTCAGTCAACAATAACGTTTTACTTCAGCTGCCGGCGCGCCGTTTATCTCCTAGGAGTTATTGTGGGCATTTGGTGGTGAAGCACAATATCACGCAGTTGTATCTTATAGTGATATTGTTAGACTAAGTTATTTACACTTTAACTAATTCAGTATTGTATGTAATGGAACGAGTTATGTTGAAATGGAGTTTTTTAATAATATGGGGCCGGCCGCGGTGGCCGAGGGGACTGGGGCGTTCCGGTCACGGTCTGCGCGGCCGCTGCGGTCGGGGGTTCGAATCCCCCCTCGGGCATGGATGTTTGTGCCGTCTTTGGTATAAGGTGGTTGGTAAGTGGTTTGTACGTTTAGGGACTGATGACCCCGTAGTTAAGTCCCATAAGCTTAACAAACATTTGAACATTTTCAATAATATGGGTTTCGGAAACATTGATCATGTGGTACACAGGTTACGCTGTTCAGTATACGTAAATTTGTACTGACAAAGATCATATTGTTTGTCGGCACTGTGATATTATTTTTCAAAATACTTTCTGAAGCACTGATTGAAGCTCATTTACTGACTGTAACATACGTGCATTGTGTATTTAGGAATGCCAAAATGGATTTATGTAAATTTGTTTGTCTATTGCAAAAACGGAAGTGAATATGGCAATAGAAAGCTATCGCTCCTAACATTTTTTTTAAAGAGTCTGCTTATGGAAGCATAGAAATTATTACTTTCTGCGTATTTAGTATTGTGGTAGTCATGTCGAGGCTCTAGCAATTCGTAGTATCTACTTGGCACGTCTGTTGTGTACCTAAAGAGTATCTTCCTACATATGCAGGACTATGGATTTTATTGTGGCGGCTATACAGTAGAGCCTCGTTATTCGAAATGAATGAGAGCGATACTACGTCGAACTGTCGAAATATATGAGCGAAAAAGAAGTAAATCGATCTTGAAAAGAAAACATGTGTGAAAAAATATGAACTTTTTTCAGACAGTGTTTAAATAAGCATTTATATTTACAGCCTAAAGTTTTATGTCTTTTAACTATTTATTTCGCGATATAATTGTGCAGTGCCTTTTTTGGTGAAGTCAGATGTACCCCAATTTTGCCGCGGTGGAGTAGCCGAGAGTTCTAAGGCGACTCGTTGCGGAGCGCGCGGTTGCTCACCGTCGGAGGTTCGAGTCCTTCCTGGGCACGTGTGTGTGTGTGTGTGTGTGTGTGTGTGTGTGTGTGTGTGTGTGTGTTTGTCCTTAGGTTAGTTTACCTTAGGTTAAGTAGTTTGTAAGCTACGGACTGATGACTGATGACTGATGACCACGCAGATTTACAAACATTTGAACCCGCAATTTTTGTTTTGTTTTATGACACTCGGATTTATGCGAAACTCGTAATTCCGAGACTAGAAATATCGAGACTCCCCTGTATCGCATACAGTTTACTTCTTCTCTAACTTGCTTTAATTTGTTTTGATAGAAAATTTCACAATGAAGAGAAAAGAATCAAATTTGGAAGTACTTTAATATAAGTACCATCGATTTACAGTGATACTCTGTTCTTAAAGAACAGACGTTGCCGATGGCCCGCAGCTATAAATGTTAAGTATACATTCATTACATCGCAATTTGTGATAATTTCCGACTGTAGCTGCTGCTCTTTTTAGTTGCCGGTCCGGCACATTTCCATATGTTTCAAAATGATTGACAAAAAGAGATTGAGAGAGGCAGCAGCTACAGTCGGAAATTATCACGAATTGATTGCGATGTAATGAATGTATATTTAACATTGATAGCTGCGGGCCATCGGCAACGTCTGTTCTTTTAGAACAGACAAAAGAACAGACGTATCACTGTAAATATGACAGCCAAGTCAGGCTAAAGATGGTGTAGTATGTCTCTCCCCGTCGTGGGAACCACTGCTTAATGCACTAACCTAAGTAGACATGTGTAACATATGGAAGTTTGGTCTGACCGGGGAGGGTGTCCGGGTGGCCAACTGGTTAAGGCGACCGCTCGCGAAAAGCAGGAGACCCGGGTTCGAGTCCCGGTCCGGCTCAAATTTTCATATGTTACAAAATGATTGACCAACTAAAAAAAGTAGCAGCTGTAGTCGGAAGTTATCGCAACTTGCGATGTAATGAATGTATATTTACCGTCGATTTGTATAAACCTGTTCGCCTCCCTTGTCATCTTCTGTGGACACCTGGTTAGGCTACACACACACCCAATTAGGCTGACCACAGGGAGGGTATCTTGCGAAATGTGTAAAAACTAGTGGTTTGTGGTGTAATGTAAATTTGCCTGAAATTTTAGCTTAATTACGCAAGTTTCGGTTACTGCCGCAAATCATCTTTCCATCGGACTCTAGTGCTACATAACTGGCACTCGAAAAGACTATCGCTAATCTGACTAGCGAATACCGCTTCGGGACTAAAACGTAACACGTTCCGAATATCTGTTGCCGTAACTAGCCTGACGTCTCCCGGAAGCCGTGTCGCATGTGACTGGTACTTTCCCAAAGACACGAGTTTGCATGCGGAAAAGGTGAGAGTTTCGGCGCGACCGGACCGATAGAATAAACGAAATGCCCGCACGTGGTCGGATAGCCGTTTTCCAAAATAAATGGTCCAACACGAGAGACAGCGGTGGCGGCGGGCGACTTTCACGCAATTTCACGCTACGTGACCCCGCAGATGCATAAAAGTCGCGCGCGGTGACCGACCGATAGGGGGCGCCGCGCCGCAACCGTCGCCGCCGGTGTTTGTTCTGGGCAGTTGGCTGCACTGCCTCACCGGCCACCGGGCCTTTCTCCAGGGGTGTACAGAGAGCGCTGCCGGTATGGTGGCGCCGCAACGGATCTGCAGATATGTTACCGCCTCTAGGCACCTGGTAACTAGGAGAAGCCGATCTATGCAGCAGATGCATAGCTGAATAGGGGAGCGTCTGGTCTGACATGTGGGTCACAGATTTCGATCAAATTTTGCATGGGCGTTCTGTACTGAATATAAAGAGACGTTGTGACATACCTGATCGTAGTTCTTAGCGTTTTGTAGATTATCTCGGTAACGACTGGCTGAAATATCATGGGGCAACGCTAGTCTCCTGCAAACAATGTAGGCGACGTGTTGAATTGTAGTTCATGAAATAAATCGCAATTTGCGATCAGTTATTGCTTCACTGTACTAGGTTTGGATGACATACCAAAGTGCGGCTAATGAAAATTTGTGCCCGGCGGGATTCGAACCCGGGATGTCCTGCCTACTAGGCAGACGTGTTGACCACTCCGCCACCGAGGACACAGTTACCAACCCGACTGCAGAGGACTCTTCCCTGCACGTCTCCCGCCACACCCAAAACTCCATTCGCCACTCTCTCTCTTTCCTATAACCACTGCCTATTTTGTTCTGTAATGCTCGCAGCCACAATACTGTATTCCCGCATTAGGGAGAACAGACCATGACGTATCGAGACACAATTAATTGCCGTCAGGAGCCCAGCGTCGGCTTATATATATATATATATATATATATATATATATATTGACGACATTACAGCGTTGAAATTAATGAAATAAATCACAATTTGCGATCAGTTATTGCTTCACTGTACTGGGTTTAGATGACATACCAATTGTGTTTCGACACCTCATGGCCTGTTCTCTCTGATGCGGGAATACAGTATTGTGGCTGCGAGCATTACAGTACAAAACAGGCTGTGGTTATAGGTAAGAGACAGTGTGGCGAATGGAGATTTGGATGTGGCGGGAGACGTGCAAGGAAGAGTCCTCTGTAGTCGTGTTGGTCACTGTGTCCTCGGTGGCGGAGTGGTCAACGCGTCTGCCAAGTAAGCAGGAGATTCCGGGTTCGAATCCCGGGCGGGCACAAATTTTCATTCGCCGCACTTTGGTATGTCATCTACACCTAGTGCAGTGAAGCCATAACTGATCGCAAATTTCATTAATTTGAACGCTGTAATGACGACAAAAAATATATAATTGAATTGTAGTTCATTGACACTTAAATGTATCACTAGTGCCCAGTCGTCCCCTTTTATGAAATGTTCAAATGTTTGTAAATCTTATGGGACTTAACTACAGGGTCATCAGTCCCTAAACTTACAAACTACTTATCAACTACTTACGAACTAGGACGGCACAAATATCCATACCTGAGGGGGGATTCGAACCCCCGACCGTAGTGGCCGTTCAGACCGTGGCTGAAGCGCTTCAGTCCCCTCGGCCACCGCGGCCGGCCCCCTTTTATGGCCAGAGTACAAATCTCATCGACACTAGTCACTACAGCCGGTAAGCACATTCCACACGACAATAATACACTTTAATCATTAAAAGAAAGACGTTATTCATTGCGGCGTGATCTGTTTGCGAAGTTTCAATCACCGACTTTTAGTTCTGAATGTGAAAATATTTTGCTAGCACCCACCTACTTAGGGAGACATGACCATCCCAATAAAATAAGAGAAATCAGATCGAAAACGGAACGATTTAGGTGTTCTTTCTTCCCGCGCGCTATTAGAGAATGGAACGGTAGAGAAAAGTTATGAAGGTGGTTAATGAAACCTCTGCCAGGCACTTAAATGTGATTTGCAGAGTATCTATGTAGATGTAGACGTAGATGTAGATGTACATAGTCCGTGTGTTGAATATTCCTAAGCTGACAAAAGATCTTCGAGGTGAACATTTTGCGTGGCACGAATGTTAAGTATCAGTTCGTAGTCACTGGAGGAACACTTTCTGCGCAATTAACATAGACGAACTTTAACATAATTGTTCAAATCAGAGTGACTTGTTGTGCACCATCTATCAAACACGAAACAAGACCCCCCATGACGCGAAAGCACAGCTATTTATACTATCGGAACAATGTCTGTGAAAATTACGTATTGTTAATTATGTGCATTAAACTAATTACAATGAAAAAGTACACGATTACACGCAACTGGCTATACAAAAGTTAGCGTAAATAATCCCGAGTAAATTGATACATAAGTTTCTGTTATATTAATAGTGCTTCACCTCCAAATATGTTCGTAATAATAATTACAGAATAAACGGTAAATATACAGAAACTAATGCAGGTACAATATTCCTAAAGGTAATTGTGAAACATAATAATATCTACTATAATATTATGCAGATTGAATTTAATTAGCCTTATCAGAAATACTAATGTTCATAATATCTGACCTATAACAATACGTCTCTGGCGTGAACAAATTAATATTTGCTAATTAAACAAATCTCTGCAACGCCAAATAATAGAAAATAACTTCAACTAGCCACATTAGAAAAAAGAATATTAAAGTTTTGGAAAAGAAAATGATAATAGACTAATTACATTCGTGTCTATTATTATGCGACACTCTTATCAGGTGGTACAGTAATGAAGCAGATGGGAATAAAGCCCACCAACATGCTTCGTTACAATGTGTTTCGGGCTTTTTGCTAAATACTCAGTAGATTTGAAAAAAAAAAAAAATCTAAGTCGATGACGGAAAATCGCGTTTTCAATGCTATACGTCGAAAGAGCGTTTGAATATGAGCATTTTTACTAACATATACGACGTCAGATGTTAATGATGTCGAGTAGTTAACGTTTCTGTGTTTCCAGGCTGTATCCTGGGTACTCGTAAACTTTAAGAACGCCGTCGCTAGTCGAACGGTCAAGGGTCTGGCCTTTCAAGCCGTGGATCCATGTTCGCACCTCTATCATGGCAATTTTTCGTTATATTTTTGCCACATATTTGATAATATTCTCATATTCGTAATACTTTTTATTGCCTTATTTTGAAATAGAGTATCGTGAGGTGTGATTAATATTAAATGTATGATCTGTTTACAGCTGTTAAGTGTACACAGTGCAAAAACTATAGAAATAAGAAACCTTCCTTTTGTGTTGTAGGTAAGGTATGCAAAGTTTCAAATATTCAAATGTTTTAAAATCTGTTGGACCAAGCTGCTATGGTCGTCAGTCCCTACACTTACTAACTACTTTAACTTACACTAAGAACATCACACACACATATCCACACCCGAGGGACGACTCGAACCTCCGGCGGGAACGGCCGCCCAGGTGCAAAGTTTCATCAAAATCGGAATAAAAATGTAGATTGGTGTCGGAGTCTGCTGTAAAGTGCCCTTCGCAATGCACTCTAAGAATTATTATGTAGACAGTGCAGTTCTTAGGTCCAGTGTGTAATATTTTATCGCAATCGGATGACAGGTATGGGTGCACATAAAATTCGATCCAATCAGAAGTGACGATGCCCGTACAAAATAACCAATTTCTATTTTTTAGATGTTTCATCTGCTCCTTTCGGTTCTCCATTTTGCTTTACTAAGCCACCCATTTATTAAAGTGAAAAAGACAAAAAAGAAAAATATCTAATCGATAATATCATTTCTGAGTTATAGCGAGAATAATGCAAAGCAATTGATTTATTATATATAGAGATGAAATAAAATAATTTATGAATAGTAAAGATAGATGCGTCAAATAAAGCTTAAGAAAGCCTTCACATTCACTGTAGCTCAGTTTCGTTGAATTCGGGCCATTAGCGTAGGAGGAGATGTGGAGTTTATGACGTCATTTCTCTTGAGCCTTACAGCGATTGTGCCTGGTTGAAATGGGATTTATTAGTTATTTATTTGTTTCGGACAGGGGGACCAAAGTGCGAAGGTCATCAGTCCCCCGGTGGGGATGGATAGGATTAAGGATAGGAAAGAAAGGGAAGGAAATGAAGTTCAGGAAAGAAATAAGGAAGAAAGGCTGCATTAGCTCGGGGCCCCATGCTCGCCATGCACGTACTCAAGGAAGAACTGCGAGCCCTGGGGGATTTGAAATCGGAAATCGGTCTAGTAGTTCAACAGGAGATGTGAAACATGCACAGACATCGGGAATCAGGTTGTCATAATAATTGTGATATATCGTAAACGACTGAAGTTAACGAGAATTGGATGATAAATATTTGTTTGTTTGTCGAGATATAATATTTGTCCGTAGCAGTTAGAATGTCGGCTGAACAGAAGGCATAAATATGTCAAGAATATGTGACGGAAGGATGAAACTCGTCCATAGCCCCTGGGCACACTGTAAGCGACACACATCCGCAGCTGTCGTCACACGGAGCGTGTATCTGAACGAGTGCGGCGAACGTGCCGATGAATGCTCGGATTAGGCGCGACTTGTGCATACGGGACGTGTGCCTCAACGAACAATAAATGATCAAATGTGTGTATAGTCTACGGGACTTAACTACGGGGTCATCAGTCCCTAAACTTACAAACAACTTATGAACTACCGTATACTAAAGACGGCACAAATATCCATGCCCGAGGGGGGATTCGAACCCCCGACCGTAGCAGCCGTGAAGACCGTGACTGAAGCGCCTCAGTCTCCTCGGCCACCGCGGCCGGCAACGAACAATAGGCGATAGCAGCGCGCTACAGCGACAGTTGTCGGTGGCATCAGGTCCTGGGATCACACTATTTACGAAATGAAAAGAGCGCAATTCCTGCTTTACCTCTATTAAAACGCATATTTCAGCGCTTGTACATCTGTTCTGTGGTATAGCAACTATATAAGTCACGAAGAAATGTCTATGAATATAAGACTCTCAGAAAAGTTGCATGTTTGTCAAAGTGCAGCGAATTATAGGGGTTTCATGACAAACTGAGCGATATAAAATTATAATAGTCCTTCACAAAACACAAACTTAATTGCAACAGTCTGGCTTTTATTAAAAAGTTACGGTAATTCTGTCTATATTACTGTTATTATTCAACAGTAAAGTCTTTAAAACGTGTAAAATGCAAGACATGAAACAGTAAAGGAAGGCCCTATTCATAAAACGAATCCAATAAACTCACTTCTTAGAGAGTGCGTACTTATATTTACATAGCATCGAATATTATACACCACTGGCTATTAAAATTGCTACACCAAGAAGAAATGCAGATGATAAATGGTTACTCATTGGACAAATAGATTATGCTAGAACTGACATGTGATTACTTTTTCACGCAATTTGGGTGCATAGAGCCTGAGAAATCAGTACCCTGAACAACCACCTCTGAACATAATAACGGCCTTGATACGAAAATTTTTAAATCTTTGTAAATCTATCGGACCAAACTGCGTGGCCATCAGTCCGTAGCTTACAAACTACTTAAACTAAGTTAAACTAACCTAAGGGCAAACACACACACACACACACACACACATACACACACACAAACATGCTGTAGGGAGGACTCTAACCTCCGAGGGCAAGCAACCGCGCACACGGCAGCGAGGCGCCTTAGACCACTCGGCTACTCCACCGCGGCGACTTGATACGCCTGGGCATTGGGTCAAACAGAGCTTGCATGGCGTGTACAGGTACAGATGCCCATGCAGCATCAACAAGATACCACAGTTCATCTAGAGTAGTGACGCGTATGTGACGAGCCAGTTGCTCGGCCACCATTGACCAGACGTTTTAATTGGTGAGAGATCTGGAGAATATGCGGGCCAGGGTAGCATTCTAACATTTTCTGTATCCAGAAAGGACCGTATAGGACCTGCAACATGCGGTCGTGCATTATCCTGCTGAAATGCAGGGTTTTACAGGGATCGAATGAAGGGTAGAGCCACGGGTCGTAACACATCTGAAATGTAACGGCCACTGTTCAAAGTGCCATTGATGCGAACAAGAGGTGACCGATACGTGTAACCAATTGCACCCCACACCATCACGCCGGGTGATACGCCAGGACGGCTATGAGGAATAAAAAATTTTCAAATGTTTGTGTAGCTTATGGGACTTAACTACGGGGTCATCAGTCCCTAAACTTACAAACTACTTATGAACTAACTAAGACTAAGGACGGCACAAATATCCATGCACGATGGGGGAATCGAACCCCAGACCGTAGTGGCCGTGCAGACCGTGACTGGAGCGCCTCTGCCCCTCGGCTACCGCGGCCGGCTATGAGGAATACACGGTACCAATGTGCGTTCACCGCGATGTCGCCAAACACGGATGTGACCATCATGATGCAGTAAACAGAACCTGGATTCACCCGAATTGTCATTGAGAATTTCTGGCGTGCCTCACACGTTGGGAAAGCCTCGCCGCCGCGGTGGAGTAGCCGAGCGGTCTAAAGCGTCTCGCTGCGGAGCGCGCGATTGCTCGCCGTGGAGGTTCGAGTCCTCCCTGGGGCATGGGTGTGTGTGTGTTGTCCTTAGGTTAGTTTACCTAGGTTTAAGTAGTTTGTAAGCTACGGCCACGCAGTTTGGTCCGATAGGTTTACAAACATTTGAACATTTTGAAAGCCTCGCCAACTTGAGGTTCGCAATTTGTGACGTTAGAAATTGGGCACAGTAACCCCACACGTTCAGACCCACGTTCAGACCCACGTTCAGTGTGCCAACGGCTTTAGAGCAGTGAAAGGACTAGGCTAGCTACCAGACGGAGCGCCGTTGCGCGAGTCACGGCGGCGAGAGGCGAGGGGGCGGATTGTCCAGTCAGCTTAGTTATTAGCCGGAGGGTGCGTGCCCCGGCGCTATCAGCGTGACGCATCGGCCAGCTATCTGCAGGTGGCATCTGCAGCGGTAAGCGGCCGTTTAGCGACGGAAGCGTGCAGCGCAGTCCGACCACCCCGACCCGGTCACGCGCCCCGGCCACGCACCTGCGCCTACGCACCGCCACCCCTCCCCCGTATGTAAAACCGCCCGTAGAGGCCGCTGGGGGCGGTCGTGCGTGTCTCTCTGTTATGTGTGCGCCGGATGTCCGCGCAGCAGCGGTGGTGGCCGGCTGTGCGGGGGAGGGAGACAACCCCTACTGTACCCTGGCAGCGGTCACAAAAAACTACATACAGTAGAACCTCTCAAACTCGATTCCCGGAAACTCGACATTCCGTAAAACTCGACAGGGCTGGTAAATTAATATATATATATTTTTTTTTTTACACCGGCCATAACGTAAAACTTTCCATCAGTACATAGACTGCCCGAGAGCGCTAGAGACTCATACTAGGTTAACTGGGTTTTCTAAAGTTGTTCAACGCACCCTTTACCTGCCCAGCTGGGGGGCGGGCTGTTGTCCCGGGCAGGTCATAAACTACCCTCGCTACATTGTCGTCTCTGGGCGTTCAGTTTAGTGTTTGTTGAGACACAGTAGTGGTCAGTTGCTTTTGTTCGAGAGTGATTGACAATTGTTTAAACGAGTTTTGTGCTGGAATATAGAGCGACAGTATGGCGGAGAAGAAGAGGAAACAAGTGTCAGTGTCAATGGAAGCAAAGTTTGGTGCCCTAAAAAGACTTGAACGTGGTGAGAAAGCGACTGGAGATTCTGTTCCTCAGGCGACTCCGTGATCAAGCTGCAAGACGCCGTGTGGAGACAGAAAAGCAGTCTTCAATCACAGGGTTTTTCAAACGACTTCAGTAAGTTTTCTTTTACACTTTTCTTCTAGTGTTCAGAAAACTTTCCATAACTGTGATGGACTTGTTATAAGCAGCATAAACAACTTCAGTAATAATTGTAATGAACACTGCATTTTCAGATTCTACTAGGCCTTTTGTCTCAAACTTCTTTTTTGATTTGTTGATTATAAGCTATAAATGTTGATATAAATATATAATTGTATATAATAAATCAATAAATGTACAATTTTAATACTCTAAATAAGCGTTTTTATTCAATTCCTAGTTATTTTTATTTAAGTTCCCTAAAACTCGACAACCTCAAAACTCGACATCCTTTAAGTCCACGTTGTGTCGAGTTTGAGAGGTTCTACTGTACAAGGAATTTATCACATTAGCTGCTAAGCAAGAAGAAGCAATTGAAGGTCATGGACAAGAAATGAAGACTTTGCGGATTGCCAATGACATTGTAATGAAACCTTTGTTGTTATATTTATCAATATTTTTCCCCAATAGCGAATTTCTCTTACACCCAAACTTTCAGATGTCAGACACTCATATCGGCACCAAAAGTTGTATATCGACTAAGTATCAACCGAAACGTCTATATACTTCGTGCTATGTGCTGCCGTCCAGGAGAACGTGCGTAAACTGTAAGTAACACCTAACCCACTGAGTAGAGGAAAAGCATAACTGCGAGAGCATATCGCGTTGTGCTACCGTGCGCTATTTGGTAGAGCGTAAATTTATCGAACAGAGGGTGGTGGGTTCAAACCCCACCAGAGCCTATTTTTGTAACTGCAGTACTTTCAAAATTGTTAAAAGGGTAGGTCTATAACGTGCCACGGGTTCATTTCGCAAAACAGCACTGTCAGCTGCAGCAGTAGCAGTAGCGTGCGGACTGGACAGCAACGTCAGCCCCACTTGATGGTGTGAGCAAACACACGGAACTCTATCCACAACACTCACATCCGCTGAATGCCGGTGCTGCCTATCTAGCACTCATTTATTATTATTTACTATTATTATTACTTTAATATTTCCTCACATATGATGCAATTGTTTCTTTTTACTACCAATATACAGGTTTGCCACTTTCAAATAAAACGAAGCAGAAGCAAACTCCCGATAACACAGTGCTATAAAATCCTAACAGAACTTTTACGTTTACATTTCCACACTCCAATGTGCGTTCACCGCGATGTCGCCAAACACGGATGCGACCATCATGATGCTGTAAACAGAACCTGGATTCATCCGAAAAAAGGACGTTTTGCCATTCGTGCACCCAGGTTCGTCGCTGCGTACACCATAGCAGGCGCTCCTGTCTGTGATGCAGCGACAAGGGTAACCACAGCCATGGTCTCCGAGCTGACAGTCCATACTACTGCAAACGTCGTCGAACTGTTCGTGCAGATGGTTGTTGTCTTGCAAACGTCCCCATCTGTTGACTCAGGGATCGAGACGTGGCTGCACGATCCGTTACAGCCATGCGGATAAGATGCCTGTAATCTCGACTCCTGGTGATACGAGGCCGTTCGGATCCAGCACGGCGTTCCGTATTGCCCTCCTGAACCCACCGATTCCATATACTGCTAACAGTCATTGGATCGTGACCAACGCGAGCAGCAATGTAGCGATACGATAGGCTACAATCCGACCTTCATCAAAGTCGGAAACGTGATGGTACGAATTTCTCCTCCTTACACGAGGCACCACAACAACGTTTCACCATGCAACGCCTGTCAACTGCTGTTTGTGTATGAGAAACCTTTCCTCATGTCAGCACGTTGTAGGTGTCGCCACCGGCGCTAACCTTGTGTAAATGCTCTGAAAAGCTAATCATTAGGAACCTGTCGGTTAAACTTCGCGTCTGTAGCACGTCATCTTCGTGGTGTAGCAGTTTTAAAGGCCAGGAGTGTATATCTTCAGGTTAGGTTGTATCTCAAGGTATGTGTAGCGCCCGGGCGCCTATATTCCCCGAGATCAGGGGTAAAGCGGTGTAGAACGCCGCGCTGGAGAGACTGATCACTGATCCTGCAATGGAAGTCTGTATTGTAGGGTATCGTTCACTTGCACCCAAGTGCGGCAACACAGAAAATATCAGGCTGCAATGTTTGTGTTTCTTGTGTGGGGCATCTGTTAGACGCAGAGGAAATGGAACAGACACGTCCACATGTAAAAGGCCCAAATATAAAAATTAAGGCCCACATATAAAAATATTTGTACTTATAGGTAACACAAATAAACGAGGTTACTTCCATAATCCTATAAAACTAGAAGTGATGAAGGAAAGAAATTTATTAATAGTAACTGATGTCTTACAACTTTGCCATTTACGAAACATTGATGTCATTTACCATTATTTTTTTCAAAAAATTACGTACTTTAGATGGCATCCTCCTCTACGAATACATTCGTGAAATCTACTGTGCAGATTCCTCATTGACTGCTGCAACATCTCAGCTGGTATACTGTGAATTTCATTCCGAAGTCCCTGTTTTAACTCATGCAGGGTTCTTGGTCGAGTCGTACAGACTTTGTTCTCGATGTAGCCCCACGAGAATATCTGCAGGAAATGTTGCTGAATCGTGAGATCACACTGTTACCGAAAAATTCTCGCAACATTCCATTGATTGCCGTGCCGTGTTTCATGTCGCTACGCCCTTTCTTGAATGTTTGTAAAGTTGTTCAATTCCGGTGTAACGAAAGTTCGAAACATCTCCACTTAACGATTGACACTGACAGTTGTTATGTTTCCCTGTTCATATGCGAAAAAAATACGGTCCGATAATCTCATGTGATGAAACACCACACCACACTATCACTTTACCTGCATGTAGAGGCGCTCATGAACGTCATTAGGATTTGTGTTTGCCCAGTAACGGTATTTCTGTATTCGTACAGGACGACGCCATCTAAAGGACGTAAAAAAGGGATAAATAACGTAATTAAAAAAATATAAATGACTTTAATGTTTCGTAAATGACAAAGTTGTAAGGTTGCAATTAGTATGAATTAAAAAATGTTCAAATGTTTGTACAACTTATGGGACTTAACTACGGGGTCATCAGTCCCTAAACTTACAAACTACTTACGAGCTAGCTAAGACTAAAGACGGCACAAATATCCATGCCCGAGGGGGGATTCGAACCCCCGACCGTAGTGGCCGTGCTGACCGTGACTGGAGCGCCTCAGTCACCTCGGCCACCGCGGCCGGCAGTATGAATTAAATTTATTTCCTTTAACACTTCTAGTTTTATTGGAGTGTGGAAATGTTCCCGTTTTTCTTTGTCACCCTGTACATGTTTGCACCTTATATGTCGTTTGCGTGGACTTCAGTCTAGTTTTTGCACCTCGCCATGCTGCTCTATCCTGTGTTAGCCTCTTCATCTCCTCATAAGAACGGCAACCCACATCCATTTCAATTAGCTTTCTGTTTATGCACGCTTTCCTATAGCGCGGGTCCGTTGTGTTAGCACGAAATACCTAACTTATTTTAATTTTGCATAACATTATGTTCTTCTTTCAATTCAGTAGACTCATGATAGGCATGATATTATCCTCTGACAGTTTGAATACTCTAAGTGGTTTCTGAGATTTAGGAAAAAAATGCAACAGAAAATGTAATTTTCAGGAACGGCTTCTAAAGTTTCAAAAACCTGTAACTCACGTAATATATACTTAATTTTTATTTTTTATTTTTAGTAACTCAGAAGCACCTTGCACCATAGTGTACATCATCCTCTTGATCTTTTTTTCCAAGTTTTTTCTTATGGTTTCTGGACTCCTTAATGGCAAACTGTGCTGCACACTCTGCTTTATCAATGCCAACCTTCTCCATCCGTTAAAGTTCTCTGATTCAGTTTGCTAATGGATTAACTCCCACATGCTGTAGCACTTTCACCCTACCAGTGTTGCCATCGTTAAAAGCATTAACTGCATCACTGACTCCTGCTTTAGTATATTCATTCCTACAGAAACCTTTTTTTTTTTTTTTTTTTTTTTTTTTTTTTTTTTTTTTTTTTTTTTTTTTCCCCTTAAGGGAGCCCACAAAAGATTATTGAACGAGTCATTGGTATTTTGAGTCTGACCATGCAGACACTTCTTCAGTAATTCAAGAATTTCCAGGTCTCTGTAAACAGGTTTTATTATATCCATGACTGCTGCCGGGGTGGAATGTTCATGTATATATGAACTGTTTGAGCATTGGTCATTGCGGTAACTGCACCATGAATTGTGTCAAGGAGGGCAAAGCTTGTGTACTGGTTTCCCTTTATTCGAAATCTATTACCACGAAACGCACGTTTTTGAAAACGTTTCGTTTTGGCGACGTACTTCACTTTTCGATAGATTTACCGATCTATTGGCCACTTTTCCTCGGATAAACATACTTCGACATACAACGCGTGTTTATACTATGAAACCATAAGATACTGTTTTTTACATTGCTAGCAATACAAACACCTAATTTAACCTTTATAATACAGCAATCCACAGCCTTATATATATATTAAAAAAACTATGTTATTAGATCTTGAAGTAATGCACGTAAACATTTTAACGTTTTGAAATGGTGTAGATTATATTTAGAAACATAAAATAAAATACTTCCCATCTGAGTTTATAAATGATAGTTTTATTCGAAAAATTGCAAATTTTATAATAAGATAAAAATCCGAATATAAGTAAAAAATTCCGCCCTAATTTCCCTTAATAGTTGTTCTTCGCGCTATTTCTGTATGTGGCATTAGAAGGGTTAAGAAGTCTTCGAACCACTCACACACGAGGGGAGATTTTTCACATGTTCGTACCTTCGTAAGCAGTCTCCATAGCGGCAGTGCGTCAAACTCCCTTCCTATAGCAGGGCATATGCAGTCTGCCTGACACCCCGTATCTAAGGCTCGCAAGATATCGTGCGAGAAAAAGGAAAACTGAGTGTCGCGTTCCATTGCTGCCATCTGAAACCGTAGCGTCTGTCCGAGCTATCTCCCGTCAGCCCCGTCAAGCGCCAGCGGTTGGTCACTGCGGTCGCGGTGGCTTTCCGGCTTGAGTGGGACTCTGTGGCCGCTATCAACGCCACATGTGACGGCTACGCCCCCCGAGGCTCTGCACACACACACACACACACACACACACACACACACACACACACACACAGCCAGAACAGGTTGCGGCCGCGCGCGCTAACAACGCGTAATTTCAGTGCCTCCTTTTTTTCCCCGCTGCCTCTGATGGCTCAGCCAATAGGTCCGGTCGCCGCGCCGGCTGCTGCTTTAATGAGTCGCATTAACCTCGTTTTAACACGCATTGGCTGCTCCACCGCGTCGTCTTTTTATTGCGGAATCCCGTAGATGCAGCTACCGAGTGTCCGCGGCTCTGACACGGCGGCCAGGTGGGAAAGGGATGCTTTTTGCCCGCTCTGATCGGAGAACATTGAGCCCGACCAGCGTTTCAGAGTTATTTATTCTGTCCTCTAACAAGGTCACGGAAAGCGACCCGTCATGTTTTACTTCGGCAAATATTTTATCTTTCGAACTAGAAAAAAAACTTAAAAGGTATGCTAATAACGAAAAGAATCCTGCAAAAAGAGAAGGGAAGCGATCCGCCAAATGGCCTGTTAGGAGTGTAGAGCCACGAACAAACAGAAAAAGGAGAAGTACTTGGAAACGTGACTGAAGAAAAAATGTTTAAAGTGATGTGGAGTGACAGAATGAATGAAGTATTTGTAGCCGAAATCACTGTAATTGTTCTATCTAACCTTATTCTAGCAAACAAAACAACCTTGTAACAGTTCTCATGTAATTAATTTTTTGAAATTGTCGCTTACTTTTCTCAGCTAATTAGTACAATCTATATCTATAAATATGAATGTCTGTTCGGCTCCGGCCGCGGTGGCCGAGGTGACTGAGGCGCTCCAGTCACGGTCAGCACGGCCACTACGATCGGGGGTCGAATCCCCCCTCGGGCATGGATATTGGTGCCGTCTTTAGTCTTAGCTAGTTCATAAGTAGTTTGTAAGCTTAGGGACTGATGAACCCGTAGTTAAGTCCCATAAGTTGTACAACCATTTCAACATTTTTGTCTGTTCGGTGTACGTTTATCAGGTCTGAACCACAAGACATAAAGAGCTAAACATTTGTACAGTTACTAATGTCTACCCGGGGAAGGCTTTAGGCACGGGTTTATGGCGATCGGATAGCTATTTATCTATATATATATATATATATATATATATATATATATATATATATATATATATATATAAATGTGAATGTCTGTTCGGTGTACGCTTATCACGTCCGAACGACAAGACGCAGAGACTTAAATATTTGTACAGTTACTAATTAATACCTGAGGAAGGTTTTATAGCGATCTGACAGATATTAATAATTTGAAGAATATAACGCGAAATGCGGAACAATAATTACTCTTTGAAAATTATATTTACTCTTTCAAAATGGTTTTATTGGTTGCATTGTTGCTTGAGGGTTGATAACAATAAAAGGGTGGAGTATATAGGGATGGAAAGTTATCGGTAATATAAAATTCTACATATGTGTGTGTTAATATTTCGCTCTGCAGCGAAAACTACAGAACGTAAACGAATGGTCTGTGTGTAATTGTCCGAAGTCTCATGTTGTACACCATAGCAGTTCCATGCCGCTAGCTATAAGGGGGTGGAAAATGTGGTGGTTGAAAGCCGTCAAATTATTAAAAAAATTCGGACTGAAGGCCAGCGATGACGTTTGCGACTCTATAGGAAGGAGGTTACATACAGCGAAACGTGACCATATCTTTGGTCTATGCGTGCTACAATGCCACAATGTCTTCAGCTCTTTCTCTGTAAGGATAAGCATACGAATAAGGAAATATAAGAATAAATAAATGAAGCAGTAAAAAAGAAATTTCTTTTAATACATCTCTTCTAAAAAAAAATCGATTTGACGTTTCGCGCATTATCTATCACAATCAACCAACTCGCGAGCGGAGCCGCGGGTATAAGCTGGTACTTAATAATTTCGCAGCACTACTTCATATATGTTCCTACATAACGTGGCCGAGCGCTCTAAGGCGCCTTGCTGCGGAGCGCGCGGTAGTTACCCGTCGGAGGTTCGTGTCCTCCCTCTGGCATGGGTTGTGTGTTGTACTTTGGTTAGTTTTAGTTGAAATTTTTGTAAACCTATGGGACTCTGGTCATCAGTCCCTAGGCTTTCAACTACTTATACTAACTTATGCTAAGAATCCCGAGGGAGGATTCGAACCTCAGACAGCGAGCAGCGGCTCTCTGAAGTTAGGCGGCAACACAACCGAGACTTAGTTTTAGTAGTATGTAAGTAATAGCAACAGTAGTTAAGATCCATAGTTTTACAAAAGTTTGAACATTTACTGAAGTATTTGTAACAATATGACATAAAGTGAGAACTTTTTGAAGATGACAAGATAGTATATTAAAAAATAATAATAATAATAATAATAATAATAATAATAATAATAATAAAATAAAAAAATAAACTGCAACGATTAGTCAAATAGTCACACAAAGATGGACTGTAGGACAGGGAGAAGAAGCAAGAAGGATTGAAACGAGAGTATCACGGAAAATGAAAGAGTTATCAACACAATAAAGAAACTAGAGACATACAACCGATACCTACGTAATACTGATATATCAAAGAAGACTAAGGTTTTAGAATTCTAAATTAGCTACTACGATTCCAACGACTGCTTCAAAATTCCACTAGATAAATGGGTGAGACCCACCTAAAGCAGGTTTAGCAGCGTAATTGGAAAGGTTTTCCCTATCTTTCGCACTCGCAGGCCCTTTTCCCTGTGTATGTTCAGTGTAAGTGATTGTAATAGGTGCGTGTGTAGTGACGTGTTCGTGTTGGAGATGATGGGAGAAGGGAGAGGGTGAAACCCGGTGCCGACACACAGCCTACTGCTGTCGGAAAGCACCTAGGGGGCCACCGAGCTTAACGTTCCCATTCGACGGACGGATCACCATCAACAGTGTCCCATGCCCTCGCCCCATGAGACAATGCGGAGGGGTTTGGTGCAAAGAATGATGATCAGGGACTTTGCGCCACATCCCCAGCTGTTCCCTCTTCTGTAAGACAAAGGGAAAATTAACATGCGTGACCTAGTAGGACGGTTACCCATCCAAGTATTGGCCACGCCCGATGTGTCTAGTGGGAACCTGTATATCCACCGCGACACGGCCGTTGACTTGCTATATACTACGTACGAGTATCATTACTTATTCATATTCCAAAAATACTGACTCCTCGCGTTATGTACACCCATGTTGATTACTGCAGACGAGATCTATCTTCAGCAATGTTTTGATACTGGAGCATGTGTAGATCCGTTTATGTGCAATAATTTCTATTTTATAAGAAGCTGCTGTAGTCCTGAACTATGCCGAAGGCATTTGAAGGGGAATATTTCATCTACTAACATGACGGAAAGTCCTTACAATATGCCGAGTGCTCTAAGGCGCCTTGCTGGCGGAGCGGGCGGTTGCTTCAAGTCGGAGGTGCGAGTCCTCCCTCGGGAATGCGTGTGTTTGTCATCGTTAGGTTAGTACTCTGTAAGCCTAGAGACTGTAACTACAGTAGTTACGTCCCTTATATTTGCAAACATTTGAACATTTTGATCAGAATGAGGTATGAAATTAAGTTCAAAAAATGTTTGTTAAGCTTATGGGACTAGACTACGGAGTCATCAGTCCCTAAACTTACAAACTACTTATGAACTACCTTATACTAAAGACGGCACAAATATCCATGCCCGAGGGGGGATTCGAACCCCCGACCGTAGCGGCCTTGAAGACCGTGACTGAAGCGCCTCAGTCTCCGCGGCCACCGCGGCCGGCTGAAATTAAGTTTCGTTATCTACATCTACATGGGATACTCTGCAAATCACATTTAAGAGCCTGGCAGAGGGTTCATCAAACTACCATTATACTATTTACCTCCCATTCCATTCTCGAATAGCGCGCGGGAAGAAAGAACACCTGAATCTCTCTGTTCGAGCTCTGTCATTAAACCTTTGGGAGCACCCTATCTTTTTTTTAATGCAAAAATAGCATAGGTTAACGAAGATCCCTTTAAGATATATTTTCAGCAAAAGTAAACTAACATCAAGACTTTGATATTGTTAACAAAAACGTGACTCACACATCGATCCATTGGTCTTGCATTCAAATAAAATGTTCCCAGCATCCTCCTATTTTAATGCAAGATCAATGTTTGACATGGGAGTCATGTTTTGTTAACAATATGCAAGACCTGATGATGTTAGTTTAGTTTTGCCTAAACCTGTAAAAAATAAAGATATTTTGTTTCAAATGTCTATGGGACTTAACTACGGGGTCATCAGTCCCTAAGCTTACAAACTACTTATGAACTACTTACGAACTACGACGGCACAAATATCCATGCCCGAGGGGGGATTCGAACCCCCGACCGTAGAGGCCGTGCAGACCGTGATTGGAGCGCCTTAGTCTCCTCGGCCACCGCGGCCGGCAAAAAAATTTTAAAATGTTCAAATGTTTGTAGAACTTATGGGACTTAAGTACGGGGTCATCAGTCCCTAAGCTTACAAAATACTTATGAACTAGCTAAGACTAAGGACGGCACAAATATCCATGCCCGAGGGGGGATTCGAACACCCCTCGCATTTGTACCTCTGTCACTAACAAATAAGTGTTACTTTCGGAACGGAAAGGTGACAACTTTCATGAAATTGCGATACGTACGGACACAACTGTACTTCCGCCAGTACCTTGCCTCCTACTTTCCAAACTTCACAGAAGTTCAAATGTTCAAATGTTTGTTAAGCGTATGGGACTTAACTACGGGGTCATCAGTCCCTAAACTTACAAACTACTTATGAACTAGCTACAACTAAGGACGGCACAAATATCCATGCCCGAGGGGGGATTCGAACCCCCGACCGTAGTGGCCGTGCAGACCGTGACTGGAGCGCCTCAGTCCCCTCTGTCACCGGGGCCGGCATTAAATAATGCAAAGAGCATAAACCCTGTTGAAACTTTGAAGGCCATTAAACTACTGGGGAGCAAAGGACTACAGTCCTATCCGTTGGCCATTAGCTACACGTTTCGGAAGCACTGGGGTATTGGTGTACCGCCAGTAGCATTTAAGGGTTAAACAAAATAACTGATTCATTTTTGCGTTTCAGTCTTAGGACCCTGTACTCCTATAAAACGTCTACACTTTCTCTCTGGTTCTCGAGGAGGCAGCCTTGGTGTGACTGTATGCTCATCACTGGCCGCAGCAAGAACAGGCGAGTCAAATTGGCAGAGCACGACAACCTCAGCTGCCACCGTATCTCCTCCTCAATAATCAGACAAACAAATATTTTCGCCACCGTAAGAAGCGTGTGAGCTTCCACTTTCTTCTTTTTTCATAACACTCTTCTGCTGTCGTTAACTGAATCTCCAGCAGTGACGCTGCATTCAAAACACGTCCGGCAGTTCGTGACCGCTTTGCTAATCCATTACATCACCGCCGAACAGACGTCAGACTAAACATGGCGAGGCTTGGCCACGTACTCGGTTTTCCCGTATCATCCCAACACCGCGCGATGAAAATCAGAACTTGTGTGTTGCTACGTGATAAATTTGTGGGAGAGCAGCATGACAGGATCTTGATGGTCTACAGCAGGGGTAGGCAACCACAAAGACTTCGCGATCTATCATTTCATAACAACGTGTAAGAGTGATCTACAATAAATTACTACATTTTCAATTTTTCAGTACTGTAAAACAACCATATTTACAAATTAATGTTTTACATCTTCCACAATAATATTTATTTTTGTTGTGAATAGCTTTAGGCTTCTTAGGCCATCTTCAGACAACTTAATACTGCAGATTATCCACGTCACACCAGCTGCTGTGTTTCGAATACAAAGATTTTACAAAGATAACTGTCAGTCATAGACTATGTACCTTTAAGTATTTTATAAACAGAGACGTCCAATCAATTAAAACAAAACTGTAACTAAGACATAAGTGTACATTAATTTTCAACAAATAGGTTGAAACAAACGATGGTTCAATGAATACTCGTAAGTACAATTCTGTACTAAATTAACTTATCAATGTCTGTAAATCTATCGGACCAAACTGCGTGGTCATCAGTCCGTAGCTTACAAACTACTTAAACCTAGGTAAACTAACACACACACACCCATGCCCCAGGGAGGACTCGAACCTCCACGGCAAGCAACCTTGCGCTCCGCAGCGCGGTGCTTTAGACCGCTCGGCTACTCCACCGCGGCAATTAACTTATATATACGAACAAAAGTAGGAGGGGAACAGGTGAGTGAGAAAAAAATAAAAATGAAATGTTGGTGAGGAACAATTACAGAAGTTTGGAGTATGTGAATATGGAATAAAGGAGCATATTGAAGTATATAGCCTATAACAAAATTCGCTGGTTTTCAAGAGAATGGTGTGAGTTTCATGTGTTACATATCTCCGTTTTGGCATTTCTAAATACATAATGCATATATGTTACAGTCAGTAAATCAGCTTCAATCAGTGCAGCAGAAAGTATTTCGAAAAATAAGGCCACAGTTTCGACTAATAGTAGGATTGTTGTCAGTATAAATTTACGCATACTAAACAGGAAAAGCTGTGTACCACATGATCAATGTTTCATAAACCAATATTAGTTATTAAAAAACTCCTCGCTTTGAAGGAAACACATTAATTATACTTTTCAGCATAACAATATGACAACACCTTCCATTAAGTTCGTTACTAACATAGTATAAGAATATAAGTTACGATTGCGTTCTATTGTGCTTAACAACAAAATACCCGCATTTTTTACGCGAGGGGCGAGATTCCTAGCAGTTAAACGACGCGCCGTCAACTGAAGTAAACTATTATTGTTGACTGAGCCGAGCGCGACCCGACTTCATCAGTAAGTTCAAGAAAGCTGAATTTTGTCCGAAACCAAAATTACGGTCGAAACCAATATTGTGGCCGAAACTAGCCCAACCGAATATTCGGTGGGTCGTTAATTTGTGGCTATTACACCATTCGATCCTCTTCAAATGTTCAAAAATTTGAACATTTACCGAAGTATTTGTAACAATATGACATAAAGTGAGAACTTTTTGAAGATGACAAGATATACTTTAAAAAAAATCTGCAACGATTAGTCAAGTAGTCACACAAAGATGGACTGTAGGAGAGGGAGAAGAAGCAAGAAGCAGAGTACCACGAGGTTGGCCTGTACGTTTCGTGCTGTACGAGTCCATTCACGTTCCCAATTCACTATCACGTCAGAAACAGTCGACCAAGGAATGTTTAGGCATGTTGAAATACGCGTACAGACTTCTAATCACCTGACCATGTCGAAAGTCCGTGAGTTCCGCGGAGTAGTCCTGTGTAGTTCGCGAACGAACTAGTTCGTAAGAGTGCTCCCACAGGCGAAGTATGCGAACTAGTTCACAGATCCCTCGCATCTTAGTTCGTCCGCTCCTTTTCCGAAGACTGACGGGTAACAGCGAGAGGACGCGAGAGCGCGCAGAATCGCGTGATTTCCTTCTGCCAGTTGTCGTCATTTCGAGCTGAGATGCAGCTCAGCTGTAGTAGCAAAAGCCAAAACGAACGGACGAACTAAACAGAGCGACCTACTTCGCGGCCGAGCTGCGAACTAAAAGGAGAGCTACCGCTCGCGAACTAAAATATGCGCGGTAGGTCGCGAACTAAAACATGCGCGATAGGTCGCGAACTAAAATGTGCGCTATAGGTCGCGAACAGAATTATAAATCACGTGTTTGCCTTCTGCTGATGAGAGCTATTTCGAGGTTAGCGTCTGCCTCCTAGATTACATAGATCAGTGCTATAAAATTTCTGCTTTGAAGTATTCTGCGCTCTGCAATATCTGACTAATAAGTTTCATAATGCCAAGATATAACTCTAAACATACACGCGAGAAATTATCCACAAACTGTTTCTTTTGGTTTGCGTCATCTCGTTAGCGGCTTAAGCAGCAAGCGCATGAAGCAGCTAGGTGGGGGAACTTCTCCCTCCACATGCATGCGCAGACCACGCCGCTCAGCCGTCACTGGGAGCGGACGAACTAAAAGAACGAACTAGTTCGCGGCAGAACGGCGAACTAAAGTGAGCGCTCCCAATCGCGAACTTTTATTCGCAAGTCTACCGTGGAGCGCGCTATTCTTCTCTCTCTAATGACTACTGAGGTCGTTGATATGGAGTACCTGGCCATAGGTGGTAGCACAATGCTCCTAATTCGAAAAAGGCATGTTTTTCTGAGTGTCCAGAAACTTTTAATCACGTGATGTATCTCCATCTGTTGAAATGTCTGTAAATCTGAGGGACCACAATCCTTAGATCATCGGTCCCTAGGCTTAAAGTAACTTGAGGACAACACAAACATTCATTTCTTACAGAGGACTCGAACCTCCGGCGGAAGCGGCCAAGCAATCCATAACATGGTGCCCTGGTCCGCGTGGCCATCTCCGTACCCGCGCGTATCGCAATTTAAATAAATTTGTTACCTCAGTGTAAGTGCCGTTCCGAAAGTGACACATACTTGTTAGTGACAGAGGTACAAATGCGACGGCGGGTTGCAGTTCATAACTTGACCAAAAAGAAAGAATGATTTCCAGTCCATGGTGTACAGCAATCAGTGAGAATAAATATTCCTTCAGGAAAAAAAAAAAAATGTTCAAATGTTTGTAGAACTTATGGGACTTAAGTACAGGGTCAACAGTCCCTAAGCTTACAAACTACTTATGAACTAGCTAAGACTAAGGACGGCACAAATATCCATGCCCGAGGGGAGATTCGAACCCCCGACCGTAGTGGCCGTGCACACAGAGACTGGAGCGCCTCAGTCCCCTCGGCCACCGCGGCCGGCCCTTCAGGAAAATAACCGTCTTGATTGCAAATTGTTTTATTAATTAATGACGCGTTTCGCCCTTTAGCAGGGCATCTTCAGATTATGTGCGTGGCAGAACTTACACAAAAATACAAGGCGGAATTTACAAAACGGGTATAATGGTACATGGGCTTATTTTGTGTTAAGAAGACAGTATAAATGGTAAACAAAGCTTACAATGCGCTCTTCGTGGTGTGACACCGTAAGTTGTTTTGCGGTGTTTCTATTTTTATGGAATTTTTGGATTTTCTTGTAGCCCCAAAAATGATTGGGTAACAACGAATTACAGTTGGAACATACTCGGTAAAGATGTGAGAAACATAAATCCGATTTTTAAGATTACCTTAATTCCAGAAAAATAGAAATACCGCAAAACAACTTACGGTGTCACACCACGGAGAGCGCATTTTAAGCTTTGTTTACCATTTATACTATCTTCTTAACACAAAATAAGCCCATGTACCATTATACCCGTTTTCTTAAATTCCGCCTTGTAGTTTTGTGTAAATTCTGTCAAGCAGATAATATGAAGATGCCCTGTTAAAGGGCGAAAGGCGTCATCTAATACATATAAAGCAGTGTCCGTATGTTTGTACGTGTTGCATACAAATCTACAGTTTTGTTCCAATCTTTATGAAATTTTGTACACGTAAGCTTCAATCCATGAGGACGGTCGCCGTAAGTGTAAGAATCACGTACGATATATTGTTCACCAGATATGACGTCATAAACAATGAGATGCGCGAAAAACTGCTGAATTTGGGACATTGCTGCTCATTTTCTCCTAAACCATTGGTCAGATTTCAACCAAATTTGGTACACATATTCCTTACCGTGAGCTAACAATTGCTGCACGGTTAAGAATCACATACGGCACATGGTTCAAAAGATATTACGTCATAACCAATAGAAATCGCAAAAAATGCCATATAATGCGGCGAGACTTTCGAAATACACTGTATGAGAATGACTGTACTTCGCGACTTGCAACAAACTTTAAACATAATTTCAAATCTTTATTAAACTCTTTCTCGCTGGCAACCATAGTAAAATGATGAAAGAAAAAAAGTTCCTCGCTTACTACTTTTCCGCTGTTTATGGAGTAAAACTACGGCTCTCGGTATGACGTTACAATTTATAATTTATGCACTACAAATTGTAGCCGCAGGAAATTTTACAAACAGTATACACGCAAATAGTTGAGTGTACCTTCTTAATTGTATCACAGTACGACACGTAGTTCATGAGATATAAGCACAGTAACGTTCATGAAAAAGCGCCCCAGCACGCACCAAGTTTTAATCTTTACTATCAATTGCTTTCCCAAGAGAGTTTACAGAGATATAGCCCTTATACAAATGAATATATACCCGAAAAATGACAGGAATAAATAAATAAATACCAGGGCAAGGTCGGGTTCTCTGCTAGTTAATTAATAAAACAATTTACAAGAGAGTTTACAGACATATAGCCCTTATACAAATGAATATATACCTAAAAATGGCAGGAGTAAATAAATAAATACCCGGGCAAGGTCGGGTTCTCAGCTAGTTAATTAATAAAACAATTTGCAATCAAGAAGAGTTTTTACTGTAGGAAAAAGAAAGAAGGAAGAATTAATGTCCATCGACGACGTGGTCATTAAAGGTAGGTCATTTTGTAAGAGCTCTGTCCGCGAAACGCAGGTATCATGGTTCGAGTCCCGGTACAGCAGACATTTTGCTGGTATTTATTCATCACGTCGCACGGTTGCAGAGCAAATGTATTTGCAAGATCCAGCAGTGACTTTGCTGGCTACAAGGTTGGCAGCGCAGCAAGCTGGTGACGGCAAATACCGCGCCCCCAGTGACAGCTAACACGATTATCACGTAGCGAGCGCGAGGCGGGCGCGATGCTTGCCGTTGCAATTACTCCAAGGCCGCCGCGGTGTCACACTGCGGACAACACACTCCGCGGCGGTTATAGCACACGTGCCCGGCAACGGAACTTCGCGGAAGTCGAGGGAGCACGGGGAGACTGCCGGACGGCAAGAGTCCCAACCGCGCAGCCTGCAGGGAACTCCAGAGGTATGCGCGGATAAGAAACGTGTTATCCGCACCGCATCAGCAAGGCCCGCATCCGCGGCACATTATTCGCATCCGCATGTTCGTTATCCCAATCCGCAGATATTAAAGTTTTGAATAGGTAATAGTAATAAGAAAAGGAAGCTTGGAGTTTAACGTCCCATCGACATCGTGGTCATTAGAGACGGAGCTTAAGCTCGGAGGGTTTAGATAAGGATGTGGAAGGAAATCGGCCGTGCCCTTTCAAAGGAACCATTCCGGCATTTGCCCGGAGTGATTTAGGGAAATCACGGAAAACCTAAATCTGGATGGCCGGAGGTGGATTTCAACCACCATCCTTCCGAATGCGAGTCCAGTGTGTTACCACTGCGCCACCTCGCTCGGTAAATAGTAATAGATAGCAGTTTTTAAAATCATCAGGCTTGATTCCATGTTGGAATTGATGCTCCACGACTGTATTTGATTTGTGGTAATTCTTTCAGCAATCAGTCGTAAAAAATATATATTTATTTGTTTGCAAATCTAGATTTCGACCACTATGTGGTCATTATCAATGCTTAAAACCAATTCAAATACTTAAAACATCTCAACCTCCATGTTGGAGGTTGCGTTCGTACTGACGCAGCTGTTACAATTCTTCAACATGTAGGTCGAGATGTTTTAAGTATTTTTATTGGTTTTAAGCATTGATAATGACCACACAGTGGTCGAAATCTAGATTTGCAAACAAATAAGTATATATGTTTTACGACTGATTGCTGAAAGAATTACCACAAATTTAAAATCATGGTATGTACTGATATAATTATTATTAGAGTGTATTTCGGCGACAACGTAACTACTTTTGAATTCTCGAATCACAGTAACCTATACCTACTCAGGCTATTCCAAACACAGAAAACATTGGCGCTCCGGACACACACAGTAGCGCTTCGAATCAAATGTTTAAGGTCATGGGACTTAACTGCGGGGTCAACAGTCCCGAAACTTACAAACTATTTATGAACTAACTTACACTAAAGACAGCACAAACATCCATGCCGGACGGAGGATTCGAACCTCAGATGGGCAGCGGTCTAGTGCATCGGGGCATAGCGCCTCAATGCATCGGCCACTCCGCCGCAGCAGCGCTTCGGAGCCCGTGTGGCCGCGGTGGAGTAGCCGAGCGGTCTAAAACGCCTCGCTGCGGAGCGCGCGGTTGCTCGCCGTGGAGGTTCGAGTCCTCCCTAGGGCATGGGTGTGTGTGTTGTCCTTAGATTAGTTTACATAGGTTTAAGTAGTTTGTAAGCTACGGATTGATGACCACGCAGTTTGGTCCGATAGATTTACAAACATTTGAACATTTGAGCCCGTGTGGTCGGATTACTACATCAGCTGTTTAATACAGGCATCTTCTTAAATTTCAGTGGTTAAAACAGATGGGCATAGAGGAGATTTTAATATGTTTACATTTAAAGAAAAATAATTTAAAAAATGAACGGTTCTTTCGGAGTTTTACAAATGGTACACTTTATTTTCCCCAAATTAACGGACAAGAGATTATGTGACACAAATCAAAGCATGTCAAAAATTAATATTATTTTTATTTCTTTCATTATTAAAATGTTCAAATGTTTGTTAAGCTTAAGGGACTTAACTGCGGGATCATCAGTCCCTAAACGTACAAACTAGTTATGAACTACCTTATACTAAAGACGACACAAACATCCATTTCCGAGGTGGGATTCGAACCCCCGACCGTAGCGGCCGTGCAGACTGCGACTGGCGCGCCGCAGACCGCTCGGCCACTGCGGCCGGCCTCAAAGCATGTCATTTCAAGTGTTAAAACTTGTGGGCAGTGGGGCCGGTTTGCCACCCAGAAAGCACTTGACAGACCGCAGATAAGACACGGTCGCGTAAACGTAATAGGCGCCGGTCTCTCGGGTACAGCTAAGTGCGCTGTGGCCAGGGGATGAGAACAACAGACTTCCGCAAGGATACCAAGAATGACCACAGGCTTCAAGTTTTCAGCTAACATTTCAACAGATGTACTGGACAGATACCTCGCTCTTTATCCACATATAACACGTGGATATCCGCGTCGCTCCCAATTTTAACTGTAAAAGTAAAAATTACTGCGGATATACCATATCGGAGTCAGCTGTTACTAATTTTTAAATAGTTTGTAAGATATTGTTTCACCCGAGAATGCGTCCTCTCCAGCATCATAGCATAGCGCCTCAATGCGCTCCGCCGTGGCATACATAGAAAAAGAAAAAAAAAAAAAAATCTGTGAGTTTTGAAACACCTCAACGATACCACGCACCGCCGCTGAGTTTTAGTCAGTATAGTTTGTTTTTTTATTTATAAGTTCGCCACAGAAACCACGCAAGTGTAACTGTGGCAGCACGATTGACTGAGTATTAGCCCTTAACTGCCCTGGCGAATGTAGGAACTCTCATGCCCTGCCAGGGTCATTTTTTACACCAATTTGTTGGGGTAAATGTAATTGTAAATGACTTTTTGAATGTAAAGCATTTATTGTCTAGTTAATATCAAATTGTAAGGTAAACAAATTCATTTAAACAAAGAAGGAAGCGCAAAGAAACTATTTTAAAAGATTTGCATTTATCTGACATTTTTTTATTCACATAAAATTAGCAGGGTGTCCATAATGAGGAAATCAAAAAAAAACTTGGAATGAACACCATACATGAAGCAGTTAGAGCGAACAGACTGAGATGGTGGGGTCATGTTACACGCATGGGAGAAGCATGGTTACCTAAGAGACTCATGAACTCGGCAGCGGAGGGTAAGAGGAGTCGAGGTAAACCAAGAAGAAAGTACTTAGATTCGGTGCAGAATGATTTTGAAGTAAAAGGCATAACATCAGACGAGGCATCAATGTTGGCATTGAATAGGCGATCATGGAGGAATTTTATTAGAGGTATTATGCTCTAGACAATGCTGAAAGGCATAATCAGTCTCTGATGATGATGATGATGAAAATGTTCAAATGTTTCTATAGCTTATGGGACTTAACTACTGGGTCATCAGTCCTTAAACTTACACACTACTTATGAACTAGCTAATACTAAGGACGGCACAAATATCCATGCCCGAGGGGGAATTAGAACCCCCGACCGTAGTGGCCGTGCAGACCGTGACTGGAGCGCCTCAGTCCCCTCGGCCACCGCGACCGGCGATAATGATGATCATAAAAATTAGTTTTCACTAGAAAGACGTTATTTTTCCCTGTTTTGAACTTCTGAAGGCATGGTTCTTGCCATATGAAAATAAGAAATATGATTTGCGAACCATATTTGTTTAAATTCCTACGCTGAATATTGATTTATATATTTTTTTTCTAATTTTTCAAATTTGTACAAAAAATACATTGGTTACCTTCTTTAAACTTGGTAGCTTAAGTAAAAGCTCCCCACCATGTCACCTAGCGAATAAATATTAAAATGAAAACTCTTGGGGTCAAATATGACCCCGCCAGGGCAGTTAAGGGTTAGAAATGTTCAAATGTTTGTATAACTTATGGGACTTAACTACGGGGTCATCAGTCCCTAAACCAACAAACTACTTATGAACTAGCTAACACTAAGGACGGCCCCCGACCGTAGTGGAGTTACGGGTTAGACCTCAGTCCCTGTAACAATGGATGGTTGAATATCTATGGTCTCTAGTATGTGAAGCATACATTCTCAGAGATAAATTCATTAGACTTAATTTCTTTTGCATCCTCTTCTCGCTTAATCAAAAGTTCAAATGTTTGTAAATCTATCGGACCAAACTGCGTGGTCATTAGTCCGTAGCTTACAAACTACTTAAACTAAGGTAAACTAACCTACGGACAAACACACACACCCATGCCCCAGGGAGGACTCGAACCTCCACGGCGAGCAACCGCCCGCTCCGCAGTGAGACGCTTCAGACCGCTCGGTTACTCCACCGCGGTTCTCGATAAATCCCTGGAGTTTGTAAACGATGGAAGAACATCAGCTGTATACAATACTACTTCTTTTTCCGGTACACTTTCCCGGAGGCTTACTGAACACAGGATACGCCAGTACTGACTGTATCACGTCCACGCGATTCGCAACTGTTTTCTTCCGTTCCACTGTCATTATCTACTGGTCGCGAATGCAGAAGAAATGCGCTGAAAGCGCTCCGGTGATCGGACTGTTTATCCGCTGTTCACTCTCGAATAAACCACGTAATGGAACCGAACGAACGAACGAAAGCTGAAAGCAGCGAGAGAAACCGGAGCCCGTAGTAACGAGCTGCGGCGGAAAAAGGCGCCTGCGTCTGCGTGGGCTTCCGAATACTGCGCGGGCGCTGGCGATGAGCGGCCGCGCAACCAGAGCGTGGCGTCCGCCAGCGCCGGGGAAATGCGCCGCAAAACTTTCACACGCACGCCACGCGCCGCGCACGCGCCGAGCTATCCGCGCTGCTGATGACGTGCTCGCAGCCGAAACGTCAGCAGGTGAACACAGCGTTCCTGAGTAGTCTTACAAGGAGACCACATGGGTACCGAACCGGCTGCAGTGGCCGAGCGGTATGGGGCGTGCCAGTCACGGTCTGCACGGACGCTGCGGTCGGCGGTTCGTATTACCCCTCGGACATAGTATAAGGTTGTTCATAAGTAGAATGAAACTTTCACTCTGCGACGGAGAATGCGTTGATATGAAACTTACTGGAAGATTAAAATTGTGTGCCGCAAGTAGTATAGCACTTCGAACATCCGTCGGTGTAGCTCAGGTGGTAACATTCTGGCATCACAACCATGGAGTCGATGGTTCGAAACCCGCTGTGGCAAATATTTTTTTGCGTTGTTTTCGAATTCAATTATATAACACATTTTGGGATCTCCAACTCTACGTGTTGCTTCAGTTTTTGTTTATGTTTATGAAGACAAGCCGCGCGGGAATGGCCGTGCGCTCTAAGGCGCCTTGCTGCGTTGCTGCGTCGTGCGCGGTTGCTGCCCGTCGGAGGTTCGACTCCTCCCTCGGGTGTATCTATTTGTGTGTGTTGTCCTTAGCATAAAGTATTTTGTGAGTCTAGGGACTGATGCCTACTGAAGTTTGGTCCCATGGTTTTACAAACATTGGAACATTTTGAACTCTAGGCAAATACTGGGCTGGTTCCTATCTAAGGGCACGGTCGCTTTCTTGCCCCATCCCTGCCAAAAACTATCCAATCGTGTGCTCCGTCTCTAATGACCAGCATGTCGACTGGGCATTAATCATTAGTCTTGCTTCCTTCCTTATGTACCCTCACTGAATGAAACGGAAGTGTTCAGGGACTCCCTCCCGTTCCTACGAGGAGCAACTGGCAGGGAGTGCCACGCTGATATATGGATGGAGCACAGAGCAGGGCAGTGAAAGAAAAACTTGTCGCTCCTTGCTCCTGTCTTTATAGCTTTATTGCTTCCACGTTTAATACAGTCGGCAATGACTTGAGCGAAGCATTTACGACGCTAAATAAGCTCAGTAATTACGGCCTATTTCCCGGCAGCCAGGACATGTTAATCGTACGTTTAACACGCTCCGATGGTGCATGGTGTCTGTAACGTCGTAGACATGTCCGCTTTAGCACCTATGATAGGGTAGTTTACTTTCTGCGGTAAGTGGCTTTCCCTCCTGCTCGGCCTGCTGAACTCCTCAATACCTCACCGCACAGTTTGTATCCTAAATGTTCAAATGTTTGTATAGCTTATGGGACTTAACTACGGGGTCATCAGTCCCTAAACGTACAAACTACTTATGAACCACCTAATCCTAAGGACGGCACAAATATCCATGCCCGAGGGGGGATTCGAATCCCCGACCGTAGTGGCCGTGCAGATCATGACTGGAGCGCCTCAGTCCCCTCGGCCACCGCAGCCGGCTCATCAGCTCATTTTCAGGGAGGAAGAAAGAATATTACAAACTACTTATCAACTGTATATAAAACTCTTCTGGGTGTTGGACCGCATCGTCAAAATATCAAACACTTCACCGACGTTTCGGCCACGTCGGTGAAGTGTTTGATATTTTGACGATGCGGTCCAACACCCAGAAGAGTTTTATATACAATGACAACGGCCGCGGAAGCCTTCGTTTATACTTATCAACTAGCTAACACTAAGGACGGCACAAATATCCATGCACGAGGGGGATTCGAACCCCCGACCGTAGTGGTTGTGCAGACCGTGACTGGCGCGCCGCAGTCCCCTCGGCCACCACGGCCGTCTTTGTTTCCTAACGAGAATATTTGACTATAGTGTCTCTCTCCAATCTGTCACGTGCCTTTTCTTGACTATCAAAAAATAAAATGTTCAGCGATTTTAAGGTTAGGAAATCTATATCTCTAAATAGCTAAAACTATCATCCAGCCGAATTAAAAATGCTGTCATTATATACTGCCGGCCGCAGTGGCCGAGAGGTCTGCGGCGCGCCAGTCACAGTCTGCACAGTCGCTACGGTCGGGGGTTCGAATCCACCCTCGGGCATGGATGTTTGTGTCATCTTTAGTATAAGGTAGTTCATAAGTAGTTTGTAGGTTTAGGGACTGATGACCCCGCAGTTAAGACCATTAAGCTTAACAAACTTTTGAAAATTTCATTATATACTCATTAAGAGGCATTACAATGCGTTAAAGCAATTTTTGATTTTGATAATTGACGAACTGTCATTTTCCCGAACTGTGTTTCGCGGCACACTACTGCTCCGTGGAAACTGAATAAATGCTCCACGAAACATTATCAATAACATGGCTTTATTTTGTACGATTTAATTATAATAATTTAACAGATGCTAGTTTCATAACACACACCACCACAAACCATAGTGTGCGAATGTTTACCAGAATATTAGGCAATTTTCTTCCAGTTAGATGATGATCCTGTGATGTACAGGAAGGTGTCGTCATTGAATGACTGTAGCAGGTTGCAGGATGACTTGGACCAAATTACTAGGTGGTGTGAGGAATGGCAGTTAGCTCTGAGGTGGAAGGCAGGATCGTTAACATTAATGTTCAGTGCTGGGGTGCTATTCCGCTATTGGGGATCTTCGGCGAAATTGATACATATTTATATAGGGGAACATGAGGCAGAACTGAAGTTTCGGTTCTGGAGGGAAACATGGTTGCCTAGTGGTGGGCCGGGCGCCGTGGCTCAGCGCGCCCGGTCAGGGGGCTCAACGCCCTCTCTAATAAAAAAAGCTGAGCCAAGAACACACCGAACAAGCACGAACAATCACGAGCAACGTCCGCAACGAACAGAACTGACCCTAAGAAAAAAAAAAGTGGTTATAGCGCCTGCCTAGTAAGCAGGAGGTCCTGGGTTCGAATACCGGCAGTGGCACAAATTACAATTAAATGCATCTCCTTCAATTAATTTGCATCAACTTTTGTATGAAAAATGGAATCAAGTTCTCTAAAGCACTAGGAATGTTGAGAGTGGCAAACGGTGAGTCGTAAGTAAAACAACAAAATCTTTAAAAGTGGTACAAGTTTTTCCAACATGTCTCGCTCTGGACGCCCAAGAACATCAACAACAGCTCGTAACGTCGAAGCTGTGAAGAAACCCGTATTGGGAAATCGTCGAATCACTGTATTAGAAGATGCTGAGGGTGTTGGCATATCGGTCGGCGCGTGTCACGCAATTTTTTCGGATATTTTCGGCTTGAGACGTGTGTCAGAGAAGTTTGTTACAAAACTTCTCAATTCTGATCAGAAGAACCGTCGCATGAGCGTCACTCAGGAGCTTTTGAATGACTTCAATGATGATCCTAATTTGCTCAAAAAGTTTATAACTGGTGACGAAACATGAGTTTTCGGTTATGACGTCGAATCCAAAGCCCAATCGTACCAATGGAAGCATTCCGGAGAGCCAAGACCTCATAAAGCATGCCATGTAAGGTGACGCAGACGAGTAGGAGAAACAATCTCGTAATGTTCCAATATAGCATTAGTAGTGTGCTGCTTGACATTGTCGCGTAACGCTCCACAGCGACATGAAATGGAACGAGTATGTAAGAACAGTCCTGGGGAAGGCAGACGGTCGACTTCGGTTTCTTGGGAGAATTTTGGGAAGATGTGATTCGTCTGTAAAGGAGACCGAATATAAAACGCTTGAGATTGCGCAAGTGTTTGGGATTCCCACCAGATCGGTTTAAACGAAGATATAGAAGCAATTCAGAGGCCGGCGCCTAGATTTGCAACTGGTTGCACAGTGGTACAGTGCCAGACTATAAATCCAAAGGTCTCGGGTTCGAACCCCGCCAGATCCTAGACTTTCCACTTCTTTCACCTCTGGCAGTATTGCTCACGTGAAAAATACCGAGTATCACCGTGGTTTGGAACCCACGTTAAACTGTAGGTCCCCCCTATAACTGGCTGAGTAAGTCAGTTCAAAGGTTGGAGGAAAGCAACGGCATACCACCTCCAAAGAGGACCATGCCAAGTAAAGCACTGTGGTGTTCTAACCAATCTTCGGATTGTTGACTGCTTTAGCAAATGGTAAGATTCGATGAATGCGCGAGTGTTAACTGAAATGCTTCGGGAACTCAAATGTGAGTCGCTGGAGGGAAGGCGACGTTCTTTTCGAGAAGCACTGCTGAAGAAATTGAGAGGGCCGGAACTGCGGAACGATTCTTCTGCCGCCACCTTACACTTCGTGTAAATACCACAAAGATAAGAGAGATTAGGGCTCGTACGGACGCAACAAGTATTTATTTTTTCGCTCGTTCTATATGGGAGTGAAACAGCAAAGCAAATAATTAAAATTCAAATGTTTGTGAAGATTATGGGACTTAACTGCGTGGTCATCAGTCCCTAAACTTACAAACTACTTATGAATTAGCTTATACTAAAGACGGCACAAACATCCATGCCCGAGGGGGAACGGCCTTGCGCATCGTAGCATAGCGCCTCAATGCGCTCGGCCGTTCCACCGCGGCGCAAATAATTAGTAGATGTACTAGGTATCCACGCCACGCACCTTTTGATGGATTGCGGAGTAAGTAGGTAGATGTAATTAACTGTAACCTTGCCGGCCGCGGTGGCCGAGGGGACTAAGGCGCACCAGTCACAGTCTGCACGGCCACTACGGTCGGGGGTTCGAATCCCCCCTCGGGCATGGATATTTGTGCCGTCCTAGTTCGTAAGTAGTTTGTAAGTTTAGGGACTGATGACCCCGTAGTTAAGTCCCATAGACTATACAAATATTTCAACATTTTCTGTAACCTTGATAGCTAAGTTTAGAAACCGTGACTGTCTGAAACAATAAAATAATATTCCTATTTTTGCTACCAGCCACTTTATTTTTCAATGTTTATTCTAAGATAGCACAACGCGTTTCGAACATGTTTTGCCCATCATCAGGCGCTTTTTATATATATATACAGAAGTCTTTATGCTACTTATAATTTACTTATTTAAAGTGTGTTTGTTCTTATTGGTGGTTGGGGTTAGTTGGGGTGGGGGGGGGGGGGAGGAGGGCAATGGATGGCCATGAACTAAAACGTAGTGCTGTCTTCTGCTGGTCTTCCTGTATGGTGTGATTTATTTCACCGCGATTTTCGTGTTCCAAGATTTCTTCTGCATCTCTGGTGCACTGGTGGAGCTGCTGCATTTTGAATCACTTGTATGCTGCTCCTTATACGTTACTTGTTTTTATCACACACTCGCACATAGCCGCGCGGAAGTAGCCGAGCGGTCTGGAGCGTCACGTTGCGGATCGCGCGGCCTTCCGCGTCGGAGGTTCGAATCCTCCCTCGGGCATGGATGTTTGTGTCGTCGTTAGTATAAGTTCATAAGTAGATTGCACGTTTAGGGACTTATGAGCCCGCAGTAAAGTTTTACAAACTTAAGCTTTAGAAACATTTCAACATTTTGAACTCTCTGATATAGTCTGTTCAGAACCATGTAAATACAATAAGAACAAATTAAAAGTAGTATAAACACTTCTGTGTGTATAAAAAGCGCGTGATGATGGGAAAAACATGTTCGAAATGCTTTGTGGTATGTTAAACACTAAAAGAAAAGTACTTAGGCTCGAACAAACACGTATACATCAAAATCGTATGAGAGATAATGTAAAGATCCCTTATTGCTCTAGCGATATTCCCGCATCTGCAAAACTGTGCAGTCGTCCGTTAGAGGCCTCTGCGTGTGCCATGCCACATTGCACTTTGACCAGTCGGTTCGCCAGTAGGGACGTTGCAGTGTGCCTCCGAAGTTGCGTTTTGTGACGTTATTTGTGTGGTGAACGTCAAATGGGGCGGCGATTGGTAATCAATCCTGCTAATGTATTGCGATTGGTTGAGATGAAGTTACGAAGAACCCTCCTTCGTGAAGATGGTATTAGTGTAGAAGATGAATCATTCGCATGCTTTCTCGTATATGTTATGGTACATAAATATGAGCGTAAGTTAGATACTGTTGTAACACGAACACAAGATGATGATAACAGGGATGATAATGAGTAGCAACTCATTGCAACCGGTAGTGCAACGATAAGTGCGGGAAGAGGCGATGGAAGCAGTGGCAGTGAATACCAAATTTTCCGAGAAGAAGGTTAAAGTTGCAACTATCATCACGACTTTTGATGACAATACGCTAGAGAACATGTTCGATGATTATTACATAAGTCATAGTTAAGATATCTGCATTATGTATGGCATCTACAATTACATGTACAGTGCTATCTACAGCATGGTTGCAGAGCTTTGCAGAAAAACGACACCCACCAGCACAATGAGGTGTACGTAGAGATCCTGTAAGCAAACGTTCATACAGATATGTTGGTTCGAGCCCGTGTACTTTGCTTGTAAGAAATACTGTGACTGGTAGCAAAAATACGAATATTTATTTATATGTGTAGAAGAAGAAGCACATTATGCAACAGGTTCTTGTATCATGCTCCCTTGTCTATATTAAGATCAGCTAGATCTCAATGCACATGGCTCTCCGAGTAGTAAGTCCGTCTGTGGTGGTGGTCACCTGTGCGGAAACTATTTCCGTCAACTGGGAACCTATCCGGCAGATAGTATCGGGAATTGGGAGCTTTTCTTGCCACGAGTGGACGAACTTTCTCCGCCGCGGGAAAGCTAAGCCGAAGTGGCCTCCCCTCGGCCACTGCTCGCTGGCCTGGTTCCGTTTTAATGGAAAAAGAAGTTATCGACTTATTATCGAGCAGGGGGACCGGCCGCACAAACGCCGCCTTTTCCCGTGCCCGCAAACACACACGCGCGCGGTCGGACCCCTCTCGCCCACTATCTGCGTGTGAGATCCGATTGGTTTGTCCGCGCGGGCGCGAGAGGTAACATGTAAATGCGAAGTAGGAAATGCACGCGGCCGATACGTTATGCTCCATCGGGCACGGGCCGCAGAGCTCGGGGAGAAATCTAAGTGGCGCTGGCCAAAGATGGAAACGTCGGAAGAATTCCCGGGCGGGATCGCTATCGGACGCACGGTTTAAGTGCGCGGCGTGCGGCTTCGCGCGATAACGGAACACGACGTAAACAAAGGCGCTCCGCGGACGTCCACTGTGCGCGGGAGAGAGGCAGCGCTCACGAGAGATGGCATGAACGCGGCTGCCCCACTGGGCCGAGGAGAAGCGGTCGCAGGAGCTGATCGAGACGTCCGCAGTAGCAGCGCGCGGAAAAATACAGGGGGATTCACGAAGATACGTAAATATTTTAATAGGGTAAGGTGGTATAATTTCGATCATTTCAGACAAATATTATTGTAACTGGAAATATATCGAGAAAAGATGTAATTTTAATTACAGCACTTGTTCTTGGATGTCTAACTAATATGTAACACAAATATTAGACAGTTATAAATGTCGGTATAGACATACAAAAAAGTTACAGGATTGAGAAAAATCGATCGAAAATGTACCACACTAGGTACAATTGCGATCACTTCCTAGTAGAATTTTGACTAAAGACATCTTCCACATAAAGAGAACTTTTTCCGTCAGTCACCAACGCATACTTCGTTGTACCAAACATTGCATTTTGGGTAGAGAAAGTAGTCACCCTTAAATAGAAAATTTATAAGAGCTCGTTACACTAAGTAGCTTCACTTACCTCCTAACGTGAAAAAAAATATCTCTCCTTAGCACCAAGTGGTATATTCTTCGAAAAGACAGGAGGAGCTGTAGAAACCTGCTACGCTACACTGCCACACAACGAGACACTACGAGACTGACAAATGGCGCGAAAATTAATGTTGATCAGAATTGTACCTATATCGAATTTGTACCACCTTACCCTATGTTACTAGCTATTTCAGAGCTCGATCAGAGGTGCAAGGATTATGATATGACGATCAGCATCTCCAAAACAAACGTAATGTCTGTGGGAAAGAGATTTAAACGGATTGAGTGCCAAATAGGAGGAACAGAGTTAGAACAGTTACACAAAGTACCTGGGATGTATTTTCTCTCAGGATGGCAACACAGTGAAAGAACTGGAATCGAGGTGCAGCAAAGCTAATGCAGTGAGTGCTCAGCTAAGATCTACTCTCTTCTGCAAGAAGGAAGTAAGTACCAAGACTAAGTTAGTGGTGCACCGCTCTATCTTTCGACCAACTTTGTTGTATGGGAGTGAAAGTTAGGTGGATACAGGTTACCTTATTCATAAGGTAGAGGTTACAGATATGAAAGTGTCAAGAATGATTGCAGGTACAAATAGATGGGAACAATGGCAGGAGGGTGTGCATAATGAGAAAAACAAAGAAAAACTGGGAATGAACACCATAGATGAAGCAGTTAGAGCAAACAGTCTGAGATGGTGGGGTCATGTTACACGCATGGGAGAATCAAGCTTACTTAAGAGACTCATGAGCTCGGCAGCGGAGGGTAAGAGCAGTCGAGGTAGACCAAGAAGAAAGTACTTAGATTCGGTGCAGAATGATTTTGAAGTAAAAGGCATAGCATCAGACGAGGCATCAATTTTAGCATTGAATAGGGGATAATGGAGAAATTTTAGTAGAGGTACTGTGCTCCAGACTGAACGCTGAAAGGCATAATCAGTCTCTAATGATGATGATGATGATGATGATGATGACTAGCTGAAAAACCGGCGTTGTTCGAGTATTTATTTATTCTGTGCTCTTATGCTTCCTCTTCTCTCTCCATACATCCCTTGCCCTGCCATCTCTCTCTTCATGTCCAGCTCCCCCTCCCCCCACTGTCGGCTCATTTCTTCCACTCCAAAATGTTCAAATGTTTGCTAAGCTTAAGGAACTTAACTGCGGGGTCATCAGTCCCTAAACTTACAAACTACTTATGAACTACCTTATACTAAAGACGACACAAACATCCATGCCCGAGGGGGGATTCGAACTCCCGACCGTAGCGGCAGTACAGACTGTGAGTGGTGCGCCGCATACCGCTCGGCCACAGCGGCCGGCAACGAAATACAACAAAAGTCGTCATCACCTAGAAAAACGCTATTGACATAACATCCCAGCAGCATTCATGGATATCATATACCCTGAAAACCTTGACAGAAATCTGGCGAATCCTGAATTCGGTTGCTCGCCGTCGGAGGTTCGAGTCGTCCCTGGGATGGGTGTTTGTGTTGTCCGTAGGTTAGTTTGCCTTAGTTCAAGTAATTTGTAAGCAACGGACTGATGACCACGCAGGTTGGTCCGATAGATTTACAAACGTTGGAACATTTCGAATACTGAATTACTGGAGTAGTGTCTGCATAGTCAGACTCAAAATCCCAATGAGTCGTACAATAATCTTGTGTGGACTCGCTTACCAAAATATATTTTTGTTAGAATGAAGGCACTAAATTGAAGGGTAGGCACGGTTTTATAGCGATCTGATAGATATTTAATAATTTGAAGAATATAACACGAAATGCGAAACAATAATTACTCTGAAAATTATACGAGTATTTACTCTTTGAAAATGGTTTTATTGGTTGCATTGTTACTTGAGAGATGATAATGATAAAAGGGTGAAGTATATTGGGGTGGAAAGTTATCGGTGTATATAAAATTCTACGTTTGTGTGTGTTAATATTTCGCTCTGCAGCGAAAACTGCAGAACACAAACGAATGGTCTGTGTGTAATTGTTGTCAGAAGTCTCCCGTTGTACACCATAGCAGTTCCATGCCGATAGCTATAAGAGGGTGGAAGATATGGTGGTTGAAAGTCGTCAAATTATAAAAAAATTGGTACTGAAGGCCAGCGATGACGTTTGCGACTCTATAGCAAGAAGATTATATACAGCGAAACGTGATGGCACAGGCCATATCTTTGGTCTATGTACAACGTCTTCAGCTCTTTCTCTGTAAGGATAAGCATACGAATAAGGAAATATAAGAATAAATAAATAGCACACCACTGAAAGATAGCTTATCTATCAGAATCAACCAACACACGAGCGGAGCCGCGGGTTTAAGCTAGTATATATATAAATGGTGAACCTTGCAGTGCTTTGCAGCAGGGTATTTGACTGTTTTCTAGAGATCGTCCTAAATGGTTAATTGCGTCATCTGATGCTATTAGTATTTTACAAAAAGAAAACTCGGAAATGAATTCCAAATTATTTTAAATGCCGCTCAGACGCATCCATTTGAGTCTTGTGTTGCCTGTGATATCATTGTCCAGCATGCTGCTACTGCTGTGATACATTGTTTGAGCATTACAGTTTTCGAAAATTGTCTAAAAATATTGCTTTGTACCGCACTGTACCAATACAGCTACAACAACTCCACAAAAAATGTTTTTGTGTGTTCTAAAGAACGAGGAGATGCGTAAAATGTGAGCCAAACACGCTAATAGATCCCAAATAAGATAGCGATCTCTTCTTGCGTTTATTTCTGCGAGAATCATTTTGATGTTGTATTAGTCCACTGTTAATTATCATGGTCTGCAACTGCAAACGTTTAAAGTTATAAGGTTTTGTTTACATTTGCAAAACAATTATTCACTATATTAAAATATCTATTAGTAGGCGTAAAAAAGAAACCACGAACTAAAAGATAAAAAAGGTTTTTCGGTCTTAGCAGAAAATTAAAGCCACGACACTCGTTTCAGTTACAATGTTCCAGTCGCAAAAACATGACCCCTGCTTCCCGCTCATACTGACAATTACTGACGTATGAGTGTATATCGTTGCGCTGCCAACATCGCAATGTAACAAGCAATGTGTGGCTCTGTATTTTTTCAGTGGCTTAGGGAAGTATTCCCCATAAATGCAGTACATGCACTGCATGATCTATTAATTGCTATATATGAGTCAAAATATTAGATATAAATCCATTCGTACTAAATGAATCATGATGTAATGCCTATTTCACAGTCCGTATTTTCTTTCATTTCTACCGGCACTTAGTTTCCGTGGTGAAAGACAAATGGTGCAGCTGCATGGGCGCTTCCTTGTTGCAATTCTTGGAAAGAATGAGAAAGGGTGTGAAACATGGATGGATGCAAGCAGTAGGAAGATTGCATTCAGCAGGTTTTCTCTTCAGTTCCCTGGATTGCGCGCGCGTTCATTGAGATTATCGACGGATGTTCAATGAGACGGAATAATAGATTAGCTCCGTAAAACGGGTGATTGTAAATTGTGATAGTGATGTTGCAGTAGCGATGATTTTCTTTTAGACATATGTTGTCACCCCTAGATTCCGGCGCTCCGGGTGACCGCCCAGGTCGACCCACCCTAAAGCCGGCGCTGTGTATAATTCCTTCTTTACCATTAATTCTGAATTGTTCAAAATGTTCTAATGTTTGTAATCCTATGGGACCAAACTACATTGATCATCTGCTCTACTCTCACAAACTACTTAAACTAAATTAAACTAAACTAAGGACAACACACACATCCATGCCCGAGGGAGGATTCGAACCACCGACGCGGGAGGCCGCGCGATCCGTAACGTGGAGCTCCAGACCGCTCAGCTACTCCCGTGCGTCAATTCTGAATCGAATAGAACGTATATTGTTCTATAAGACAATGTGTTAACAATGAATAAGCGCAAAGCCTAAAAACTGGTATCAGGAATCAATCGATAGATAAGATGCAATAATTAAATCTAAGAAAATCTACAAGGATCTACTTCTATACAAAGGGTTGATGCAGTGCAACCTATCTTAATGAGCATTATTTCCTTCTCAATCATGCCATAAAAAAATTATATTTCTGTCGGTAATCATTTAAAACTAGAGATAATGTCTTCCATTCCGAAAAATACACAAAAAACAACGTCCAACAATTGACAAGAAAATTGTATTTATGAAGAGAAAATTAAATTCACTGCTTTTGATATCCTAAACACGGTATTCTTAGAGACGGGAACAGGATGGTTTTTTTCCAAAATATTTGTTCTGAAAGGGGGTAGTAGGAATATTTCTACTAGCAAGAGGCTCGCATATTCGAAAATGTTGGTAGACACTGCCTTAGACGACGCGCCCCAGCAAGAGGTCGGCCTCACGCAGATACTACGTTTTCTTCTGCCGCGTCGCGTGGTGCGTTTCCTAGCCTAGTAAAGACAGTCTCCAGAGCCATGCGATCCCCTTTTTAAGGTGACAAGTATGCTGTCTCTATTCACAGGTGACAATCTTCTACGACTGAGGCATACAAAATTGTTCCCACGATATGTCTAAACTCTTTATTTCGAAAAGCAGGTGGACCATTGCTCTTTTTGCCCTAAAGTTTTAAACACGTTCTAATACTGTCCAGTTTATATTCTAAGCCAGCTCAGCGAAACAGCTGCGCCTGTAACGGACTCGCTTTCCACTTATGCAGTCGGATTCTACATTCATAAATTTTTTAATTGTAATAATTCTTTTGTAAACGGTTTAAAAATTCAACAAGGCGTGTACTAAATATTGCTCTTATCTGATTTAAAAGTAACAGACAAATTCCAGAGAAACTACAACAGCTGGTGCATCACTAACCGCCAGTGAAAAATTTGAATGAAATGATGTTACATGCCTCTACGCTTCAAGGGTATTTGATGAGAACGAACTTTTTGTGAATGTAGCTGAATCATGTTTTGCAAGAAATCTTTGAAACAAATAGTTGTTTGTCTAAACGAACGTCCTTCACAATTTGTTCAAGATATCAAAAGTTTTTGTTTTCATTGTTTTTATAATAATTATCTTCTGACAATTGTATGTAAACTACGGATTTGACAAATAAAGAATATATTGCAACAAAAATTTTATGAAAAAAACCATACCACAAATTATAGATACGGTGTCTGTTCTTTTCGAACATGTATGAAAAGGCAGACACCATTTGTTGACATTAACAGCCGCATTGAAATTGTCAATTGTCTGTTGGGGCAAATATACAATTATTTATATGGTGTCTGTTCTTTTGGGACATGCGGATGCTTTAATACGCTCGATCCCTTACGGGAATCCAATATAGACTGCGAGCAAGTGGAATCAAATGGGCAGGGCGCACTACAATCGTAGTGAGATACAAGGTAAGAATTTGGGTTGGAAGGGAAGCGTGCCTGGATAACTCAATTAGTTAAGGTGACCGCTGGGCCAAAGCGGGACATTCGGGTTTGAATCCCGGTCTGGCATAAATTTTCATCAGTGCCATTGGATTTATTTCAATGTCCTGAAAGTGTCGAAATGTTTAAATATTTGTCCTACCACAAATGTTATTACAGTGGTAATTTAAGCTTTAAGTCACGTCTATTGCAATGCATTTGAAATTTTCCATACTTTTTAAAAAGAGAATATTAACTGTAATTCACATTTGAATTACCTGTAACGTCATTTCATTAATAAATTTTTTTATGATTTAATTGAAAAGTATTTTAGTTGTCAGTTAAAAAAAAAAAAAAAAAAAAAAAAAAAAAAAAAAAAAAAAAAAAAAAAAAAAAAAAAGCTTATCGGACGATGCGATTGAACTTCGATCGCCCGCATGGCAAGCGACTCCGATGCAGGTGCAGCCGTTTCACTGCGCTGCATTAGCGTACAAATTGACCAGTTTATGAGTTGCGCATAAAACGTCAGAGGCTTCTTTCTCGGAATATTCCGGCTAGTTCGCTTTAGAACATTTTACTGGTGGACACTCTTATGCTGTACTACTCACCTGCGAGTCTAATCCCAAACTGAATTTCCGATATTTCAAGGTCAATTTGAAATTGCTACAGGCGCCACTAGGTTGGCCTGACTGTGTTGGTTAGTCGGAGAATCAACACGTGGCCTCGTTTTGCCTGCAGAACATATGAAATTACGACTGCTTGTAATTACTACCGCGGCTGGATCAGCGCCGCCTCCAAGACGCCGCTGAAGTAGTTCGCCTCGTTCCCCTGCCAGTTACCGTCATTAAACTGCATCTACCTCGATCGCACCCAATTACGTGTTTTACTTGCTCCCTTTGCAGCTGTCCTGTAATAATTTATGTGTGCAGCTTTTTCTTAATGGGCAGCGCATTGTCTCCCGGTCCTGTAATCACTATCACGTAGCCAACACTTTTAGTACGGTTTTCAATGAGTTTCCCCATTTTGAACGTTTCACTACTTGTGACCTGTTAACGTAAGCTGGTTTATTAATTTTACTTATAGTATGGCGTATGATACCAGTACATATACAATTACAAATACATCTAAATCTTCATACATTCTCCGCAATCCATGCACAGGGGCGTAGGAAAAAATGTTTAAATGTTTGTCAAGCTTATGGTACTTAACTGCGGGATCATCAGTCCCTAAACTTAAAAACTACTTAGAGAACTAACAGTAAAGACAACAGAAACATCCATGCCCGAGGGAGGATTCGAACCTCCAACGCGGAAGGCCGCGCGATCCGCAACGTGGCGCTCCAGACCGCTTGGCTATTCCCGCGCGGCTAGAGCGTGGCGGAGGGTAAGCAGTACCACTACTAGTTACTTGCTTTTCTGTTCCACTCCCATATAGAACGAGGGAAAAACGAATGCGTGTATGCATCCGTACGAGCCATAATCTCTCTGATCTTATCTTTGTGGTGTTTACGGGTAATTGAGGTTAGCAGGTTGGCGGCCATACATTCGTTCTAAAGTCCGCCGCAAATTCCTGACCTCTTCTACTTCAATAGTGTTTCTCGAAAATAACGCCGCCTTCCCTTCAGCGACTCCGAGTTCCCGAAGAATTTCAGTAACACTCGCGCTTTGTTCGAATGTTCCAGTCACAAACGTAGCCTGCCCGCCCGCACTTATTTGCAGCACCTTACATTTTTCTACATTTACGCTTGTTCATTCCTCACACCACGTAGAAATATAATTTTTAAATTACCGAAGAAGAACACATTTTTCAACACATGTAAGTAATGTCAAATGTATGACACAAACACAGTACTGGGATATATATCATGCGAGATCAATTGCAGATTACAAGCCAACGTCGAGGTCTTGAATCCACTTCATAGCTCAAAGTGCCTTGTATAAAGTTCTCTGTCGGTCCTCTATATTTTCTTGTGAGGCCCACATTTACATGGTCTAGGTGTCCCCACTTATAAAGCAAGATCTTGCATCTTGTGCTGTCATTTCGACTGCGACTGAGCTTAGTCCATTCTTTTCTCGAGAAATTGAACCCTATTAGTGCTTCTGAGGATCTTATCACTTATCAGATAATAAATACGAACTGAGTTCTCTCACTTATGTTGAAGGTATCCTGTTCTCGTACACAGCTGGTATTCCATTTCGGCTCTAGTGATTTCAAGTGCATCTTTGACAAATGTTTTATAATAACTTGAAAGGGTAAACAATTTTGCATTATCTGGTTGCACTATTTTTTCCTTACTCTTTAATAGAAGCTTGTAAGGTCCCCATACGAAGTGAGAACATCTTTTTTCACAGAAATGTATCATTTTTTTCAAATGTCACTGTAAGAGATGATTTGTAGAGTGTCAGGTGTAACATCTATATAATAATATATCTGAGCAAATCAGATGTGCTTTGAATCGCTGGCGCTGTGACGCCAGTTCAGTACCAGGAGGTTAGAATCTCTGCAGATGACCTGACACTGAAAAAGTGAAGACAGCAAAATGTGACCAAAACATTTATCGTAGTACATGTGTATAGGAGTTACATTCGTTGAAATGTACGTCATATCTAAGTAAATACTCCGATGTGACTATCCATTTAGTGACTTTACGTAAAGAGGGCAGTATTCACACAGAAATTTTTGTTTTGGGCACAAAAGCATGGTTCCTCTGGCTTCAACCAATGCCTGTTCTCAGCATAAGTAACGTCACCTCCCTTTGCTCTAACCTCTTTGGTTCAGCAACATTTGTAGTAGAAAGTGGTTGGAGAGTGAAGATCTGTGAAGGTATAATTCATTTTATTCGTTATATCGGCATAGTTGCCATAATGTTTGTCTTCTGTATGTTAATAGCAGCTAGTTATTGTAGTTTGATGCTTTTTATCCTGAACGTAATGGTTGTAAAATTTAAAGTTTGTTTCTGTAAAATTGGTAAATTCACCCCAACAATATTCTAAGACAGGAGTTTGCCTTTTTACCTCAACAGTAATGTTGTGCTATTTAACCAACATAGAGTGAAACAATATCCATCCTAAATAGCGTTACACTAGACAGGTCCCTAACCTACACAGAACACCTTAGAAGTGTTTGTCAGCAACTAAAAACAGGGAATAATATTTTTAGAAAATTGGTTGATGGGATTCGGGACGCAGATGCATCAATATTCCGAAGAACAAAGAAGTACACCAAATTTTAACCGTGTAATTAAAAATTTTTATTTTCGAAAGCAGTGACTAAAATGCAATTACTGTAGTTCAGTAGACTCAGAACGTACAGCTTAATGTCCTGTAAAAGTGTCACGTCAATGGCTATAGTGGTTCCTGAAATACAGGGAAACCAAGTCACTTAATTTAATGTTGTCGGGATGGGGTGTTCCAACACCCCTTAAGAAGAGCTGTTCTGCCCCTTCCCCCATTCAGTTTTCTATTTAGACGAGGTAGAATAATGTCTGTAAAATTAGACACAGTACGCCAGAAGTTTCACATGCACGGCGAGCCGACATGTGCTCCAAACCAGTAACAAAGCCCCTACACTCTTCCCCCATCCCTTCCCTTCCCGCAGTCCCAACCTGAAGATGTCGTCAGTATCTGGGCACGTAGGCTTTGTGGCCTCTGGAACGTAATCTAATGATAAAAGGAATGGCGGTGGTGTTAAATAGTCTGCTACTGATTTCTTCAAGCTGGTCTCTCCTACTAACTCACTGTAACTCCGACCAGACTTCATCTCGCCTAGGGGTTTAAGGTACGTACATTGAACTTTATATGAGGTAACAGCAATGTAATAAAAACCATAAATCACAAAGATCTGGTAGAAAACAAACTAGAATGTATTGTTCCAGGAACACAAGAAATGCGAGGTAGCCATGATGAATCAGACCATGAATCAGGCAGGACTGATAAAAACTGGAATGCATTGTTCTACAAACATAAGAAATGCAACGTAGCCTGTTTCGAACTAGCACGAACCTGCAATAGAATAAGTCCTGTGGCAGGCCAACACAAATTAACTGAAATTAGAGGAAATGAATAACATCTGCAGCGCCTTTTTGGAGAGATTGAATGTGAAACGAGAGTTACAACGGAAATAGCTGCGAGGGAACTTCGGAAATTAAGTTACGATCTCTTAGGTCACGCGAAAGAGTGGCGCTAGCGTTGCCTACTTTGTTCTGTTGTGTACAACGATCTTAAATTGATGACCTCGCAGTTAAGTCCCATAAGCTTTACTAACATTGGAAGGGAACTAGATGAAGTAGGAGATAGGAGATACTAAGAGAATTTGTCAGGGCACTGAAAGACCTAAGTCGAAACAAGGCCACTGGAGTGGACGACATTCCCTCACAACTTCTGAAGTCTCTGGGAGGAGCAGCCATGACAAAAGTATTTCACATGGTGCGTAAGATGTATGTTTCCTCCAATGTTATTCAATTTCTACATTGATCATTGAAGCAAAGAGAAATTTGGAAAAGGCATTAGAATTCAGGGAGAATAAATAAAAACTTTGCGGTTTGCTGATGACACTGATGACACAGCAAAGGACCTGGAAGAGCAATTGAACGGAATTATACAAATCAATGTATTCGTGCAAAATTATACAATTGTACAACCCATCTGTACGAATAATAACTCTGTAAGTGTAGGCCTGTCGCTGTTTTCTCCAATCACTGCACGAATTTTCATGCGGTTTTCACAGGAAACATATGCGAGAATTAAGCAATCTGATCTCTGCGCAAACATTGAACATACTGTTACTGATTTAGGTTTGTATATTAAATACTTAACGACATTTCTTTGCTTCTTTTGGCTTGTTTCTTATTGGATCAATACCTTTATGAACATAAATCGTTTAGGAAATGACTTTTACTTACATTTGACATCTTTGTTAGGACAACTTAATTTATTGACAGAGCGATCCAACACTGATTTTTTACTGACTGAGGTCTCGAACCCTAAAAATCCACGATACACACATGACCATCTTTAACAACCGTTGCAAAGCACGGGCATATAAGCTAGTTATCTATATTTTATAAAAGTCGTTGATAATGATGGTTTCATTAAAAAAATAATAAGTTACATTTTTACAGTATTGGGTTCACTATTAGTTGACGACGGTAGTCTTTGTTCATTTTGTGAAGAGGTACGACGCCGTTTTCTGAAAGACATCTTCATAGCTACTAATGGCTTTCCAAGCAGCTAACCTACTCAACCATCGTTTTAGGCGACGACAAAGTGTTGAGCTCTTATACACATATACAGAAACTAACACAACACGTGGAATTAGAGATCCCAAAATGTTTAATGTAACTGGACTTGAAAACAACGAAAAAAAAAAAAATTATCACAGCCAGATTCGAACTATTAAATCCTTGGTTTGTTATAACGCTACCACCTGAGCTACACCGACAGATGCTGCAATTATTTTAATTATTGGTACTTACGTGTACTTTGTGACTCGACTTAGGTTGGTTGACTTATATTTGGCTTTAGTTTGTGACTTGTATGCTTGACTTTTACAGTTTGTAATGGATGTATAGGTTCTAAATTTTATTTGTCATCCCAGTATGAAATTAATTCTTCGAATTAATAAAATTTTTCACATAGTAAATATTGGTTCTGTGCATAATTTAAACTTAAATTATTTTTGTAATGCTTGAGCATGAAATTCTGTTTCTCAGGAACTGATATTTAATAAACTGAGTAAAAACTTGAATCATTGAGTCCCGGTAGTTCAGACCGTTTGAAGTCTATCACAAAAGATATTATTTGTACCTGATTCCTTTTTCTATCGAATTATTCTTTAAAAAATTATTAAAAGTATCTCCTAACCAAAGCTGTTAGATATTTTTCTTTCACACATTAACTGATTTCTTACGAACTTCACAGATATATATGTTCACCTTTAGAATAATCTTGGACCAAATTAGGGAACCAAATACTTGAATAACTGTTTAAGACCTTTTTTTAAGTTTTACAGAGTCTATATTTTGAAATTAATAGTTACAACCAAATCACTTTCACAGAAAACACTTCGTAAGTTCACAATTCGTGACTATTTTCGCAAATGTTTGTAAATCTATCGGACCAAACTGCGTGTTCATCAGTCCGTAGCTTACAAACTACTTAAACTAGGATAAACTAACCTAAGGACAACACACACACCCATGTCCCAGGGAGGACTGCAACCTCCGACGGCGAGCAACCGCGCACTCCGCAGCGAGACGCCTTAGACCGCTCGGCTACTCCACCGCGGCTAAAAGTCTCACTTACGTTTAAGTCTCTGGATCCTGTTACATTGACTATGAACTTTAATTCTTCCATATAAGTTTTTTAAAAGTTATTTCCTTAAAACTTACAAATAAGTTCGAATTCCAATATCACGAATATTAATCAGTTTATTAGCGCGAAGCAGAAGTTTCTAATTCTTCCTTCCTAGCCTATCCTGATCAGAGTCCAAAGATATTGCACGCATTAGCGTTTGATCACGATATGAAAGTTTATATTAAGAAATAAATAATTTATCGGATTCCTGTCTATCTTGGATATAAACCGCGTATGATATTTTGAAACTAAGCATTGAATAGGGAGCTAATCTCATAGAGAGCGTTAATAACAAAAAGAGTTCATCACATAGAGCGTTAATCACATAGAGAGCGAATAACTCAACTACTGGTACTATTTATAATAGCAATCTGACAAATGATCTCTGATATACGGAGTGTTTTGACCTAGTTATTCCCTGGATACTATTATTCTGAATTACGCTGATATAATTTGAATTTACTAAAACTTTTGAAAAATGAGAAATTTCTGCCTCTTAACAAGTAATTAAAATGACGAAATGATGAAAGATGTTGGAATATAGTGATTCTAATGCTATGGTCACGATGTGCTGTTACAACTTGCAAAACTTGAAAGTCGATTTTCTCGAGAATGTTTGATAATTGCGTCGAATGGCTTTTGCTGAGTGTTATTTAAGATCTGAACTTCACGTACTGTATATATAAGAAATTATAAAATCCGATAGCCATGTGGTCTCCGTGTTAGACATGAAGGCATCGTGAGCGTCGCTTTGGAGAACAATGTGTGGGATAAGAATCGCAGGGAGACCGAGAGATGAATTCAGTAAACATATTCGAATGGTATAAAACATAAGGAGAGGCATTGAATTAAAATTTATAATGTGGCTGGTATTCGACCCAGGGACCTACTTACAAGGTAGGTGCTTTAGACCACTTTTTTTATTTCTATTTTTATTCATAATTTCTGTATATTTCAATTTCTCTTGACCGATCTTAATTCTTATTTTCTTTGTCTCATATTAATATTATTATATCGAACGCATTCATCAAAGTAGTGATGTCCGCCTAATTATAGCTCACAACGCTGTTTCAGGATTCTGCTGTGGCCTTCACGGCTATCGTAGCGGCCACGGGGCACACGAAGTCCCTACCGTACTTCACCCTCAGCAGCAATCCTCTACTTTGGCATTGAAGCCATAATCACGCTAGCCGACTTCAATTTAGGTCTTTATGTTCGAGGAGCAAACTTTTTATCATGTTGCCAAATTTCTTTTTATGATCCTCCCATCTGTATAGTTTATAGAATTCGCCCTTTATAAATTCTTCGTATTCCTATATACAGTCATTCTCTTTCTTTGTTATTACGTAATGTACGCAAATGTCTAATAGCCATAGTATAGCGTTATTTATTTGTTCTGGAAAATATACTTCTTCTGGGTAAAAGATGTTGTTTAAGGTAATTTCTCTTACATCGCTTCGGTTGAGGAATGCAGTCTGCTTCTTGTCTTACAAACTAATCGATGGTTTAATGTATCAATATCACTCAGCTATCACAGCGTTGTAGCCAAAGCAGCTACACGGAATGTCTAAAAGCACGTCTTCCTCCATACTATATGCTTTAATTCTGCCCCATGTTCCCTATGAAATACTTATCAAATTGCCAGGGCTCTCCTACATTGAAATAGCACCCCAGCAAAGAACGCGAATAGGAACTTATCCTATATAAATATCAACAAAAAAGACAATTCCTTGAGACAACATTGTCTCGTTATACCAAAGGTATTAAACATAACGAGAGGCATTGAATTAAAATTTATGCTGTCGCCGGGATTCGAAACCCGGTACTTCCTACTTACTAGTATGTCCTGTGTAGGGAGAGTGCTTTAAGACAGTTCGTGTGGTTGCTTTGGCTTCAACGCTGTGTTAGCTGAGTGGTCTAAAGCACCTACATAGTGAATAGAAGGTCCCGGGTTCGATACCTGGTCACAGCATAAATTTTAATTCAATGCCTCTCCTTTAATACCTTAGGTATAACGAGACAATGTTGTCTCAACGTATTGTATTATTTGTTGAGATTCAAATGGATGGTGACTAGGGTTCCTACGCCTCTGCCAGTACGCAGTGCTCACTCGACCTGTATGTGGACGTGCTCCACAATTTTACGATGTAGACATTGTTTTAAATTTTACTTTTTTATACTATTGACGTGGAGTCGGCCACATTTTATTTAACAACTATTTTAATGTGAGCCTTATGTAATACTTCTGAAGAAGGGAAAATTACTTTTGCCGAAACCTATGTCAGGGTTTACGTATAGTTATGCAACTGGTCGGCTGAAACTGTGTTGACTTTTGGAAATGGATGTAGCTTGCCGTTCTTATGAGGAGTTGAAGAGGTTTGCTTAAGATAGGGTGGACAGCTGCATCAAACCAGTCTCCGGACCGAAGACCACAACAACGGCACCCCATGACAAATGCTAAGTCAGTCAGCAAAACTGCAGTTGTGGCGGGCCAGAGACGCCTCTTCAGGCTGAGGTCGCGGCCGCAGTGTTTGCTGGTGGCTGCCGGCGGAATCGGCGGAGCGTGGGTAGGGTGAGGCGGCGGTCTGCTGGCCACGGAGGCAGCACGGCAGTCTTTTTGCCGCCGCCGCCCCTGCTGCAGAGGTGGCTCGCCGCCGGCGGGCCCACAACGGCACAGAACGGCAACGGCAGCGGCAGCGGCAACGGCAAAAAGCGCGCCGGCGCTGCTCCGCGGCGTGTGAAGCCTGGCCCACATTGCCGCCTGCCGGAAGCAAACGTTCGCCACGCCGCATTCCAGCAGCCGCGCAACCTCCTCGGCGCTGACAACACGCGGACGACGCCCACCCACCGCCGATCATCGGTGTCGCCAATTCTGGGCCCACTGGATTTTGGGCCCACTGATTTCTGGGCCCAAAAAAGGTCGGGGCACTAATCCTACGCCGGCCGCGATGGCCGAGGGGACTGAGGCGCTCCAGTCACTGTCTGCACGGCCACTACGGTCGGGGGTTCGAATCCCCCCTCAGGCATGGATATTTGTGCTGTCCTTAGTAGTAGCACAGACAAATATATACGCTCAGAGGTGCGGGAAGGGAGGGTTTCCAGCAGTTCTGTAAGATGTCCAATGATGGCTCTGCGGTCAGAAGCAGCCCTTTTAAACTGGCCAGAGCAGGCGGCAGGTAGCAGCTCTCCCCACCACCACCTCCCCTCAAACGCCAGCAAGCTGGACACAGCCGCGGCCTCGTGGCAGGCGGGACGAGCTCTCCCCTCAGCCTCCCCTCCACGCTACCCTCTGACGTGCGAGATGCACCCTAAGCCAGCGATCCGCCTGACACCTGCTAGCATCTTACGGAACTACAAGGGGAGCGTAGGACAGTGGTTTAGGGGTGGCTGCTGCTCTGTATATGTTACTCTGTGATAGTAGCTATTTCATAGGTAGTTTGTAAGTTTAGCGACTGATGACCCTGTAGTTATGTCCCATAAGCTATACAAACATTTGAAACTAAACCTCCTTTCCCCCCTCCCTCACGCCGGGATGGGGGCCGGCCGGCAGGTAAACGAGCCGACTTCATTATTTTGCGACGGTAGTGTGGTACATGTAAACACACTCGGCCCTGAAATACTTTTCTACAAACATTACAAGGCAACAGTGACCGGCATTGTTATAGTACACGTGGCGGCAATTCGAGTGGTTCCAATGTTGCCAAAAAACATTGTGGTCCAGTGTTGTCGGCAATAACAATTTTTATGGCCCGAAGCAAACGTGCTGTACTGATGAAAGAGGCATGGAGATGATCAAACAAGAATCAAAAGTGATACAGTTGGAAGTAGCCATGTAATTTCTGTTTGACAACCTTTACTTATGATTGGATATTCAGAAGCTACAATGCAAAACCTGGAAACCAAATTACAAACACAGAATTTTAAAATCACCTCTGCTTGTCAAAGAACATTTAAATTAACGTAAAATAAAATCTGTTCCACGCCCATCGACCTGCGAATGTTAGACCTACATGTAATGTACATGAACCAGGAGTGTGCACGTATAGGTAAAATAATCGACGTATTGCTTCCCATTTCACTCTTAGTGATAAATGTGCATGGCCCCTACATATGACTTCGAAACAGGAAAACCCTTTCTATTTTGTAATTATAATCCTGCATATTTGTCTGTGCCGGTGGACGGGGACTCCCAGGGGGCAGGGAGGCTCTGCCCTCGCGCAGGTGGTTTCCAGGAAACTGGGCCCAGAATTCGCACATTTCTGGTTGGGCCCAGAATTCACTGGTCGCAGAATTCAGTGAACCCCGATCATCTACATCCACATAGATACTCCGCAAATCACGTTTAAGTGCCTGCCAGAGGGTCCATCAACCAATTTCATAACATCATTGATAAATCTGAAGCATTGAATTAAAATTTGTGGTGCGGCCGGGAATCAAACCCGGACGTCCATGCTTACTAGGCAGACGTCTTAACCGTTAGACCGCCACACCACTAACGATTAAGGCGCCTTGGAATAGTCTAAGCACGATTTCCCTCCATGTCACAAACTTTAATTCAGCTTCTGTGTTCCAAAGATAATTGCCACTACTGCCAAGGCTCTCCATGCAGCGGAATAGCACCTCGGCAAGTTTGTGACGTGGAGGGAAATCGTGCTTAGACTATTCCAAGGAGCCTTAATCGTTAGTGGTGTGAGTTCTAATGGTTAAGACGTCAGCCTAGTAAGCATAGAGGTCAGGGTTCGACTCCCGGCCGAACCACAAATTTTAATTCAATGCTTCAGATTTATCAGTAATGTCTGACATATTTGAGACGAAAGTCCGACTCAGGGATTGTTTATTTGTATCAATTTCATAACATTTCTCTACCGTTCCATTCTCTAATAGAGAGCGGGAAGAAAGAACGCCTAAATCGTTCCGTTTCTATCTGATTTCTCTTATTGGTCAAGTCTCCCTAAGTAGGTGGGTGATAGCAAATTATTTTCACTTTCAGAAGTAAAAGTCGGTGATTGAAACTTCTCAAGCAGATCACGTCGCAATGAATAACGTCTTTATTTTTATGATTTCCACCTCAAATCCATTTCCGTGACGCTTTCCCCCTTGTAACGTGATAAGTCAAAACGAGCTGCCGTTCTCTGGACCTGCTCAATGTCTTCCGTCAGTCCCACCTTGTGAGGGTCCCACAGTGGGCACCAGTACTGCAGGAGAGGACGCACAAATGTGATGTAGGCAGTCTTTTTTGGTGGAGCTGTTGCATCTTCGAAGCGTTCTGCCAATGAAACGTAACCTTAGGTTCGCCTTCCCCACAATATTTTATATGTGTTCTCTCCAGTCTAAGTTATTCGTAATTGTAACTCCTAAGTATTTGGTAGAATTTAGAACCTTAAGGTTTGACCGATTTATCGCTTAATTGAAGTTCAGCGGATTTCTTTTAGTGGTCATGTTTATTACTTCACACTTTTCATTATTTAGTGCTAATTGGCAATTTTCGCACGATGTAGGAATTTTGTCTAAATCGCTTTGCAGTTGCTTTTGATCCTCTGTTGACTAACAGATAAACGACAGCTAAATACTAGTATTGAGCTGAAATTACGGTCTCCAGTTTCGACAGATTTATCATATAAATGAAGTTTAACGGGCTTCTTTTAGTGGTCATGTGGGATGACCACACACTTATCATTGTTAACGGTCAATTGCCATTTTTTTGCACATGCAGATAACGCATCTAAATTATTTTGCAGTTGCTTTTGATCTTCTGGTAACTTTACTAACCGATAAATGACACCATCATCCGAGAACAGACTAAGGGAGCTACTCAAAGTGTCTCCTAAATCGTTTATAAACACAGGGAACAGTAGGGGACCTATAACGCTTCCCTGGGGAACGCCAGATATCACTTCTGTTTCACTCGATGATTTACCGCCAATTACTACGAACTGTGTTCTTTCTGATAGTAAATGGTTAATTCAATCGCACAATTGGGGCGATATCCCATAAGCACGCAATTTCATTAGAAGCCGCTCGTGAGGTACACACAAAACTATAAAAGCGTGGTCGTATAGCTTCAAAGTAGTCGATTATGACACATAATAGGGACTGATAACCTAGCTGTTTAGTCCCCTTAAAACAACCAACAACGACACATAATGTCACTTTCGTTTCGCTGTGTATGTTAGTTTTTAGGTCACCTGTTGGCAAAACTGCGGCTTTCGTCTGTATTGAAGGTACTTCCACCTAACAGTAGAAATACGATTATTAAAACAGTGCTGTCATGGACACTGTTAAAAATATACAGGTCACAGCTGGTGATGCGGCTGTACGTTTATTTACGCGCTTCGACGTAATCTCATCATCAGAATCAAGACCTGGGGTAAAAATTCATTTTTTTCGTAAAATTTTAATGTACCTGAATGTAAGGTGCCTTTTTCCAGAATCTATCATAGCTACAGAGCTAATTTACATACAGTTTATACTCCCATGTCTCCCGTCAACGCCGAAACAACGAAAGCGCGCAATCTTGTTTGACTACTCCAATATTAAATGTTTTTCAATGTGAGTTAAATTTTTCTTGCCTGTATTTTTGTATTTTTATTTTTGTATTTTTATTTTTATATATTTATTTTTTGCTGTGAAATCAATGCACATAATACTGTTTCGGTACATAGACATTAGCTGTTTAATCACTGAAACGGAAACATACGGGAAACTTATTTCAAATTTTAACAGTGCTACTACATAGCTATGCTCTTCATTTTGAGAGGTATCCTGCAATCTTGTCACACCACCTTCTTAATCTCACGTGTTTACTTCATCAAATATTTGAGAGACGACAAATAGGAAGACGCGGCAGCTCCGGGTTCGAGTCCGGTCTGTCACAGATCTTTAAGAGCAGCAATTTAATTATTTCGATGTTCTTAAAAGCTAAGTCGAACGAGTTTCCGTTTAGTAGTAGTGGTACAGCGTACCCTCCGCCACGCACCTTACAGTGGATTTCGGTGTGGGTAGATGTAGAACCATGAACTTATAGATGGCTGGCTACCATTCTGAGGTTACAACAGTCTTCCTTCAAACACAGCTTCTTACCATGACGTCAAGACTTCAGCCACTCACCACTCCCGAAGCTGACGAGCTGTATCCATCCAAAGTAGACTTACCTGCAACAAGAAAGAAAAGAATTACTTCCAACTTTCAAACAACGACTTAAGAGTGGTATCTACGTGACAGGTAAAATACTAATAAACACAAACACTGGCTAGGAAATTACAGGCATTCATTGTTCACATAGTTTTGTTGACTACTTAGAAATAATAAACCCATTTAGCTGTTGTTTTGAATATATAATCGATGAAATTTATCAGTGGACATTGTACTCATCAGAGTGTGAAAAATGTCAAATGTTTGTAAACATATTGGACCAGCTGCTATTGTGATCAGTCCCTAGACTTACAAACTACTTAAACTAAATTATACTAAGGAGAGTACACACAACTATACCAGAGTACAGCGAGAGACAAAAATCTGAAAACTTTAGTGTCTAGTAACAGAGCACTGCGCATGCCCAAGATCACGAGTGCCAGTGTGGCGATCTGTGGAGTTTCAGCTTGCGGTTTACATCGGAAAATGGAGGCAACATAATAGCTAGGCTACAACATATGTCGATATTCATTGCAACTTAACTCATCGTATAATTCTTTTGAAAATCGTTATTCTAGCACGTAGAAACGGTTGAAATATAAAAGCTGCTCGTCGATAGTATCACTACGACAAGGAGCGTTTCAGATCCACTTCAGCAACGGAGTGGGTAGGCTGACGGTTTACGAACGTGAAGAACGAGCGTTCGAATCTAACTGGAGTAAAAAGCTTTTTTTTTTTTTTTCTTTAATTTTTGCAGAAAGATTCTATACCTTAATTCGCTAAAACATTGTGCAATTTTTTTTCTGGGATCCACATTCTCTCAACAGATTCTGTATTAATTTAGTCTGATCTTTAAACAAATAGACAAGTGGTCTTAGCAACAATAATGAAAAGGCATGTGTAAATTTTTATTACTTAGAGCGTCACCAGGTGTCTGTAGTTTTCAAATAACAGAAACGTTTCAGCTGATTGACATATTTTCCTCAGTTCTTATCCGCGATTTACAAGGGCTCATACGTTTCTCTCAGGTGGAAACTATAGACACGCCAGGTAGCGGTCGAAATAATTTCAAATAAATACATACATTTGTAATATTTTTACTATTTTATATCATCTTTTGAAAGAATGTGAAACCTAGAAAAGCCTACAATTGCACAATTGGTAGAAAATTAATTTTTACAATATAACCTGCACAGATGTGCAGATAAAGTAGTGAACAATCAAAAGTTTTTTTCAACACTATAGTGCTTCACTGGGCAGTATCGTGTTTGGAGGGTATGCCTTTGCCTTCTCTGATCTTAGAACTGACTTTCGTAGTCAGTTATATGGGGACAGTTGTATACAGTATAGCCGAACCACAGAGTAACTCGGCATTTTTCACATCAAAACATTGCCTGAGGTGAGAAAAATGAAAACTGACAGATAAAAACCGTAGCAGTGAACGGGGAAGTAATAATAATAATAATAATAATAATAAATTCCGTCATATTCGAACGCTCGACCATTACATTCGCATCCGTCATCGAAGCAGACGTGATAGTAATGCTACCGACGTACAGTTCTGAAATATTCAAATGTTTGTAGAGCTTATGGGACTTACCTCCGGGGACATAAGTCCATAAACTTACAAACTACTTATGAATTAGCTAATACTACGGATGGCACAAATATCCATGCCCGGGGAGGGATTCGAACCCCCTACCGCAGTGGCCATGCAGAACGTGACTGGCGCACCGCAGACCGCTCGGCCACCACGGCCGGCTACAGTTCTGACATTCCGACCGTTTCTACCTGCTGGAAAACAATTTAAACAAAAATAATGATACAATCAATTAAATTGCTGTATCCTAGCTATTACAGTGCTTCCATTTGCTGATGTAAACACCTAGCTCAAGATCCACAGACACGCCAGAGTTGGGAACACTGGCACTTATAAACCTGGGCATGCGCAGTGCTCTGTTCCAAGTCTCTAAATTATTCGCGCCGGGCAATCTTTTTTGCCTCTCATTGTACATAAAGTAAAAGACGGGATCCAACGGTAAAATGTGTGTAAAATGAAAATAAGTTGTTTCCAGGAGAAAATGCATTTCATATTGACATTTCAGTATCTTTTTACCTACTGCCCTAGTAACAAAACCCACCTACTATGTCTCATGTGCTAATTCCCTCAGGAATGCCTGACTCGATCAGTTAAATACCAATGCCGTCGTTTCGCTTTTGTTTCTGTCAGAGTACACACAACCCCTTCGCGCGAGGTCAGAACTCCCGGCGCCGTATACTAGCGGTAAAACACAATCTATACCTTCACACTACGCGATAATAATGATGATGCTACTGTTGACAGTACTGCTACAGCAGAATTGCTTAACACAGCCTTCCGAAATTCCTTCACGAAAGAAGACGAAGCAAATATTCCAGAATTTGTATCAAGAACAACTGCCAGCATGCGTAATTTAGAAGTTGATACCCCTGGTGTATTAAAGCAACTTAAATCACTTAACAAAACTAAGTGTCTCTGTCCCGATTGTATACCGATTAGTTTCCTTTTAGAGTACTCTGATGCAATAGCCTCATACCTAGTTATCATATACAACCACTCGCTCAGGAAACGTTCCGAACCCAAAGACTGGAAAGTTACACAGGTCATTCCAAAATTCAAGAAAGTCAATAGGAGTGAACCGCAAAATTACAGGCCTATATCATTGACGTCGGTTTGCAGCAGGATTTTAGAACATATACTTTCCTCAAATACCTTAGTAAACACCTTGTGAAACACCGCTAGTTCATAACTCATGTGATGTTATGAGTGCTATCTATAAGGGATGTCAAATAGATGCCGTGTTTCTAGATCTCCGGAAGGCTTTCGACACTCTACCTCACAAGCGTCTTCTAATCAAACTGCGTGTTTGTGGAAAATCGCCACAGTTGTGCGATAGCATTCGATATTCCTGTCAGACAGGACACAGTACTTTGTAACTGATGGAAAATCATCGGGTAGAACTGAAGTGATATCTGGCGATCCGCAGGGTAGTGTTCTAGGGCACCTACTATTCCTTATTTTTATAAACGATTTAGGAGACAATTTGAGTAGCTTTCTTCGGTTATCGTAGATTATGCTGTCACTTACCGGTTAGTAAACTCACCAGAAGATCAAAAGCAACTGCAAAAGATTTAGATAAGATATCTGCATGGTACAAAAATTAGCAATTGACCCTTAATAATGAGTAGTGTGAAGTCATCCATATGACCGCTAAAAGAAGCCCGTTAAACTTTATTTACACGATAAATCAGTCAAAACTACAGGCCGTAAATTCGACTAAATAGCTAGGAGTAACAATTACAAAAAAACTTAAATTGGAAAGAGCGAAAGTTAAAACGAACCAGCCGGCCGCGGTGGCCGAGGGGACTAAGGTGCTCCAGTCACGATCCGCACGGCGAATCCCCCCTCGGGCATGGATATTTGTGCCGTCCTAGTTCGTAAGTAGTTCATAAGTAGTTTGTAAGTTTAGGGACTGATGACCCCGTAGTTAAGTCCCATAGACTATACAAACAGTTGAACAAAACGAACCAAACAATACGTTTCGTCGGCAGAACACATAGAAGATGAAAGAATTCTACTAAAGAAACTGGTTACACCACACTTTTGCGTCCTATTTTGGAGTATTGTTGCGTATTGTGGGATTCCCACCCAGTGGGATTGACAGAAAATCTAGCGAAGGTTCAGATAAAGGCAGCTTGTTTTGTATTATAGAGATGTAGGGGAGAGAGTGTCACGTAAATGATGCACGATTTGGGGTGGAAAGCACTAAAAGCAATGCGTTATTTGTTGCGACGAGATCTATTTACGCCGGCCGCGGTGGCCGAGGGGACTGAGGCGCTCCAGTCACGGTCTGCACGGCCACTACGGTCGGGGGTTCTAATCCCCCCTCGGGCATGGATATTTGTACCGTCCTTAGTTGTAAGTAGTTCATAAATAGTTTTTAAGTTTAGGGACTGATGACCCCGTAGTTAAGTCCCATAGACTCTACAAACATTTGAACATTTGAGATCTATTTACGAGATATCTTTCACGAACTTTCTCCTCTGAATACGAACATATTTTGTTAACACCCACCTACATAGGAATACATGCTCATCAGAATAAAATAAGAGAGATGAGGTCAAAAACTGAAAGATTTACATACGTGTTCCCTTTTTCCAGCGATCTATTAGAGAATAGAACTGTAGAGAAACATCATAAAAGCGGCTCGATGAACCAAATCAAATGTTCAAATGTTTGTATAGCTTATGGGACTTAACTACGGGGTCATCAGTCCCTGCCGGCCGCGGTGGCCGAGGTGACTAAGGCGCTCCAGTCACGGTCAGCACGGCCACTACGGTCGGAGGTTCGAATCCCCCCTCGGGCATGGATATTTGTGCCGTCCTAGTTTGTAAGTAGTTCATAAGTAGTTTGTAAGTTTAGGGACTGATGACCCCGTAGTTAAGTCCCATAAGCTTAACAAACATTTGAACATTTTGAACATCAGTCCCTAGGCGCGGTGGAGTAGCCGAGCGGTCTAAAGCGTCTCACTGCGGAGAGCGCGGTTGCTCGCCGTGGAGGTTTCAAGTCCTCCTTGGGGCAGGGGTGTGTGTGTTGCCCTTAGGTTAGTTTACCTAGGTTTAAGTAGTTTGTAAGCTACGGACTGATGACCACGCAGTTTGGTCCGATAGATTTACAAACATTTGAACATTACAAACTTACAAACTACTTATGAACTAAAACTTCCTAGCAGATTAAAATTGTGTGCCGGAACCGGGACTCGAACCTGGGACCTTTGCCTATCGCGGGCAAGCGCACTACCGACTGTGCTATCCCGACACTACTCACGACGCCGCCTCACAACTTTACTTCCGCCAGACTATCACTCCTGGAAGAAAGGATATGGTGGAGACATGGCTTAACCACAGCCTAAGGGATGTTTCCAGAATGAAAATGAATGTTTTCATTCTGGAAACATCCCTTAGGCTGTGGTTAAGCCATGTCTCCACCATATCCTTTCTTCCAGGAGTGCTAGTCTTGCATGGTTCGCAGGAGAGCTTCTGTGAAGTTTGGAAAGTAGGAGGCGAGGTACTGGTGGAAGTAAAGTTGTGAGGCGGCGTCGTGAGTTGCGTCGGGATAGCACAGTCGGTAGTGCACTTGCCCGCGAAAGGCAAAGGTCCCAGGTTCGAGTCCCGGTTCCGGCACACAATTTTAATATGCCAGGAAGTTTCATATCAGCGCACACTCCGCTGCAGAGTGAAAGTTACATTCTACTTATGAACTACCTACGACTAAGGACTGCCCGAGGGGGGATTCGAACCCCCGACCGTAGTGGCCGTGCAGACTGTGACTGGCGCGCCGCAGAACGCTCGGCCACCGCGGCCGGCTCGATGAACTCTCTGGCATGCACTTCAGTGTGACTTGCAGAGTGTTTATGTAGATGTCGGTGAGGCACGCGACTAGAGGGTATTGGGTCGGTGGCGCCACGCTTTCCTGGCGGCTGTGTGCTTTCGCTCGCGTGGCGCTGTACTCTGCGGTAGAGCACGGCGCTCCGTGGAGCCTGACGGCACGTCCGGAGCCTCTGGTCGCCAGACGGCTCGAGATTGAGGCGTCAGCCGAGTTTCCGCTCCAGCGACACCTGCTGGGAGGCGGGCCCGCGCTGGCGGCTGCATCTAGTACCCACTTCCCCGCCACTTCCCCGATAGAAAGCCCCTTTTACACAGTCTACTGCTCAAGGCAACTGCGTCTACTGCAGTGCACCTGGCGTTTTATTGCTGTATTCACGAGGAAAGCATATAGCCAGCGGGTTAACGACTTCGCTCAGCTTTCGCAACTTTATAGTAAATTTCTACACTCCTGGAAAATGAAATGAACATAATGATTTCGCCGATCCAGAAGTGAGAAATTTTATTGACGGATCCTTAAGGATCACACAGAGCCATACGCAGAGATGCCAACCATTACGAATCAATAGCAACCTATAAAGGAAAGCAAGGAGAAATTTGGTGAAGGAATTAAAGTTCAGGAGAAAGAATTAAAAACATTGCGTTTTGCCGACGACATAGTAATTCTGTCAGATACAGCAAAGGACCTGGAAGAGCAATTGAACAGAATGGACAGTGTGCTGAAAGGTGCTTATAAAATGAACATTAACAAGAATAGGGTAATGGAGTGCAGTCTAAGAAAATTGGGTGATGCTGAAGGAATTAGATTAGGTAACGAAGCAATAAAGGAGGTAGATGAGTTTTGTTACTTGGGCAGTAAAATAACAAATGATGGTCGCAGTACAGAGGATATAAAATGCAGAATGGCAATGGGTAGAAAAGCGTTCTTGAAAAAGAGAAATTTGTTAACATCAAATATTGATTTAAGCCTAAGGAAGTCCTTTCTGAAGGCATTTGTATGGAGTGTTGCCTTGTATGGGAGTGAAACATGGACGATAAATAGTGCGGACAGGAAGAGGATAGAGGCTTTTAAAATGTGGTGCTACAGAAGAATGCTGAAGATTAGGTGGGTGGATCGCGTAAATAATGAGGAGGTACTGAACAGAATTGGGGAGAGAAGGAATTTTAGGTATACCTTGACTAAAAGAAGGGATCGATAGGCAGGACACCTTCTTAGACATCAAGGAATTGTGAATTTAGCGTTCGAGGCAAGTGTGTGGGATAAAAACCGCAGAAGAAGACCAAGAGATGGATACAGTAAGCAGATTCAGACAGATGTAGGTGGCCGTTCTTATGTGGAGATGAAGAGGCTTGCTCAGGACAGGGTTTTGCGGAGAGCTGCATCAAACTAGTCTTCGGACTGAAGACCACAAAGGAACACATTATTGGGGCGATCTAGAATTGTTTAATAAGAGGTTTTCAGCCAAGATCGCTTTCTTCTTTTAATAACATGACCGGTTTCGGCGTGCTAGACGTCATCTTCAGACCTGTCGTAATTGTTATTGCAACAATTTTTAACATAGCAAATTGGTATACATCCACATTGATGTGTCATCCAAATAAAATTTACCTGTCAATAATAAAATGACTGAATCCATCTTTCTCAAGGTCTAAGTCAGAGGCACTTCAGAATCGAGTTCAGTACTAAAAAAGAAGATCACAAGTCAATACTGAACTTGATTCCGAAGTGCCTCTTACTTAGACCTTGAGAAAAATGGACTCAGTCGTTTTATTATTGACAGGTAAATTTTATTTGGATGACACATCAATGTGGATGTATACCAATTTGCTATGTTAAAAATTGTTGCAATAGAAATTATGTAAAAAATTACGACAGGTATGAAGATGGCGCTAGCACGCAGAAACCGGTCATGTAATTAGAAGAAGTAAGCGATCTTGGCTGAAAATCTCTTATTAAGTAATAATTACGAATTTCCTCCAATAATTACGACATTACAAATGACATGCCTAGAATTATGAGTTTTCGAATATCTAAACTCACTGATGCTTTAGGAATCAGAAAGTACCCGTCACTAATCTTATGACGGCTATTCTTCTGCTGCTCCACAATAATTCCCCACTGGAAAGAGTTTAGTTTGGTGAGGAAGTGAAGACCGAGTTTAAAGCTAATATGAACACAGAACAGGTGCTCTGTTAGTGCACAATATGCTTATAAGGTCACACCCAAATCATGTTACCAATTTACTTATTGCGAACAGGAACTGCTTGCAGCTAAGAGGGGGCAACTAAAGTATTCAATTCAAAAAATGAACCTACTACTTCACTAATGTAGTGCCGATCTGAGATAAGAATTTAGTGCTAATATACAACAGAACTGTTACGTGCTGTTAGTGCAGAGGATGCATTTGATGCAAAAACAAAAAGCATGTTACCAGTGCAAACAGGAGCAGGTAAGGGGGCAACTAGTGTTCAACACAGAAAAATATAAATAAAAAAAATTGATCGTACTTCAACAATAGTAGTGCAAATCTGAGATGACGTCAATCTTCAGATAAGGAAAAGGGGCTCTGTACATATCAATATATCAGTCTTTGTTATATTGCATTTGTTTTAATATGTGTTACTTTTTTTGTAATGTCCTATTTAGCGATGCCCATGCATAAAAATCCCCCCCCTTCCCGCTAATTGGTGAAATAAGCTTGGTTACTTCGCAGCCCTTGTAAGGAAGATACAGTGGCCCTGTGTGTGGTACTAAATGAGTTTAGAAAGTGTTTGCGCCACTCGTAGAGGTGCGACAAATTGTATCTTTGGACGCCGAGCAGGGGGTTGGGGACGCGGGAGGGGGGGAGGGGTTTCCGAAACACCGACACGCCAACCGGTACTCAAGGAAGTGAATCCCTAGTCATCTGAAGGACCAGTCACCACTGCCTATGACCATGAACGGTCACCATGAAAGTTTGCTAATATCTACTTAAGTATGAGAACAGCCGTTGACAGTCAATTTGCACCGAATACCTCGGGCTCGTCCGAACTGTTGGTGATAAACGGAAGACTCGAACTGGGCAACTGTCCCCAAAGTGCCCCCTGAGTGGCACGCACGAACTGGGCAACTCCTGCATGCTCCTGGCAGACCGACTGCACAATCTCGCAAAATGCTTCCAAATCTAAACTTACCAAGTGCGCAACCTCTGCCCCTATTTGTAGAGTTCTTAAGGAATAATGATAATACTGTGCCAAGGAACAACATATAAAAAACAAATTATATACAAATATAAAGATTTTATTACAAATTTCACATATAAAACTATTTGCAGAAAACAAATGCATTTAGTTTGGCTCATATTTTGCTTACGGCTGCTTGGTATGAAACGCACTTTACAAAGTATAATTTGCAAATTTCACCATTCCTAAGTAATTCTAATTTCTGTTGCAGGAAAGCTTGCCTCTTTCTGATTTTTTAGTCCGTTTGGATCGTAATATTATTTTTAGTGTAGTTGATTCTTATATAAGTATCAGTTTGTTGATGTTTCAGACTTTTCAGATGTTTGGATGAGAAGATTCACATAAAGCATTGAATCGGGAATGAAAGCTTTCGCAAACGTAAGTCGTCCTCCACAAGGAAGGGCAATCTGCTGTCCCAACGTTTGGAGGGAAGACTACATCTTCTTCATCAATGTAGTTTTCAGTTGAATAATCCGCAAATTTTGCGATGTTGTCGTCTTGTGGTTGTTCCAAACGTGAAAAATGTGTGTTTGCTCTCTACTGTAAATAGCTTAACAGCACACCGCGGACGTTTACCGCAGCATCGCCATCCATGTTCTTCCGTTATTACAACTCTGCTGTAAGGTATGAAATGATAACCGTAACAACAGCGGTGGAGTAGCCGAGCGGTCTAAAACTGCCGGGCGTCGTGGCTCAGCGCGTCCGGTCAGAGGGCTCAACGCAATCTCAAATAAAAAAAGCTGAGCGAAGAACACACCGAACAAGAACGAACAAAAACGATCAGCGTTCGCAACGAAGAGAACTACCCAAAGGGGAGAAAAAAAAAAAAAAAAAAAAAAAAGAAAGACCACACACCTCGCTGCGGAGCGCGAGGTTGCTCGCCGTGGAGGTTCGAGTCCTCCCTGGGGCCCTGGGGCATGGGTGTGTGTGTTTGTCCGTACGTTAATTTAACTAGGTTTAAGTAGTTTGTAAGCTACGGACTGATGACCACGCAGTTTGGTCCGAGAGATTTACAAACATTTGAACATTTTTTATAACCGTAACAGATCAAATGCCACGATCAGTAATAACAGGTTGCAAATCGTAACTTTCTGCCGTATTATTCGTTTCCATGACTAAACTGAAGTACAAAACGAAACACTATGTAATTCCACACAGATGTCAGCGAGCTGATGTTATTCACAGGACTGACGAGTTCAGTTAGGGCACAGAGTAATTATAGTTAGGGCCAGGAACGCCTTGGGTCGGACCATCCTGCTACCTGCGAGCGGAAGTTGCCCAGTTTAGGATTAACTGTCCTTTCCAGAGTACCCTTCTAATCTATATCTATAAATGTGAATGTCTGTTCGGTGTACGTTTATCACGTCTGAACCACAAAACATAAAGAGCTAAAAATTTGTACAATTACTAATCTCTACCCGGGGAAGGCTTTAGGTACGGTGTTATGGCGATCGAATAGCTATTTATCAATATATATTAATGTGAATGTCTGTTCGGTGTACGCTTATCACGTGCAAACGACAAGACGCAGAGACTTAAATATTTGTACAGTTACTAATTTATACTTGAGGAAGGTTTTAAGCACTGTTTTATAGCAATCTGATATATATTTACTAATTTGAAGAATATAACGCGAAATGCGGAACAATAATTACACTTTGAAAATGGTTTTATTGGTTGCATTGTTGCTTGAGGGTTGATAATGATAAAAGGGTGGAGTATATTGGAATGGAAAGTTATCTGTGTATGTAAAATTCTACACGTGTGTGTTAATATTTCGCTCTGCAGCGAAAACTACAGAGCGCAAACGAATGGTCTGTGTGTAATTGTTGTCCGAAGTCTCCCGTTGTACACCAGAGCAGTTCCATGCCGGTAGCTATAAGGGGCTGGAAGATATGGTGGTTGAAAGTCATCAAATTATAAAATAAATTTGGGCTGAAGGCCAGCGATGACGTTTGCGACTCTATAGCAAGGAGGTTACATCAGCGAAACGTGATGCCACAGACCATATCTTCGGTCTATGCATGCTACAACGTCTTCAGCTCTTGCTCTGTAAGGATAAGCACACGAATAAGGAAATATAAGAATAAATAAATAAAGCAGTAGAAAAGAAATTTCTTTTAATCCATCTCTTCAAAAAAATCGATTTGACGTTTCGCGCATTATCTATCATAATCAACCAACACGCGAGCGGAGCCGCGGTTTTAAGCTAGTGACCACTAAAAGTTGCCCAGTTTCGCAAAAGAAACCCATGGGTCATCCTGGGGTGACCGATGCGGAGACGGAAAAGGACAATGGATTCCCTTCGAGAAGGGGGTAAGGAAGAACTCCAAGTTGCAGTGGTCGGCTTTATGCAGTGTAGTTTATTAGACAAAGCAGTAGCCTGCCAGTTGGTGTTGCAGTCCTGTATGAGTAGCGATGTCATCTGCACCTTCATCCAGAATAACCCAGGGTAAGGGGCAGGGAGTTACAGCTACTCTAGCCAACTGGTCAGCCTGTTCATTTCCTAAGATACCCACAAGACTGGGAACCCAGAGAAAGACAACGGGCAAGCGGTGGGACGAAGATCAGCGAGGAGATCGTGAATATCAATCACCAAAGGACCTGCAGGCTGCTCATTGTCAGAACAGATTAAAACACGGTCCAGGGCTATCTGTTTGATAAAATAAAGTGCCCTACTAATAGCCGTTAGTTCTGCTGTAAACACACTGCTCGATTCTGGCAGAGAATGGCATTCCATGCCAATGGGAGACGTAAAAGCATATCCCGTATGATCAGCAAATTTAGAGCCATCAGTGTAGAAAATCGTGGTACCCTGAAATTCTTCGAGGACAGTGTGCAACAAACGCAGAAAGATTATGGGGAAGACTGAAGCCTTCGGGGCGTGGTAGAGATCCAGTCGGATTTGCGGCCGAGACACCAACCAAGGAGGGGTGCGCGGTATAGCACGACGCATACAGTCAAGGGAAGGGAGGTCGAAGTCCATACAAAGGGAAGCGAGCAGCAGTCCAACAGGTAAACCCACCCGAGGGAGAGTAGCAAGACCGCCGCCCTCAAAGAGAACGTCAGTGTTCCAGGAAGTGAACCCCCAATCTGAAGCACCTGCCGCCACTGCCTATGACAAGGTCACCATGAAAGTTTGCGTCAGTATGAGAGGGAAGGGAAGTTGAAGTCCCTACAAAGAGAAGCGAGTTGCAATCCGACAGGTAAACCCACCCGAGGGCGAGTATCAGGAGTTCTAAGACCGCCGCCCTCAAAGAGAACGTTTGCGTTCAAAGTAGTGAACCCCCAATCTGAAGCACCAGCCGCCACTGCCTAAGACAAGGTCGCCATGAAAGTTTGCTAATATCTTCGTCAGTATGAGAACAGCCGCTGACAGTCGATTTGCGCCGATACCTCCACGTCAGCACCCGGGCCAAACACGGGGCTCCCCTACCTGCTTCATAACGGACGCAAAACAGCTGCCGCGCAATGAGGCATGACTACCCTGACTCCCTCACAAAACAGAGGGAAAAGGGGGGGGAGATACGGAGAAAAAAGGGTGGAGGCGAAGACAGGGGCAGCGTGGGCGGCAAAACAATCCCCTCCCCTCTTCACCCCCCCTCCCCCCACCCAGTCTTGAGGCGGTAGACGCGAGCACTTTGCCGGAGAAAGTGGCAGCGATGAAAACAGCCGGCTACCGCTAAAACAGCGGGAACAATCGCGCTGCCAGCTAATGGGCCACTCGCGTACAAGTAGGGCCCACTTAATTAAAACATGGCGAAAGGCGCAGAGCAGAATTAACATAAAACTGTTGCGGCCGGCGCGGGTCGCGAAGCACGGACCGCCGCGCCACAGCCATTAGAGCGCGCAAAAACACGGCAGGCACGCGACCAATTAATACGCGACTGAGCACCGAGAAGTCTGCTTTCCCCGGGGAGAAAGTCTGGACTCGTCAACGGAAACAAAACGACTGATAAGTGTTGCCGTAGTTATGAGCTGCTCTACAATAATTCGAGGCGCGTTTTAAAATAAAGTGTCTAACGAGTCTAATGAAGGTTGAAGTCAGGAGCTATTACCTCAACAACAGTATGTCACTTTTAATGGTTCGATCCTTTGCCTCCAAGACACTAACAAGTCTAGGAGTGACTTTTGATAGAAGCTTATCTTACATAAAGCACTTAGAAAACACCGTTGAGATCACCCAGTACCATCATACAGAAGCTGAGTGGTACCTCATGGGGGCGCAAGAGGTACGATACAGCGACGAGCTTCCTTAAGCGGACGTCAAACGGACTGTCAAACCGTCATCATATTGACCGTCTGAGAGCGTCTATTGACGTATTGTCAAACCTTAAAATCCAGAAAGAAACGCTGAAGCGGAGTGTGCGCTGATACGAAACTTCATAGCGGATTAACATTGTGTGTCGGAACCGGGATTCGAACCTGGGACCAGGTTCCGGCACACAATTTTAATCCGTCAGGAAGTTTCGTATCAGCGCACACTGCAGAGTGAAAGTTTCATTATGGAAACTAAGCCATGTCTCCTCCATATCCTTTCTTGCAGGAGTGCTAGTCTTGCAAGGTTCACAGGATAACTTCTGTGAAGCCGGCCGCGGTGACTGAGGCGATCCAGTCACGGTCTGCACGGCCACTACGGTCGGGGGTTCGAATCCCCCCTCGGGAATGGATATTTGTGCCGTCCTTAGTTGTAGCTAGTTCATAAGTAGTTTATAAGTTTAGGGACTGATGACCCCGTGCCTAAGTTCCATAAGCTATACAAACATTTGAACAATTTTTGAAAAATACCGTCAACATATTGAGCATCTGAGGGCGCCTATTGACGTATTGTCAAACCTTAAAATTCAGAAAGAAACTTTCACTCTGTAGCGGAGTGGGCGCTGATGCGAAACTTCCTAGCGGATTGAAATTGCGTCCCGGAACCTGGATTCGAACCAGGTCCCACGTTCGAGTCCATGTTCCGGCACACAATTTTAATCCGCCAGGAAGTTCTGTATGTCTCCACCATATCTTTCTTGCAGGAGTGCTAGTCTTGCAAGGTTCGCAGGAGAACTTCTGTGAAGTTGGAAAAGTAGGAGGCGAGGTACTGGCAGAAGTAAAGTGGTGAGAACGGACCGTGAGTCGTGTCGGGATAGCTCAGTGGTAGAGCGCTTGCCCGCGAAAGGCAAGGTTGTGGCTAAACCATGACTCCATCATATCCTTTCTTCCAGGAGTGCTAGTCTTGCATGTTTCGCAGGAGAGCTTCTGTGAAGTTTGGAAAGTAGGAGGCGAGGTATTGGCGGAAGTAGAGTTGTGAGGACGGACTGCGAGTCGTGTCGGGATAGCTCAGTGGTAGAGCGCTTGACCGCGAAAGGCAAAGGTCCCAGGTTCGAGTCCCGGTTCCGGCACACAATTTTAATCCGCCAGGAAGTTTCGTATCGGCGCACACTCAGCTGCAGAGTGTAAGTTTCATTCTGGAAACTAAGCCATGTCTCCACCATATCCTTTCTTCCAGGAGTGCTAGTTTTGCAAGCTTCGCAGGAAAAAAATGTAAGAACCTATGCAAAAGTTATTAGAAAATTTTTGAGTAGTCGGTCAAGTAATTTATTAATTGGAATGGTTAACTGTTTAAGATGTTATACAGATGGATTTTCCAGCATACATTTAAGTTTATTCCTTGGTCTCTCCTATATAGTTATCAAAGATTGATTATTTTTATCATTTTAACTGTACTACTACAGTAGATCCAACTTAGATTTTCTATGTGCTTGAATCGAAGTGTAACCGAGTAACATATGTTTGAAGTCTGTATGTAAACATTATAACTCCTTTAATAAAACGGTGAAGTCTGAAGATAGTCTTGTTAGCTGAAACAGGTTAACGAATCAAAATAAACTTATGTAACATACAAAAAATTGCCATTTTTAATACAATATATCCCTTAGTTTAGTCAAGATATGCTCGAAATTTATTTTCTCCCAAATTATGTTCGGTACCTCCTCATTAGTTACGGGGTCTACCCATCTAATCCTCGCCATTCTCTTTTTATCCTGTAAACCGTTTTCTTAATTTACTATTATACCAAACATGAGTACACGAATTTAGAGACTTTTCGTCTGAAATCTTAGTCTTCTCCCCCTCTCTCTCACTCTTTCTTCCTTACCTCCTGTTTTTCTCTCTCTTGAGATTAAGAGGAACCAGTTGCATCTACTCGTATGGTAGAGGCTGTCTCATAAAACCTTCCCTGAATTCTTCACTGGAAGCGCCTTTGCATAGTGCCACTACAAATCAGTGAAAATGTCTCTTTTTTAAAGTTACACAATTGTTTTAAATTGAAAGTGAATAATTTTTCCAACAACGCGATGCTTATCTAGACTTTTTTCGGTATTACCACAGCGCCGAACTCCAGTTATGAGTTTAGAGCAATTAATTCACTGTCAAGATGCTTGTTGGCAGGAGAAGTTAGAGGTTGTGTTCGTATTACAAAAGAGAATCACGAGTTATGACTGAGTGATTGCGCGAATGTCTGTGTATCTTTTCTTGATGAAGGCCATGGTCGAAAATTTAAACTGTGTGAATGTGATTATCTCCTGTACGTGGCTGTGTGCGATTTGAGTTGCTATCTATCCTGTATTACTGACATTACAATCTGGACTTCCGTTGTTACACTCTGAAAGACGAAACAGCTAAACTGAATTAAAATAAAGGATGTCACACGTCAACGTTATTAACTGGGGACTAATTTAACTTTGAACATTCGGGATCCACCGAAACGATTTCCATGCAATTTTGCATGTGCCACAAGAGACTTTTAATACAGATAAATGAAGTAACATAAATATCGTAGGAGAGAAATTATATGTAATTCAGTGACTTTTGTATATCATTATATTTTGCAGATTAGAGCATTCGATGAAGTGATTAAAGCAAAGTGGAGGAGAACAAAGTTCACCGCACACAAAATACTCGATTTTACATTCAAAATGACTTTTGCATTCAAGAAGTCCTTCAGTATCAAAAGACTAATTACGCTGTCAAATGGTATTAGGGATAGGCTATGTCAATGTAAACCTGCCTTCTGCCAAGCATATTCCGACATAGGCTTATTGTGCAGTGCAGAAAGCTGGTTTTAACTAATCTATTTAAATTTATTTTATCCACTTCTTCGAAATCTGGCATCTGCACTTTGAGTATTAAAGATATGTGGACTACATATGTGAACTACATATATTTTGCAATATTATTGTTATTTTAAGCAGAGGTTTTTTTGCCACTTTTGATAGAAAATGTAACGACACTGACGTCACTCTATTACGTATTATTTCCTCTCTAGTTACTTCGTTTCTTTCTATGAAAATGTCAACTGTCGTAGAATGCAAAGTTTTGCACTGAAATGTCGCAGACCAATGTTTATTTTTTTAAGGTCTAATAGTATTCTAGGTTTTTTCCAGGTCAAATGTTCCTTTTAAATGAAACGTAACATGGTTCCTAAGGTACAATGTTGGCCACATAATCGTTACACAATGGTAAACAATTGGTCAAAGAATGGCTATGATAAGAATCCATCAGTTGTCTAATCTTTGTACGTGCTTGCTCTGACAAACTTTTTCCTGTTGGCGAGTTACAATTAGTAACGGCGATGGGAACAACATTGCACTTAATAACTGATACCTCAGTATGCATGGCAAATTTTTTGACCTTTATGTTGTAACACTTTTTAAATAATGTACTTTTATTAATGAATGTCAAGTGTTCACTTTAACTGAACGGCAACGTTCTGTTCATTTCCATAGATCACAGTTGTTACATTCAACAGTGGCAGGTAATGAAGTTGCAATTTTATTTTTTATTCCTTTGAAGATTATTAATTGATACCAGTTCTTCAAACCATTTCATTTCACCCGTTAGTCTCTAGGACAGTTGTTGGTCGCCGATTGCTCAAGAAAAGAGCGGTCAAGAATTACTAGTAAACAGTTGCATAGTCAGCCACGTATGAAAGTAAGCAGTGAAAGCAACAGGTGTATGACTTTTTCCAGTTCAACAAACCGGAAAACGTTTCTCGTTGTACGGCCATTACAACCGCACATTCTCTCATAGTTGCTCCACTTTCAATTCAGTGAAAAATGTGTACGACACGACGAAAGGTTAAGGGATGACAATCACCATTTCGGTATATCTGTCACCATTAGAGAGCACTTCCTGCTCCCTGGACCACAAATTACTCCCTGTAATTGCAAGTTAATTGTCTTGACGGCTATCTCTTCAGGAGGAAGACAGTGTTTTCGTTACTAACCGTATTACTAATTTTTTTCTCTTCCTAACATGTCTTTCAGGTACTACAAGGACATGGTTCCTTTTGTGTGTCGCGTTAGCAACAAACAAGTTCAACCACATGGTCCGGTAGAAGCAAAAAGTAACGTTTCTAGGAGCCCGAGGCTGAAGGAAAGCAGCTGATACTAGCTTCAATAAAACGGAGAAAGTAGATGTTGTCCATCTGGGTAATCTAGAAAATCTGAGAAGAAAGGAATATACAACGTATATTGACACAGAAATATAGGAATTTGTAGCCATACTTGGCTGACTGTGCAACATTTCACGAATAATTCCTGCTCACTGCTTTCTTGAGCAATAGACGACCAACAAAACTCCTTGAGGCTAACAGGTGAAATGTCAATTGCTCAATACTCTTGAACGCAATAAAAAATAAAATTGCAGCTTTCTGATTCCGGACTCTGCTGACTGTAACAACTAACTTCATATTCGTGGAAATGAACGGAACCTTGACATTTGCTTAATGTGAACACATGAGAACCATTCATAAATGTACATTATTTCTACATCTACATAAATACTTTGCAAGCCACCTTGAAGTGCGTGGCAAAGGGTTCATCGAACGGCTTTTATGATGTTTCTCTACAGTTCCAATCTCTAATAGCTTGCGGGAGAAAGGGATACCTTTCTTTACGCTTTTCTTTTTCTCTTATTTTATTTTGATGATCATGTCTCCCTAAGTAGGTGGCTGCTAACAAAATATGTTCGCATTCGGAAGAGAAAGTTGGTGAAAAAATTTCGCAAATACATCTCGTCGCAACGAGTAACGTCTTTGTTTTAATGGTTTCCGCCCCAACTCGTGCATCATTCGCGTGACACTCTATCCCCTATATCGCGATAGTACAAAACGAGCTGCCCTTCTCTGAACTTTCTCTAAATCTTCAAAAATTCAAATGTTTGTATAGTCTAAGGGACTTAACTACGGGGCCATCAGTCCCTAAACTTACAAACTACTTATGAACTACTTACGAACTAGGACGGCACAAATATCCATGCCCGAGGGGGGATTCGAACCCCCGACCGTAGTGGCCGTGCTGACCGTGACTGGAGCGCCTCAGTCACCTCGGCCACCGCGGCCGGCTCTAAATCTTCTGTCAGTCCAATGCGGAACAACAAAATAGGTTCAAATGTTTGTATAGCTTATGCGACTTAACTACTGGGTCATCAGTCCCTAAACTTACAAACTACTTATCATCTAGCTTATCCTAAGGACGGCACAAATATCCATGCTCGAGGGGGGATTCGAACCCTCGACCGTAGTGGCCGTGCAGACCGTGACTGGAGCGCCTCAGTCCCCTCGGCCACCGCGGCCGGCAACAAAATAGGTGGCACAAGTGTGGAGTAGGCAGTTTCTTTAGTAGAACTGCTGCATCTTCTACGTGTTGTGCCAACGAAACGTAGTCTTTGGTTCGCTTTACCTACAGTATTTTCTGTGTGTTCTTTCCAATTGAAGTTGTTTGTAATTGTTACTCCTAGGTATTTAGTTGAATTTACGGCCTGTAGTTTTGACTAATTTATCGAGTAAATGAAGTTTAACGGACTTAACACTTCTCATTATTAAGGGTCAATTACCATTTTTGCACCATTCAGATATCTACATCATTTTACATTTGCTTTTGATCTTCTGTTGACTTTAACAAGTGTTAAAACAAAAAACATTAAGAAATATAGCATGTTTAAGAAGACATCAATTTCTCACTGCAACGTTGGTCACACCGTCGTTACTAATTGTAACTCGACAACAGGGAAAAGCTATCAGAGGAAGCATGCGCAGACGTTAGTCACTGGTGGTTTGATACTTTAAAAACCACGCTTTGAACATGGTTTTGTTACTAAGGCTTATGAGACCAACGTCGTGCCGAAATAACTATGATACGTTTTTAATTACGTTTTATGTTTTAATAATTTCATAGCAAAAATTACGGTTTTACAGATTTTAAAATCTTCACGTTAACTGAAGGGCAATTTACCGTTTGCTTACTCCAATAAACCATAGTTACGCTTATAAGAGCCGGCAGCGGTCAGCGGCATGCCAGTCACGGTCTGCACGGCTGCTGCGGTCAGGGGTTCGAATCCCCCCTTGGCCATGGATGTTTGTGCCGTCCTTAGTATAAGCTAGTTCGTAAGTAGTTTGTTCGTTTAAGGACTTATGACCCCATAGTTAAGTCCCATAAGCTATACAAATATTTGTTTTGTTTGTTACCCTTAAAAGAGATCTTTGTGTTTGAAAGATAAGAAACAGCATAATATCCGACCATACAAAAAAATATTTATTTGCTTCATTTCCCTGCAAAACGTTACATTCTAGCAAAAGTGACATTTCAATAGGTAGACAGAAAGAAAGAAAGTAACATAGATCAGCGAAAGGAAATTATACGTAATTGACTGACTTGAGTGGATCATTACATTTTCAATGAACAGTGCTAATACCGCAGAACACATATAACCGAGATATCTTATAATGCTTATATTAATCGTCAAAGAGTAAATGCGGAATTGATCCAACCAATAAGATTCAAATGTTTCGGCGAGCAACTGCGCGCTTCGCAGCGAGGCGCCTTAGACCGCTCGGCTACTCCACCGCGGCCAACCAATGAAGCACGAGAAAAGGCGGTGCCCGAACAGTTAAAATTCTGTTACCTTTGTGTATTGAAGTAACGACAGGTTCTCTTTCTCAAACTACTGGGTGTCTCTAATCTTTCAGGTCAAACTCAAACAGGTGATATTGGTTCCTAAGCCGAGTATATTTAGTTAGCGAACCAATGGTCATAATTACAAATGTATTGTGTCAGATACATACACGGCATTCACGCCATACCAACAACGGACCTCATGATCATTCTTGAAAGAGACGGCCGCCCGTGTCGTTGCACGGATGGCAATGGCTTATGGCCGTGCGCGCTATGGCGCCTTGCTGCGGAGTGCGTGTATGCTTCGCGTCGGAGGTTCGAATCCTCCTCTCGGGCATGTGCTTGTGTGTGTGTGTGTGTTGTCGTTACTATAAGATAGTTTAAGTAGTTTGGAAGGACTGATGACCACTGCACTTTGGTCGCACAGCTTTACAAACATTTGAATTTCAATGAAACATGAGGTTATAACGCAATCTCTAGAGGAAGGAAGGAAGCTTAGGGTTTAACGTCCCGTCGACATTTTGGTCGTTAGAAATGGAGCAAACGCTCGGAGTTTTGGGTAAGGATGGGGAAGGAAATCGGTCGTGCCCTTTGTAAGGAACCATCCCGGCATTTGCCTGGAGCAGCGGACGGCCCGTGGCTAATTTCTAAATAAAGTAAGTCTTCTATACCTATATAAATGATTAAGTCGACACGCGCTCAGTTCGAGCGAGCGTGCATTTAAAGTGAGTGCGTCACACTGCGAACTGTGGTCAGCGTTGTGAATCTACGACGACTCGTTCCCGTGAAACGCTCCCCTCTCCATTCCCGAAGAAATGACGAAATGCCGATGACAATACAGTCGCTACCGCGCTCCATCCGTGCCAGTTGACTGTGCGTTCAAAGTGGTGAAGCCCGTACTTTTTCATTCGTACCACTTCGCGCTATAACGAATACTGTTTTGTTTGAATTTCGTTAAGTGTGAGAGATTTTACATGCAATTTAACAAAGCATGTATCACTGGGTTAAAACCATAGATATACTTGCTAAACACAATTAGACCTATTTTCCACTGTTGCGGAATTTACTTCCGGTTACGGGCATTTACTGATGGATTCGAAAAAACGGATGTTTCATGGGTAAAACATTTTAATAACGATTCGTGGGCAGATTTATCCTTTTTATCGATTGTAATTGAAGACCGCTATGCTTAATACGCTAAAAAAAAAAACATGCTGTTCCGAAAGAATATAACGGAAAACTTTCATGTTCTCCTTCGTTACAATTAACAAAACTGTATGAGAGGGGAGAGGGTGGGAAGGTGTACCGTTGAAAATGGGCCAAAATGTTTGGGTATGCGTTTCGCAGGCACCTAAAATTTTAGTTATTAAGCACTGTCCCACCTTCACTCCACTTTGCCACTTCGTGGCCCTTGTCTGCCAAGAGGTTGCCGACCGCTGAACTGGAGTTATTTACGAAAAAAAGCGGAAAACCTAAATCTGGGTGGCTGGAGATGGATTTCAACCGCCGTCCTCCTGAATACGTGTCGAATGATCTAACCACGCCAACTCAATCGGTTTGAATTTTCTTAAGACGTTCCATCCATTTTTATTCGTAAAGAAAAGAATAATTGTCTACTTACTTACATTTGTATGAATAATACTAAAAAACCGCAGGAACATCAGTATAAGGACATGACGTTGGACAAACAACGCAAGAGAAAAGGGAAACTGCAAGAAATGCAACCGATAAAATCAAACCTGTAAGCGAAGTTTTCTGTTTTTAAAAGCAGCAAGAGCTAAAAGTGTACAGTGTAAGTTCCTTAGTATGTTGTTAAGCGTTTACAAAGATGATGACACTGCGAGAGAGAGAGGGAAGAAGAAAACTCGTTAGTCTGGTTGGGCTTCAGAGAACTGATTCTGCAAGCCACCGATACAAAAAAAAGTTGTACTTGCTTAAATCCTTCAAAATAAGTCATCAGTTAACCAGAGCAGTTCTGCGCCGACCGTGCAGTGAAGTGGCGTGCGAGAGTTCAAGATAAATGCTGATTACACACTTTGCTCCGACAGAAGATTAGGTAAAAACAGTGAGTGTAATCGGGGCAAGTGAGGCAAAAAAGAAAGAAGCTACTCTGGGCACCCTCAGGCAGGGGAGAGAGAGAGAGATGGGAGGAAGAAAGAGTAAAATGTATTACCTTGTAATGTAAGCAAAACATTTAACAGCACACTCACTTCTCATTTCACGGGATTCTACCTTCTGTAAGTTTTCACAACTCTGTTACAAGTTCATTGTCATGAGAACATACGAAGAACTGCCAAGAGTTGATGGTAAATAGACATTTCTTAAGTGCTGGTTTCATTATCTGTTCATCTTCAGCTGTTATCATATTATTTGCAACAGTCTGAATTGCAACGTCCTTAGTGTCGTGTCAAAATACAAACCGTCCTTCGTCAGTGGCATCACTAGTGAAATGTATCGACAGTAAAACGCAAATTTCATCAGTCTGGGTGAAGGGATCTTTGCACATTATGTTGGTCAGCATGCCTAGTGTATCCAACACAGAAAGATGGATTTTACTGAGAACGGGAATAAACTACATCAATGCTTTTGGGTGTTAATTAAGTAATTATTTCCACTACTGACAACACTGGCAAAAATGAGGACGTTGGACGTCACTGTACAATCGTCCGCTTACGGACTGACTCCAATAATTTTATAATACCTCAAAATGATCAAATATCTGAAACTTGTTGAGAGTTATTTGTCTCTGCAAATGGCTGGGATATCCTGTTAGAAAGTCCACAGGGGAACATATTGAATCATATATCGTTGATACCCTTCAACGCACGTTTTCATTAAGAGTGTATTACAGTTGCATATATTTAATAACATATCCACAGTCTTACTACACGCAACATTTATTAGAAATACTAGCTTAAACCCGCGGCTCCTCTCACGTGTTGGTTGATAGATAATGCGCGAAACGTCAAATCGATTTTTTAAAGAGATGTATTAAAAGAAATATCTTTTTACTGCTTTATTTATTTATTCTTATATTTCCTTATTCGTTTTCTTATCCTTACAGAGAAAGAGCTGAAGACATTGTAGCACACATAGACCAAAAATATGGTCTGTGGATCACGTTTCACTGTATGTAACCTCCTTACTATAGAGTCGCAAACGTCATCGCTGATCGTCAGTCCGAATTTTTCAATAATTTGACGATTTTCAACCACCATATTTTCCAGCCCCTTTAGCTATCGGCATGGAACTGCTGTGGTGTACAACGGGAGACTTCGGACAACAATTACACACAGACTATTCGTTTGCCTTCTGTAGTTTTCGCTACAGAGCGAAATATTAACACAAACAAACACACACACACACACACGTAGAATAACTTTCCATCCCAATATACTCCACCCTTCTATTATTATCAAACCTCAAGCAACAATGCAACTAATAAAACCATTTTCAAAGAGTAAATACAATTTTCAAATAGTAATTATTGTTCCGCATTTCGCGTTATATTCTTCAAATTAATAAATATCTATCAGCTCGTTATAAAACCGTGTCTAAAACCTTCCTCAGGTATAAATTAGTAACTGTACAAATATTTAAGTCTCTCCGTCTTGTCGTTCAGACGTGATATGCGTATTATTTTTTTTATTTTATTTGTTTTTTTCTGTTCCATAGGACCCACTTGAGGAGTAAGACTCCATGGTCATGGAACAAGTCAATACATTGTTACACAAGAATGGTAATAGAAAAAATTTAAGTAGTCCTTTGCACACGACAATCTTAAGACAAAGTGAAAAGAATCAATAAAGAAAAAATGAATTAGCTTAATTGTTTAACTTTTCTAGGAGCTCCTCGACAGAATAAAAGGAGTGAGCCACGAGGTAACTCTTCAGTTTAGATTTGAAAGCATGTGGATTAGTGCTAAGATTCTTAAGTTCTTGTGGCAGCTTATTGAAAATGGATGCCGCAGAATACTGCACCCTTTTCTGCACAAGTGTTAAGGTGGTGTGGTGCAAATGTAGATTAGACATCTGTCTAGTATTCACCGAGTGAAAGCTACTAACTCGTGGGAATAAGCTGATATTATTAACAACAAACGACATTAAAGAAAAAACTTATTGTGACGCCAGAGTCAAAATTCCCAGACTACTGAAAAGGGGTCGACATGACGTTCGCGAACTTACCCCAGATATTGCTCGAACCGCCCGTTTTTGAGCCAGAAATATCCTTTTTGCATCAGGCGACTTACCCCAAAAAACAATGCCGTACGTCATAAGTGAGTGAAAGTAAGCAAAATAAACTACTTTTCGTGTTGAAAAATCACTTATCTCAGATATTGTTCTAATGGTAAATATAGCAGAATTTAGTTTTGGAACAAGATCCTGAACATGGACTTTCCATGACAGCTTACTGTCTATATGAACACCTAGAAATTTGAACTGTTCAGTCTCACTTATCACATGCCCATTATGTGTAATCATAATGTCAGATTTCGTCAAATTATGTGTTAGAAATTGTAAAAACTGAGTTTTACTGTGATTTAACATCAACTTGTTTTCTATTAGCCATGAACTTATCTCTTGAACTGCATTATTTAATACTGTGCCAATATTACGAGCAACATCCTTCACTACCAAACTGGTATCATCAGCAAATAAAAATATTTTACAATCACCTGTTATACTCGAAGGCATATCATTTATATAAATAAGAAACAGCAATGGTCCCAAAACAGACCCCTGGGGCACCCCATACTTAATTGTGCCCCATTGGGATTGCACGTCATAGCCATTTTCTACACTGCGGAGAATTACCTTCTGTTGTCTATTATTAAAGTAAGAGGTGAACCAGTTGTGGGCTACTCCCCGTATTCCATAATGTTCCAACTTCTGCAACAATATTTTGTGATCAACACAATCAAACGCTTTTGTTAAATCAAAGAAGACGCCTAATGTCCGTAGTCTCTTATTTAACCCATCAAGTGCCTCACAGAGAAACGAAAATATAGCGTTTTCAGTCGTTAAACCACTTCTAAAACCAAACTGTACGTTTGACAGGAAATTATGTGAACTGAAATGATCAATTAATCTTGAATATACAGCCTTTTCAATAACTTTGGAAAAAACCGATGGCATAGAAATAGGTCTATAGTTGTCTACATTATCCCTTTCTCCTTTTTTATAAAGCGGTTTCACTACTGAGTACTTTAATCTGTTAGGAAACTGACCATTCTGAAAGGAAAAATTACAAATATGGCTTAGTAATGGGCTAACATATGGAGAACAGTACTTTAGAATTCTGCTAGATACCCCATCATATCCACAAGAGTCCTTAGTCTTTAGTGATTTAATTATTGACTCAATCTCACCTATGGAAGTATCATGAAGGATCATTTCAGGTAACAGCCTCGGAAACGCATTTTCTAAAAACGTTATATGATTACCTGTAGAAACTAGAGTTTTGTTTAGTTCCTCTACTATATTCAGAAAGTGATTATTGAATATTGCACATATATCTAACTTGTCAGTAAGAGAAACATTCCTACTACGCACTGACGTTATATCTTCTACCTGCTGCTCCTGACCAGACACTTTCTTCACGACTGACCAGATAGTTTTAATTTTATCTCGAGAGTTTGCTATTCTTTTTGCGTACCACATACTTTTTGCATTCTTAATGACATTTTTCAGAACCTTACAGTACTGTTGGTAATGAGCTACTGCATCTTCATTCTGACAACTTCTAACATTTTGATACTACTCCCGCTTAGTTCTACATGATACTCTTATCCCCTTTGTCAGCCACCCTGGCTGTCTGTTACTGAAAGTACCCTGTTTTGAGCGTTCTAGCGGAAATCAACTTTCAAACAGCATAATAAATGTGTTCAGAAAAGCATTATATTTATCATCTGCATTATCAGCACTATAAACATCCTGCCATTCTTGTTCCTTAATTAAGCTTAAAAAGGTCACAATTGCAACTGGATTAACTTTTCTGAGTAGTTGATATTTATGTTTAACATTTGTTTGAGAACAAATACTTTTTAGAATTAAAAGTTGGGCATCGTGCTCTGATAGGCCATTTACTATTCTGCTGACAGAGTGCCCCTCTAATAATGAAGAATGTACAAAAATATTGTCAATGGTAGAACTGCCATTTCCTTGCACTCTCGTTGGAAAAAATACTGTTTGCATCATGTTATAGGAATTAAATAGATCTAACAGCTGACTTTTCCTTGAGCTATCACCTACACAATTAATGTTGAAATCTCCACACACAATTACATTTTTATACTTCCTATACAGTGAACCCAGAACCAATTCCAGCTTGGGCAGAAACATTTTAAAATCTGAGTCAGGGGATCTATAAATAACAACTATTACTAGTTTAGTTCCATTAACATTAACAACTCCTGCACAACATTCAAACATCTGTTCTGTGCAGTGTTTAGAAAAATCGATTGACTCCGATGAAAAATCGTTTTTTACATACATGGCCACTCCCCCACACTGCAAGGAACTCCTAGAGTAGAAGGCAGCTAACCTGTATCCTGGCAAAGGAAGTCTCTTAATTGTCACACCACTTAAAAAGTGCTCTGAAATTCTAATAATGTCAGAATCAGTACCAATAAGCATTTCATTAACTTTATCTCTGATACCCTGTATATTTTGATGAAAAACAGTAATTCCCTTATTACTTATATTCTTAGACTTTGTCAAAGGTGGTTCATTTCTTAGAGGGACTTCCTTTAAGCAGGAATATCTATCAGCTGTCTTCAGTCTAAAAAAGGTGCAGCCCTAACACCAACTACTACAGGAATTTTTCCATGAGTGAAACCCCCACCCCCTACTACACTGTCACCTATGAGCTTTGCCAACCTCCCCTTCCCAAACCTATTGAGGTGCAGACCGTGCCTAGTAAAATCCGACCTTTGGATAGTCTCAACTGGCACCACTGCAATGTGATCCATGCCCTCCGTCATCAGCGCCTTCTCAAGCCCCATGTTAACACTGCTGACAGCCGTATTAAGACAAGGCCTACCATGACGCTGAAACAGCTGCACGAAATGCACATTCGTGCCACCAGTTTCAGTTGCTATCCTTTCCAGATCACCACCTATATCATATTCCCCGTCCCTATCAAGACTATTCCCGGCCCCACCCACTATAACTACCTGATCCTCTTTTGAAAAATTCCTACATAAGTCCCCTATGTTACAAGTGACCTGAGCTAACCCTGCACTAGGCGTCACTATGCTGGTGACCTGGTACTCACTCCCAAGTACTTCCTGCAACTGTTGGCCAACACCTCTGTCATGAGAACTACCTAGCAGCAGAACCTTCTTCTTCCTAAGAGACCTCTCTACAGATTTCGGCTTACCAAAAGCTGAGGTCTGCTGCGTACTTCCTACACCTACAGCTACAGGAGGTTCATCTCCACTCAACTCTGACAGTTGGTCAAAACTATTTGCAACTTGCAATGTAAAGCTATCTGAATACCTTCTCCTAGCTACCTTCTTGCCAACTGCCAGTTCCCATTCCCCAGCCCCCCTTCCCCTCCTCAACCTACCTAGTTCCTCTTCAGCGTTTTTCAACTGCACCTGAAGGGCGCAGATCAAACGCTCCTGCTCCTCTATCAACTTATTCCTGCTGCAAATCCTACAGTTCCAGGAGAGAACCTCACCACAATGCCCACTGTCTTCCCCACTGCACTCCCCCACATGAAAATACTTACTACAAATCCCACACTGCAGCCCACTACGCACGATCCTACGACAGAGCCCACACTTTTCACTCATGGTAAAATTTTACAATAATTTGTTAAGTAAAACTAGACGTCTACGTTATGAAGTTAAGTTTCTACAAAATAAGTAGGAAGTACCTCTTAACTACAGCAATCAACCTCAGTCTCTACAAATCAAGTAACAACAACTAATAGTATCAGAAAAGAGCAAATAACACTACCACAGAAACTTTACACTGTTGCTTGTATAAACAAGTTCAAATTCGAGCGTCACTAATAAAATAACTAAATACTGTGAGAGTACAAGAGTTATCAAATACCGTAACTTAAAGTTTCCCAACCTCAACTACGTTAAAAACAGCAAGTCACCTGTTGAAAAGTACTAAAGTTAATAAACAACTAGCGCGATAACACCTCCTGAAATCTAAAACTTTAATAATTTAACTACAATACACAAACACTTATTGGAACTTAGCTTTCAGAGACCGCTACGGCTGGAACCACTCGCCACCAGATGTAAACAAAGCGGTAAGACGTCGATGCCGGCGCACACGCGAACACAAATAACACCACTTAAAGCAATTACGGCACAACAAACGCTAAAATAACTGTCGATCCTTTACTAGAACACCTCTAGATTGAATATTGTCACGAAATAACAATTAAAATAATTACATTAATCCTAAAATTATATAAAAAATCGAGAGCGATGTGCACAGCAGTCCAGCACTCGTGACGTCACGCCAAAGATTCCCAACCGGCCGCGGTGGCCGAGGGGACTGAGGCGCTCCAGTCACGGTCAGCACGGCCACTACGGTCGGGGGTTCGAATCCCCCCTCGGGCATGGATATTTGTGCCGTCCTTAGTGTTAGCTAGTTCATAAGTAGTTTGTAAGTTTAGGGACTGATGACCCCGTAGTTAAGTCCCATAAGCTATAAAACATTTGATTCTTTAGACATTCACAATAATATATTTATATAGATAAATAGCTATCCGATCGCCATAAAACCGTGCCTAAAGCCTTCAACGGGTAGACATTAGTAACCGTACACATTTTTAGCTCTTTATGTCTTGTGATTCAGACGTGATAAACGTACACCGGACAGACATTCACATTTATAGATATAGATTGCGGAAGAAAGTGCAACATTTAAGGCACATGACTTAGATTATGGAGAGAGAGTATTCAAATTTCAATGCAGGCATCCTAATTTGGATTTCTCATGATGTCAGTGGACGAATTCATTATTTCTACAAGTCACCTCGGCTGGCACGAAGCGCTGGTGTCAGTCATATATTACTGCATCGTTGACACAGTTAAACTGCTGATACTATAACTGCAACATTGATACGAGAAAGACCTCTTATGCAGGAATACGATAATGGAGTTACGTATCTTAAAACCTCAACTCTTTTACTATACCTGTCAAGGATAAGAAGGAAAAAAGTGGTTTCGCTATAGAATTTTCCGAGGGATATGCGAATTAAGTATTGTCACCTAGCTGTAAACTCTTCGAAAGATCGTTTGATATTTGACATAGAAATTGACATTGAATCAAATTCATTGTATCTAACTGACCGAGAACCTTGCAGATGCCACAATGAAACTTTTCACTCTGCACTCTGCAGGTTCGAGACCCGTTTCCGGCACACAGTTTTAATCTTCCAGGAAGTTTCATATCAGCGCAAACTCCGCTGCAGAGTGAAAAGTTTCATTCTGGAAACATCCCTTAGGCTGTGGCTAAGCCATGTCTCCACCATATCCTTTCTTCCAGGAGTGCTAGTCTTGTATGTTTCGCAGGAGAGCTTCTGTGTAGTTTGGAAAGTAGGAGGCGAGGTACTGGCGGAAGTAAAGTTGTAAGGCGGCATAGTGAGTCGTATCGGGATAGCTCACTCGGTAGAGCGCTTGCCTGCGAAAGGAAAAGGTCCCAGGTTCGAGTCCCGGTTCCGGCACACAGTTTTAATCTGCCAGGAAATTTTCACCTTGCAGATGAACCAGCAGATACAATAATTACTGATTTGTGTAATCCAGGAAGACTCTCGGCTCCGGTCCGCCACTTGCAGAGAGACTTTTAGAGTACATGTAATCAGCCATAACATATGAACACCTAACTGCTATCGAAATAAACCCGTCCAAGCGATTAGAGTGTCACGAGCAATGGCTGTTAGTCAGACACAGGCACCGCGCATACAGTAACAGTGGTCGTGCTGTCCATCTGTAGAATGGGGAAGGCGGGCGACCTATTTGAGTGTGACCGAGGGCAGATTGTATTGCCCTGAGACTCTACGCGGGCATTTCTCAAACTGCACAACTCATCGGGTGTTCAATGAGAGCTGTGGTGAGTGTCTTTCAGCGGCCAAAACAAGGTGAAAGAGTACAAGAGAGTCTAAAAACACAAACGGCACCGAATACTCCTAACGATGGGCCTCCTCAGCCGATCCATGGTCGTACCAATCTAATTACTACGAGATCGGCCACTACTACTGAATAGGCACTTGTTCAACTTCATTGTACGGTAGCCAGACGAACACACTTCTGAGTTCAAACACCACCGCTGACCACTTTCCTCCCCCATACACGAAGATTATTGAGTATTTGTAAAATGACATGTTGATCACAGATGCTTAATTAATTAGCTCAAAGATACCGGTTTCGGTTAATGTACAATTCTCAAGCGCCAGCAGAGCTTAGCTAGAGCTTGATAATGGTATATTAACCGAAACCGGTAGCTCTGAGTTAATAACGTAAACAGCTGTGGTCAACATGTCATTTTACAAATATTTAAAAGCTGGTTAACCCCACCTTTTCACTTTCCTATGATTTGTACCTGGGATGCCTTGCAAAGTGCTGATCACAAGAGATCTCCACCCCGTCGTAGTCTTGCAGATTAATGGACAGTGCTGCAGGACGCGAATTTCAAGTGTTCAAATGAATGTCAATCTAAGAGACATAACAGCTGCCATTATCAGTCCCTAGGCTTACAAACTACCTAAACTAAGGTGAAAAGATGGAGCATAACAGCTTTGAGATAATTGCATAACGTCGTATTGACCATAGCTATTTTTTCTCAGTGCTACCGGTTTCCGTCATTTACTATTATCAAGCGTTAACAGAGATTAGCTAATAGCTTAACATGTCGTAATACAAGAATTTAAAATTGTAACATAAGTATTTGTTGTCATTGCTCTAGTCATGGATATTACCACAGCGGCTGACTGCTACAGACTCTGTAGCAGCTGTAGAAGTCTATAACAGTCAGCCACTGTGGTAATATCCATGACTAGAGCAATGACAACAAATACTTATGTTACAATTTTGAATTCTTCTATTACGACATCACAGCTAATCTCTGCTAACGCTTGATAATGGTAAATGACCGAAGCCGGTAGCATTGAGAAAAAATAAACAGCTATGGTCAATATGTCGTTCTGCAATTACTTTAACTTATGCTAAGGACAACATGCGTGCGACGGCCGGCAACCACGTGCACCGCAGCAAGGCGCCTTAAAGCGCTCAGTCACTCCACCGCGAATGGAACGCAGGGTGTCAATTTCCTCCAGCACTACTTCAGACGTTAGTTATGTCCATGCAACGCGTATTGTGTCACTTCGACGTGCTCGCAGGGTTTCTACTCGATGTGAGGCAGCTGTAGAAGTTTCTTTGGCTCCTCAGCGTTATACTGTAAATTTCACAGTTGCTTTCTTATGTCTCTTTTACGTTGAGAATTATGGGTTTTGCGAGTACCTCTGTACTTTCAACTAGATTTTTATAAGCGGGGGAATAAATAACTGGTGATGGAGAGCGGGGAGTCAAACTTCTCCCCCCCCCCCCCCCCCCGGCCCCTATGTCAGAAGGAGCTTCTATTTATTTATTTATGTATTTCGTTCACGATGCAATTTGCCCCTTCCTCCTCAAAAGAGAACTGAACCCCCTTTGCCCCAGAAGAATAAATTATCTACGCCTTTGTTTTTAAAGTCTCCTCGACAAAAACTATAGTTTTTATAATCTATGTATTAGATTAGGTATTGAGACAATACATTAGTAGATGAGTTCTGAAATTTGGGCAGCAAAATAACTTCTGACTGCTCAAGTAATGAGAATATAAAATGCAAAAAAATGTTCAAATGTTTGTAAAACTATCGGACCAAACTGCGTGGTCATCAGTCCGTAGCATACAAACTACTTAAACTAAGATAAACTACCCTAAGGACAACACGCACACCCATGCTCCAGGAAGGACTCCGACGGCGAGCAACTGCGCGCTCCGCAGCGAGGCGCCTTAGACCGCTCGGATACTCCACCGCGGCCAGTTAGATTCAAACGGTCGTAGTTTGTCTTGTGTATTCTCATATGAAGAGGCTTGCACAGTACAGGGCAGCGTGGAGAGCTGCATCAAACCAGTTTTGCCGATCGCAGACAACAACAATATTAACAGATTTCCCAGCATGCTGGGTTACCACGGTCCTTCTGTACCATGGTATGCGAGGCGACCTATTACGGTTGAGGGAGGGTCTAACTGGGCCGGATATTCTCTTCACAACAGGCCAGTTTACAATATTCTCGGAAGAGCTGCAGTTAAGTGCCTGGTCACCTCGGCGTGCAGTGCTCTCCTTCCGCAGAGCGTCCGCCCACCTACAGTGAAAGCCGCGGATGACGGTCTGTTTTCGGCGTTTTTGCCGGCGCCGCTAAGCAGAGAGAAATGGGGCGGGTCAAGTTTCTTGCGGCGCCAGCTAAAAGCGAGCGACACGATAGCGGCTTACCGCCTCTCTTCCTCGACCGCACGATCGCCGACCACTGTGTCACGACCTCTGCATTTGAGACCCCGCGAGGGAGAAAAACGCCCCTCTCCCCACGCCAGCCGTCCCATTTCGACAGCCTCGTTTCCTGGTGTAATAGGAGATCAATATGAGATACGAACGATGCTATTAAGCGTAAAAGCGGACACCTAAACGAGTCACGAGCGATTTGGCACCAGGAGCTTAACCACACGAGAGACCTCTGCTGGAGACTAGCAATACTTGGGAAACGACACTGTGTGCAATTACCGTGATATACGATAGATGTTCAGCAAATGTTCAAATCTTTGTAGAGCTTATGGAACTTAACTACGGGGTCATCAGTCCCTAAACTTACAAACTACTTACGAACTAGCTAATACTAAGGACGGCACAAATATCCATGCCAGAGGGGGTATTCGAACCCCCGACCGTAGTGGCCGTGCAGACTGTGACTGACGCGCTGCAGAACGCTCGACCACCGCGGCCGGCAGATGCCAGCAAAGTCGTAGACAAGGCATTGTTAAAAGGGCTCCGATTTGTTAAGGAAAAAAAAAATCTTACGAAGACTCTTGTTTTTCACTTATTCTGAAGCACACATTTAATAATAACTCCCGATCGCGCACTTTTTCGTGGCCCCTCTATGATCGACGGAATTCGGCTGAGTTCGTGTGTCTAAGGAATGTTTATGCTCTCTGCCAACCTTACCATTTTCGATTAGTAACAGATCAACTAGCCAGGTTAGAAAACGATTTTAACTACTTTCTTGGTGCGTAGCTCATTAATTTCTCTAAAAGTACAGCATAACAGATTCATTTCAATAGATAGATGGTACTGCTACGTAACCAGTATTGAAATATTTCTCCCATCCACTCTTTACAGTTATTCTATTTCGTGCTCACACTTGCACATATATATCATTGGCTACGAAATCATAAGCAAAGCCTACAACGCCGTCGTCTTCTAGGTGAATCTTGTCATGTAACCAGTGGTGCCAGACGTAGGGAATTGTGCCGTCCGTAGTTGTAGCTAGTTCATAAGTAGTTTGTGAGTTTAGGGACTGATGACCCCGTAGTTAAGTCCTTTAAGCTTAACAAACATTTGAACATTTGAACTTAGGGAATTCTCCCTACACGTAGGTAATTTTAAGCTTTAAAGTCATGTAGGGAATTTTCATCAAAAGTCCACGATGCGTAGGTACTCTGGTAAAATTTAACAATCGCCGACACAGACCTAGCGGGTAATGTTGGTAACAGTCAACACGCGGGGATGAATCCGACAAATAGTGGCGAATTTGAAGTAGCCCATTATATTTTAGACGGAGTAGTTGTTTTCTGTTCATAGTAAACAATATTAATTTGAAAACTCAGTTTCAGACACATGATGATTTCAAAGTATATCATGGAATGGAGAGTCGGTCTGGAAATAGTGTTAGAAAATGTCAGCACAAGAAAAATTGATTGTTTCCATGAACGAAGACGTTATATTACCTTGACATGACTGTTATTTATTTACGTCAGGACGATATACTAGTTAGTATTTGTAAGTGAGAAGATGTTGACAAGAGAAGGCTAAAACATTTGCGACCGCTAACGTTATAATGAACAAAACCCTAGATATTCGTTGTCAGCATTGCATTACTCTTTGAAAATCATCACTTTACAGAAAGTGAAAAGGCAAACCTCTTCAACTTATCTACTGTACAGTTTTGGGACAAAGTGTCACAGTGCAAGAACTTTAATGACATTAAACAGTTTCAAAATATTAGTACGTTAGCTAACAATGTGCTTCGTTTGCCACATTCCAATGCTGTAGTTGAAATTTTTTTTTCTATGGCGATAGATTTTAAGACCAAACAACGAAACAAAATTAGAAACACTTTAGAAGCATTAGTGAGAGTGAAATTCGACACGAAGAATCAAGGAAAACATTTTTTGATGATATCACTCCAAAAGACATGTACTCACTGTTTACTTCAAACAACATATATGGTGAAAATTGGAATGCAACAACTTCAACTGCAGAAGTGTCTGAGACATATGAGAATATCAGCAGCGACAAGATGTAAACAGTTGCTTCCATAGTCACGGGTGTGAAAATGGACTGTCAGAAATTGATTTTGGAATATTCTTAAAATATCCCTTTCAAAATACGTCTTTTAATATATATACCGGAAATTTAAAGAGAAATTAATGATATTATTAAGTCTAAATATACATTTTTTTTTGTAATTGCTGAAAACATATTTTTAAGCAAAACCGTGTAACAGGTGTGACCAAATGGAGAAGGCAAAATCTGTGTAATTATATTTTGTTACCGTATTCACATGCCTAACTCTTTGCTTTATGACCTCTTGGTCATTTCATGTGGATTGTGCCAGTTACACGGATTTTAAACTTGTGACAGCAAGATAGCACTCAATCGCGAAATAAAAGTCGCTGCTGCACATCGATCCAGAAATTGATTTCAGGTTTGATTCCATTTCCTGGATGGTGCTCAACGACCACACAATGATGAGCACACCAGATGTATTGAGCAGCATTGGCCGTTAATGTTTTATTTAAAAAACCACAGATCGATTTCAGTCACGTAGTGACCATCTTCAGTGTCTTTCAAACAAGCATTATGAATGTCCTGAATGTAACTGCATTCAGGGCATTCATAATACTTGTTTGAAGGACACTGAAGATGGTCACTACGTGACTGAAATCTATCTGTGCCGGCCGCGGTGGCCGAGGAGACTGAGGCGCGCCAGTCACGGTCTGCACGGCCACTACGGTCGGGGGTTCGAATCCCCCCCTCGGGCATGGATATTTGTGCCGTCCTTAGTGATAGCTAGTTCATAAGTAGTTTGTATGTTTAGGGACTGATGACCTCATAGTTAAGTCCAAAATATTCAAATGTTTGTATAGCTTATGGGACTTAACTACGGGGTCATCAGTCCCTAAACTTACAAACTACTTATGAACTAACTAATACTACGGACGGCACAAATATCCATGCCCGAGGGGGGATTCGAACCCCCGACCGTAGTGGCCGTGCAGACCGTGACTGGAGCGCCTCAGTCCCCTCGGCCACCGCGGCTGGCATAGTTAAGTCCCAAAAGCTAAACAAACATTTGAACATTTGAAAGCAAACAAATAGATCTGTGGTTTTTAAAATAAAACATTAACGGCCAATGCTGCTCAATACATCGGGTGTGTTCAGAAATTGATTTATAAAAAAATACAGTTTTATACTGGTGAGTAATTATGACATTCAACCTACATTAAGTACCAACCTATTCTAAAACGTTTTTACTTTTTAGATATAATTTCCTTTACATTTATTATACTGTTGAAGTTTCAGTGAAGGGCAATGGCGTAGAAATCAGTTTGAGGTATGATGCCAACCCCCATCCCTGCCCATTCTAGGCCAGAGTCCTAGATTCACTCCCTCCCAGACCCAGATCCTGACGTAGGGACTTTAATGAGGTGGTAGGGAGAAAGAGAGAAAACGTAGGTACATTTTTGTGAGGCTGTAGGTATTTTCTCTGTCTGTCATCTGGCAACACTGCATGTAACCAATCGTCGAGTTCCGAAATTGTCGGTCGCACGTATCCGTATTTAAATGCGAACTTCAGGGTTCGTGTTCGAACTAGAGTGCCGGCCGCGGTGGCCAAGGTAACTGAGGCGCTTCAGTCACGGTCAGCACGGCCACTACTGTCGGGGGTTCGAATCCCCCCTCGGGCATGGATATTTGTGCCGTCTTTAGTGTTAGCTAGTTCATAAGTAGTTTGTAAGCTTAGGGACTGATGACCCCGTAGCTAAGTCCCATAAGTTGTAGAAACATTTGAACATTTTTTTTTCGAACTAGAGTTTCCATACTACAGTCGGAGAGCAATACTCACAATACCCCGGCGGCGCGCACGTTGGCGTAAACAACCCAGCGGTGTGCACTCGACCGCGTCCGCAGCGAGACTGACTCCCCTCGGCCTCCGCGGCCGGCGGAGCGCCAGTTCTTAGAGCTTCCTCCAGAAGGAAAACAGACACAGGACGTTTCCCGTAAACTATATATAATAACAGATATTACCAGGACGTGTCACTGTCGTAAAAAGTATATGGCCACACGGCCAAACTATGTTTAACACTTTGGGTGCCAGCCATATTTGCGAACCGACTTCCCCCAGTGCCAGCCCATTTTCTTAGTCTCCTTCCCCCAGTGCCGGCCGTTTTTACAGTATTTCGTCCTGTTGGTACAGATTCATGAATAATCATTAATATATTTTTCTTAGTCAGGAATAAACCTTATTATTGCCTCTTCAAATACTTGCCCCGTACATTTCCCTGCTTTGTAAACCTTCATCACAAAACGCTGTTTTCGGGTAGGTAAAAAATTGTTTTTTTCGTATTAGAAACTATTTATTAATAAACATGGCAATGTTTATGTGATTACATGCGAATATCATGAATATTAAACATCAGCAAACGGCTTTTAGTGCAAATAGTCCTTTTTTGAGTGGTATAGCTGGAAGCAGGGTTGGACACAAATCCCCACTTTGCATAATGCACAATGGAATGAAGGATCCTTCCTTCTGGCGACTCCTGCTTCTTTTTGGGGGCCTCTCTGAGCACATTCTACAAGTCTTTTGTGCCTTCTTCATCCCTGGTGGAACGTGTATTCTTTCCAGGAAATGTGTTCCATCCAGTCGTGAAAGCGCAGCACCACTTGTACCAGGCTGAAAGTCGGCGGCACGTGGTGATGACAAGTCTTTGCATACCGCAATAATAAACTGGCTGGTAGAAATGTTTTTTCTTTGTCACCTGAGTGTACACAACACGTGCATTTGAAATTGCCATCAAGATGATGTGGAATGATAGCTTTCTCCACCACTTGACTGAACGATGATCAAATATCCCATAAGACATTCTCCTGTCACTGAGGTCGACACCAAATTTATTATTATTATAGTCAATCTGAGTGATGTCTTTGATGGCGATTCATCAAGAATGCGGCGAATATCGGCGTCGCTCAAAGGCCTACTGCTTGACATGTTGCTGATGTCTCACAGTCAACTGACACAAACCCTTATTTCGTGAAGTGAACAGTTTTGAGGCGCCTCCTAGTGGCAAAGATGCCTACTACAAGGGTTTGCCTCCCTTCTGATAACTGCCGTACGGATAATGATGCACGCGAAAGCTAGAATTCGCTTGAGAACAGCTGTCCGTAATATTACGGGCGCGGCAGTTCTTGCAAAGACACAGAGAACGTAAAATTACGGGGACAGCAATCTTCGAACAAACTACACTAACGTAATATTACGGGCATGGCACTCTAAGTCTTAAAAGAAGCTACCATCGATTTGCGTGACAACTGTTAGGGACGGTCACTAAAACATTCGACGCCTCTTATATTTCAACGCGGTGAAAATCTGAAATGGCGCCATTTGTTGAAATAGGTAATAAAAACAATTTTACATCTTTCCATTCCATTTATTTTGATGCGCGGTAGCGGTTGTGGCGTGAAAGTGTTGTAAAACGACCGGCTGTTTCACGAAATTTATGGAAGACACGAGCGGCACTGGTTGTGCCCAAAGGCGAACACCTGTTTAGCGGAGAATTATACATTTAGTCGATGAGTTGCTAACAGAGGACTCTCACTCCTTTAACTTATCATTAAATCTTGACGGCACACCGTAATATTCTTCCTTCCTCCCTGAAAATGAGCTGATGAAATATGGCGACTATCAGTTAGTGCATCCTACTGTAGACAAATGGCGCATCTTTTTTTAAAGAAAAAACTCAAATATTATGTAGAACAGAATGAAACTTTCACTCTGCAACGGAGTGTGCGCTGATATGAAACTCCCTGGCACGTTCGAGTCCCGGTTCCGGCACAAAATTTTAATCTGCCAGGAAGTTTCATATCAGCGCACACTGCGCTTCAGAGTGAAAGTTTCATTCTGGAAACATCCCTTAGGCTGTGGCTAAGCCATGTCTCCACCATATCCTTTCTTCCAGAAGTGCTAATCTTGCATGGTTCGCAGGAGAGCTTCTGTGAAGTTTGGAAAGTAGGAGGCGAGGTACTGGCAGAAGTAAAGTTGTGAGGCGGCATCGTGAGTCGTGTCGGGATAGCACCGTCGGTTGTGCGCTTGCCCGCGAAAGGCAAAGGTCCCAGGTTCGAATCCTGGTTCCGGTACACAATGTTAATCTGCCAGGTAGTTCCATTATGTAGAACAGTTTGTTACCATTAGCTTTAATCAGATATCACTATGCCACTGCCGATGTTGAAAGCTTTACAGGAACGATGTGATATACTAACACAAGAAAGAGCTCGCTGCTTGGTTTCATGACCATGCAGTCTAGTCGCCTCTAAACAACAACAACACCAATCGACAACATGTACAATAGTCCATAGCAATGTAAGGAAAACATGTTTTCAATATTAGGTTATCCAGTGGTGTTGGGAATACAGAAACTTAATATGAGGTAGTGAATAGTTACAAAAATCTTCAAGAAGGTTCAAAAACATCAGCAACCAGTTGCGCTTACATCTATATCTACATGGATACTCTGCAAGTCACATTGAATTGCATGGCAGAGGGCTCATCGAACCGCTTTTATGATGTTTCTCTACAATTCCATTGTCTAATAGCTCGCGGAAAAAAGGAACACCTAAATCGTTCCGTTTTGGATCTGATTTCTCTTATTTTATTTTGATGATCATGTCTTCCTATGTATGTGAGAGCTAACAAAATACACTTCTGGTCATTAAAATTGCTACAGCACGAAGATGACGTGCTACAGACGCGAAAATTTAAGCGACAAAAAGAAGATCCTGTGATATACAAATGATTAACTTTTCAGAGCATTCACACAAGGTTGCCGTCGGTGGCGACACCTACAACGTGACGACATGAGGAAAGTTTCCAACCGATTTCTCATACACAAACAGCAGTTGACCGGTGTTGCATGGTGAAACGTTGTTGTGATGCCTCGTGTAAGGAGGTGAAATTCGTTCCACCACATTTCCGACTTTGATAAATGTGGGATTGTAGCCTACCGCGATTTAGGTTTATCGTATCGCGACATTACTGCTCATGTTGGTCGCGATCCAATGACTGTTAGCAGAATATGGATTCGGTGGGTTCAGGACGGCAAAACGCCGTGCTGGATCCCAACGGCTTCGTATCACTAGCAGTCGAGATGACAGGCATCTTATCCGCATGGCTGTAACGGATCGTGCAGCCACGTCTCGATCGCTGAGTCAACGACGTTTGCAGCAGCATGGATTACCAACTCGGAGAGCATGGCTGCGGTTACTCTTGACGCTGCATCACAGATAGGAGCGCCTGTGATGGTGTACGCAACGACGAACCTGAGTGCACGATTGGCAAAACGTCATGTTTTCGCATGAATCCAGGTTCTGTTTACAGTATCCTGATGGTCGCATCTGTGTCTGGCGACATCGCGGTGAACGCACACTGGAAGCGTGTATTCGTCATCGCCACGCTGGCGTATCACCCGGTGTGATGGTATGGGGTGCCATTGGTTACACGTCTCGGTCACCTCTTGTTCGCATCGACGGCACTTTGAAAAGCGGCCGTTACATTTCAGATGTGTTACGACCCGTGGCTCTACCCTTCATTCGATCCCTGCGAAACCCTACATTTCAGCAGGTTAATGCAGGTCCTGTACGGGCCTTTCTGGATACGGAAAATGTTTGACTGCTGCCCTGGCAGCACATTGTCCAGATCTCATTTTTCTAAAACATTGTCAACACAACCAACGATGATTCACCTTTACACTTTTTTTGAGTGCCTTCTATACATGGTCCTGAAGTAATTATGTTAATAGCAGGCCGTTCTTTTGCTACTACTATGTAAGAATAAAAAAAAATAGTATACTGGTGCTTCCACTGATGCCTGACTAAGATTCAAATACAGAACTTTTGCCATTCCTGATGGAACTAAATATACACTGTGTGATCAAAGTATCCGGACACTTAACTGGAAATGACTAATAATTCAGTGCGGTGTTGGCCCACCCTTAGCCTTGATGGCAGCTTCCACTCTCGCAGGCCTACGTCCAATCAGCTGCTGGAAGGCTTCTTTGGGAATGGCAGCCCATTCTTCACGAAGTGTTGCACTGAGGAGAGATATCGATGCAGGTCGTTGAGGCCTGCCACGAAGTCAGCGTTCCCAAACATCTCACAGATGATCTATAGGATTCATGTCAGGACTCAGTGCAGGCCAGTTCATTATATGGATGTTATTGTCGTGCAAGCATTCCGCCATAGGCCTTGCATTACGAACAGGTTCTCGGTCGTGTTGAAACATGCATTCGCCAGCCCCGAATTGCTCTTCAACAGTGCGAAGCAAGAAGGTCTGTGCTGTGATAGTGCCACCCAAAACAACAAGGGCTGCAAGCCTCCTCCCAGACTCTGCCATCGGATCGGCACATTGTGTACCGTGATTCGTCACTCCTCACAACGGTTTTCCACTGTTCAATCGTGCAATGTTTACAGGCCTTACACCAAGCGAGGCGTCGTGTGGCACTGACCTGCGTAATGGTCTTAATTGATGCCTGCCTATGTACATTTTACTAGTCTTGTGTAGTTCCCGAACGAACTAGTTCGGAAGAGCGCTCCCACAGGCGAATTACGCGAACTATTTCGCAGATTCCTCGCTTCTTAGTTCGTTCGCTCTTTTCCGAAGACTAACGGGAACAGCGAGAGGACGCGAGAGCGCGCAGCATCGCGTGATTTGTAGGTAATGTTTCTCCAATTACCTATGTTGAATATCATTGTATCATCCATTCGTGCAAATAACTGGTTAATTGGCTTAAAAAAAGTGTAATAGCTCACGCTTGGGCAACACTGATCGTTATATAAAAAGCTGTCATAACAAAAGAAAGAGCTCTTTTAGTAGCGGTAGCAAAAGCCAAAAAGGGCGGACGAACTAAAAAGAGCGACCTACTTCGTGGCCGAGCTACGAACTAAAAAGAGAGCTACCGGTCGCGAACTAAAATATGCGCGATCGGTCGCGAATTACAATATGCACGATCGGTCGCGACTTAAAATACGCGCAATCGGTCGCGAACTACAATATGCGCGATCGGTCGAGAACTACAATATGCGCGATCGGTCGAGAACTAAAATATGTGCAATCGGTCGAGAACTAAAACATGCGTTACCGGTCGCGAACTATTATGCCAAACGTATCACGTTTCTTAGTTCGTTGGATTTTTTTTCCGAAGACCGACGGGCAATAGCGAGAGGGCGCGCAGCAGAATTAAAAATCACGTGTTTGCCTTCTGCTGATGAGAGCCATTTCGAGGTGAGCGACTGCCTGCTAGATTACATCAGTGCTACAAAATTTCTGTTTTGAAGTATTCTGCACTCTACAATATCTGGCTAATAAATTCCTTAATGACAATATATAGAGATAACTAAACTTAAACGCGAGAAATTATCCACAAACTGTTTCTTTTGGTATGTGTGATATCGTTAGCGGCTCACGCAGCAAGCGCATGAAGCGGCTAGGTGGGGAAACTTCTCCCTCCACCTGCATGCGCAGAGCACGCCGTCACTGGGAGCGGACAAACTTAAAGAACGAACTAGTTCGCGGCAGGGCGGCGAACTAAAGTGAGCCCTCCCGATCGCGAACTATTATGCGCAAGTCTACATTTTACAACCCTCTTCAACTGTCGGCGATCTGTCAGTCAACAGACGAGGTCGGCCTATTTGCGTTCGTGATGTACGTGTCCCCTTCCTTCACGTTTACTCTTCTCTATCGCATCAGAAACAGTGGACCCAGGGATATTTAGGAGTGTGGAAATATCGCTTACAGACTTCTGACACAAATGACAACAAATCACCTGACCACAGTCCATGAGTTCCACGGAATGCTCCGTTCTGCTCTCTCGCGATGTCTAATAACTACTGAGGCAGATATAGAGTATCTGTCAGAAGGTGGCAGCACACCTATTCTTTTTTGGACTTAACTACGGGGTCATCAGTCCCTAAACGTACAAACTACTTATGAACTAGCTAATCCTAAGGACGACACAAATATCCATACCCGAGGGGGGGGGGGATTCGAACCCCCGACCGTAGAGGCCGTGCAGACCGTGACTGGAGCGCCTCAGTCCCCTCGGCCACCGCGGCCGGCGGATACTTTTGATCACATACTATATACCATCACACGTGCTCAAGTAGCTCAGTTGGCTCTTCGAAAAGCAAAGATTCTGGGTTTGAATCATAGACTGCCACATCGTTTTCATCTGCCTGGAACTTTCAGAAAATAAGTAACTCACATTTTTAGGAGACGGCCCAAGTACCTTCTTCCAGACCCGCTCCCACGCCTGTGGCATATCGCGGTACGAAATCGTCGCTGGTTGGCATACGGCAGTCCGCTGCTTTCGCCTTACCTCGCCTCGTAGCGTCACCCGCTTCGCAGCCAGTTTCGGCGCCGCTAAGAAGGTCCTTGTGTAACAGAGGAACACCATTAGTGACGGATGCCCATTGTTAATGTCTGCCGCGTTGCGTCACAGCGGCATGCCGGAACAAGAGAGACGCAGACAAACACGCCGCTGCGGAGCGGAAACTGTGGCGACGAACGCTCCTCCTACCCTGCAGCCGCTATCGCTTATTACCTTATCTTCCGCCAGCAACCAATTAGCATTTCTTTGAAAGTTGCTGCTACAAAGACGCCACTTTCCGTGCGAAAGCAATCGTATCACGAAAAGAAAATTAAAAACCACCGATTTTCTTACGAGTGATTAGGCAGCTAATGTTTACGTACTGAAACAGTACTATGTCCATTGCGTACATACAAAAAAGTTACAAGCCTGGAAAGGATAATGTAAGGGAAAAAAATGTAGCTCATGTAGGAAAAAGTATTCGAGTCATTGAAATGAAATTATGTAATGTCGATGTTTCAACTTTGATGGATACGTGGAGGTAAAAACCTGTACAACCTTAGTACTTGCGCCTTTACGCAATATTCTTCACCGCATTAATCACAGCTAATCTAAAAACAAGTGTGACAATACTTTGTTGCCGGCCGCAGTGGCCGATCGGTCTGCGGCGCGCCAGTCATAGTCTGCACTGGCGCTACGGTCGGGGGTTCGAATCCACCCTCGGGCATGGATGTTTGTGTCGTCTTTAGTATAAGGTAGTTCATAAGTAGTACGTTTAGGGACTGATGACCCCGCAGTTAAGTCCCTGAAGCTTAACAAACATTTGAATTTGACTATACGTTGTAAGGACCTGCTGTTTGGCTATGTACGGTTCTGATTTAAAAGTTTGGCTAGGTTTTATCTTGGGATCGAACCGTACATGTCTGCTTTCATGCCCAAACAACTACCTTAGTTGCAGATATTATCTTTTAACTTCGATTCTGTAATTAAAAAAACACTATGCATAGGCTGTAGTTTACGAAACAAATAAGAAATATTACATAAAATAACTGGTTCAGTAACAAAAAGGGTTTTATTCAGACGTTTGCAAATGATGTACGCAGAGTAAGAGATTTATTTAAATAAGGTTTATTCAGACAAATTGGTTCCTTATTAGAGATGGTCAGATGATTTATTAATCATAAATAGAATAAAATTGTTAACTAGTTGCAGTTGCCTTAAGAAATTGATAGCACTTACCCCGAATTAAATAATCAAACATTACGAAACACAGAAACTCTTTATATTTCTCGAGTACTCAATGTGAAATTGTCAACAGCTGAAGAGCAAATGCTTCTGGCTGTGATGCAACATCGGCCGCGGTGGCCGAGGGGACTGAGGCGCTCCAGTCGCGGTCTGCACGGCCACTACGGTCGGGGATTCGAATCCCCCTCGGGCATGGATATTTTTGCCGTCCTTAGTGTTAGCTAGTTCATAAGTAGTTTGTAAGTTTAGGGACTGAGACCCCGTAGTTAAGTCCCATAAGCTCTACAAACATCTGTGATGCAACGCGCAACGTAGCGGCATGCCTCCGACTGTAGTGACGTCACGTAGCATCCAGCGTGTCGCCGAGTAATAGCGGGCGAACTGCGCCACTACCTTTACTGGAAAACTGGACTGCTTCTAGATTTGTGCACGCTGCGGCCGAAAAATGTTGACCGATATGAGTAAAGAAGCAAGGCAAAAAAGCTGCATCCAATAGGTTGTACCATTATCATTTGTTCGGCCTCCTCGAAGAAGCCCATCGGGAATATCAGTATGAACATGCGGCGACCTTTAGGAGATTTTCTATACCAGTGACTGACGAAGCGGGATCATGACCTTACCGCAGAGGTACACGACCTCTTGTTTCAAGGTGGGAAAAATTGACAGCGAAGACGTTGATTATATTATAATGTTTTGAATAATGGTTTATATTGCAGGTTTTATCCCAAAACGACGGTTGGAACATAAATAGTGGCAATACTGCTGTGGGAGACACTGTGCAATGGAATCTGCTATTGTCGCTGATAGCACATGTTGTTGACATAGCCGACCGCGGTGACCGAGGGGACTAAGGCGCTCCAGTCACGGTCTACACGGCCACTACGGTCGGGGGTTCGAATCCTCGGCCATGGGTATTTGTGCCGTCCTAGTTCGTAAGTAGTTCATAAGTAGTTTGTAAGTTTAGGGACTGATGACCCCGTAGTTAAGTACCATAGACTATACAAACATTTGAACATTTGTTGACATACCTACATTACCTCCGGAAAATGGACTCGTCGTCGCACGTCACCGGCGTGCGCACAATCGAGGGAAACATAGTGAAGGAGCGGTCTAACGTAACGGTGTCACTGTTTTCGAAACAGGAACAACGGAGTTGGATCAAGATTGAATGTTCCAGAGGTTGTACAGCACGACAGTGTCATCAAAGTAATCAAGAGTCTTGCGAGGAATTGGCATTGCCGTACAGAACAGTAGGACGTTGAGTAAAAGACTTCAAAGATCGCCAAACTGTGGCAGACATACATCGGGCAGGTCGTCCTAGCGTCTCTAAAGAAGATGTTTTGGATCATTGCCTGTGATTAGCTATGCGAAAGAAGTGGCAACACAACCAACCCATCTTTCTGCACGACAATGCGCGGGCGCATTCAGCGCAAGCTGTGAGTGCTGAGTTCGGTCGATGGGACTGGGAAGTAATGTACCGTCCACCATACTCCCCGATTTTATTCCGAAGATGAAGGAACCACTTCGTGGCATTCGCTTCGGAACTGTCCCAGAGATTCGACAGACAGTAGACCGCTCCATTCGTACCATCAACAGAACAGGCTCTGCTAACAGCATACTACGCCTTCCACATGGCTGGTAACGGGTTCTACACAACGCTGGTGACTGCATTGAAGGACAGTAAATGTGCAAACATGTAACGCTTTTGTATCGGTTTTGAATAAATACTTGACACTAGTTCCAGCCCTCGTATGTGGCCTTTACTTTTAATGAAAAAAAAAAAAAAAAAAAAAAAAAAAAAAAAAAAAAAAAAAAAAGCAACGTGGGAAGCATTACGTCTGACTGACGCACTTAGATTAATTGCACTGTGATACTTTGCACTGGAAATGAAATGTTTCTAAAGCTACTGGACCAAACTGCTATGGTCATCAGTCCTTACACTAAAAAACTACTTTAACTTCCACTAACGACAACAAACACGCACACACACACACACACCTAAAGACAACACACACGTCCATGTTCAAGGGAGGACTCGACCCCTCGACGGCGAGCAACCGTGCGATCCGCGCCTCAGACCGCTCGGCTACTCCGCCGCGGCGACGCGCCTCAATGCGCTCGGCCGCTCCGCCGCGGCCAAGTTTCTCTGTTCAACATTCACTATGATAAATAATCTATCTATTATCTGTTGCACTGCTTACCGACACTATGTCGGATATTACAACTATAAAAGTGGTTCGATGATGCCCTGCGAAAAAATGTTCAAAAGTTCAAATGTTTGTTAAGCTTATGGGACTTAACTACGGGGTCATCAGTCCCTAAACTTACAAACCACCTATCATCTACCTTATACTAAGGACGGCACAAATATCCATGCCCGACGGGGGATTCGAACCCCCGACCGTAGTGGCCGTGCAGACCGTGACTGGAGCGCCTCAGTCCCCTCGGCCACCGCGGCCGGCTGCCCTGCGAAGCATTTGTGATTTGGATAGTACCCTTGTGAATGTGGATGTAAGAATTAAAAGAAATAATTTATTATGGAAAGGTGCCAAGAATGCTGTGATGTGGTGAATGAAATAAAAATGCGAAGATGACAGTTTAATCTACGGAAATCGATCTGAATAAAGATTATAAGCGATCTTCGCTTCCCCCCCCCCCCCAAAGTATGACAAAAGTTTATATAATACAAATAAATCACGTCACGTGTCATATGAGGATTACCAATGATGCACGATGGAGTGGTTTCAGATAGGAGCCATCCGCTTTCTGTATCAGCAGGTGGGCCAGTCGGTTCGGCCAAGTGTCAATGATTCGCTGCGAAATGCGAGTGACTGAGGAAGTGAAAATTGGTAAACCAACAAGAACGACGTGGGCGTACGCACGGCAGAGTTAGAGCTCATGCAGACAGTGGGCAAACATCGGGGCCGACAACTCAAAGAAGCTGCTTGCCTGAGACTGAAACGTTGCCACGGTAGATGAAACCAAGTTAAATAGCGCGAACAGCTACGAGCATGATAATGTATTGCACAAGAAAATCAAAGGATCATTTTCTTCGAGTAGCCGTAAACTGTGTTCCACTGCTTCATAGAAACTTGAAATTTGTCGAAAAGGTGGCTATAACAGTCCTCTCTGCAGGAGCGTTGGCTACCCGCAAGCACGGAGACGATTCACTCAGCAGGTGGGGTGTGGTAGGGGGGGGGGGAGGGGAGGGGGAGCATATACGGGGAAAAAAAAAGAAAAACAGAGCTTAAAAATTCAAATGTTTGTAAACCAATTGGATTACACTGCTATGGTCATCAGTCCCTAGACTTACCAACTGCCGCGCGGGATTGGCCGTGCGTTCTAAGACGCCTTGCTGTGAAGTGCGCGTCCATTCCCCGTCGGAGGTTCGAGTCCTCCCTCGTGTATGTGTGTGTGTGTGTGTGTGTGTGTGTGTGTGTGTGAGAGAGAGGGGGGGGGGGGGGGGAGAGAGAGGGAGAGAGGGAGAGAGACCGTTGCAGTTTCTTGGGCCCATATCTTTACAAACATCTGAACATTTTTTGAACTTATAAACAATATAAATAATTACTATACTCGACAAAATCGACTTGCGAGTCAGCAACTCCACTAATATTTGCAATGATGTATTGTCCGATTATCAATCAGTAGTTGCAAGTGGTTTTTTATTTGCATTTACATGTTTCGTTGCATCAGGATCATCTTCAGAATCTTCGTAGTTCCGACTGTGACACGCCTCGTCTATGTTGTGACAATAGCATAGCCTCGTTGCAGTTGCAATTACGAAGAATATGAAGATGATCCTGATGGATCGAAACACTTGCAAATGTTTCTTGGGCCCATATCTTTACAAACATCTGAACATTTTTTGAACTTATAAACAATATAAATAATTACTATACTCGACAAAATCGACTTGCGAGTCAGCAACTCCACTAATATTTGCAATGATGTATTGTCCGATTATCAATCAGTAGTTGCAAGTGGTTTTTTATTTGCATTTACATGTTTCGTTGCATCAGGATCATCTTCAGAATCTTCGTAGTTCCGACTGTGACACGCCTCGTCTATGTTGTGACAATAGCATAGCCTCGTTGCAGTTGCAATTACGAAGATTATGAAGATGATCCTGATGGATCGAAACACTTGCAAATGTTGACTGATAATCGGACAATAAATCATTTCAAATAAATGAATTATACTAAGTACAACTTACAGACAGGCACCCATGCCTGAGGGACGACTCGTGCCTCCGGCGGAAACGGCCATCTAGTTGGTTGCATGACGCCTTATATCACGCGGCCATTTCGCGCGGCACCAAGTTTCAGCAAAATTCTGCCCAACGCCAGTTATAGCACGATGTGCAGCAGGCAGTTAAAGACTTCTGCATGCAGCATGGCACATACTTAAACCTAGCTACCTTGTAGTGAAACTGGATGATATTGTTATCAGTCATACGTCGAAAAAGGGATACGCACTACCGGCAGTCAACAAAGCCATCTATAGATTTTAATTATCGATACATCGATAACGGCATCGGCTATTGCACAGTCATCGTGGCGAAGTGGCCGAGCGCATTGAGGCGCTATGCTACGATGCGCGAGGCCGTTCCCCGACGGGGGTTCGAATCTCCCCTCGGGCATGGATGTTAGTGCGGTCTTTAGTATAAGGTTGTTCATAAGTAGTTCGTAAGTTTAGGGACTGATGACCCCGCAGTTAAGTCCCTTAAACTTAACAAACATTTGGACATTTTATTGCCCAGACCTCCTTTAGCCGTTGTCCATTGCTGGCCTTGCTCCGTTACTGATATGTTAAGCACTACATTGGAATGCTGCCACAGCCGTTTATTTCTTTTGTGTTGTTAAGATAAGTTTCCAATTATGAATAAGGGGAAACACCAGATAAACCGACTTTCATTTGTCCACTAGCCTTATGATAAGTTAAAATACGTACTACTAAATAGCTTATTTATCTATTTACAGCAGAGCAGTCGTTATTTGGAGTAGCAATATTTCAGCATATCATAAGGCACCTCACTCAGTATGTGTAATACTTTTTAAAGTTAGGTTTAAAATAGTTTATCTAGAGGATGGATACGTTGCAATGCCAACACGATTAAAAGAACCAATAATCTCAGAAATAAAATAATAGACTTACGCTTCCTAAATCAGTATGCAAGGTATTTATATCGATGCAAAAATTAATGCAGATTTTGCGAAACACCAAGCTACAGTCGTGGCTGACAGGCAGCGAGCTTGGTGACATGCAACCGAGTCGTTACCAGTGTTCAAATACAAAGAAACACTTCTCATCTGATAATCTGACTTCGTTTGGAATAACAACTGAAGATTCTTCTGGCGTATATTGGAACAATTTTTAAGAAATGTTTTCCTCAATTTTGTATACAAAATATTGCAGTATTTATAAGGAGGTCTTACAAACGCTAACTATGCGCATAAAATGTAAAACATATGTTAGCCTAAGTTTGTCTTTAGAATAAATAGAAAACATGAGCCTTTGTAAATTTCTCTTTAACCATTCGGATCTCCCTCCCCCCTTTGACTATATCCTGGCTGCGTCACTGCTCGGGCGTGGACGTTTGTGCTGTCTTCAGTATAAGTTTATAAGTTAGTTCATAAGTAGTTTGTAAGTTTAGGGACTGATGACCCCGCAGTTATGTCCCATAAGCTATACAGACATTTGAACTTTGGAACTATAGGATGGATGATCAGGGTCTTAATCTTCATTCTCCAAAAGCTTCCGTTTTCGACTTTTCTGACTTGTTGTTCCATCATATTTCACAACTGTTAGTCGCTTCATCAGGAAAAGAGGAAGGAAGGAGAGGAGAAAGGGAAGGATACGGGTTTTAAGGAAGTGGAAAAGGAGTCATTCCAATCCCAGGAGTGGAAGGACTTACCTTAGGGGAAAACAGGAAGGTAAACAAATACACAAACATCTACACGCAAACACACCTAGGCAGACATTTGTAGAAAGCAAAGAAGTTGGACAGAGATTCCACTTGACGCAGAGGCTCTGTCCATAGAACCGACGCAAAGATGTTAAAGATGGTGGGCGGGAATTTGAATTTAGCGGAGGTTGAGACCATCTCCGGAGTTCTAACCTCCTTGGCTATTACGCTCTCGATGTCATGAGCGAATGACGCAAGTTGAGTTTCAGACGATCTTTGCTTTCGGCACACATGTTGATTGCTGCAAAGTAGACTTCAGGTCTCCAGGAATGTCATAATGGGTGACGACGATTCGCTTAAAACAAGCCGCGCGGGAGTAGCTGAGCGGTCTGGAACGCCACGTTGCGAATTGTGCGGCCTCCCGCGTCCAAGTTTCGAATCCTTCCTCGGGCGTGTTCAAATGTTTGTAAATCTATCGGACCAAACTGCGTGGTCATCAGTCCGTAGCTTACAAACTACTTAAACGTAGGTAAACTAACCTAAGGAGAAACACACACACACACACACACACACACACATGCCCCAGGGAGGACTCGAACCTCCACGGCGAGCAACCGCGCGCTCCACAGCGAGACGCTTTAGACCGCTCTGCTTCTCCACCGCGGCAAAATAAGGAGAGACGGCGATACTATTCAAAGCTTAGCTGTCGATTGAAGCCAGTCCGCCATCTTGTGGAACCAAGGAAATATGTTGTCAGATTAAAGCACTCTGTGGTTCTTGTCCTTTTAACGTTCATGATTCAATGAGTGTCGAGTACATATTTGATATACTATACTTTTGTGCACAAGTACAGACCAGATAGTTGAATACGCACTAGTCCCACACATGTTATTGACACCATAATAAGGCGACAATGGCTTCATTTCTGTAGCGTTAAGGACATCTCCCCGTATTCTAACCTCCTTGGCTACTACGCTCTGGGTGTCGTAAACGAATGGCGCAAGTACAGTTTCAGACGATCTTTGATTTCGGAAACCATGTTGATTGCTGCAGATGAGACTTCAGGTCTCCAGGAATGCCATAGTGGGTGACGGCGCTTAAAATAAGTCGAGAGCGAGTAGCCGAGCGGTCTGGAGCGCCACGTTGCTGATCGCGCGGCCTCCTGCGTCGGAGGTTCAATTCTTCCTCGGGCGTGGACGTTTGTGCTCTCTTCAGTATTAGTTCATAAGTAGCTTTGTAAGTTTATGGACTGATGACCTCGCAGTTAAGTCCCATAAGCTTAAAAAACATTTGAACATTTTGCTGAAAACAGTCGTTATGCCGACAGTTAGCGGCATCCAACATCGACATAAGGACATATGCTGCAGCTTTGCCAGCTAGTGCTCTGACGGCAGAAATTACGGTAAAAACTGCAAAATTACTAAAAAATTTCCGGGCTATTATGCCGTGGTCTAGTGGATTTATTGTCGAAACCCAACGTATCGTCCCCGACTGCGGATGACATTCTCAGGGGGAATCGTAGCACTTTCAATGTCCGATACACAACCTGGCTCGCTACTTTAGCACTGAGCCAGGGTGTGTATCGGACATTGAAAGTGCTACGATTTCCCTTGAGAATGGGAAAGAGATTCAAACAGATTGAGTGCCAAATAGGAGGAACAAAGTTAGAACAGGTAAACAGTTTCAAGTACCTGGGATGTATTTTCTCACAGGATGGCAATATAGTGAAAGAACTGGCATCTAGGTGCAGCAAAGCTAATGCAGTGAGTGCTTAGCTAAAATCTAGTCTCTTCTGCAAGACGAAGTAAGTACCAAGACTAAGTTAGCAGTGCACCGCTCTATCTTTCGACCAACTTTGTTATATGGGAGTGAAAGATGGGTGGATACAGGTTACCTTATTCAGATGAGATCAGATGTTCAGATGTTTGTAAATCTATCGGACCAAACTGTGTGGTCATCAGTCCGTAGCTTACAAACTACTTAAACGTAGGTAAACTAACCTAAGGACAACACACAGACACACCCATGCCCCAGGGAGGACTCGAACCTCCACGGCGAGCAACCGCGCGCTCCGCAGCGAGACGCTTTAGACCGCTCGACTACTCCACCGCGGCTTACCTTATTCATAAGGTAGAGGTAACAGATGTGAAAGTAGCAAGAATGATTGCAGGTACTAGTAGATGGGAGCAATGGCAGCAGGGTGTCCATAATGAGGAAATGAAAGAAAAACTGGGAATGAACACCATAGATGAAGCAGTTAGAGCAAACAGACTGAGATGGTGGGGTCATGTTACACGCATGGGAAAAGCAAGGTTACCTAAGAGACTCATGAGTTCGGCAGCGGAGGGTAAGAGGAGTCGAGATAGACCTGGAAAGAAGTACTTAGATTCGGTGCAGAATGATTTTGAAGTAAAAGGCATATCATCAGACGAGGCATCAATGTTAGCACTGAATAGGGGATCATGGAGGAATTTTATTAGAGGTACTATGCTCCAGACTGAACGCTGAAAGGCATAATCAGTCTCTAATGATGATGATGATGATGTCCTCCGCAGTCGGGGACGAAACGTTGGTTTTCGACAATAAATCCACTAGACCACGGCATAATAGCCCGGAAATTTTTAGTAATTTTGACCATTCCGGCCGTGAAAGTTCGCATTTTACGGTAAAAGTTGCGCCGAAAGTGAGACAGAGTGAGACAGAGATGGCGAGTGTGTGAGACGCGCTCGGCGGAGCACGCAGTGCGTGCACGCAGCGGCGCGGTGGCGCTTTCGTTGCCAGCACCTGTTCGCCGGCGGCTGCCGCCTAGAGGGCGGAGAAACGCACCGCGGCGCAGCTGACGCCCTCTTCAGCCCAGGAGGCCGCCCAGCCAGGCACAAGACAGCCTGTCCAAACGGAACGTCCCAACTCGCAGCCCACGCCGTACAAGTCAGCGTCTGTCCGGAATCCGGAAGGAGGCGGTCCTCCTAGATCTTAATCGGCAGTAATCGCTGCAAGTCTTTTGACCGCGGCCGAAGAGAGAATTGTTTCTGGCCGCCGACAACCTCTGCGAGCCAATACAGAACGGGGCGTAAACGTGGCGTACAGTCACACTTAACGATAATTACGCCTACGACGGCGCTAGTGTAGCACTCCCAAATCTGCCAGGAAGTTTCATATCAGAGTGAAAGTTTCATTCTGGATTTCGCTTCTCGTCTCTTTCAAGGCCACTGAATGCAATGCAATGCCTAAGTTGAAATTTTCTGTCAGACTGGGACTCGAACCCTTTTTTTGTGTTTTCTTTTAATTATCATTTTTGCTTTTTTATTCTTCCGGTAGATCGGGGTATTTCTTCTACGAAGTTCTTGAGATCTTGCGTTTGTTTTATTACGGAGACACGTTTTATATCCGCACCGAAATGGTCATTTGCCTGTTTGAAACTTACATACAATCATATACGTATACTTCGTGTTTATTTCATGTCCGGTTTCGGTCAATGTAGACTGTCTTCAGATGACTAGTACCGTGATGACATGTGGTAGCGCCGGCCGCGGTGGCCGAGGGGTTCGAATCCCCCCTCGGGCATGGATATTTGTGCCATCCTTAGGACTAGCTAGTTCATAAGTAGTTTGTAAGTTTAGGGACTGATGACCCCGTAGTTAAGTCCCATAAGCTATACAAACATTTCAACATTTTTGAACATGTGGTAGCCGCACAAAAGTAGACGTGGAGTAGTCCACATTCGTGCGGCTCGCCATGACCAATGCGACCGCCTTCCATTTGGTGTTAGTCATCTGAAGATAGTATACATTGACCGAAACCAGACATGAAATAGAAACAACAATTCTGCGGCCTGGACAGTTTTAATACTAATTTTAACCATTATTTTAAGATCGCTGTTCCCCATTATGCTTTCTAAAAAAAATGTGTATATGTTTGCAATGGATTGAGTGATTGAGAGACAAGTTATATAAGTACCGGGTGATCAAAGAGTCAGTATAAATTTGAAAACGTAATAAATCACGGAATAATGTTTTTAAACATAGCTTCTCGACTGCAGCAACTGTAGGTTTACAATATTTGACAAAGTTCAGGCCAACCAGTTCCAAAATTTGATAAAATACCTTGATCTAGATTTCGGCACCATTTAAGGGTGCCTTCATCAGAAGAATAAAAAAAACATAAGACATGCAATCACGAGCAGTGTGCTCAAGTTTAAATTTATATGTTTGAACTTCAGCACACTGCTCGTAATTGCACGTCTTATGTTTTAATTTTTATTCTTCTAATGAAGGCACCCTTAGATGGTGCCGAAATCTAGATCAAAGTGTTTTCTCAAATTTTGCAACTGGTTGGGCTGAACTTTGTCAAATATCAAAGAATAATGCACATTGAGAGGTAAAAATTGACACACATGCTTGGAATTATATGGGATTCTATTAGAACAAAACAAATAAATAAATAAATAAAAATAAAGTTCAAAAAATGTCCGACAGATGGCACGTCATTCTCGTTTTGTAACTGCTACCGAGACGGGTGAGAGGTACGCCGATATGTTACAGAATCGCATCATCCCCAGCCTGGCTGGTTAACACCTGCTGGAACGTACGATTTTTATGCAGGATGGCGCTTCACCCCATATTGCTAGATGTGTGAAACATCTCATGCGCGCATCGTTTGCTGGTGATCGTGTGCTCAGCCGCCACTTTCGTCATGCTTGGCCTCCCAGGTCCCCGGACCTCAGTCCGTGCGATTATTGGCTTTGGGGTTACCTGAAATCGCAAGTGTATCGTGATAGACCGACATTTCTAGGGATGTTGAAAGACAACATCCGACGCCAATGCCTCACTATAACTCCGGACATGCTTTACAGTGCTGTTCACAACATTATTCCTCGGCTACAGCTATTGTAGAGGAATGATGATGAACGAGCATTTCCTGTAAAGAAGCCGCGGTGGAGTAGCCGAGCGGTCAAAAGCGTCTCGCTGCGGAGCGCGCGGTTGCTCGCCGTGGAGGTTCGAGTCCTCCCTGGGGCATGGGTGTGTGTGTTTGTCCTTAGGTTAGTTTACCTATGTTTAAGTAGTTTGTAAGCTACGGACTGATGACCACACAGTTTGGTCCGATAGATTTACAAACATTTGAACAGTGATTTATTAAGTTTTCAAATTTATATTGACTTATTGATCACCCGATATATCTATAAAATAGATGTATGTACGAGGGGCGTTTGTAAAGTCCGTGCAAAAATAAAAGCTACTAATGTGTTTGGGGACAACCATTTTTATTTTTCGACATTCTCTTCATTTCAGAATTTCACACTTCGTTCAACGTTGTTCTAATTTGTTGATCCTTTCCGAATAATAGGAATTCTCCAAGCCTGCAACAATCAACTCCTCGTTTGAATGAAATCTACGTCTCGCCCGCCATTTCTTCATATTGGGAAACAAATAGCAGTGCGTGGGAGTCAAGTCATGAGAATAGGGGGGATGTAAAACAAGTTGAAATCCTATTTCCAATAATTTTGCGACCACAACTGCTGAGGTGTTTGCTGGTGCAATGTTGTGATGGAAAAGGACATTTTTATGGGCCACTCGCCGACCTTTTTCTTACAGCTCGATTTTCAAACGGTCCAGTAACATGAATAATATGCACCTTTAATAGTTTTACCATGTTCCAGACAGTCATTGAGGAATGTCCCTTGCGAATCATGAATGACCTTCGCCATAACCTGTCCGGTCAAAGGACCGGTCTTCTTCTATTTTGGTGCAGATTCTCCCTTGGTAACCCATTGCTTAGATAGTTCTTTGGTTTCAGGAGTATAGTAATGTATCCATGTTTCATCCACAGTGACGAAACGACTTTTAAAGTCCTGCGAATTCTTCCTGAACAGCTGCACATCTTTCTTGCAACACTTCACATGATTCCGTTTTTGGTCAAGCGTGAGCAATCGCGGCACCCATCTTGCGGTTAGCTTTCTCATGTTCAAATGTTTATGCAAAATATTATGTACACGTTCATTCGAAATGCCCACAGGAATTTTGGGAAGATGTGATTCGTCAGTAAAGGCGATTGCATATAAAACGCTTGTGCGATCCCATCTTCATTATTGTACAAATGTTTCGGATGCCTACCAGATCGGTTTAAAGGACTACGCTGAAGCAATTCAGAGGCGGGAGGCTAGTTTTGTTACTTGACGTTAGATCAATGCGCAAGTTTTATTGAGATGCTTCGAGAACTCAATTGGGAGTCGCTGGAGGGAAAGCGACGTTCTATTTCGAGAAATATTGTCGCAGAAATTTAGAGGGCCCGAATTTGAAGCGGACTGCAGAACGATTATACTGCCGTCAACTTACATTTCGCGTAAAAACAACAAAGATAAGTTCAGAGAGATTAGGGCTATTACAGTGATAACAAGCATTCGTTTTTCTCTCGTTCTATATGGAACACGAATGCGAGTAACTAGTAGTGGTTCTGAGTGACCTCCGTCACGCATCTTTGGAAGGATTGCGGAATATGTATGTAGAATGTAGATGTCAGAAACGTTTCCAGGTGAATCACAACCCTGTTACAAATTATATCGAAGCTGTCACCTACAAAGGCATGCTAAATTTAAACGAACACAAAATTCCCAGGATTGGCGATCCTACACAGCAGTTCGAAATTTACTTATCGCAACGAAACGCTTTCTCGAAATTTGACTGAAAACCCAAAGAGATTTTGGTCATATGTTAAATATACTAAGGGCAAAAGACAAATAATACCCTCACTACGTGATAGTAATGGCGATCCTGCCGATAACAGGGCTACTACAGCAGAGTTACTAAACATAGCTTTTAGAAACTCATTCGCCAAAGAAGACGACACCAATATTCCAGATTTCGAATTACGAACAGAGGCCGTAATGAGTAACGCAAAAGTAGACATCATCGGAGTAGTGCAGCAAGTAAAATCACTTAACATGAACAAGTCTTCTGGTCCTGATTGTATACCGATTTCTATCTGATTATGCTGAAGCGATAGCTCCTTACTTAACAGCCATGTACTACAGCTTTCTCATAGAAGGATCTGTACCAAAAGATTGGAAAGTTGTACAGGTCACACCTATATTCAACAAAGGCAATAAGAGGAATCCACTAACCTACAGGCCTATTTCATTGACGTCAATTTGCAGCAGGGTTTGGGAACATATCCTGTCTTCAAATATTGTGAATTATTTCGAACAGAACGATCTATTGACCCAAGGCCAACACGGATTTAGAAAATATCGTTCATGCGAAACACAACTAGCTCTTTATTCACACGAAGTGATGGGCGCTATCGACAAGGGTTCGCAAATTGATTCCGTATTTCTTGATTTCCAGAAGGCTTTTGACACCGTACCTCACAAACGGCTTTTAATCAAATTGCGTGGTTACGGTATATTGCCCCAAATTTGCGACTGGATGTGGGATTTCCTGTCAGAGAGGACACAGTTCGTAGTAATCGATGGTAAGGCATCGACTGAAACAGAGGTGATACCGGCGCGTTCCACAGGGTAGTGTTATTGGTCCTCTGCTGTTCCTTATTTACATAAACGATTAAGAGGAAAATCTAAGTAGCTCTCTTAGGTTGTTTGCAGATGACGCCGTCATTTACCGTCTAGTAAAATCATCTGAAGATCAAAACCAACTGCAGAACGATCTGAATAAGACATCAGTATGGTGTAAACATTGGCAATTGACTCTAAATAATGAGAAGTGTGAAGTCGTCCACATGAGTACGAAGTGTTCTTTCTTCCCGCGTGCTATTCGAGAATGGAATAGGAGATAAATAGTATAATGGTGGTTCGATGAACCCTATGCCAGGCACTTAAATGTTATTTGCAGAATATCCCGTGTAGATGTAGATTGTCACGCTCTGTATCTATGCGTATCGCTATCCCTTAACTTTTGTCACCTAAGTGTACATAAAGCCTCACAGCGACAGTTTAAGGAAACTAGACGCTGTAGAATAAGCCAAGCCGAGGCGCGTAAGCTAGCGCCAAAGCGGTGCAGCGAGTGGCAAGGCCGTCCCTATCACCAGTATCCGCTAATAACTGCCCGACACCTGCTAACTGAGCTTCCTCGAAGCTGTCGCCTACTAAAACACGCATTAACTTCGTAACTGTGGAAGTTCACCGTTTATTTTTAGCGAGTGAGTCTCTTAGCAGGCCAAAAGATACCAAACAAGTAAAACGGCTAGTATCGATGCTCGCGGTTTGTCAACCAGCACGGAAAAAACTGATTAGGTTAGTAATTGCAAGCTATAGCACGATGTGTGTCGTTGGGTAGCCTACTACCTGCTATTTTTTTCACTGTTCATTTCCCAAAAGAAGAAAGAAGGAAGTAAGATTAGGGTTTATCGTCCTGGCGACAGCGTGGTCATTACAGACGTACCTCAGACTGATTGCTTGCGTAAGGATGGGGAAGGATATCGACCGTATCCTTTCAAAGGAACCATGCGGCATTTGCCTGGAGCGAATTAGGGACATCTCGGAAAATCTAAATCTGGATGGCCGGAAGTGGAGTTGAACCACCGTCCTCCCGGTTAGAATCCAGTGCGCCATCTCTCTCTATCTCTCTCTGTGTGTTTTTGCACTCCCAGATAGAAGGACGAATGAACGACCCCCTATTCGCTGACGTGCGAGTCCCAATCTTTATCTATATAAAAGCGAAAGGATACTCGTGATTTCTTAATTTATCCTGGCGAATAACAACTTCGAAATCGACGATTTTGGTACCTGGCAGCATACCCGTAAGTTTTTCGAACTCACTCACTCACTAACTGCTTCTCGAAAACTACTTCACCTTTGAAGCTGAAATTCGGCAGGAATGTAGTTTATAGGCAGAAGACGTCAGCTAAGAATATTTTGCGATAGGGCTGATAGTTCAGTAGATATGACGTCATAAACAATGAAAAATTCCCCGTCTTGCAGCACGAGATAGTATGACTTTATCACTCCACTATTTGAGAAGAAGAGCACATAGAGACTTGCGACAAGCTTTAAACATAATTTCAAACTTTTGGGAAACTTTTTCTCGCTGACAATCCCATCAGAATGATTAAAGGAAAAAAGTTTATTGCTTACTACTATATGACTTTGATAACAGCAACTTAAAATTTTGTCTATTTTGTATACCTTCCACACTCGCTTAACATCTTCCCCTATGCCACAACGTAATACGCAAGCAGCCGCACATAGATGCACACCAGCATATCATTTATGAGAATAGAGAATGATAAACATAAATTTATCCATGTTATTTGGATGTTTTTGAGGTCTGCGACTGTATTATAAGCTTTTTTGGAATGATTAATGCTGCATCAGTCACTATTTATAAATATTTTTATTGGCACGACGCGTTTCGGCAGCATGCTGCCATCATCGGGTGCATGTTTACAGTTACTGGTCCCAAGGGACACATAATGGACCTGTATGAAGAACTAGAAATCTTCATCCATGAGAAAATACATGGTGAACTTCTACTTAATGATAAACTGGAAAGCAACAATACTAATTTTTTCAAAAATTTCTCCAGTATTGAATGCATTTTTCATTAAAATATAAAATTAATAAAAGTAAAATATAAAATTAAAATGTAACACTGATCAATTCTTCAAAATGTAGCAACTTCTGTTTAAACTCATGCATATTCACCATATACTGATGTAAGTAGTTTATCTTAGCTTTTAAGGATCTTTGCATAGTAACCTTCAAATACAAAATGTCCACATGTGTTATAAGTGTATTTGTACTATGTGCTTGTGTTGTGTGTGCCAGACAACAAGTTTATCAAGATTAGCAAAACTGTAAGTAAACAAAACACTACAATAATCCAAAAACTATAATGATGAAACATAATTGTAAAAATAGCTTTATCTTCCTAACAGGTTAAAACTGTACAAACATAACCTCACTGGCATCCACAACACAAAACACAATACATCAAGAATGTAACCAGTAACTGTAAACATGCACCCGATGATGGCAGCATGCTGCCGAAACGCGTCGTGCCAATAAAAATATTTATAAATAGTGACTGATGAAGCATTAATCATTCCAAAAAAAAAAAAAAAAAAAAAAAAATAAATAGAGAATGATATTTAGGTGCTGTCAGACATCCCTGGGGCACCCCAGACGATACTCCTATCTTCGATCAAAATTTGCTTCAACCTGAAAAGTCAGCTGTTGCTGAAGATTGTCTGAATAAGGGACACAAGATGTTATATGATAAAACTAAACTGATTGCTACTGCTTTCCGCTACTGGGAATGTGTTCTTAAAGAATCCATAGAAATTCGTATGGACGATAATATTAATAATAGGGACAAGGGCTTCGCTCTAAGTAAAACTTGGAAGCCAATCATATCTCATATTAAGCAACAACGGTCTTCATTCCGACCTGCTGTTTCTTTTAACTAGTCTTGTTTCGACCCATCGTTTTGCCGATTTTCTCCGCCGGCGCACTACGAGTTCTGTTGCGCCAGGAGGGCCTCTACTTTGGTTTCGCGCACGCGCGGTGGGTCGTCAGCGGTGTATAAAGGGGCCGCTGTTTCTGTTCTGCCTCACGTAGCTGACTCGCCAGCGTGAGGAGAGGAGCCGTCGCGCCGCTGACGGGCGATCGCCGCGCACCTGACTCCTCACCATGTCCGAACGCGGCAAGATCGGTTCCCGGCAGCGCCGACCACGGGTCGGGCTGCTGCGAATCCTTCTTGAGCATCTAGCCACGGAGGTGAAGACTTTCACCGCAACGACACGGAAGACACGGCGGAGGAGCAAACGGAAACTATTGCAATGTTTCCTTTGCCAGAGACTGGGACACGTCGCCCAGTCGTGCACGGCTACGCCAGCGTGTTTACGTTGTGCACAGGCGCACGACACGCGTGAGTGCACGGAAAAGCGGGACGCCCCGAAACGGTGCGCTAACTGTGGCGGACCGCACACCGCAAACTTCCGGAGATGCCCCTACATCGTAAGCTGGTGCAACGAACGTGAGAAGAGGCGAGCAATCGGAGGCACGTCTCCTGAGAAGAAGACGCCAGCCCACCCCCTACCCCCTCGCCAGCGAGAGGGCGGGGGACGCAAGGTCGAGCGGCGCAGCGCACATGGAAACCACCGCCCCTCGACCGACGACGCAATCCGAGCCCTACAGGCCGCGATGGCGGACGAGAGGGCCCGGTACGAATTAGAATTAGCCGCAGCACGCCGCCGGATTGACGTCCTGGAACGGGAACTGTCTGTGTTGAAGACGGACCTTGCGGCCCCACGATCTCCCCCACAAGCGGGGGAGGCGGCTTGGCTTCGCGCCATTCCGCATTCCGGCGCACACGTCGCTCCGGGAGGTGCGAGCCCCGCACCGGTCACGTCACCGCGGTCCAGCACGACGTCGCTGGAGATGGACCTCGCGTCAGCCCAGGAGGCTGACGGTGACGATGGAGAAGAGGGCGCGCGGGACGACTGTCTGCCTATGCCGACCACGACCAGTGTCCAGGCGGTGTTAAAGAAGATAGCCTCCTCCATCGAAGACAACTCCTATCCCCACTTTGATAACCCTTACCCCTTCCTTTCCCCTTCCCAAAAACCGAACCTGCCATACGTGCCTTCCAAACTTACTCACGATGAAATGTTCCCTATCCGGGAACTCATATCCAGGAAAGAGTTTCAATTAATCAATGCCCATCCCGTCTTCTCCCGCAACCAATGGAAGTTGGTGGCGGAGCTGGCGAATGGATTCGTCTTGCAGCGAATGGTCGCTTCCGGCCGGAGGAAACACGACACCTCGCCGGAAGATACCCTCAGCGAAACTTCCACAAAATCTGTACCCAAGAAATCCAAAAAAGGGACACCCACGTAGGTCGGCTAAGGGCTCCAGAAGCCTATGGACGCCTGAGCCTACAAATGAATGCTTTATTGAAAATAAAGATTTGACCCCTTACCTTTCATCCCACGGAAAGGCGCAAAGCGCCGAGCCCGAAAGCAAAGTGAAAAAAAAAAAAAAAAAAAAAAAAAAAAAAAAAAAAAAAAAAAAAATGTTCTGCCTCAGTTTCCGGCGAGTAAGTGTTCAGTTGACGACGGTATCCGGCTGCACACCCGAGATGAATTACTGTCATATCTGTGACTATACTGTTGGCTCGTACCTTCATTAGCACTTTGCTGTGTGGCACAGAGTCAGACGCTTTTCGGAAGTGTAGGAATATGAACAAGGCGCGTTTGCCTTCATCCATGCGACGAGCAATTCTCTCAAAACCATGCTGATTCGCGAACAAGATTTTTTTCGTCTTAAGGAAATTTATTGTAATCAAATTGAGAATATATTCAAGAATTATGAAGTAAATCGACGTTAGTGATATTGGTCAGTAATTTAGGGGCAGTTCGTGCACCCTTCATACATGTAATTAGTTACCTGCATTTTCCCCCCCAATCACTTGGGACTTCACGCCGGGCAGTCGTCGAAGACTGGCGAGGTTTGCTGTCACCACGGATCAGACGTACGAGGGGTTTTCAAATAAAAAGGTACGAAACGTCTTAACAACCACACATGTTGAAATGTTAATATGTCGCCGTGGGATAACGTAGTACGACATCTAGGGAAGCGAAGCTTGCGTCTTCACCTCCCCCTAAAATATTCAAGGCTGTGCCCTCAACGGGCAAAGTGATGCTCACCGCCTTTTTCGAAGTCCGTGTTCCGATACTCATCGAATTCCACGAGCACGGAAAAACCATTAACTCTTTATTTGGCACACACAGAAATCACGAAAAGAAAACGTATTGTGTTACTTAAATGAAATGTGTAGGGCCTTGTGAACTGATTTCTACGATTTTTTTTCAAAATATAGTGTCTGGTTTGTAAGTAACATTGCCCATAAACTTCGCATGGTGGTACAGTATAAATACTACAGTGTTGTTCTTATGACTGTAGAAATTATTGTATTTTGGACTGCTTCATGTGAAAAGCGTGAAAACAAGTCGTTTTTGGTGCAAAGTTCAGAACAGTTCCACGATTTCCACATTTTACACTCAAGTATCCCTGAGGACAAAACTTGCAAATTCCTTTTCGCCCGTAATTTGTCAACTGACAACGTATTGTTATATCTGTCATACTGTACATTATTGACTGGTACAGGAGGTGCTGTTTCGTTCTTCTTTCGGACTTATTGCCCATTTTGTAGTGGCCTACCAGGACTCCTCTTCATAATAAATATAAATCCATTTTCAGTCTCCCATATAAGAACTCGTCAACAATTATCCATAATAATTGAACTTCAAGGCTACCTCTTTCCATTTTATAAATAGTTTTCCATGCATCACGAAAAATATTGTCATAAAATTGAAACAAACATGTACCTCGGTGACGTATGCTTAAAGTGCCCGCTAAAGATTCAATTTATTGCTAAACTTTGTGTAAAAGACAACGAAACATCACTTTATTGGAGAGAGTTTAAAGCGCTGTTGCCCATACAAGGATGATATTTATGTTTCAGAAAACCACGCGCAATTTTGATGTTGCTTGAGATCAACATTGCCAAATAAATGGTTAATGAAGATGTGTGCTGTGAGACACTCCGTAGACTATCCAACAAGAGCAAACGGCTTGGGCCACTTACGGAGGGAGTGACTGATTCTGCTCCAAAATAAACGCACGTCTACACGTCTCTAGGATCACAGAAAGTGTACTGACCAAATTCAAGTGCGAGCAGCTTGAATATCCATCCTACATGCGCCCTGTGACTTAGTCCGCTAATTAAACGTCTCAAAGGGAAGCGCTTCAACTTGGACGACGAACTGAAGGACACAGCAGAGGACTGGCTCTTGTCACAGCCACAGGAATTTTGGCAACAGGGATCCCTTCGGTTCGTTAACAGTGGGATAGTTGTACTCAAGCCTCTGGTGATAACTTTTGAATAAAGACTTCAATTATACCCACAGTGCCGTTTCCTACCTTTTTATTTGAACACCCCTCGCATTTATTATTTATTTTTATTTTGTCCCGTCGTCGGAGGTTCGAGTCCTCTCTCGGGCAAGGGTGTGTGTGTGTAGCCCGTAGTGTTAGTTCAGGTAGTTTGTAAGTCTAGGGATTGATTACCACAGCAGTTTGGTCCAATAGGTTTACAAACATTATTGATAGATCTGAAGCATTGAATTAAAATTTGTGGTGCGGCCGGGAATCGAACCCGGACCTCCATGATTACTAGGCAGACGTCTTAACCGTTAGACTACCACACCACCAACGATTAAGGCGCCTCGGAATAGTCTATGTACGATTTCCCTCCACAACACAAACTTTAATTCAGCTTCTTTGTTCCAAAGATAATTGCCACTACTGCCAAGGCTCTCCATGCAGCGGAATAGCACCTCAGCAATGGACATGGTGGAACAATCCTGTTACGGTGATATAAATATCAATTAATATAATGAAAGAATCCCTGAGACGGATTTACGTCTCAAATATGTCAAAGACATTATTGATAGATCTGAAGCATTGAATTAACAATTTGATAATTTGAAATCTAGAGCGCCATCGCTGTAGGATAACTAACAATCTTTGACTTCAGAGGCACATGAGTGAAAAATGATAAATAAAAATCAAGAATGATTAATCCCCATAGCCCGTAGTGTTAGTTCAAGTAGTTTGTAAGTCTAAGGATTGATTACCACAGCAGTTTGGTCCGATAGGTTAGCAAACATTTGATCATTTGAAATCTAGAGCGCCACCACTGAGGAATAACTAACAATCGTTGACTTCAGAGGCACGTGAGTAATAAATGATAAATAAAAAAATCAAGAATGATTAGTCCCCTCAATAAAGCACATTTAATCTTGTATTAGAAGGCTGTTATTCAGTATACTTAGGATACTGTAATTCCGTTTTAGAGAGCCTTTTAACAGTGGAGCTATCGTAAATTATTTATTGCCTTTCACTGCCAGGAACGGGAGCTAGCTTTCACCAGTAGTTGACGTATGTGGTTCACGGTGTGTTCATTACGTATGTGCTGAAAGTACATCAATACTAACTAACATGCATGAATTCCTCCCCGTCACTTAATATACGAGTTTATTCTAGCAATTGCTTCAGGTTATAAAAGTCTCATTTTCCGCATAGCACGATCATCGTTGCCGGTGGAATAGAGTACGCGTAAAATAAAGCAAGGTGTCAATACATATCGTAAAAAACGGCGCATCTAATTCATTACTGAATTTAAGGAGCAATTGTCTCGCGTTACACTTTGAAATACAAACATTCGATTTCCCCATATTACTTCGTCAGTAGACTGGAAGATAAAATATACGTCGAAACATCACACTTGCGTATATTTACATGTATTAAAGCTGTGACCACGTTGAGGCAGCTGTAGCTTAATGTATGTATCCTTGTACGACGTATTTTGCTCGATTTAAGATTCAGCCTGTATTTTACGAACTAAGATTTACTTTCTTTCGAAATTTTCTGCAAATCAAAACTGTGCGCCACAATAGGACCAGAAATCGAAATATGGTCTTTTTGAAAGTATAGTCATACCATCGGACTATAGTCATACTATGTACGAAAACATATAATATCCCTCTCGTTGAAAGATTCCAATCCAGGTTTCTTAGCATCACTTGTTCGTACCAAAGCAACTGTAAGCCATCCAGAACCACCAAAAACTTCAGTACTTCTAATACTAAAATCAAATCTGGCTCCAACAAATGTAATAGGACCATGTAACACTTCTTCTTCTGCAGTAGTAGTCACTCCATTAGATCCAGGTGTAAAGTCCACAGTATCCACAGCTTTATACACAGGTAACATAGTCACTCAGTCTATTCATTATTTTACTAGGAGGGCGTGGCAATGCTTCGCAGGTGCTAAATTAATATGGGTAACGGATACTGGCCCTACGTCCTAATCCTTCTCGCCCCTCTGTTCCTCCCTCCTACTTCGTTTCCTCCAATCCTGCTCTGCGTATTTCCTCATCCACTGCTCTCTTGATCTTGAGCCTCAATCGTTATTTCAGCAAACGAAACTTTGTTTAGCCCCTGAACTCACAGTCTAACATATATAGTCACGACATTCCCACTGATTTCTATTATAGACTGCGACAGCAGGGCTCCAAGTGGCCGGCAAGCTACATTTCTAAATACGATATTGGATGTGTGCGAATAGTATCGTTTATAGAATGAAACTTTCACTCTGCAGCGGAGTGTGCGCTGATATGAAACTTCCTGGCAGATTAAAATTTTAATCTGCCAGGAAGTTTCATATCAGCGCACACTCCGCTGCAGAGTGAAAGTTTCATTCTGGAAACATCCCTTAGGCTGTGGCTAAGCCATGTCTCCACCATATCCTTTCTTCCAGGAGTGCTAGTCTTGCGTGTTTGCAAGAGAGCTTCTGTGAAGTTTGGAAAGTAGGAGGCGAGGTACTGGCGGAAGTAAAGTTGTGAGGCGGCATCGTGAGTCGTGTCGGGGTAGCTCAGTCGGTAGAGCGCTTGCCCGCGAAAGGCAAAGGTCCCAGGTTCGAGTCCCGGTTCCGGCACACAATTTTAATCTGCCAGGAAGTTTCATATCAGCGCACACTCCGCTGCAGAGTGAAAGTTTCATTCTGGAAACATCCCTTAGGCTGTGGCTAAGCCATGTCTCCACCATATCCTTTCTTCCAGGAGTGCTAGTCTTGCGTGTTTGCAAGAGAGCTTCTGTGAAGTTTGGAAAGTAGGAGGCGAGGTACTGGCGGAAGTAAAGTTGTGAGGCGGCATCGTGAGTCGTGTCGGGGTAGCTCAGTCGGTAGAGCGCTTGCCCGCGAAAGGCAAAGGTCCCAGGTTCGAGTCCCGGTTCCGGCACACAATTTTAATCTGCCAGGAAGTTTCATATCAGCGCACACTCCGCTGCAGAGTGAAAGTTTCATTCTGGAAACATCCCTTAGGCTGTGGCTAAGCCATGTCTCCACCATATCCTTTCTTCCAGGAGTGCTAGTCTTGCGTGTTTGCAAGAGAGCTTCTGTGAAGTTTGGAAAGTAGGAGGCGAGGTACTGGCGGAAGTAAAGTTGTGAGGCGGCATCGTGAGTCGTGTCGGGGTAGCTCAGTCGGTAGAGCGCTTGCCCGCGAAAGGCAAAGGTCCCAGGTTCGAGTCCCGGTTCCGGCACACAATTTTAATCTGCCAGGAAGTTTCAGTATCGTTTATATTGATTTCAACATACTTTTTACATTAGGAAAAGTATGTAGTGTTACAAAAAGAGATAACTCAATAATAATTCCATATTTGTCTTTCTTAAGTTTCGCGTAAGATCCCTGGCAAGGTACAAAACGGTACAGTTTATTTACAATTATCTTGTAACCTACAGATTGTTACTGAAGAATTTCTTTTTCTGTTAAAAATAAAAAATTACTATAAAATGCCAGAAGACCTGCGCTTTGGCAGATATCGTTTTTCTACTTAGGAACGTTAAGGTTTCTTCACTAAAATTCCATTACATTTGATGAGGGTAGAACGTAGGAAACGTATATATAAAGCAATAACTATAGTATTTAACGTACTAAATCATGTGATGGTAAAACGCTACAGACGTGACAATAAAACACACAGTCAAACTGGTTCCCCAAAAAAGAAGACACTAATTTCATAATTGTTGCTACAGATTTTAAAGCTAAACTAATTACACTCAAAAGTATATGCGCGTGTAAGAAATATGTAAAAATGTGCGAAACATTAGACTCCATAACGAATTGATATGCGTGAAAAAACTGTCATAGCAAAAACAGACCATAATATAAATTTATATTTCTCTTACATTTATATTCTACTTAGTTTCATCGGAATAAGCTGCAAATATGCACGTATTCTTAAGTATTTGTTCAAGGCGACTTTGTTCTATGTACCAATGAATCAGTAAAATTCGGCTGTTTTTACATTAATTTCCCGGTTGATATTTTACTAATGCCTGTAACCCAATACTATTTAGTTAATTACGTACATAAATAATTATAAACAAACATTACTTCTACGGCGGCTTGCCCGCCGCTAGTAGCGCTAGTGTCATTGCGGCTGTCAGTTGGTGAGTGTCGCGACTGTAAATGTTAGACTGTGCCTGAACTCGCATGGTTGGAATAAGCATGCACGATATCATGTTAAACTGCAATTGTCAGAGATTCTCCTACAGTTCCAAGCCGTTTAACATTTTAAGCGCGTTCGCAATTAAAACTGAATGCGAGAAAGAAAACAAAACAGCCAATTTTGACAACACGGTATTTTCTTGTTCGCATTCCGTTTAAACAGACTAAACCTGTAAATTACATTCGCTTGAACGTTTATTAAATAATCGTGTAAAACTGTAAAATACTCTTCGAGATTATTAGAAACATCTTTAGTAAGAATAGTAGTATATATTTATGAAAAATATTCCAGCTGGCGATGTGTAGTCAGGGAGATACGCCATCAAAGAAACTGCCAAGAACTTCATTAAACACGACGGAAAGTTTCTTGGTGGAGCAAGACAGTCCTTCTCTCACTGTATAATAACGTATGTTGAATTTTTATTACACGTTTGGTCAACCGTGCGTATTTTATTGATATTTATGCGAGATCATCGTGAATAAAAGGGTTTATACATGATAATTTTACAATTTTTTTGCGGCGAACAGTCAGAAAATGAGGAAGTAAAGTTTCACTCGAAAATGTTTAATGGTTTAGGCGCATTTTGAAATATTTGTTTAGGCTGTTAAACTACTTTGTTAAGTAAAACGTTGTGTGATATCCACAGCAAGGTGATACGAAAGCTCAAAGGCTCGTTGAAACGGGAAAGAGTTTAACAGAAATGCTCAAAAAAATTTACTGCCACACGAATAAGAACAATGCACTTCTCTCGATAGTCGAATTTCAGTACAGAACAACTTCTGGCGTTCAGCTTCTGTGAAACGTCCAGCTACTGAAGACCTCAGACGATGTCGGCCGCAGATGGAGACGAAACGTCTTACCTGCCTTTTGTTTATGAAGCCGATAGTAAAAACAAATGAAAACAGTAAGTAGTGTCAAACAGTTGTAACGGGCTTCCGGATAACAACAACAACAAAGGCTGGTTGGTGGGTCAGATTAAGAGCCGGTTTGTCAATGTCTCGTTAAGTTCCAGTTAAGATTTGAACTTGTCGTTAACGGGGAATTGCGTTTGTCAATGTTTTGTTATTAGTTAACCTGACGTTAAAAGACCTCAAACTGGCCATTACGTTAACGAGTAAAATTCTGCTCGTTACACGGCTAACGACCAGTTAAGTTAGAAGCTGTATGAAAATGGCAGGATTCCAAAGCCCTAAAATACCGCAATATAGCCTATTCTCGTGATAAACACCGATTTATCGAACAAAATAACAGAAGCACTACATTTCTGCAAAACTTGTGTGGAAAGTAGCTATATTGGAAAATTGTCATATTTCTTGCCCCATCCTTGTCGATAGCGATTAGATGAGTTTGATATATTGCAGATATGCAACATAACCTTAAAATTATTGTTGCGATTTCAAAATACAAACTTACGGGTAACGACTAGTTAAGTGAGAATTGGTATGATGAAAATGGCTGGAATAAGAAATTTGGTTGAAAATTACGACAATGTCAATATTTTGGACGCTCTAGAAGTCATTGCCTCCTGTAAGAATTCCTAGACGTATTTATGTTCGTCCAAATCATTTTGAATGCTGGGATAATGCAGAATTTGTTACTCGATTTCGTCTTCGAAAAGCCACTTTGGAAACGCAGCATAAAAAAGTCCATGACCATCTGAAGAGTCCTAGTGAAGATCTAAAATGTGATTTCTTCCTCCGATCTACATGAACAGTGCACTTTCGCCTATGTGCAAGTTATTGCTTGCATTAAGATACTACGCAGCATGTTATCGTACTTAGCACTTTTGCTGTTCTAGATGTTCCACGGACAGCATTGAATTAATTTGCCACAATGTCGCTTCCTTTTCCTGTCGTCGTTTATTTTTTTTTTATTTTTTTTTTTTATTTTTTATTTATTTATTTATTTATTTATTTTTGATTCCAATGTGTCCTTATAATTCTCTATTAAGGACACAAGACTCCCGCACTAACTTCTTGTAAAATTCAAGTTTCTTTCACGTTTGTTTGCCATAGCGCCAAATAACTGTCTGATAACGTCTTTCCTGATAGTCAAATATGGCGAACAGCTGTTTATTCAGACGGCACTTTAATTGTTTCAATTGCCAACATAGTCGAAATATATCGTACCTTCTCGTTCTCTCCAAGTTAGAAAAAGAGAGGTGTATCTGGCAATGACAAAGGCTATGCACTTAACGAGCACATTTAACTGGACGTTAAAGGCATCTTCTCGTTTACTAACGGGAAGATTAACGAGAGATGAACGAACCGGCCCTTAGTGTGATTTTAGGCAGTTTTCCTCATCCAACTAGATAAATACTGGTCTGGCTACCCATGTCCCACCTCAAGCACACGTTATGCAACCTCTTACAAATCGTTAGCAAACATCATGAGCAGATGCAAGCAGATGAGGTGCACAGCATATTTCCGGGAAAGGGTGAGGAGTGAAGAGGAAGGAGCGAAGATTGTTTTCACCAGGAAGATCAGCCGACAAGCAAACACCACAAAAGCTGCCAAAAGCGTTATAACAGAGCCGAAAGCGTAGCGAAAGTGGAAAATGCAACGGTAGCGGACGAAGAATTGTGTTCGCATGTCGAGAGAGGATAGCGAATCCTACAGACCCCACTGAAGATGTCCTCCGTAGACGGGGACGAGACGTTGGGTTTTGGCAACAAATTCAACTGACTACGGCATAACAGCCCGGTTAATTTTAATGGACATGGTAAATTGACTACATGCCCCTTTGTTCGTGACAATCTCTACAATCTTATTCTAATATCTTCTACACGAGTATACCACGGTGTCAGAGTAATAATTTCACTGCCTTTAGGATTAAAGTCGTCTAAATTTACCAGAGTTTCGCTAGGATAGAAGTCTCTTTTGTAGTGATCCACATAACTTATACCTTCCTTGAGCATTTCTGTTAAACAGTAGCGCCGGTTACATCGATCGATCTATTAGTTTTATCCTCCGCGGATCATATGCACGGTAAATCGTAACGGTGTGAAAAAGCTATTCTTAATTAAAAAGAATGTCGTACAATGCGAGTTAGTCAAGCCTACTAACCACTTTTAATTAACAGAGATTTCTCTACAGAACAGAAGAAATTGCCTTGGAGAAGCATTTTTTAATTTGTTTTCAAATTTTACTTTGCTCTTCCTCATTCATTTTATATCCCTTGATAAGTGATCGGCAAACCTATTTTGCTATTGTAGATTAGGAGAAAGCTTTTGACAATGTTTACTGGAATACACTCTTTCAAATTCTGAAGTCAGCAGGGGTAAAATACAAGGAAAGGAGATTTATTTACAACTTGTACAAAAGCCAGACCGCAGTTATTAGACTCGAAGGGCGTGAAAGGAAAGCATTAGTTGGAAAGGGAGTAAGACAGGGTTGTAGGCGGTGAAGGAAAGCAAGAAAAAATTTGGAATAGGGAATAAATTTCAGGGTGAAGAAATAAAAATATTGTGTTTTGTTGATGACATTGTAATTCTGTCAGAGACAGTAAAGGACCTGGAAGAGCAGTTTAATGGAATGGACAGTGTGCTGAAGAGAGCGTATAAAATGAACATTTACAAGAGCAAAACAAAGATAATGAAATGGAGTTTTAGAAAATCAGGCGATGCTGAAGGAATTAGATTAGGCAACGAAACAATGAAGGTGGTAGATGAGTTTTGTTACTTGGGTAGTAAAATAACATATGACGGTCGCAGTACAGAGGATATAAAATGCAGAATGGCAATGTGAAGAAAAGCATTTTTCAAAAAAGAGAAATTTGCTAACATCGAATATTAATTTAAGTGTAAGGAAGTCGTTTCTGAAGGCATTTGTGTGGAGTGTTGCCTTGTACGGGAGTGAAACATGGACGATAAACAGTGCGGACAGGAAGAGAATAGAAGCTTTTGAAATGTGGTGCTACAAAGAATGCTGAAGATTAGGTGGGTAGATCACATAACGAATGAAGAGGTACTGAACAATTGGTGAGAAAAGGAATTTCTGGCATACCTTGACTGAAAGAAGGGATCGCTTGGTAGGAGACATTCTTAGATATCGAGGAATCGTTAAGTGTGTGGGGTAAAAATCGCAGAGGGAGACCAAGAGACGCATTTAGTAAGCTGATTCAAATTGATGTGGGTTGCCGTTCTTATGAGGAGATGAAAAGGCTTACTCAGGATAGAGTAGGGTGGAGAGCTGCATCAAAGCAGTCTCCGGACTGAAGACCAAAACACATAACAACAACACGATAAGTGATAAAAACCATTGCTTGCACATCCTTTTTAGGTGCACATGTCTCTGAATTCCTCCGATGTCTGTTTTTATGCGTAAGGACTTTAACGCTAGACCAGTAACTGAGAATTCAAAATTTTAGCGATTCGTATGCGATTTTATTTACTAATACATTGCTTTTTCCCAGTACGTTTCAGACGAATGAAACAATGCATTCTCCTTGGGTAATATTTTTGTTTGTTTTATTTTTACGTGTTGGTACCATCTAATATTACCTCTTACAGTAACTAGCAGAGTATAAATTCACATGTGCAACAGCAGCAGTATACTATATTTTTTTAGTTGGATTTCCTCTTACATTCTTCAGTGTTTTTATTACTTTATTCTCTTTTAAAAATGGAAATGTTGAGTCTGCTCCACTCAAGAGCGAAGTAGAGGATAAAAACTCAGGCCTAGACTTGTATTGTGTAATGAAGTGAAATACGTACGTCATTTCTAATTTGGTCGTCGAATATTCACGTCACTGCAGGATCAGTATTTATGGGCAGTTTTCCTGAATTTATTTACTTTATTGTCATCGTCATTGATTTGACTTCTATTATTTTCGGTGAATCGGATTCAATTGGAAATTTAGTCACATATCTACCTGATAGGCTTGTTCAAAACGGAAATAGTAAAGGCCGAATACACCATTTTCACTGTTTGCGTTCGTTACATGACAAGAATCCAATTGTTGTAGAACCTTTATAGATGAGTTTCGGGCATTCGTCATTATCAGAATCGCACAAACAAACTTGATATGAAGAAACATCCAACAGACATCGGTGCTCGACAAACCGTATCAAGTTAGTTTGTGATGTTCTAATGATGGTTCCTGTCCTGAACGCGTCAATAAAATATCTTGTAACCAGTAGATTATCGTTACTGAGCGACTTAAACACTGTTAAGGTCACCCTTAGTTAATACTGGCCGATTGCTTGCTACTAGTAATCATAAACGCTAACGAAGCAGATTTACCTTTCTTTAATTTTTACCCATGACAACCGTACCGTGGCCGTTCCCTTTATGAGAAGTCTTTTTCCAGGATGGAAATGTAAGAAAATAAAGCATCAAATGAAAATTCGGATTCGATCCCGGCTCTCCTGCTTACTAGGCAGTCGTGCTAATCACTATCTATGTCTGTAATTAGCGAGCCACCTCACGGTGTGTGGCGGAGGGTACATTGTGTACCATTCTCACTTCTTCCTTTTCCAGTCCTTTTTTACCGCGGGAAAAACGGTATATTTCCGCGTGGACTCTAATATTTCTAGTTATATTTGGGCGATTTTCGGTAGATAACGAAGGAGGAAGCAATATATTGGTTGACGCCTCGAGAAAAATACGCTCTGGGGACTTTTACAACAGCTCGTACCGCGATACGGAATGCCTCTCCTGCAACATCTGCCACTGAAGTTGCCTGATCGTCTCTATGACGCATCTGCGCTTAGTAAATGAACCTGTAAGGAAGCGTGCTGCTTTCCATTGGATCTTCTCTACTTCTTCTATAAACCATATTCGGTATGGTTCCACTCTGATAAGCAATATTCATGCTTCGGCCGAACGAGTGTTCTGTAACCTACTTCCTGAGGTTTCTTCCAAAGAATATCAGTCTGGCGTCTGCCTTACCTACAATTGATTTTATATGGTCGTACCGTTTCCTATCACGCCTTGTTTACTCCCAGATATTTTACGGAAGTAACTGCTCCCATTGTTAGGCCTGCTGCTGCATACTTATATAATAAAGGACCTTTATTTTTATGTAACCCAGCACGGTGGCTTCGCACAGTGATAGTGGTTTATAACTGGCACACCTCTATACTGTCGAAATTCCCGTATCTGCTCCGTGCTTTTTTGTTCCCCTAACTAGAACAATTGAAGGACCTCTAAATCAGTGTTTTCAACCTGTGGGTCGCGAACCCTGGTGGCGTCGCAAAGTCTTGTACTGGGATTCGCGGTCAAAGGCGGAAGTGTTTGCACCACAAAACAACCAATTCAGTGCATGTCTGAGTACTAGGGGGGTTCCGCAGTATCGAAATTGCTTAAGAAAAGTGAAATTTATTTTATACTAAAATTACGTAATTCCTGGTTATCAATTCTGATCTGAATAGTTTTTTTTTTTTTTTTTTTTTTTTTTTTTTTTTTTTTTTACAATAAATACGCCAAGTTAACGACGAATAAACGAAAATCCTAAAAACTGAAACCAATCGACAGGTAAATTAATAGAGGCAATAAGTAATTTTTAAAAATTCGAAAAAAAAATCAAATTCTTTAGTAATTGCCTTAACGAGCGTAAGTCGCTTCCGAATCATACCTGCAACGCGAAACACTCGTTATGCAACAAACATTTTCACATTTTCTGTCGAAATTTATGTAAAAGTAGAATTCCGAAAAATACACTTAAATTCAGCCTACAATGCAGAATACTGTACTTTTTGTTAGGAGAAATTTCAATCAACAGTATAAAATATAAATTTCATTTTCTTTGAGTTCACAGACACGGTTATATTGCAGTACGGCGAGGGAGGTCGCATACTCAAAAAGGTTGCTCTAGTAGCACCTCTCCACAGAAGGAAAAGGGGATTGTGTCTGAAACCCTGAATCTGAACCGAGGACGGACACTTGCCTGGGTAAATCCGTGCGGCTCCGTGGATACACTTTGCCTGGATGGTATAGTGGTTAGCAGGATACCCGGTTTCGAGTCCCGGTCTGGCGATCAATATACATCGAACGGTATAGATTGAAGCAGACGAAGGACCGGAGTTTCATGCACTATGCGCCCTCACGTAAAAAAAAAGACACCTTGTTTAATCTATACCTAAAACTACGCCACAGATCACTTTTTTAAGCGAAAGTTAATTTTTTTTTTTTTTTTTTTTTTTTTTTTTTAGTACGTGAGGGCGCGCAGCTTCGGAATCTCCGGTTCAGAACCGCTCAGTAAAAGCAATTGCACTCGTAATACGAATATTTAATAACAAAATATTTGTGTTGTCACGCGATTGTCTATTGCCATAATTTAACCTTTTGTGTCGTCCTGTCACGTCCATACCTAGACAGTGTGTCGTTAGATACATATCAGTCGGAACTTTGGGATACACCGGAACTTCCATACAGGATCTTCGAGATACACGGGTTCTTCCAAATTACCCCCGTTGTAGGTAAAATCTGAATTCGATGCCTATGTGTGTACATATACCATCACGGATGTTTGTTACTTGCAGAAGTCTTTGGATCATTGACCGAGCGAGGTGGCGTAGTGGTAACACACTGGACTCGTATTCGGAATGATGGTGGTTCATATTCACCTCCGGCCAACCAGATTTAGGTTTTCCGTTATTTCCCTAAATCACTCCAGGCAAATGCCGGGATGGTACCTTTCAAAGGGCACGGCCGATTTCCTTTCCCCATCCTCACCCAAAAATTACAAGCGTAAGCTCCGTCTCTAATGACCACGCTGTCGACGGGACGTTAAACACTAAGATTCCTTCCCAGCCTTTGGATCATTTCGTTTTAAGTGCTACCCTTCATCTCCCTGTAGGGTGCCTGGTTTCCAGACGTGAATAGCGTATCCTCTGCTACTTTCGGTGACCTGCCTAGACTCTGAAATAACTCGGGCACATCGCGAAAGAGTCAGGCGGCCAGAGGTACTCACCCGCTGGGTTGAGTCGGCGCACTTGCGGCGGAGGTTGGTGAGGCTGCTGTTGGTGGTGATGGTGTTGTTGTTGGTGGTGATGGTGTTGTTGGCACGCGCTGTCAGCGCTATCCTCGTCCAGCACCCAACCGTACTCCATCGTCTCACACACGTCGACAACGACAGTTCACATCACACGCGCGTGTTCGCTTGTCAGGCTTACAGTGGTGGAGAACGCGACAAAACAACAAATCCAAAATTCCAGCACCACTTTACGTTTGATATAATTACACCTCCGGGCTGCTCTAGATGATGTCCTGACAGGCGGAGAGGGTTTTCAACACTAAAAGTACAGGAACTAACAGTTTACAATACACTACACAGGTTCGAATAACAGGTACGCAAAACACATGAAACTGGCTACAAAGTTAACATGTGAAAAAAAATATCAGTACACTCACAAATTGTCACTTAGATTGTCAAAGAGGTACTGTTCGTATAATGGTGTCAGGCACTTTGTACTTTTCGGCTCACGTAATTGCACCAAATCGTCAAGTAGTGATATGCTTTCTGTGAAGAAGTGTTTCTTGACGAATATTGCAGTTTATTTAGTGTATCACTTGCTAGGAGATCTAGGAGAGCGTAGCATTTGCACTGCTCGCGAAGTATTCGTTTGTTTTTCCCCTTTTGGAATTCGAGCTCGAAAAAAAATGTCTCCCGGGTTCGAATCCCGGTCCGGCAGTTTTAATCTGCCAGGAAGTTTTAATAGTCAAGTGTTTCAAATAGTATCAGCGATCGTTTTTGCTGTTGAAAGAAGCACGCCAGCTGACGAGCAAAGTTCGTGGCACACGAAGAGAAGGAAATACTCCACAAGGATTTTGCCGACGAAAGGTAAACTGTACAACGCTTCCAGAGCTGTCGGAGGAGTTGACAGCGAGGTCATCGGCCAAGCCGAGTCGAGCGCTTCCGGCCGTCCGCAGCGTCACCGTCTCGTGTTACGTCGCCGGCGCCGCGTCAGACCATGACCTTCGCGGGCTCTTAGTGTCTCCTCCTGAGGTGCACGAAGTTAGCGCAGCTGCTGGGGTCGGCGGTGCCGAGAGCGTAGAAGTCGCCCATCGCTGTCCATGCGGCGGGTCTCCGGGCGCGCGCGCTGCGACCGCTCCTCGTCGACTCTGATATCGATCTGACGCGAGGCCCGGCGAGGCGCGAGCGCGGCGCGTGCGCGGGCGGCGCGGTGGTGGGGGCAGCGCAAGGGTGACGTCAGCGGCGCTCGACCAATGGGCAGCGCCCGCCAATGGCAGCGGCCGCGGCGGCGACGGCGCGTGCGCGCGCGGGACTTTCGTCGTGCGCAGGGTTATCGACTGCGGGGTCGGACGACGCCATCGGACGACGGTCAGCAACGCCATTTTGACCGGACACGGGGTTTCGGCTACGCATCGGTGCACTGATTTAGGACATGAACTATCATCAGAATGTCATAAACGAACTTAATAAAATGGCATATCTACTAATAACGGTTCGTTGAGCACCGATTTTGCCAATGACATAGTAATTCTGTCAGAGATCTCAAAAGACCTGGAAGAGCAGTGGAATGGAATGGACGGTGTCTTGAAAGGAAGATATAAGATAAACATTAACAATAGTAAAACGAAGATAATGGAATGTAATGTCAGAAAATCAGGCGCTGCTGAAGGAATTAGATTAGGTAATAGACAATAAAAGTAGTAGATGAGATTTGTTATTTGGGTAGCAAGAAAACTTCTGATGGCCGAAGTAAAGAACATATAAAATGCAGAATGGCTATGGGGAGTAAAGCGTTTCTAAAGAAGCGAAACTTGTTAACATCCAATATTAATTTAAATGTTAGGAAGTCCTTTCTGAAAGCATTTGTCTGGAGTGTAGCATTGTATGGCAGTGAAACGTGGACGATAAGGATTTCAGACAAAAAGACTATAGAAGCTTTTGAAATGTGGTGCTACAGACGAAGATTAGATGGGTAGATCACGTGACTAATGAGGAGGTGCTTAACCGAATTGGGGAGAAAAGGAGGGATGAGGGATAGATTGGTAGGACACATTCTGAGACATCAAGGAATTGTCAACTTAGCATTAGAAGGAAGTGTTGGGGGAAAATCATAGAGGCAGACCTAGGGATGAATACAGTAAGCAGATTCAAAAGGATGTAGGTTGCCGAACGTATTCTCAGATGTAGAGATTTGCAGAGGAGTTGAACATTGATAACTAGAAATTGGCGAGTTTCACTACATTACACACATCTCTAGTTTCATCCTCAGGTGTTTCATTTCTCCGTCTCTCATGAGTAATAGAAATTCGCATTAAAAGAAAAGGATATGAAATAACATACAAAAACTTGTCAAAATTCGCACTCCTTATATATATATATATATATATATATATATATATATATATATATATATATATATATATATATATATATTGTCTGTGTGTGTGTAGAATGTACGAGTTAAATAATTGTTTTCAAATTTGCAATACAACTCCACCATGTTACTTTATTTCGCTCAGGAAGTACGTGATTTTATAGAGAGCATAAACAACAATCATTCATTCACCTAACACGATATGTATCACATAATAAAATATCATTACTTTATCGTCGATTTCTCTTGTTTTAAATTACATATTCTCTGTCCTCTCGCGAAGATCACCGCGGGACTTAAATCAGACTGCCGCTGTGCTTAAAATAAGCATTGAGATTTATGAAACTACTACAACAGAAGTAAACATATTTCTATTGTCTTTTGAAACTTTCGGCAATGAATGCCTACAGCTATCTCATACTAATGGCCGACAGGAAATACCAGTCAGTCGCCAAGATTCAGAAGATTGTCACTTCTCAAAAAATACTTTCAATGGTACATCCGCGTCTATAATGCTAACAGTTACGGTTAAATATGCGTACATTTTTAATCTATTCCCTGCGTCTCACCTAATGTCAACTGTTCCTTTACCGCAGTTCGAGAACACCGTATGTCAGTGAACCTATGGTAATTGAACAAAATTTCGCTACAGAATTTAATGACAACGTCACTTAAATTGCGGGAAAAATGACCTCATCCTTTTACAGCTACAATAAAATGCGATCGTATCCCGAAGTTTGAGCCTCGACAATCTTTAAATCTAGCCGCAACAATTCGCGTACTTCTGCTGACAAAAGTTGTCAGTTACACCCACACTTTATACAAAGTAAGAGGTACAACCAAGCAACAAGTTTCTTTAATGTATTCAGTATTGTTTTTCAAAATACCGCTGCAAACCTCCACTACAACCAACAAAACAGTAACCAGAAACGATATACAAGTATATACTGATATCAACACCAAGTGAGACAGATGGAGAATATAGAGAAAGTTCAGAGAAGGGTAGCACGTTTTCTATTAGAGCAATATAGAGGAGAGAGTGTCAGAGAAATGATGGACGAGTTGGAGTGCAAATTATTAAGAGAAAGGCGTTATTCGTTGCGGCGAGTTTTATTTGTGAAATTTCTGTCACCAACCTTCTCTACCGGATGCGAACATATTTTGTTAGCCACCTACATTGGCAGACATGATCATTTTAATAAAATAAGAGATATGAGACCAAAAACGGAAAGATTCGGGTGTTCCTTTTTCCCCGAGCGTTATAAGCGAAGAGAACAGTAGGGAAATATTATAAAAACGGTTCGACGAACTCTCCGCCATGCTCTTAAATGTGGTTAGCGGAGTTTTTATCTACATCACCTATTTCCAAGACATGAGACAGGACAAAAAATGTTCAATTGTTAAGCTTAAGGGACGTAACTGTGGGGTCATCAGTCCTTAAACTTACAAACTACTTATGAACTAATTTACACTAAAGACGTCACAAACATCCATGCCCGAGGGGCGATTCGAACCGCCGACCGTAGCGGCCATGCAGACTGACTGGAGCGCCGCAGACCGCTCGGCCACTGCGGCCGGCCCGTAAGACAAGACCATCAACTTGGACATTGGCGGAATTGTCTAAATTGCGTTTTATATTGTGGCGATTGCTTCGAATCATGAACTTTATTCTCAAGCCATGTTATTGAAGCGGGAAACACACTAATAGCTTCAATAAGCTGGCTTGAGATTAATATTAAAGTAGGGCCTATATATATATGAAATAAAAACTGGTATGTAGTTGACTTTCCAGTTGCCTGATGAGTGACAACAACGTATTTAACAAAGAGTGCGAAAGAAAATAGAAAGTAAAAAAAAAAAGTTAAGCTGTATAACTAATCATGCCTACCAAAGACAGGATCGATAATATATCTGCGGCAGCCTATTTCATTAATTCATTCATAGTCCCTATTAACTTTCTACAGATGTATAAAAAGAGGCATTGTCTGTCAACAAAAGCGTAGTAGTGGGGAATAAAGATGCATCAAATGGCTTCCGACACGCAGACGGCCCGTGGCGACGCATCGCCGCCATCTTGTTTTCGCCCCGCGTCCACGCGCTAAGCACGCACTCGCACGGTGTAATGGGGGCAGCAGGGTCTCTTCCTACATCCAATCGATCGCATTTCTCAACCTGTCTTGGTTTGTGGAGATTCTAAGTTTCTACGTCTCTTTTCTCTCTACATACAGGGTGTAAACGGTATAAGCCGCAAAAATTATACAGATGGTACATCGCGGTATGCTTGACGAAAAGTCTAGTAACATGTTTGCGTATTTCTTGCGGTTGTCCCAGAAAAAACTGTTCGTTCCAGGATAACGTTTTTTGGAAACGTAGACACTTAGCAAAAATAAAATGTTTGTAAATCTGTCGGAACAAACTGCGTGGTCCTCAGTCCGTAGCTTACAAACGTAAACTAACCTAAGGACAACACACGCACCCATGCCCCTTGCCGAGGGCGAGCAACCGCGCGCTCCGCAGAGAAGCGCCTTAGACCGCTTGGCTACTCCACCGCGGCAGACATTTCGCAGTACGCATACGTACGTAAGCAATCGGTTCCTGTTATTGCCTGCTGCGGTTACTGACATCGCGAGAGTGAATCGTAATCACATACCCAACTACGGCCTGATTGGCTGCGTCACTGTAATACGCCGAGACACGACAGTTGTCGAGTAACCTATGCAGACGTTATTGCAATTCTTTTAACTGTTACGATGGTAGGTAGACTTACTATTGCTGAAATGTGCGATATTCACTTAATTTACGGCGAGGGAAAGGGTGTTGCGAGGGCAGCTGTCCGAATTTATCGAGAACGCTTCCCACAACGACGGCTTCCTGCACCATAGACATTTGCTGCTGTTCAACAAAGTTTTGTGTCATTGTAATTCTCTACTATTACGCGATTATTGTGTGCCTCGGTTGCACAGTGGTAGAATGCCAGACTATAAATCCAAAGGTCGCGGGTTCGATCCCCGCCAGGTCCTAGGATTTTTATCTGTCACTTTCCACTTCTTTCACCTCTGTCAGTATTGCTCATGTGAAAAATACCGAGTAGCACCGTGGTTCGGAACCCACGTTAAACTGTAGGTCCCCCTATAACTGGCTGGGTAAGTCAGTTCGAAAGTCGGAGGAAGGCAACGGCATACCACCTCCAAACAGGACCATGCCTAGTAAAGCACTGTTGTGTTCAAACCAATCTTCGGATTGTTGACTGCTTTACCTTACGCGATTATTATGTATTTACTTCTTACTAAAGTACAGTAGTTATCTGTACCTTTTTAATTTTCGTCTGTATTCGAAACGTATATTCTGTTCTGATATGCTTTCCTTTTTTGTTACACCTTGACAGAATAAAACATATGAGTACGTATTTAATTTCCTTAGATTTCTTTACTGCCCCGCGCAGAAGGCAGAGGCCCACAACACGCCGATCGTAAGAGGCGTGTTTTTTTATCCCTTAAATGCATGATATATTTTATAAGTTGTACAAATAAAGGGAAAAATAGTAAAAAAAATTCCTAAGTCATATATATATATATACAGAACCTTGTTATGTAACTTTCAAAGTTGGATAGTATAAACAAATGTTTGTGCTTATTATGATTCTCCACACCAGTCTCAATTAGTCTGATTTTTCCTCCTTACAAAACTGGCTCTTTATATGGAAAACAAAACGTCAAAATCTCCAATATCTGACGCGGTGGAGTATCCAAGCGGTCTAAGGCGCCTCGCTGAGGAGCGCGCGTTTGCCCACCGTCAGAGGTTCGAGTCCTCCCTGGGGCATGGGTGTATGTGTTGTCCTTAGGTTAGTTTACCTTATTTTAAGTAGTTTGTAAGCTACGGACTGATGACCACGCAGTTTGGTCCGATAGATTTACAAACATTTGAACATTTCTCCAATATCTGGCGTTTTCTCCAATCACAAACATAGATGTTAACAGAAGTTTACACTGCAACGAACTTTGACGCAACAAACACCACAGATACTTTCTTCAAACTCTGCTGCATCTGTTAAACACGTGGTAGTTCACAAAGTTCCCACTAGACGTGGATAAAACAATATTACAATCGAATTTTGAAAATTCGCAACACCATGTATTTAAGGGTTGAGGAAGTACCGTTTTGCCACTCTGCTGGCCGCAGCGCTGCGGTCGGCGTTCTGCGCATGCGCACTGGGTACCTACATCTTTTGTCTACGCACTGACGCCATTACAGTCTGATTCTTCCTTGTTTACATTGTGTACTGAGTGTTTAAGATGCCTCCGATAATCGTGAGTCCCGCCGACTGTGAAGTACGGGCTGTTATAAGATTTCTTAAAGGGCTAAAAGCAATCGATCCATTGTGATGTCGAGGAAGAAAACATTATGAGTGATGTAATGGTAAGAAAGTAGGTGAGAGCATTTAAAGATGGCCGCAGAAATGTGCATGATGACCAACGGAGTGGGGGTCCTTTTGTCGTTAATGGCAGTTTGCTGCAGGAAGTTGATAAAAAGGTGAGGGAAAACAGACGCCTTACGATTTCCTCCTTGTAGGACTACTTCCCTAATGTTTCTCGTAGTATTTTGTATGGCACTGTGACCGAGCAAGACGATGACGAAGTCAAAACAGTTTAACATCCCGTTAAAAAGTCAGGTGGCAGACGTCTATAAGGAGGGTATCCAAATACTTGTACAACTTTATGACAAGTGCCTTAAAATTGGTGGAAATTATCTAGAAAAATAGATTAAGGTACAGGCTTCCATGTAAATATAAAATTATTGAGATATCTTAGAACGTCTTTATTTTTTAATTTTAAAACGGTACTTACTTTTAAATAAAACTCGCCTCGTACATTGGAAGCTGAGGAAAGAGGTTTGGACCGCAGGAGGATCCTAGAGTACTAGAAGTACCGCCCACGAGGAGCGTTTGTGCCTTACCCACACTGAACGCGAACATACATTGGAAGAACAAGATTTCCCCCCACGACGTGAATTCGCAGAGTATTTTTTTTTTTTTTTTTTTTTTTTTTTTTTTTTTGTTACACGGTGCGCAGCATAATTTTGTCAAGAAAATACTCGTCACAGACGGAGCGTGTGTTACTCGCGACGGAATAACTAGATTTCATTAGAAGCGCACGTGCAGTGTACACTATCCTCGCCACGAAGTGGCAAGGCATTTTAAGCGACTATTTTCCGCAAATGTGTGGACCGTATTCTCGATGATCACATTATTGGGCTATATATTTTACCTGCACGTTTGACAGGTAACTATTACCGAACGTTTGTAGAAGAAACATTGCCTACATCCCGTTGGGAATACACCATAGCATGTGATACCTCCACAATGGTGTTCCACCCCACATTGGTCAAAGAGTACGCAGATTTTTGGATGGACGATTTCCAGGATGTTGGAGCAGGCGTTCTGGTCTACATCGATGGCCAGCAAGCAGCCCTGATTTAAATCCACAGGATTTCTACTTCTGGGGCGAATGAAGAAAATTGTTTATGCTTAGAAAGTTAATTATGTGCGCGAACGTACGCAGAAGATTTTAAATGCTGCCAATACCATAAGGCAAATATGCACATGTGTGAACGAGTGCGAGAAAACTGTGTTCGCTGTCATGATCATGTGTAGGATCGAATGGAAACAATGTAATTTGGGTTTCATTTTCGTTAGTGTTGTATAAATGGAAAATAAACTGAATGTAATTTTTGATACGGTTGTGATGTAAAAAGAGGAAATGGTTGATTGTAAGCAAGCACAATTACTAGGTATCTGGTTGATTTTGTACTAAGGGAAACACATTTTCTTTGTTATTAGCTTTTCTTTACTAACAGGACGTTCATAATGGTACTGTAAAAGAGGAAAATCTGGTTGCACTTAATTTACAGTTTATGAAAAATGAATTACACATTCTTGACAACCCAATGGCTGTTCAAATTGCTTGTTTCAGCACCAGCTAGCCGCCGTGATGCCTCGTTGTACATTACACGTCCGATGTTTACATTTTTCATTGCGTAGTGCATTCAATAAGTTATTCCTGCATAATATTCGAACAGGTACAACGCTAAGGGTAGCACTGGTACAATTGACCGATTTTCAATAATTTTAATTTTAGACTATCCGTAATTAATTTAAACAGTATTTTTGTACATTATTTTGCAAGATACAATTTAGTCTACATCATAATTATATTTAATTCTTTGTATTAATTTAATTTAAAATGTCATTTTAGCGACAATAAAGCGAATCTCGTGGAATCGGGTCTACACTCGATTCCACGAGATGTCAACAAATCACCGGGAAAGCCTACGAGATTACAAGAAAGCGAAAATCCGATACTGCATTGAGCTGTAAATGTGTTCCAGGAGACTTGCAGTCATGTCTACAATAAGCTCCACGCAATAGCGCCAACTTAACACGAAAGACATACAACTCTCTTCCAGAGCTTGTATTCTCGTCTGTTTCTACATACATATTACGCAATGCACCCAAAGGTACGAGCTTATGGAGACCGAATCTCTCTGAGTTTATCTTTGTGGTCTTTAAGCGACATGTACGTTGGCGGCAGTGGAATCGTTCTGCTGTTAGCTTCGAATTCCGGTACTCTAAATTTCTTCAACAGGATTTCTGGAAAATAACATTCCCTTTCCTCCAGCGACTCCGAGTTGAGTTCATAAAGTATTTCTGTAACACTCCCGCATTGATCTAACCTACCAATAGCAAACCCTGCCACTCTGAACTGGCTCTATGTCCTCCTTTAACCCGATCTGGTGGGGATCCCAAACACTTGAGTAATACTGAAGTCGTGGACGCAAAAGCGTTTTATATGCGGTCCCCTTTACACACGAATCACATCTCTCCAAAATTCTCCCCAACGACTGTCATATGCTCGTTCCATTTCATATCGCTGTACAGCGTTATGCCTAGATATTTAATTGACGCGACTCTGTCAAGCAACACACTACTAAAGCTCTTTACGAACATTACGCTATTGTTTCTGCTACTCCTCTGCATCATCTTACATTTTTCTACATTTAGAGCTAGCTGCCATTCCTGACACCACCTAGAAATTTGGTCCCAGTCATCCTGTATCCTACGACAGTCACTGAATGACGACACCTTCCTGTACACCACAGCATCGTCAGACGCAGATTACAACTCACTCTCTCCGTCAGATCATATATATAGATAGAAAATAGTAACGGTCTACATCTACATCTACATAGATACTCTACAAATCACATTTAAGTGCCTGGCAGAGGGTTCATTAACCACTTTCATAACTTTTCTCTACCGTTCCACTCTCTAACAGCGCGCGGGAAGAAAGAACACCTACATCGTTCCGTTTTCGATCTGATTTCTCTTATTTCATTGGGATGGTCATGTCTCCCTAAGTAAGTGGGTGCTAGCAAAATATTTTCACATTCAGAAGTAAAAGTAACTTGATTGAAACTTCGCAAACAGATCACGCCGCAATGAATAACGTCTTTCTTTTAAAGACTTCCACCCCAATTCTTGCAACGTTTCCGTGACGCTATCCCCCCGTAACGTGATAAAACAAAACGAGCTGCCCTTCTCTGAACCTTCTCAATATCTTCCGTCAGTCCCACCTGGTGAGGGTCCCACAAGGGGCAACAGTACTCCAAGAGAGGACGCACAAGTGTGATGTAGGCAGTCTCTTTGGTGGAGCTGGTGCATCGTCTAAGGGATCTGCCAATGAAACGTAACCTTTGGTTCGCCTTCCCCACAATATTTTCTATGTGTTCTCTCCAATCAAAGTTGTTCGTAATTGTAACTCCTAGGTATTTGGTAGAATTTACGACCTTAAGGTTTGACTGATTTATCGCGTAATTGAAGTTCAGCGGATTTCTTTTAGTGGTCATGTGTATTACTTCACACTTTTCTTTATTTAGTGTCAATTGCCAATTTTCGCACCAAGTAGAAATTTTGTCTAAATCGCTTTGCAGTTGCTTTTGATCCTCTGTTGACTTCACTAACCGATAAACGACAGCATCATCCGCGAACAGTCTAAGGGAGCTATTCAGATTATCTCCTAAATCGTTTATAAACACGAGGAAGAGTAGGGGACCAATAACGCTTCCCTGTGGAACGCCAGATATCACTTCTGTTTTACTCGATGACTTACCGTCAATTACAACGAACTGTGTCCTTTCTGATAGGAAATCGTGAATCCAATCGCACAATTGGGGAGATATTCCATAAGCACGCAATTTCATTAGAAGCCGCTTGTGGGGTACAGTATCAAAAGCCTTCCGGAAATCCAGAAATATGGAATCGATTTGAGATCCCTTGTCGATGGCACTTAACACTTCATGTGAATAAAGGGCAAGCTGTGTTTCGCAAGAGCGATACTTTCTGAATCCGTGATGACTATTGGTTAATAGGTCGTTCTCTTCGAGGTAGTACATAATATTCGAACAAAGTATACGTTCCAAAATCCTACTGCAAATCGACGTCAATGAGATAGGCCTGTAATTTTGGGGATCACTCCTATTGCCTTTCTTGAATATTGGAGTAATTCCCTGAGGCACTCCTGACGATACCCTAGCCTCTGTTGAACACTCGCTATCGAGGACAGCATACTGGATTCTATTACATAAGTAATCTTCGAGCCAGTCGCATATTTGTGTTCGTATTCCATAAGCTCGTACCTCCTTTAGCATTCTGCACTGCAGCACCGTGCCAAACGCCTTTCAAAAATCGACACATATGCAGTCTTCCAGTGATCCATAACTCGCAATTTGTTAGGAGGGACAAGGGCAAGTTGACTATCGCACCTCGGTGCTTCCTAAAGCCGCAGTGATGCAGGGACAGAAGCTTCTCCGTCTCAAGGAACTTTACTACATTATAACTGAGAACAAGAATTTTACAGAAAACTGATGTTAATGGTGTTGGTCTTTAATTACGAGCGTCCGTTCTTTTTCCTTTCTTATACACGGCAGTCACCTGCGCCTTTTCCATACTCTTGGAACTTTGCACTGGATAAAAAAAAAATTTGCGATAAATGCAAGCTCCATCAAAATCTTTCACCTCCATCATCAGAAAACATATATGTTGCGTCACGTATGTATACATTACAGAAATAAAAATAGATGGTCGTATGTATGGAGAAGGATAATGTAACATTACCGAGCAGCTCAGGAAACACAGATTCGTTAGGGACCCTCTCATTCCGCCAGTGGATCGTTTCGGCCTGTCACTGCTGCTTTACAACAGCAAAGTCGTGCACTCAACTTCGGTACTGTTAAGTCACGACTGCTTCTGCACGCTTCAGCAAGAGACAACGGGTCCACGAATAGGAAGCGACCGCAGCGCCATCGCCATGAGACGCCACACTCACGAACTACAGCGACAACGAAGGAAGGCTTTGTAGACACTGTCGTCAACTAAGCATATTTTTTTGGTTGCTCCTGCCAGATGTAAAGAATAGAAAACCGAACAATATTTTTTGTTAGCCGACAGCCGTATTGCTTAGTTTTAATAAATTTAACACGAATAATTAAACCAATTAACTCAATGTTGTTACTACAATACTGATGTTCAAAGACGAAATTCCATTGCGTTAATAATGGAATTAATATTTTGAAAAAAAAACTTTTACGTCAGATAGTAGCTGAATATATTGTTTAACAATACATATTCTGGTTATTCAAAAATGTTTGTAAATCTATGAGACTCAGCGGCTTGGTTATTAGTCCCTAGCTTACACACTACTTAATCGAAGGTAAACTAAACTAAGGTCAACACAAACATCCATGCCCGAGGAGGGAATCGAACCCCCGACGGCGGACGGCCACGCGAACCGCAACACGGCGCTCCAGTACGCGCGGCTAATCCTCCGCGGCTTATGATTATTATTGCCTTCTGACATGCGACACAATAACATACTGCAGTGAGATTGCGTTTTATTGGAAGAACGCTTAAAAGATGCAAAATAACTACTAAAAAGATTGCATACACTACGCTTGTCCGTCCTCATTTGGAGTATTGCTGTCCAGTGTGGTATCCTTATCAAGTGGGTTTGACGGAAGCCATCAGAAGAGTCCAGAGAAGGGCAGCTCGTTTCGTATTGTCACGATACAGGGGAGACAGCGTTACGGAAATGATACAGGATCTGGGATGGGAATCATTACAACAACGACGTTAATCGCTGCGGCGTGGTCTACTTACGAAACTGCAATCACCAACATTCTCCTCCGAATGCGAAAATATATTGTTGCTTCCCCAAGAAGGAATGCAATTAATTTGTCCGTTCTCCAGCATAAGGCTTCTCCATATATAATATATAAAGCTTTCCCGGCGTAATGAATAGTTTCGGAAATGCAGCCAGATAACATGAACTCTTAGCACGAAATTTTCGCTGACAACCATGCTGTCATCATCAGATGAGTGTCAACCACTGACAGTGACAGTGGTGCCAGGCGATCCATGTTATCCGACAGTATATATATATATATATATATATATATATGTGTGTGTGTGTGTGTGTGTGTGTGTGTGTGTGTGTGTGTGTGTAATTAGTGATATTTATTATAAAAGTATTTATTACTGATTAGACAAAAGTACATAGATCTATATGTGAAAGTATTACAGATGTATATGTGAAGAATAGACAGGGAATAGTTTTTTTTTTCATTATACGTCTGCAGCTCAATGAATTAATGGTAAGTATAAAGAAGCCAGTGCGTTTCCTACGTGGAAACCACATAGCTTTTTCTTCTGAAAAAGTGAAAAAAAATCTGACAGATCTCTGTTTAACGGTCGCATTTATGTTCCGCAGTTATTAAGAATACTACCAGTTGTAAACGTGGACCTGCAGCGACTCCTCTGCTGCTATGGTGAGTTTTATCATATAAAAGCGTTCCATTAATTTCCATACCACACCCCTTTAGTCCCTAGTTATTCTAGTTCAAATAACCCTTACGTACTTTGTATGTTTACCTCTTTGCAGGCGCCCAATAACACAAATTGTTAAGATACCTCCTACACAGCAATAGATAGTTCTGTGGCTCCATCTCCGCCCAAGTAAGTCTGAATTTTCAAATTTACTCACCTTAGCCACATTAGATTCGCTGCCCGCCAGGTATACGGACTGTAACAAAACGTTTGTCTTTTTCCAGTCTGACGATGCGCTAACAGCGCGAAACGCGTTATTGGAGAATAAAATACTGCAAGAGAGACTGAGCATTTTTTAATATTCAACACTGTTGCTGCACCAGCCACCACCACCACCATCATGGAATAGAATGAAATGTATACTTTAAAATGTTTGATTCTGGACACTTTGTTCATCATACATTAATGAGGATTGTTATACTGGGCAAGAGTGGGTAACTCCTTGTTACAAATAGATAGAAAGAAGTGTAATCTAATTTCTTATATTTTGATAAGATTCAGACATGCTTCTACATTAATTACAACAAATTACATTCAACTTATCTTAATCATTAGCCCAGCGATGTACTTCACTGTAGCTCGACAATGGATCCTTTACAATATGATGGTTACAAGAATTCATTTAATTCAGAAACTGTTTTGCCTGGCTCGTCCTTTGGGAGCTTGTTAGCAGTATGCAGAGATACTTCGCGAATCGCGTAATTATTCGCGACCGTTAGCGTCCGCGATGACGCTACAGCGTTTCGGACGTCTGGACGGACACCGAACACGTAACGAATTTCTGCTAATAGTTGCGCAATATCTGTTTTTTGCTTCACTGGATATTTTTAAACACTGGTTTCACTTATACTTTTCATTTCATAGCACTTTTAACACCTTTGTACATTCACTTTTAATACCACTTTGTTACATATATTGTTTGAGCACTCCGTGGACCACGTACGAACGTCTGATCTACGTCACGGGGCGGCAGATACTGCTGCTTGCCTGCTCTCCCACAGGCGAGCGCTGCTGTTCAATAAAGTCTCTGACCTGAGGAGCCTTTTCGACTACAGTATATATCGACTTTTTGAGATTGTTCACAGTGAAATATTTTACATACGTAAATTAATCATGGCAAGTAATTACAGTAAATACAGATAACATTCAAAGTACATAAAATAAATAAAATATACATAGACAAATACAGTACACAGATAATAAATAAATGATACGAAGAGGTTATAGCTGCATTACATACATAGATTACACATTACAATCATTAATTGATATTAGAGCATCATAATTATTACGTTTACACTACATGCAGGTTCAAATGAACAAAATATCTCAAAATGAGGCTTATGCCTAGTCATGATGTAAGGGTTATCTTACACTGTTAAAGTTTGCTGTGAAGGAAATAGAAGCCCCTACTCTTTCAATGGCGGCCGTGTGGCTGTAGCTCTAATAAGCAGTTCACAGAATGCTAAACCGGCTAATTCTCAGCTATTAAAACCCAGCGGCGAACTACCCCAGCCGCCGTCATAAAGCGCAGATCTGAAACGTCGGAACACAGCCTCTGTTTGATGAAACGGAAGAACGAAATGTTCGTTTTTCAAGTGAAACGTGACGTTTCCCTCTCCATAAAACGATATGCACAGTCTAAAAAGGGAGGGAGGCCTTCCTTCACTTTCCGTAATTATTCCAGTCAGTGCCGAATAAAAATTTCCTACCTGCATTATAAGTGAAATTAAGACACAATAATGAGCCTTGAAGATTATAATTTGTGCGACTACATGCAGCATTCTTACGACGTGATAAATATTCACAGACTTACTTGATGAAGATGTTACAGTCCAATCTTATGCACCTAAATTCTGCATATGATCTTTAAAAGATATTGGCTGCTTTCATCTAGAATAAGTCGAACGGTGACAGCAGCTCCTGAAGCAAACGGCAGTGAGTTCTCGAAACTTAATGTTACAGTTGCCAAATTTAATAGGACAATTTTTTTTTTTTTTTTTTTATTTTTTTTTTTTTTTTTTTTTTTTTTTTTTTAGTATGGCGCATCTTCATCCGAAAACAGTCACCGATATCAGTGTTTAACCGGAATAAATTATCCTGGGTGTTTTTTTATTTATTTTATTTTATTAGTCTTCTGCCAGGCACTTAAAATGAGAATTATAAAGTAGTCGTGTAGTTATAGATGCATTTATATTCGGTTAAAGATGTGGGAGCTTCATAGGTAATACAAGAGTAAGCAGTTTAGGTAAAGAGGAACGGTCATCTCTGACAACGCTTATCATAGATACTGGACAAACAAACTTACGTACTAGAAAGGTGTCTGTGAAGAAACCTGGGGTACGAAACGAAACTCTTCAACTGATCGACGAATGAACGATATACAAAAATGTCCAGTGGATAAGGAAAATACAGGTACATTAATCCCATAGGAATTACGTAAGCAGAAAAGTACAAGGAAGTCAAGGTGAAATGGTTCCAGGAATATGTAAGGAAAAAAAAGTCGGAAGGCCTGACACAAAAAACGTCAAAACAATCTGCAGTCACGTGAAAATCAAGGGTGGTAACAAAAAAGGAAAGAGAGAATGTCACTGTGTCATTGTTCAATGTCGGCCGCGGTGGCCGAGCGGTCTGCGGCGTGCCAGTCACGGTCTGCACGGCCGCTGCGGTCGGGGGTTTGAATCCCCCCTCGGGCATGGATGTCTGTACCGTCTTTAGTATAAGCTAGTTCATAGGTAGTTTGTAAGTTTAGGGAGTGATGACCCCGTAGTTAAGTCCCATTTGAACATTTGCAATGCAGGGGAAAGAGGACATTAAAAATCTTTATACGAAGGAGGAGTGCCTCATGATGTCATAGAAGAAATTGGAATCTATGTGAAAGGCATAGGAGATCTCCTATTGGAGTTTAAGAGAGTGTAGTTACACTTAAAAACAAATAAAGCAACATGAATAGATAATATTCCGTCTGAATTTCTAAAGCATTCGTGGATAGAGGCAATCGATCTAGGGTGTGGACGATCCATGATACTGCCGCCGTGATATCAGACCTTCGAAAAATATCTCCCTCCCCGAGCCACAATTTTCAAGAAAACAAACGCAGATAACTGTGAGAACTATCGCACAATCAGTGTAACTGCTGATGCGTCCAATTACGGACATGAATAATGTAAAGGAAAATGGAAAAGAAAGAAACTTTTCCTTTGTAACATTTACTTTTTAATATTTTTATTAATATTATACAGAAGAAATAGACGATGTTAGATGATCAGTTTGACATTAAGAAAGGTAAAGACACCAGATATGATCCGATGTCATGTTGATAATGGAAGCAAGAATAATGACAAAATTAAGTCACGTTCGTAGAATTCGTCATCCTGGGAAAAGGGTGCGACTAGTATAATTACGCAAGACGTTCGAAATTCAGAGGCAAATAGGAGCAAGCTACATGGAAATACTGATGTTATACAGGAAACAGTAAGACAGAGAGAGACCAAGAACATCTCTATATATAAAAGGAAGTGTCCCGATTGACTGACTGCCTGATTGACTGACTGACTGACTGACTCATCATCGCCCAGCCCAAACCATTGAAGATAGAAACTTGAAATTTGCGGTGGGTGTTGATCTTACTCTGTAGGCGTCATTTAAGAAGCGGTTTTTCGATATTCCGTCCGTAAGGGGGTGAAATAGGGGATGAAACGTTTTCTGAAAATACGTAACTACAGAGGCAATTTTGAAGCTACAACTACAAAACTTCGGATTTTATTTCAGAGTTCGAATTTAAAAGACACGTGTTTCGGCATTTTTTGAAATTCGACAAATATGGGGGTAAAATAGGTGACGCAAAAGAGTGATTTTTAAAAATATGTTGCCGTTAACTCAAATTTTAAGCTACAACTACGAAATTTCGGATATGGAATCTTGGTCAGGATTAAAAAGACAAGAGTTTCGGTATATTTGGAAATTCAAAAACTAAGGGGGTAAAAGAGGGGATCTGCACGTATGAAGCAGTTTCTTTATTCTTACGTTCCAGTTGTGCTTGTTTATTCTGTGAAACTACGAATATACTCCACAGGTTTGCTGCTTTCACATCAACAAAGCAAAAGCAAATTGCCGATAACACACTGCTATAAAATCCGAACAGTGCATTTACATGTGAAAAACAAGTTTCCCCATGTAACAGTTGCCAGCATACTGAAGTACAATAATGTGGCGTGAGCAGAGCTTCAACCCAGGACCCTCGATATAACAAACTAAGGCTTTACCAATTCCTCTACAGTAATTAGAACGTGATTTGCCTCATAGTTATGACTTTCTGTAATCCGTAGGTCTGATGTTACTCATTACTGTAGTTTATTCACGTTCTGCTGGAGGACAACACATAGCACGAATTATATCGAAGTTTAGGTTGTTTATCGATATACAAAGTTTAGTATCGATCTGTCTGTATGGCTTCTGGAGGTTTCGATGTAAGAGTGCTCGGCCACTCCACCGTGGCTCAAAAGGTGAATATAAGTTCTAGAATAATATTCTTCAAACGTGAAAGCGACAAGATCACGAAATACTTATTTTATTTAATGACGACCGGTTTCGGTGGACTAGGCCACCATAATCTCGTCATCCAATATTACAATTTATAAGTTGGTATCTTGGAAACTGTAGACTAACTGCTATGTTGCACTCATTATTTTATCTCCTTGTAAATTGTAATGTGACCAGATGATGGTGGCACAGTCCTCCGAAACCGGAAGTCATTAAATATTGTGCTGTACATTGTAAGAATCTCAATTCTATTGTAATGTTGTCAATGTAATAACCGCTGGCTGTATGGTCACTGTCACCAAAAGCCATAATAAAGAATTAAAAAAAAGTCATTAAATAATATAAGTATTTCGCGATCTTGGCGTTTTCACTTTTGAAGAATATTGTTCTAGAATTTATATTCACCTTTTGAGCCACGGTGGAGAGGCCGAGCACTCTTACATCCAAACCTCCAGATATCAGGCAGACAGATTGATACTCAATTTTGTATATCGATAATAAACGTAAACATCGATATAATTCGTGCTATGTGGTGTCCTCTAGCAGAACGTGAATAAACTACAGTAATGAAGAATATTGAACTATCTTTTTTTTTTTTTTTTTTCTTTTTTAAAGACGCGAATTCTTCTAGTTAGCGATATGCGTATTTGCTATCGCCGAACAAAAATATTTAGTGCTGTTTCGATAGACTGGTTTGAAGATTAAACTTAGCCATATAAAGGAAACTAGCTGAAAACCCGGAGTTGCCCCGCTATTTATTTATTTATTCCTGCCATTTTTCAGGTATATACTCATTTGTATAAGGGCTGTATGTCTGTAAAATCTCTTGGGAATGCAGTTAGTAGTAAAGAAGTAACAGATTAAAATTTGGTGCGGGAAGGGGCGGTTTTCTATGAACGGTACTGTTTACGTGCTCATATCTCATTAACTACGTGTCGGAATGTGATACAATTTAGAAGCTAGATTCAACTATATATGTGTATGATGTACATAAAATTTCCTTTGGCTACAATTTTCAGTGTACCAATTATAAATTGTAAAGTCATACCGAGAGCCGTAGTTTTACTCCATAAACAGCGGAAAAGTAGTAAGCGAGAAACTTTTTTCCTTTCATCATTTTGCTATGGTTGCCAGCGAGAAAAAGTTTAATAAAGGTTTGAAATTATGTTTAAAGTTTGTTGCAAGTCGCTAAGTACTGTCATTCTCATACCGTGTATTTCGAAAGTCTCGCCGCATTATATGGCATTCTTTGCGATTTCTATTGGTTACGACGTAGTATCTTTTGACCCATGTACCATATGTGATTCTTAAACCATGCAGCAATTGTTACCTCACGGTATCGAATGTGTGTACCAAATTTGGTTGAAATCGGTCCAATGGCATAGGAGAAAATGAGCAGCATTGTCTCAAAATGCAGCAGTTTTTCGCGCCTCTCATTGTTTATAACGTCATAGCTCGTGAACTATATATCGTATGTGATTCTTACACTTACGGCGACCGTCCTCATGTATTGAAGCTTACGTGTACAAAATTGCACAAAGATTGGAACAAACCTTAGATTTGTATGCAACACGTACAAACATACGGACACACTGCTTTATATATTAGATACAACGTTGATAGAATTGCAATAAAGATTATGGGATAAACAACTACTCCTTCAGATTGTTTCATTTGGTTTTTTTCCCCAATGGGAGCCAATGAAAACTATTAAAATCACGCAGATGACTGAAGTGAAACCACCACAACAGGCTGCGCTTGTCCCAGGAGGGACAACCCGAAAGCTACGGAAGCTGACACTCGCGAACGTCTCTGTAGTGCGAATCTTACGCGCAGCTAACTCGTCAGATACCCGACTCGCGTCACGAATGACGCTTCCCAATCAACCCCGTTTATGAGGGCGGCTGCACCGCAGAGGCGGGAGTTGGCCAAAGTTTCAAGAAATCGCGTGTCCCCGCGCAGTGAGATGTCCTAATCTGAGAGCCACTAAATCAGCTCGCATTATCTACGACGCTAAATTAGCCACCCTCCTGCACGGTCGATGGCGGCCGCGGACGACAGTCGCGCTAAACGCTGTTCCGCGGCAGCCAGCCGTATTAACCTAATTACGGCCTCTTTTTATCTGTTACACGGCCGCTATTTCTGAGCCGACAAGGGGACGTACGCCGCGGAAGGTCACCGGGCATAGATTTCTAGGCGATCACATCTCTGTTACACGCTACGGCAAAATTAAATTTCAGAGTCTCGGGCTTTAGTCAAGGATGATTCTGTGGAGATATATAACCCTGTTCTTATCAAAATTCCTCGTCTTTCCGAGTTTCTTCAGCTCCAGTAAGATAGACAAACTACCAGATAAAAACATCAGGACACCTTCGTGTAATGCACAGTTGCCCGCTAGATGTGAAGAGAATCTGTTAAATAACAAGTTTAACACTTCATTCCGTTATCACGCATACACACACATACACACACACACACACACACACATACATACAATTATTCCTTTAAAATACTTTTGAAAACATCGCGGAGAATCAGTGATCAGAATGACTGAATTCACTTAAAAGTCAGTCAAGGTCGCAATTTATTTAAAGACTAGCTAAGAACCCGGCGTTTCCCGGGTATTTATTTATATATTTATTCCTGCATTGAATTAGTACTTCTCCTATCCTTTCTTCCTGTCCATCTCTTTCTTCTAAAAACATGTCATGTTTATCAGAGAATATATAAGAAATAACGCTGTCTTGCATAATGTACAAAATTATACGTACAGTATCCAAACAAAGAAAGATAACAATCAAATTACAAATTGCATATAAAATTCGCACGATCTCATATTTATTGAGTCATACTTTATAAAACAGAATAATTTTTCAGGTATATATTTGCATAACTGCTGCGTGTCTGTAGAATCTGTTGCGAATATTTTTAGTAGTGAAGAAATAAGAGATTAAAACTTGGTGCGTGATAGGGCAGTTTTCTATGAAAGTTACTGTTTATGTGCGCATATCTCATGAACTACGTGTCGCATTGTGATACAATCTGGAAGATATATTCAGCTATGTGTATATATAGTGTTTGTAAAATTTCCTGCGGCTATAATTTGTAGTGTAGAAATTATAAAATGTAACGTCATACCGAATGCCTTAGTTTTAGTACATGAACAGCGGAAAAGCAGTAAGCAAGAAACTTTTTTCCTTTCATAATTTTGCTATGGTTGTCAGTGAGAAAAGTTCAATAAAGGTTTGAAATTATGTTTAAAGTTGGTTTCAAGTCGCTAAGTACTGTCGTTCTCATATAGTGTGTGCATAAAGTCTCGTCGCATTGTGTGGCAATGTGCCAGTTTCTTGCAACTATTTTCAAATGTTCAAATGTTTGTATAGTCTATGGGACTCAACTATGGGGTTATCAGTCCCTAAACTTACAAACTACTTATGAACTAACTAAGGCTAAGGACGTCACAAATATCCATGCCCGAGGGGGGATTCGAACCCCCCGACCGTGGCAACTATATTGTTTTACGACATCTACAGCAAACGTTTTGTGAGCGGTAGACTTCTTTTCGTTTCATCATTTTGTGTATGAGGGGGGAGGGGGGTGTCAGTTATAAAACGCTTCATAAACGTCCGAAATTACATGCAAACTTTGTTGCAGGTCCCTAATAACTACTCCCATTTTCCGATAATTGACGCATAAATCTGGTTATTCTCACGCGGTGGCCTCTCATTATTTATGATGTCTTATCTCCTCAGCTAGGTGTCGTGCTCTTTCGTTTTTGGGTCATAAACCTTCGTGGGCGTACAGTGAACAGTTCACGGAAGTTTCAGTGCAATAGAATGAATGGTTTATGAACACAGAGAGGACATACAGACAAACATTATATATATTACTCATTTCGGCCATTTAAATGACCGTCCTCAGACCACTACAACCACAGTGTTGGCCACCGGTTGCGCTGAACAGGAGCTGCCTGAATGATAGATGTCGGCATCAAGCCAACACTGTGGTTGTAGTGGTCACTAAAATGAACGAAACGGGTAACCTTTAAATAACTCGGAATCTTGACCGATCAGACGACCTTGTCTCATTCCATACTTTAATTGGTTCAATAAATACCTGGTTTTTCATCAAATGTAGTTTTACTTACTTACAAACATTCCTTATCGGAGCGTCACTATTTTTATGTTACGCAGTGCAACCAATAAAATTTTATCAATTGTAAATCCACCGTTGTATGGATGTCCATAGAGTATCACTCAACATGTGCTAAATTTAGCTGGAATCTATACCATGGCCTCGATGACGGATAGTTAGTCTTCGATAAAAAAAATCGATTTGACTTTGTTCTTTTATCTACCTTCGTGACAAGTTTGACTTTGTTCTTTTATCTACCTTCGTGACAAGTTTGACTTTGTTCTTTTATCTACCTTCGTGACAAGTTTGAACTATTCCGTAGAATTAATTAGGATAACATTGTTCCAGGAGAAAACAGAGATTTTCCTTGACGCTATTTGTATTGTAATAACAGTGTTGATCGCAGAGGTAAACATTTTTCATTTTACCGGTTTCAACCTAATACATGTCATCTTGAGAAATAATATCAACACAGTCCATGTGGCCGGTGCTGGACCCTGTAGGACTGCCGTGGCTGTTTTCTGGCCGTATGTTGGTAACTGCTAGTCACATGGGCTGAATTATTATTATTTCTGAAGATGATCTATATTAGGTTGAAACCGGTAAAATAAAAAGTTTTTTACGACTGCGATCAAGAATTATTACAATACAAATTTTCCATAGAATTTTGAAGTGTAAAAGATACACGCTTCAAAAACTCCCCAAAATTGGTTTTTGCACCTAAATCCCGAACGTTGCACATAAAAAAGAGCTTCAGTTTCAGACCCATTGCCATCTCCTGCAAAATAAATTAATCGATCTGCATACTTTATCTTAACAATTGTCCAGAGACATATTAAGTCTCAATGTATATAAGAGATATTAAACTGAAGGAGATCCATTGAATTAAAATTTGTGCCATGACCGCATTGCGATGCGGCAAAGTGTGCTAATCAATTAATTTATGTTGGTAGAAATGGCAATCGGGCTGAAACTCTCATTTTTATGCAAAGTTCGGAATTTACGTGCAAAAACTCTTTTTCTGGGAGGTACTTGCAGCGCGTATCTTTTATACTTCAAACTTCTAGGAATTAATACATGCAAGTCCCGGGTTCCAATCCCGGGCATGTCTCAAATTTTAATTCAATCCTTCTCCTTCAGCTTAATATCTCTCACATATATTGAGACAAAATTTGTTTTCATGAGCAATAAAGAGAACTGAAATGTTTTTGTCTATCTCTATTCCACTTTTATGTAGAGGGTCACTAATTCCTAGAATGGTCGTGACGCAACACTCTTTTTTTGGATTGTGTGTGTAGTTTGGAGGCAAGTACTGAGAACTGAGGCTAGTCGCTGCCTGCCCCTCCCGCCCCCTCGGTATTGTTTCCATGAACACCACCAGCCGGTAAGGAGAAGCGAGCACTGGTCTTCGTGCGGTCTGCGGTTAAAGTTGCGCGAGGCACGCCACCAACTTGCGGCGGTGCTCCAAACAGCTGCCGACTGCGATCGAAGGCAGGATGCAGCCGTCGATATAGCTATCTGGCTGATATCTACAGGTGTAATTTTAATGGTTGTCACTACCGTCGATCACGTTTAACGTCAACACAATCACATGACGGACTTCTACATCTACACGGGATACACTGCAAATCACATTTAAGTGCCTGGCAGAGAGTTCTTCGCACCACCATTATACTATTTATCTTCCATTCCATTCTAGAATAACGCGCGGGAAGAAAGAACACCTGAATCTCTCCGTTCGAGCTTTGATTTCTCGTATTTTATTCTGGTCATCATTTCTACCTCTGTAAGTGGGAGTCAACAATATATTTTCGCATTCAGAGGAGAATGTTGGTGATTCGAGTTTCGTAAGTAGCCCACGTCGCAGCGATAAGCGCCGTTGTTGTAATGAGTCCCATCCCAGATCCTGTATCATTTCCGTAACGCTGTCTCCCCTGTATCGTGACAATACGAAACGAGCTGCCCTTCTTTGGACTCTTTCGATGTCCTCCGTCAAACCCACCTGATAAGGATCCCACACTGGGCAGCAATACTCCAAAAATGGACGGACAAGCGTAGTGTATGCAGTTTCTTTTGTAGCTCTGTTGCATCTTTTAAGGGTTCTGCCAATAAAACGCAGTCTCTGGTTCGCCTTTCCCACGACATTATCTACGTGTTCTTTCCAATTTAAGTCTGAAATAATAGTAATTCCTAGGTATTTTGTGGAGTTTACTGCCTTCACGTTTCATTGATTTATCTTGTAAAGAAAGTTTCTTTTCGTACTCTTGTGAACGACATCACACTTCTCATTATTTAGAGTCAATTGCCAATTTTTACACCAAACTGATATCTTATTCAGATCGTTCTGCAGTTAGTTTTGATCTTCAGATGATTTTACTAGGCGGTAAATGACGGCGTCATCTGCAAACAACCTAAGAGAGCTGCTTAGATTTTCCCCTTAATCGTTTATGTAAATAAGGAACAGCAGAGGACCAATAACACTACCCTGTGGAACGCGCCGGTATCACCTCTGTTTCAGTCGATGCCGTACCATCGATTACTACGAACTGTGTCCTCTCTGACAGGAAATCCCATCGCAAATTTGGGGCGATATACCCTAAACACGCAATTTGATTAAAAGCCGTTTGTGAGGTACGGTGTCAAAAGCCTTCTGGAAATAAAAAATAAAAAAAAAAGGAATCGATTTTCGAACCCTTTTCGATAGCACCCATCACTTCATGTGAATAAAGAGCAAGTTGTGTTTCGCATGAACTATATTTTCTAAATCCGTGTTGACCTTGGGTCAATACATCGTTCTGTTCGAGATAATTCATAATATTTGAATAGAGGATATGTTCCAAAACCCTGCTGCAAATTGACGTCAATGAAATAGGCCTGTAGTTTAATGGGTTATTCCTACTGCCTTTCTTGAATATAGGTGTGACCTGTGCAAATTTCCAATCTTTGGGTAGAGATCCTTCTATGAGAGAGCGGTTGTATATGGCTGTTAAGTAAGGAGTTATCGCTTCAGCATAATGAGATGGAAATCTAATGGGTATACAATCCGGACCAGAAGACTTGTTCTTATTAAGCTTACTAAAATTTACTCCCGCTGACAGTGACGGTTCAAGAACGACGTAGGAGTACACTATTACTTGATCCACATGTTTACTACGAGGCCTATTCGGAAATTAAGTACTGTTTTGGGGGAAATATATTTTAAATTTTATTGTCACAAGAAAAGCATATCTTAAACTACTTTTGCACATAGTTTCCGCCGTTGCTGAGGTACTTGTCGTGGCGGTCGATCAACTTACCTAGTCCCACCTCGTAGAACTATGCTGCTATTGCTGCACACGGAGTGTAATTTTTTCCCGCCAAGCTCCCACTTGTGTGTATCTTCAAGCAGGGTCAGGGCTGTACGGCGGGTGGTGGAACTGCTCCCATCCAAAATAAACTGCTGAATAAGAGTTTGTGTCGCCTGTAGTGTGTGGGCGAACATCGTCGTGAAGCAGAACAATTCCTCTGCTGAGCTCCCCTCTCCTTTTATTCTGTATCGCACGCGAAGTCTGGCGGTATCTGGCTGTACTGATGGAAGAAATTCAACAAGCAGTACGCCTTTTCGGTTCTACAACATCTACGGCACTCTAAATTTCTTCAACAGCATTTCTCCAAAAGAACGTCGCCTTCCTTCCAGCGACTCCCATTTGTGTTCCCGAAGCATCGCAGTAACACTCACACATTGATCGAACATACCAGTAACAAACATAGCCGCCCACCTCTAAATTGCCCCTACGTATTCCTTTAAACTGATCTGGTGGGGACCCCCAAAATACTTGAACAATACTCAAGACGGGATCGTAAAACTGTTTTATATGCGGTCTCCTTCACACATAAATCACATCTTCCCAAAATTCACCCAATAAATCGTAATCGACCATCCGCCATTCCGCCGACTGTCACATATCGCTGTGCAGCGTTATGCCCAAGTATTTAATGGACACGACTCTGCCATTCCCTGCACCACCTAGAAATGTGGAGCACTTATCCTGCAACCTACTAGTCATTCAATGTCGACACCCTCTTGTACACCACAGCATCATCAGAAAACAGACGCAGAATGCAGCTCTCTCTGTCCAACAGATTATTTATATACACTCCTGGCCATTAAAATTGCTGTACCACGAAGATGACGTGCTACAGGCGCGAAATTTAACCGACAGAAAGAAGTTGCTGTGATACGCAAATTATTAACTTTTCAGAGCATTCACACAAGGTTGGCGCCGGTGCCGACACCTACAACGTGCTGACATGAGGAAAGTTTCCAACCGATGTCTCATACACAAACATCAGTTGACCGGCGTTGCCTGGTGAACAGTTGCTATGATGCTTCGTGTAAGGAGGAGAAATGCGTACCATCACGTTTCCGACTTTGTTAAAGGTCAAATTGTAGCCTATCGCGATTGCAGTTTATCGTATCTTGACCTTGCTGCTCGCGTTGGTCGCGACTAATGACAGCAGTATATGGAATCGGTGGGTTCAGGTAGGCAATACAGAATGCCGTGCTGGATCCCAACGGCATCGTATCACTAGCAGTCGAGATGACAGGCATCTTATCCGCATGGCTGTAACGGATAGTGCAGCCACGTCTCGATCCCTGAATCAACAGATGGGGATGTTTGCAAGACAACAACCATCTGCACGAACAATTCGACGACGTTTGGAGCAGCATGGACTATCAGCTCGGAGACCATGGCTGCGGTTACCCTTGACGCTGCATCACAGACAGGAGCGCCTGCGATGGTGTACGCAAAGACGAAGCTGGGTGCACGAATGGCAAAACGTCATTTTTTTTTTCGGATGAATTCTGGTTCTGTTTACACCATCGGTCGCATCCGTGTTTGGCGACATCGCGGTGAACGGACATTGGAAGTGTGTATTCGTCATCGCCATACTGGCGTATCACCCGGCGTGATGGTATGGGGTGCCATTGATTACACTCTCGGTCACCTCTTGTTCGCATCGACGGCACTTTGAACAGTGGCCGTTACATTTCAGATGTTTAACGACCCGTGGCTCTACCCTTCATCTGATCCCTGCGAAACTCTATATTTCAGCAGGATAATGCAAGACCGCATGTTGCAGGCCCTGCACGGGCCTTTCTGGATACGGAAAATGTTCGACTGCTGCTCTGGCCAGCACATTCTCTAGATCTCTCACCAATTGAAAACGTCTGGTCAATGGTGGCCGAGCAACTGGTTCGTCACAATACGCCAGTCACTACTCTTGATGAACTGTGGTATCGTGTTGATGCTGCATGGGCATCTGTACCTGTGCACGCTATCCAAGCTCTGTTTGCCTAAATGCGTAGGCGTATCAAGGCCGTTTTTACGGCCAGAGGTGGTTGTTCTGGGTTCTGATTTCTCAGGATCTATGCACCCAAATTACGTGAAAATCTAATCAAATGTCAGTTCTACTATAATATATTTGTCCAACGAATACCCGTTTATCATCTGCATTTCTTCTTGATGTAGCAATTTTAAAGGCCAGTAGCGCATTTACCGACTCACCCTCGTAGGTAAAGGAGAAGCAGCTTCTGTATCTTAAAGCAGGAAGTCTAATAGTTGTTGCAGCCATGGAACAGCCGGTCTATCAGCATGTAAACGCCAGATCACTTACGAACGCTGCGACAGCAACCGAAGTCCAACGCTTTAGTTTAACTGTCACCCAACATCCGCCATCTAATTTTAATGTTTCCAAAACTTAAAGAAGTTCTCTGGACCAATTTTATTGAAAATAATAACGGTCCTATCACGCTTCCCTGGGCACTCCTCTTGATACCCTAGTCTCAAATGAACACTCGTTGTTGAGGCCAACGTACTGGATTCTATTGTTAAAATAGTCTTCGTGCCACTCAGGGATTTGGGTGCCTATTCCATATGCTCTAACCTTCGGTTGGAGTCTGTAGTGTGGCACCATGTCAAACGCCTTTCAAAAATCGAGAAATTGCAGACTTCCTGCTGCCCTTCATACATAGCTCGCAAGATGTCACGAGGGAAAAGGGCAAACTGAGTGAGTTTTTCTAAAGCAGTGCTGATGCACGGACAGAAGCTTTTCCCTATGGTGTCCCAAATCTAGGTCAGACGAATTCATCGTCGGAGTTCTTCCCTGGTAACGGGTTTGCTCCTATACCGTCGCATAGACCACGCAAAGTGTACACGCGTTGGAACAATAACAGGCGATAGAAGTCAAAATTGTTCAAAAGTTTGTAAATCTGTGAGGCTTAACCACTATAGCCATTAGTCCGTAGGCTTAAAAACTACTTAAGCGAACAAAGTAACCTAAGGACAAGCACACAGGCGCCGTAGGGAGGATTCGAACCTCCGCAGGTGAGCAGCAGCACGCTCCGCAGGAACGCGGCATAGAGTGCTCGGTCAGTGCACCGCGGCGATAGAATGTCGTCTAGTACCTCATGCAAACAGTTTTCCAGGGCAAAAGCACCGGGATTAACAGCTAGGAACGCCTCGAGCGCTAAAAAGTACTTCACATTGTCTTAACGAGCTTTCACGGCTTTCTCTGTAGCTACTGGTAACGGTGATCAAGTCCGCGCACAGAGCTTTTCTACAGGGCGGCCGCGGTGGAGTAGCCGAGCGGTCTAAAACGTCTCGCTGCGAGCGCGCGGTTGCTCGCCGTGGAGGTTCGAGTCCTTCCTGGGGCATGGGTGTGTGTGTGTTGTCCTTAGGTTAGTTTACCTAGGTTTAAGTAGTTTGTAAGCTACGGACTGATGACCACGCAGTTGGTCCGATAGATTTACAAACATTTGAACATTTCTACAGGGCGGAAGCGTCACGCGATCATCCTACTCGGTAGCCGCTCTAAGAGATACATCTGCGCATCTCCACATACGAGGAGTGATCGAAAACCGGTAATTTTATTTTTCTTAAAGAACTGTTATTTTTCCGTTACCATGAAATCTCTCCCCATCCTCTCCTACACCGACATGCAACCTAAAACGGGTTATAATATAGTGGCAAAGCTTATGGAGAATTTGGAGTATCATCCAAAGATTTCTTTTTCTTTTTTCCACTCTTAATGGCTACGTGCACACATAATTTTTATATTCGCAACATCTATGACAAACCACCTTTCGAATTATGTACGTTTCATTAGCCTTCTCGTATCATTTATATTAAAAATCTAGTCCCTCAGTTTCGTGTTAGAGTATTTATATAATGATCTATGCGAGAGAGAGCCTTTATTTGAGGGCTACAGGGTTTCTTAAAGCGCAAAGCTCGTATACATGCGTACCTCATCTGTCAATTGAAAGCATGCTGTTGTTTAGAGAATGAAACTTTCACTCTGCAGTGGAGTGTGCGCTGATATGAAACTTCCTGGCAGATTAAAATTGTGTGCCGGAACCGGGACTCGAACCAGGGACCTTTGCCTTGCGATCTACCGATTGAGCCATCCCGACAATACTCACGATGCCGCCTCACAACTTTACTTCCGCCAGTACTTTGCCTCCTACTATCCAAACTTCACAGAAGCTCTCCTGCGAAACATGCAAGACTTGCACTCCTTGGAATCAAGGATATGGTGGAGAAATGGCTTAGCCACAGCCTAAGGGATGTTTCCAGAATGAAACTTTCACTCTGCGGCGGAGTGTGCGCTGATATGAAACTTCCTGGCAGATTAAAATTGTGTGCCGGAACCGGGACTCGAACCAGGGACCTTTGCCTTTCGCGGGCAAGTGCTCTACCACTGAGCTACCCCGACACTACTCACGACACCGCCACACAACTTCAGGTTCGAGTCCCGGTTCCGGCACGCAATTTTAATCTGCCAGGAAGTTTCATGCTGTTGTTTAGATTTGCGCGACGGGTACAACTGTAAGTGCCATTGCCCCCGGGCAAGGTGAAAGGTGGAAAAAGTATGTAGAAAGGCTCTATGAAGGAAATGAACTTAGCGGGAATATTTTAGAAAGGGGAGAAGTAGATGAGGGTGAAAAATGAGACACTATACTGAGAGATGAATTTGACAGAGCACTGAAAGGCCTAAGTCGAAACAAGGCCCCTGGAGTAGAGGATATTCCCTCAAGCTACTGAAGTCTCTGGGAGTACCAGCCATGACAAAATTCTTTCACCTGGTGTGTAAGATGTATGAGACAGGTGAAGTGCCCTCAGACTTTAAGAAAAATGTTATAAACCCCATTCCAAAGAAAGCAGGCGAAGACAGATATGAAAACTACAGAACCATCAGTTTAATAAGTCATGGTTGCAAAATATTAACACGAATTACTTACAGAAGGATGGAAAAGCTGGTAGAAGCTGACCTCGGGGAAGATCAGTTTGGGTTCAGGAGAAATGTAGGAACTTGGGAGGCAATACTCACTTTACGGCTTATCCTAGAAGATAGATCAAGCAAAGGCAAACCTACATTTCTAGCTTTTGTAGATTTGGAGAAGGCTTTTGACAATGTTGATTGGAATAAACTCTTTCAAGTTATGAAGCAAGCATAAGTAGAATATAGGGAGCGTAAGGTTATTTACAACTTGTTCAAAAACCTGACAGCAGTTGTCAGAGTTGAAGGGCATGAAAGGGATGCAGTGGTTATGAAGGGAGTGAGGCAGGGTTGTAACCTTTCTTCAATGTTATTCAATTTGTACATTGAGAAAGCTATAAAGGTAAGCAAGGAGAAATTTGGTGCCGGCCGCGGTGGCCGAGAGGACTGAGGCGCTCCAGTCACGGTCTGCACGGCCACTACGGTCGGGGGTCCGATCCCCTCTCGGGCATCGATATTTGTGCCGTCCTTAGTCTTAGGTAGTTCATAAGTAGTTTGTAAGCTTAGGGACTGATGACCCCGTAGTTAAGTCCAATAAGTTCTACAAACATTTGAACATTTCAGAAATTTGGTGAAGGAATTAAAGTTCAGGGTGAAGAATTAAAAACACTGCGTTTTGCCGACGACATAGTAATTCTGTCAGAAACAGCAAAGGACCTGGAAGAGCAATTGAACGGAATTGGAGAGTGTGCTGAAAGGTGCATATAAAATGAACATTAACAAGAGCAAAACTAGGGTAATGGAGTGCAGTGTAAGAAAATCAGGTGATGCTGAAGGAATTAGATTAGGTAACGAAACAATAAAGGAGGTAGATGAGTTTTGTTACTTGGGGAATAAAATAACAAATGATGGTCGCAGTACAGAGGATATAAAATGCAGAATGGCAATGGGTAGAAAAGCGTTCTTGAAAAAGAGAAATTTGTTAACATCTAGTATTGATTTAAGCTTAAGGAAGTCATTTCTCAAGGCATTTGTATGGAGTGTTGCCTTGTATGGTGGTGAGACATGGACGATAAACAGCGCGGACAGGAAGAGAATTGAGGCTTTTGAAATGTGGTGCTACAGAAGAATCCTGAAGATTAGGTGGGTGGATCGCGTGACTAATGAGAAGGTACTGAACAGAATTGGGGAGAAAAGAAATTTCTGGCATACCTTGACTAAAAGAAGGGATAGGATAGATTGGTAGGGCACAATCTTAGACATCAAGGAATTGTGAATTTGGCGTTGGAGGGAAGTGTGGGGGGTAAAAACCGCAGAGGAAGACCAAGTATGGATACAGTAAGCAGATTCAGACAGATGTAGGTTGCCGTTCTTATGTGGAGAAGAAGAGACTTGCTCAGGATAGGGTATTGTGGAGAGCTGCATCAAACCAGTTTCCGGACGGAAGACTACAACAACAACGTCCCCGGGCTGCGACTTTCTGCTGGTGTGCGGCAGGACCTGTTCGTAGCGTCGCGCACCTGATCCCGTGATGAACACCAGCAACGTCTTCAGCCTAGTGTACGGCCGCCATGAGTGTACGCCGGCGACTTTGGCACCCCAGGAGGGGCTGAAGGCCGGCCCGCGGTCGATGCGGCCCCGGCAGTTCCTTCGCTCGTTTAACACGGCGCAACTTTTTTCTTCCGCCATTAAGGCATGACGTACTTCGGGAAACTGGCCGACTCGGCACGCGATCTCCTCGGGCTCTTTTTTTCCTTCGTTGACGTTCTGGGCCGAATCAACACCGCAGCGCAAAACCTGCCGAACAGCTTATTGTGCGCGAAAAAAGGCGAATATTAATTAACCTTTCCCATTAAGGATGTTTTATAACCCGCCACTGTGTATTCAACATAATTACAGAAATCTGCTACCGGTCACTGCTTTCAAATACTCGTTTATGCCATTAACGAGTTTTCGACTCTTTCACAGGTTCACCCGGTAATGCAATCAGGACCATAACACATTGTCTATTCTACTATACCAGCAGCTATTGACAGCTTCGTTTGCAATGGAAAAGTTCATATGAATATTCTGCCCATAAAATTTAAGTATTTACTCCTAAATTATTATCGTTCATGCCCCTTTTTAAGGAGAGCGATAATACAATTTTAATAATCAAAATATCCACGGGTGAACTGCCGGTCTATAGTGTCCAACGGGGCGCGGACCGCGGAGGAGTCGCTCCGCAGGCCGAGGGTATTTAAATGGCCCGCTACCGGGCTAGAAACCAGTTCCCTTCGAGACGCCGTAGGGTGCGGATCTCCGTGCCGGCGCGTTTCCAGGAGCTCAGTCTGTCAGTTCACCTGATGATGGCGACATGTATGATCGCCGAAATATTGTGCCCGTTGGACACTATAGACCGGCATGCCACCCGTGGATATTTTGATTATCAAATACGCCGGGAGAAACTGAAGAATCACACAATTTTAATAGCTTTTTTATGATTTTTTCCTTTTCTCTTCCCAAAACTTTTTTAAACTTTTTTTTCTTTTTTTTTTTTTTTTGCTTTCTCTCTTCTATCCACTTCTTTCCTGGTTTCTTCTTCTTAGCTGTTTGCTCAAATTTCTGTTTTATCACTTTTTCTTTTTCCTGTCTGTCATGTCTATTGTGCAGTAGATATTTTGAACGAAACACGCGAGATAACTGTGTGCATACGTTCAGTTTCTGTAGGTGTTCTGTGGTTTTCTTTACCCAGTTGATTTCACTGTGCTATTTGTCACTATGTTAAAAATCTTCTTCCACAACCTGTTATCGTTCATCTTGTGTATGTGCCCGTAGAAATTCACCAACATGTTCAAATGTTTGTGGGACTTAACTACTGTGGTCATCAGTACCTAGGCTTGCAAATTACCTGAACTAACTGATGCAAAAAACAACAAATACACCCACGTCCGAGGGAGGACTCGAACCCCCGACAGCGAGCAACCGCGCGCGATTGAGGACTGGTGTGGCGATATGATGGGCCAGGGCAAAATGCTGGCACTCTGTGACACCAAACAGGCACATGTTGGTGCAGCAACATGCGGTGGTGCACTGTCTTGCTGAAAAATGGCATCTGATATGGCGTGCAGAAAGCGTATCGTTACGCGTCGCAGGGTGCCAATCACGTAGGTCAAACTGCTGCAGTGCCGAAGACACGCAACAACTGTGATTTGTGGCTATACCCAATAGCATATCATATAATAAGGCCTTGAGCGGCCGCTGTGTGTGCGGTGTGATTGTATCCAAAAAATGTTCAAATGTTTGTAGAGCTTATGGGACTCAACTACGGGGTCATCAGTCCCTAAACTTACAAACTACTTATGAACTAGCTACTACTAAGGACGGCACAAATATCCATGCCCGAGGGGGGGGGGGGATTCGAACCCCCGACCTCAGTGGCCGTTCAGACTGTGACTGGCGCGCCGCAGACCGCTAGGCCACTGCGGCCGGCTGGCGTTCCCCAGGGAAGTGTTATAGGGCCCCGACTGTTCCTTATATATCAACTAGGAAATTTATTACAGATCACTAAGTGATGTCATTCTGAAATATTTGATGAGTAAATCGTAAATCCTGTGAAATCGCGCGCTGTGGTCGACATGTCTTTTACACCCCCTCACTTTTTTTGAACGACACAGATAATTGGATAGCAGGATATCTTTTGCATGAAACAAGGGGCGTTGTATGGAAATTCGGAGTTTTCCGTACATAAACATACGTAGGCTTAGTTTTTGTATATATTACTAGCTAATATCCCGGAGTTTCACAACTATTTATTTATTCTGCACTTTCGTGGTCCATCTTCCTCCCCCCCCCTTCTCGGCTCATTTCTTCCACTATTCTCCCTCCTCCTGCCTCCTTGGTTAATCTCCCTCTTCGCCCTCGACTAGGAAAAAAACATACATGTAAACTTTCGTGGAGAAAATAGTCAGTTCTTTGTAAGATACGATTTACCATTCATGCAAACAGTGACCGTGTTGTTTTCTAGATTAAGAGCTTAAAAATTCATCAAGATCTGAGCGAAACGATGAACTTTGTCAAATTTCTTAAGTACCCTCCGTCATACACAATGAGGAATTTTATGTACGCAATGAGATTCCTAGTTTGAAGGTCAATGGTACAAAATTTCAACAGTATCAGAGAAAAACCGGATTTTGTCGAAATACATAAGCCCACCTTAGATCGAACGAAATTTTTTACTGTGGATCAAGTGTGCAAAATTTCATCAGTACTGGAAGGAAACTATACATCTGAATGGAACAGAAACAAATGGACACATTGAAAAACGCACATTTTGTTTTTACTATGTTTTCCAATTTTACGGCAGGTTTCTCAAAAATTTTATTTCATAATCTTGTCCTGAGAATTATTAAGAAACACATACAAAACAAAACAGCCAAATCCATCTAGCCGTTCTCAAGTTATAGCTTGACGAAAGGAAATAGGGATCCATTTTTATACGAATGGTGTTCAAATGAAAATGTACGCAACGTCTTAACAATCAAACCGGTTCAAATTTGAATATGCCGCTTCAGGATAAAGTAGTGCGTTCACACGTTTCCAGAGTCACACGAAATGTTCTGGCCAAGTCAGTTGGGAGCAGCTTGAGCAACCGCACTACAACCAGGACATGTCGCCCCGTGACTTCCATCTGTTTGGCCCGATAAAAAAATCTCAAAGGGAAGCGTTTCAACTCTGACGACGAACTACAGAACACTGCTTTTCGCACAGACACAGATGTTCACATAATATGCAAGAAACAGCTAAATCGTCTAACTGGGGAGCTATCAAAAGTCGTGTCCCGTAAGGTTCGGTCTTGGATCCTTTGCTGCTCTTAATATATATTAATGACTTGCCATTCTACATTCACGAAGATGCTAAGCTAGTTCTTTTTACTGACCATACAACTATAGTATCACGCCTGGCAAACAGGAATTAACTGATGACATTGTAAATGTCGTCTTTTCGAAAATCATTAAGTGTTTCTCTACAAATGGACTCTCATTAAACTTTGATAAAACCTTGTATATACAGTTCCTTATAGTAAATGACATGACACAATTATTAGAATTTGAACAGAAATCTGTAGCTAAGGTAGAATATTCCAAAATTCTAGGTATTTGCATTGATCTGGGAGTCAAATGGAAGAAACACACTGAAGATCTGCTGAAACGTTTGAGCTCAGCTACTTATGGTATGAGAGTCATTGCAAAGTTTGGTAATATACATCTCAGTAAATTAGCTTGCTATGCCTATTTCCATTCACTGCTTTCGTACGGGATCAATTCTGGGGCAATTGAACATTGAATAAAAAAGTATTCATTGCGCAAAAGCGTGTAATGAGAATAATTGCTGGACCCCACCCTTGATCAACCTGCAGTCATTTATTTACGGATCTAGCGATCTTCACTGTAGCTTCACAGTGTATTTATTCACTTATGAAATTTGTTATTAACAATCAAACCCAATTCAAAAGTAATACCGATGTTCATAGCTACAACAATGGGAGAAAGGGTGATATTCACTATTCAAGGTTAAATCTTTGGTACATGGTGACACAAACGTTTTTGCTCGCTTAGCAAGTAGAATCAAAAGTCTTACATTTATACATATATATAAAAAACAGTCTAGAATGTAAATGATTTATTTAGTCAACTAGTTTCGGTCCTTATTTTCAACCATCTTCGGACTGTAGCTCCACTGATGTGGAGCTGTACAGGTGCTTCGGAGTCTTCTAAAGCGTCACTGCTTTAGAAGACTCGGAAGCACTTGTCCAGTTCCACGACATCAACGGAGCTACAGTCCTGAAGATGGTCGAAAATAAGGACCGAAACTAGTTGACTAAATAAATAATTCATTTGCACTCTAGACTTTTTATATACAAATTTAAATAAGAGTGCTTCTTGATAATCCCTCAAAGAAAAAAGAAAATGTTTCCACAAAATATGTAAAAGTCTGACAGATAGCCAACTAATATTTAAAAAGAATTTCTGCATGACAACTCATTCCACACCTTAGATGAATTTTCAAATAAAACTTAGTAATTTCGCAAAACAAAAAAACAAAAAAAAAAAAAAAAAAAAACAAAAAAAATAAAATAATAAATAAATAAATAAAATAAAATGAAAAAGAAAAAAAAAGAAAAGAAAAAAATCCTTAAAATATTGAGAGTCTATACACGACACATTTTATTAAACTGCCATGTCCCAAAACATTGCGAAACGTCGTATTTATGCTCTATGTAACAAGAATTAATCTTATGTAATGTAATCTTGGTAAAGGAATTCTTCGGCTCCTCAAACAGTGCTCAGGCCTCTGGTGATTACTTTTGACCGAGCGAGGTGGCGCAGTGGTAACGCACTTGACTCGCATTCGGGAGGATGGTGGTTCAAATCCACCACCGCCCATCCAGATTTAGGTTTTCCGTGATTTCCCTAAATCACTCCAGGCATATGCCGGGATGGTTCCTTTCAAAGGGCACGGCCGATTTCCTTCCTCATCCTAACCCAAAAACTCCGAGCGTTAGCTCCGTCTCTAATGGCCAAGCTGTCGACGGGACGTTAAACCCTAAGCATCCATCCATCCGTTACTTTTGAATAAAGACTTCAATTTTAGCCACTGTGTTGTTTCGTACTTTTTCGTGTGAACACCCCTTTTGTATAAAGATTAATGAAGGGAAACCCCTTCTAGAAGAGAGGAGATCCGTTTCTGGCCACGATCACAGGACCAGAAAATTCGCAGCTAACAGTCTACCTGTTCTGCCGGTAGGCACATGACAGGGTTGGCTACCCTGTTTTGCCATCCGTTAACAAATCTCTGGTATGAGAAAAATCTCTATGGAGTGGACGAGGAAGCGATGAGTCGGTGACCGGACGAGCTGGAGGTGCATCTTAAAGGACAACGGGAGTTAAATGAGTTGCGGTTGTTCGCTGCGGCCTGGAGTACCCACAGAGTCAGCATGGCAAAACGCAACCAGTCACGCTTGCTAGTGTGTTGGAGGAGAGATGTTTGCCGCTGTCTGAAGAAGTGGCATGTGGAAATACAATTTGGCCAAACTATTCTGTGTATGTGATCGGGGTGTGTAAGTAAATGCCAAAGTACACGTAGAGGAACGATAATACACGTTTGACAAATGGGTTATGACAGCAGTTCGGGTACTGTGACTGGGTTATTGGTTATCCACGACACAAAACTGAGTGCTTTTCAGTGTGAGGGTTGTGAACAGTTCTGTGGCTTCGCCACGTCGGCTAAAGGGTTAACGGCCGCTAAGCTGTAAAAGCTACGTGACGGTGTTGTCAGGGACTTCTTGTGTTCTATAGTTCATGTACTATCAACAGGCGTGTTAGATACGCGGTGCCAGTGAAGCAGTTATTATGTATTGTGACTCATTAGAACTTCCCAAAATTCTTCCCAATAAACCGAAGTCGGCTGTCCGCCTTACTCACAACTGTCGTTCCATTTCTAGATATCTGGACGACGCGACTGCATCAAGAAGCTCACTACTAATGCTATATTCGAACACCAAGGGATTGTTTTTGCTACACAAGCATATCACCTTACATTTTTCTACATTTAGAGCTAGCTGTCATTCTACGCACCAACTGGAAATTTTGTCTATCATCCTGTATGCTATTATAGTCAGTTAAAGAAGACACCCTCCCATACACCACAGCATCATCAGCAAACAGCCGCAAATTCAAATGTTCAAATGTTTGTAATTCTATCGGACTAAACTGCGTGGTCATCAGTCCGTAGCTTGCAAACTACTTAAACCTAGGTAAACTAACCTAAGGACAAACACACACACCCATGCCCTAGGGAGGACTCTAACCTCCACGGCGAGCAACCGCGCGCTCCGCAGCGAGACGCTTTAGACCGCTCGGCTACTCCACCGCGGCCAGCCGCAAATTACAAGTTATTCTATCCATCAGATTATTTATATAGATAGAAAATAATAGCGGTCCTATCACACTAGCCTGGGGCACGCCTGACGATACACTCGTCTCTGATGAACACTCGCCGTCGAGAACAACGTACTGCGTTCTATTACTTAGGAAGTCTTCCAGCCAGTCACAAATCTGTGAACCTATTCCATAAGCTCGTATCTTCGTTAGCAGTATGCAGTGTGGAACACCGTCGAACGCCTTTTTGAAGTCGAGAAAAACACAATCCGCCTGTTGCCCTTCACCCATGGCTCGCAACATGTCATGTGAGAAAAGGGCAAGCTGAGTTTCACATGAACGATGTTTCCTAAGCCCGTACTGATTCATAGTACTATTAAGTATTATCTAAAAATTCATCTAATTTGTGGAACGAGTTGCCATTCAGAAATTCTTTTAATTTCTTTTTAAAAACTATTTGGCTATCTGCCAGAATTTTTTTTACTTTTTGTTTCACATTGAGGAATCATCAAACAACACTCTTATTTAAATTTATATATAAAAACTGTATAGAGTGGAAATGAATTATTTATTTAGTCAACTAGTTTCGGTCCTTATTTTGGACCATTTTCAGGACTGTAGCTCCATTGATGTCTTGGAGCTGGGCAGGTGCTTCGGAGTCTTCTAAAGCAGTGACGATTTAGAATATTCTGAAGCAGCTGCCCAGCTCCAAGACATCAGTGGAGCTACAGTCCTGAAAATGGTCCAAAATAAGAACCGAAACTAGCTGACTAAATAAATAATTCATTTGCACTCTAGACTGTTTTATATATAAATTTCAGACTTTTGATTTTGCTTGTTAAGTGAACAAAGATTTAACCTTGAATAGTGAATATCACCCTTTCTCCCAGAGTTGTAGCTATGAACATCGCTATTACTTTTGAATTGGGTTGGATTGTTAATAACAAATTTCAGAAGTGAATACATAAATTGTGAAGCTACAAAGCTAAACCAGTGCTGATTCATAGAAAGAAGCTAAAAGAATTTTTTTCACACGCCGAACGCGGAGTTGAGTTACGGAGCTGAGTGAGGAGGATAGGCTGAGGAGACAGGAACGGCGGAGAGGAAGAGGCACAGTGTTTGGCGCCGGCGTGGGCGGCCTGGGTCGATTCCGGGGCCCGCGGGCAACGCGCCGCTTCGATCAAACAGCGGCCGGCGAGAGGCGCACGTGTCCGGCCACGCGGACGCTCTCAGCGGAAGCAAACCATGGGGCAGGGCGGCCTCAGGGACCAGCCGCTTGAAAAAATGTTCAAATGTTTGTAAAGCTTATGGGAATTAACCACGGGGTTATCAGTCCTTAAACTTACAAACTACTTATGAACTAGCTAATACTAAGGACGGCACAAATATCCATGCCCGAGGGGGGATTCGAAACCCCGACCGTAGTGGCCGTGCAGACCGTGACTGGCGCGCCGCAGTCAGCTCGGCCACTGCGGCCCAGCCGCTTGATGCCGATGACGGGAGGCGGGGGGACCACACACGATACAATAAATGGAAGAACAGATGCTAAGATCGCAATTCTTTATTTTATTTACGTAGGTGCTCAACCAGAAGGCACGTGCACTATGGTGGATATTATTTTATGTATATGACACTGTTTAGACTTTGACCAACCATATGTTTTAGTTCTGACTAACAACCAGCACATGATTTTGTAATATATACATCAACCAGTACACCTACCAGATTTTATGTGGAGTATTATTATAAGAGCCGCGGTGGAGTAGCCGAGCGATCTAAAGCGTCTCGCTGCGGAGCACGCGATTGCTCGCCGTGGAGGTTCGAGTCCTCCCTGGGCCATGGATGGATGTGTGTGTGTGTTTGTCCTTAGGTTAGTTTACCTAGGTTTAAGTAGTTTGTAAGCTACGGACTGATGACCAGGCAGTTTGGTCCGATAGGTCTACAAACATTTTATTATTATAAGCAGTTTTTTTTTTTATGCAGTGAAGGCTTTCACGACCGGTTGAAATAATTGTTGTTGAATCTTCCGGGTTATGTGGTCGTGGTCGAAGAAACATATCTGCTCCTGACGTTTCGTCCAGAGCTGCGCTGGACATCCTCAGAGGTTCTACTGGTAGCGGTGAGTCTTGCCGACTGGCGAGTCGGGCGTCGGAGAGCGGTATAAATACTGTCCAAAAGGGGGCGTGGTCAAGTGTTCACGTGCGCAGCAGAGATAAGCCTTGTCAAAGATAAAACATAACTTTCGATAGTCGATGGTCAAAGATAAAAGCGTAACTACCTACTCTGAAGAGCCACAGTCCATATGTCATTAAGTTTCATTGCTTCTTCCTTTCTATTAAAATTATCCCCATGTTTGTATATTTCAATTGCTTCTCTGTACAGTCGTGGATAATAGTTCGTCGTTGTTGATAAAATTTCCGTTTCGTGAAACTTCACTTCATGATTTCCAGATTGGAAATGTTCAGCTACAGCTGATTTCTCAATTCTACCTAGTCGGCAAAGACTTTTGTGTTCTTTTAATCATGTATTCACACTCCTTTTTGTAGTACCGATATACACCTTTCCGCAAGAACACGGAATTTTGTACACCCCACTGGATGATAGAGGAGGGCGTTTGTCCTTTACAGATCGGAGTGCCTGACTTATCTTTTTTTTTTTTTTTTTTTTTTTTTTTTTTTTTTTTTTTTTCCTAATGAGACCAGTCAATAACACCGTAGAGTGTCGAAACCGGTCTTCTTGAATAAATAAAATAAAAAATGGCGATCTTGGCTACTATGCTTCCATTTATAAAACATGATGGTTTCCTAAGATGAGTAAATTTTTAACAATGATAAATACATTTGTTTAAAAAAATGTTCAAATGTTTGTGTAGCTTATTGGACTTAACTACGGGGTCATCAGTCCCTAAACTTACAAACTACTTATGAACTAACTAAGACTAAGGTTGGCACAAATATCCATGCCCGAGGGGGGATTCCAACCCCCGACTGTAGTGGCCGTGCACACCGTGACTGAAGCGCCTCAGTCCCCGCGGCCACCGCGGCCGGCACATGGACTCTCAAAACCGGATTTGGTAAACCGATTTTCCAATTCCGCTTTTGGTTGGTCATGTAAACACTCCAAAATCGATTCTGGAAATCCGCTTCTGTAAAGCGGTTTTCCAGTTCCACAATCGATTTTCGTGCCCATGTAAACGCAACCGTTATTGAAGCGTTCTTGGCTTGTCAGATTGTGTTTTCTTCTTAAGAATCTTCAGCATATAAGGAAAGATGATACATTCTAATGTGAAATAAACATTAGAGTGAACATAAATCTGGGTATTGAAATAAATAAAAATAGCGATTGTGCTGACTAAATCAGGAACTGAATCAACTGTTTTCCAGCCGCCATGTTAAGTGGGCTAGGAAATCCGATTCAGGCTATGCCATGTAAACACGACAGCGGAAAACGGTTTACGAAAATCGGTTTTCGTCTTCCGGAAGATATGTTGCATGTAAACGTGGTGAGAGGGTTGAGGACAGGGGCAGGAAGCCTCAGGGACCGGCCGCTTGATGCCGATGACGGAATGCGGGGAGACCACAGACGATACAATGTGCTATTATAAACAAACAATAAATGGAAGAACAGATGCTTAGATCGCGATTTTTTATTTTATTTACGTAGGTACGCAACCAGACACGTGCACTATGGTGGATATTATTTTATGTGTATTTTTCTGTTTTAACTTCCACCTACCATATACTTTATTTCTGACTACCAGCCAGCACATGATTTTGTATGTAAATATCAACCAGTACACCTACCAGATTATATGTGGAGCATTATTAAAAGCAGTTTTTTCAATGAGACGAAATGATGACATATTAGAGTGTCGAAAGCGGTCGTCTTGAATAAATAAAATAAAAAATGGCGATCTTGGCTACTATGCTTCCATTTATAAAATACGATCGCTCCCTGAGATGAGCAAATTCTTAACAATGACAAAATCAGTTAATTTTCGAGTGCTGAACTAGTCTAACCATCTCAACAAGTGACTGGAAATTAAAACTGCTACACCAAGAAGAGATGCAGGTGGAAACGGATATTCACTGGACAAATATATTATGCTAGAACTGACATGTGATTACAATTTCACGCAATTTGGATGCATAGATCCTGAGAAATCAGTACCCACAACAACCACCTCTGGCCGTAATAACGGCCTTGATACACCTGGGCATTGAGTCAAACAGAGCTTGGATGGCGTGTACAGGTACAGATGCGCATGCAGCTTCAACACGATACCACAGTTCATCGAGAGTAGTGACTGGCGTATTGTGACGAGCCAGTTGCTCGACTAACATTGACCAAACGTTTGCAATTGGTGAGAGATCTGGAGAATGTGCTGGCAAATGGAACCCCATACCATCACGCCGGGTGATACGCCAGTATGGTGATGACGAATACGCGCTTCCAAAGTGCGTTCACCGCGATGTCTCCAAAGACGGATGCGGCCATCACGATGATGTAAACAGAACCTGGATTCATCAGAAAACAATGCCGTTTTGACATTCGTGCAACCACGTTCGTCATTGCATACACCATTGCAGAGGCTCCTGTCTGTGATGGAGCGTCAAGGATAACCGCAGCTGTAGTCTCCGACCTGATAGTCCATGCTGTTGCAAACGTCGTCGAACTGTTCGTGCAGATGGTTGTTGTCTTGCAATTGTCCCCATCTGTTGACTCAGGGATCGAGACGTGGCTACGTGATCCGTTACAGCATTGCGGATAAGATGCCTGTCATCTCGACTGCTATTGATACGAGGCAGTTGGGATTCAGCACGGCGTTCCGTATTGCCCTCCTGAACCCACTGATGTTCAAATGTTCAAATATTTGTATAGCTTATGGGACTTAACTACGGGGTCATCAGTCCCTAAACTTACAAACTACTTATGAACTAACCAAGGTAAGGACGGCACAAATATCCATGCCCGAGGGGGGATTCGAACCCCCGACCGTAGTGGCCGTGCAGACCGTGACTTGAGCGCCTCCGTCCGCTCGGCCACCGCGGCCGGCAACCCACCAATTCCATACTCTGCAGACAGTCATTGGATCGCGACCAACGCGAGCAGCAATGTCGCGATATGATAAACCGCAATCGTATAGGCTACAATCCGACCTTTATGAAAGTCGGAAACTTGATGATACGCATTTCTCCTCCTTCCACGAGGCATCACAGCGACGTTGCACCAGACAACGCCGGTAATCTGCTGTTTGTGTATGAAAAATCGGTTGGAAACTTTCCTCATGTCAGCACGTTGTAGGTGCCACCACCCGCGCCAACCTTGTGTGAGTGCACTGAAAATCTACACATTTGCATATCACAACATCTTCTTCCTGTCCGTTAAATTTCGCGTCTGTAACACGTCATCTTCGTGGTGTAGCTATTTTAATGGCCAGGAGTGTACCTACAGGAAAAAAGAAAAAAATGTACACTTTTAAAGACGACATAGATTTTGATCCGATGTTGACAGATACCGCCTACAGGAAAATAAAAGAGACTTGGGCAGTAAAATGCGATGAACGCAGTACAGAGGATATAAAATGCAGAATGGCAATGGAAAGAAAAGCGTTTTTGAAAAGGATAAATTTGTTAACATCGATTATTATTTTAAGTGTAAGGAAGTCGTTTCTTAAAGCATATGTGTGGAGTGTTGCCTTGTAAGGAAGTGAAACATGGAAGATAAACAATGCGGACAGGAAGAGGATAGAGGCTTTTGAAATGTGGTGATACAGAAGAATGCTAAAAATTAGGTGGATGGACCGCGTAACTAATGAAGATATACTGAACAGAATTGGGGAGAACAGGAATTTCTGGCATACCTGGGGTAAAAATCGCAGAGGGAGACCAAGAGATGAATACAGGAAGCAGATTCAAATAGATGTAGGTTACAGGTCTTATGAGGAAATGAAGAGGCCTGCTCAGTATAGAATTGGGTGGAGAGCTTTATGGTAGATGTTGTGCTTGTATACCCTATATGTATCTCATCAAAACTGTTACATAGCAATTGGTATATATCAACTTTTTGGTGCATGTCTATGTCTTTTGTCGTTTAGGGGTGTATTTTTTTAAACAGAACTGTCTATTGTGTATGCTCCGTTTATGCCCCGTCTTTTGGAAAAGAATACCATCTTTTTCGTAAACACAGAACATTTATGTTTTCCTTGGGAAGAAAGTGGCCTTGCTGTAATTATGTTTGCAGGTTGCGGTAATTGTGGGCTCAGTGTGCAGTTGTTTGTGAGGTCAGCGCCGTGGTGACGCCTGGCTCTTCGAACCACGCCAAATTCCACAAGACCCTCGCGCCCATACTTCGGCGCCTTTTCCTTGAGTTATATGAGTCATCAAAATTATTCCAAAATGTGAAAATAAGAAAAAAAGTGACTGGTGACCACTGCATTACAGAGTTATATCATAGATCACGGACTTTGTAATTTTTCATATGTAACGATATTTGCTAACACATTCACCAAAGATGTAGATGAACTACCTATATACATAATTGGTGTGGAAACCTCAAACTACGAGTCGTACTTGCACTTATCCGTTTGTATAAAAAAAGGATAGCCGCTCGAAACCATACATTCGTAATTATATTGCAAACGGCTTGTTTACGGACCCATGTTTACTGGGACATTTGATATATACATCCAATATGCCATCAAAAACTTTCCGCCACGCAGAGTGGCCGAGCGCTTTGAGGCATTATGCTCCGAAGCGCGGGGCCATTTCCTGTCGGAGGTTCGAATCCTTCTTGGGCATGAATTTTTATGTTGGCTTTAGTATAAGTTAGTTTATAAGTAGTTTGTATGTTTAGAGACTGATGACCCCGCTGTTAAGTCCCATAAGCTTAACAAGCATTTGAACATTTTTGTTAAAATTTCCATTAAAGAGTCTGCAACTTGATTAGTGCAGGCTTTCAGGATATAATTAAATCGGCGTGAGCTGATCCCTGACCATTTCCAGTATTGTTGCAAGCTTCAAACAAGAGAATGCAAACGGTTTCAGGCAAAAAATTATATTTTAACGCTGTCTTGGAGGCGTTTACATAAGACGACTGGTGACAGTTGGCGCATGAAGGTGCTGTTGTTGTTGTGGTCTTCAGTCCGCAGACTGGTTTGATGCAGCTCTCCACGATACCCTGTCCTGTGCAAGCCTCTTCATCTGAGAACAAGTTCGCCAACCTACATCCTTTTGAATCTGCTTACTGTATTCGTCCATCGGTCTTCCTCTACGATTTTTATCCCACACACTTGCTTCTGATGCTAAGTTGACGCTTCCTTGATGTCTCAGAATGTGTCCAACCAATCTGTCCCTCCTCTTAGTCAGGATATGCCAGAAACTACTTTTCTCCCCAATTCGGTTAAGCACCTCCTCATTAATTACGTGATCTACCCATCTAATTTTCATCATTAGTCTGTAGCACCACATTTCAAAAGCTTCTATCATCTTTTCATCTGAACTCTTTATCGTCCACGTTTCACTCCCATACAATGATACACTCCAGACAAATGCTTTCAGAAAGGACTTCCTAACATTTAAATTAATATTGGATGTTAAGTTTCGCTTCTTAAGAAACGCCTTTCTTCCCATAGCCATTCTTCATTCTATATCTCCTTTACTTCGGCCATCAGAAGTTATCTTGCAACCAAAAAACAGCTATTGTTACTAATTTACTGGCCGCGGTGAAATGGCTGAACGCTCTAAGGCGCCTTGCTGCGCAGCGCGCGGTTGCTCCCAGTCGGAGGTTCCAGTCCTTCCTCGGACGTGTGTGTGTGTGTGTGTGTGTTTACAAACGTTTGAACTATTCTTTTAAACGGGTAGCCTACCCTAATGAGTTAGTGATGCACGTTTGATCCAGTCTGTAAGCACTTGGTAATAATGTTGCCACAGTTCACGTTCCGCAGTTCAAAAATATTCAAATGTTTGTAGAGCTTATGGGACTTAACTACGGGATCATCAGTCCCTAAGCTTACAAACTACTTATGGACTAGCTTATACTAAGGACGACACAAATATCCATGCCCGAGGGGGAATCCGAACCCCCGACAGTAGTGGCCGTGCAGACTGTGACTGGCGGGCCGCAGAACGCTCGGTCACCGCGGCCGGCGTTCCGCATTTACTGCATATACATCAGAAGAAGAGAAATACTACACTAATCTGTCGAATAGCACATTAAATGCCCCGCCTACACGTCGGTTGGTACACATCCGCATCAAAATAGCATATTCGCAACGGCAATGTCTTCAAACGACACGTTTTTCATCGCCCCTTCTATACGAGTATTTAATTCCACTAGTTCTTGAATGCTTAATTACAGACACGTACTCTTTCCTGTACCTGTGTTTAAATAGGATCCACATTAGAGTCTAAGTGTCGAAATTGAAAACGAAAATAAAGAAACAAATTAAAAATTTGGTGAACGAAGAGTTCAAGTGATAATGTTCGTAAATCCAAGGGACTTAACTACGTTGCTCATTAGTCATGTTAGGCATTAGTCTTATGCTAGGTATTTTGTGGAGTTTACGGCCTTCACTTTTGATTGATTTATCTTGTAAACAAATTTTAACAGATTTCTTTTCGTACTCATGTGGACGACTTCACACTTCTCATTATTTAGAGTCAATTGCCAATTTTTACATCATACCGATATCTTATTCAGATCGTTCTGCAGTTGGTTTTGATCTTTAGATGATTTTATTAGACGGTAAATGACGGCGTCATCTGCAAACAACCTAAGAGAGCTACTTAGATTTCCCCCTAAATCGTTTGTGTAAATAAGGAACAACAGAGGACCAATAGCAATACCCTGTGAAACGCCCGAAATCATCTCTGTTTTAGTCGATGCTTTACCATCGATTACTACGAACTGTGTCCTCTCTGACGGGAAATCCCCTATCCAATCGCAAATTTGGGGCGACATACCATAACCACGCGATTTGATTAAAAGCCGTTTGTGAGGTACGGTGTCAAAAGCCTTCTGGAAATCAAGAAATACGGAATCGATTTGAGAACCCTTCAAAACCATTCAAAACGATGTAGGTTGCCGAACGTATTCTCAGGTGAGGAATCTTGCACACGACAGGGTAGTGTGGAGAGCTGCATCAAACCAGTCTGCGGACTGAAGACCAGAACAACAAGAACAACAACAACGCCAGGGGGAGGGGATGAGGAAAGGGGGAAGGGATGCCTGTTAACCGACAACCTAGGCCTGTATCGTTCGGTACAATACTGCGGAGGAAGCAGGAAATGCGGTCGCTGGCTCATCGGCAGCAGAGCCAATAGTGCAGGCAGAGAGAGAGGCAGGCAGTGGCTGAAGGCCGCGACCTTGTGCTGGCAGCCGCTGTTCACGCACTGCCCGGTATGGCGCAGTCTGACGTAGCCGTGGCCACGCGCCGACCCTAACATGCTCAGGTATTTCAAGAGAAGAGGGGAAACGTAAAGCACGATGCCAACACTGCCGAGTGAAATGCATGCACTAAACATCTGCCATCGAGTTGTCGCGTCCCAAACTTGGTTACTGCAAGGGATTGAGCGACACGGTTCGTTACAAGGGATTTTAGCCGTTGACCGAATTGAGAGGGAGACTTTGTCTGGCTAAGATGTTATTATCCCTGGGATTGACTATAAAGGATTTTAATACTGAAATAAACCTCCTGTTGAAGTTTAACAATTTATAGTTTATTCAGATAAGTACAAGCAAACTGTCTGGGTGAGGTATCTTCCACTAAGTGGCCAAGTCTTATACAGAGACGATGTTTGTCTTATACCGTTCCATCTGCCTTAACAAGAACCCGTCAGTATTACCCACACGACTAAGGAACAGAGTCCCCCGACTACTTCCCAAAGTCCATCAGGTCCCGCAGCTACCGCCGCCTATCTCTCCCGGCTGCCTGCCTGCAGCTCCTACCTTCTGCTTCCAAGTGACTATGCCCAACAACTCCCTGAGGAGCGGCCTGCTCCTGCGTTTTGTACACGTTTTCCCCTTCGACCCCTCACGCGCCTTGCGGGAGCGGCGTCGAAGACTACTCGCCTTCTCATTGGCTGTGATAGTGCGCTAGCATTCAGTCGTTCTCCAGAGGCTGGGTGGAAGGGCAGAGGCGCCTCTCCTAATATGGTCACACACTGTGTCCTGAGCCTCTCATTGGCTCCTCAGGACGGAGTTCTGCCCCCGGCAGAAGCCCTCTCTCTTTCCTCTTCTCATCACACGCTCTCTGTCTCTCCAGAAATGCTTACTATCATAATTGCTGACTTTGCTGACCCTCTTATCCAGCGCACACAGAACCTTTGTGCCTCCTACCTGGCGTCTGGCGTCCGCCTGGCCTGCGAGCTACCTCGTGGCGTCTCCTGCCACGCTACAGAACTTTCTGCTTCGCAATACTTCCTTTTCCCATTTTTATTAATTAATTAATCAATTAAGACTTGGCTTTTGGCGTGGATATGACAGAGTACGTCGCGAAATACACTCCTGGCCATTAAAATTGCTACACCACGAAGATGACGCGAAATTTAACCGGCAGGCTTTGATATGGAAATGATTAGCTTTTCAGAGCATTCACACAAGGTTGGCGCCGGTGGCTACACCTACAACCTGCTGACATTAGGGAACTTTCCAACCGATTTCTCATACAAAACAGCAGTCGATCCCTGAGTCAACAGATGGGGGACGTTTGCAAGACAACAATCATCTGCACGAACAGTTCGACGACGTTTGCAGTAGCATGGACTATCAGCTCGGAGACCATGGCTGCGGTTACCCTTGACGCTGCATCGCAGACAGGAGCGCCTGCGATGGTGTACGCAACGAGGAAAGTGGGTGCACGAATGGCAAAACGAAATTTTTTTCGGATGAATCCAGGTTCTGCTTACAGCATCATGATCGTCGAATCCGTGTTTGGCGACATTACGGTGAACGCACATTGGAAGCATGTATTCGTCATACTGGCATATCGCCCTGCGTGATGGTGCCATTGCTTACTGGCTATCACGCGGCGTGGTATGGGGTGCCATTAGTTACACGTCTCGGTCACCTCTTGTTCGCATCGACGGCACTTTGAACAGTGGCCGTCACATTTCAGATGTGTTACGACCCGTGGCTCTACCCTTCATTCGATTCCTGCGAAACCCTACATTTCAGCAGGATAATGCACGACCGCATGTTGCAGGTCCTGTGCGGACCTTTCTGGATTCTGTGGCCAGCACATTCTCCAGATCTCTGACCAATTGAAAACATCGGGTCAATGGTGGCTGAGCTACTGGCTCGTCACAACACGCAATTGACTACTTTTGATGAACTGTGGTATCGTGTTGAAGCTGCATGGGCATCTGTAGCTGTGCACCCCATCCAAGCTCTATTTGACTCAATGCCTAGGCGTATCAGGGCCGTTATTACTGGGTACTGATTTCTAAGAATCTATGCGCCCAAATTGTGTGAAAATGTTTGTGTGAAAATGTAATCACATGACAGTTCTAGTATAATATATTTGTCCAATGAACACCCGTTTATCATCTGCATTTCTTCTTGGTGTAGCAATTTTAATAGCCAGTAGTGAATGACTAGCTTTTACTCGCGACTTATCTCGCGTTTATGTTCTTGCATACGTGTCAGACCATCGAAAGTACAATAATTTCGCAATTTTGTTCTTATCACCAGGAGCATCAGCATAAAACAAAAGTTTCTCATTATGCGGCCTGAAGATAAAAGTGTGTAAAATGATGTAAATGCTGTGCCTCTTGCAGTGGTGCCAACATTTTTTTTGACTTAACTACGAGGTTATCAGTCCCTAAACTTACAAACTACTTATGAACTACTTACGAACTAGGACGGCACAAATATCCATGCCCGAGTGGGGATTCGAACCCCCAACCGTAGTGGCCGTGCAGACCGTGACTGAAGCGCCTTAGTCCCCTCGGCCACCGCGGCCGGCGGTGCCAACATTAATATCATTAATGGAAAAGGGGAGGAAACGATCGATTGACTTCACTTTAGTACAATTTATTGTAAACACACAGCCCAATAGCCGGCCGCGGTGGCCGCGGGGACTGAGGCGCTTCAGTCACGGTCTGCACGGCCACTACGGTGGGGGGTTCGAATCCCCCCTCGGGCATGGATATTTGTGCCGTCCTTAGTCTTAGTTAGTTCATAAGTAGTTTGTAAGTTTAGGTACTGATGACCCCGTAGTTAAGTCCCATAGACTATACAAACATTTGAACAGCCCAATACGAGACCATTGCACAAAAGCATAACGAGGTAATCCACAGTGTTTGAAACTGTACCCACTTAACCCTTTAATGTATGACTTTGTATTTGAAGTATACAAACTGTCACGATTAATGTATAGTGCGAATACACTGAGAAAAATATTTTTTTCAAATAATTCCTTAAAATTATCGTGCACTACGAACAACAAAAATTTCATAGTTGGTCAGCTATATATCGTTTCCATGATGTACCTGATGTAGTAAATGTCACTATTATGCCTCTCAACTTTCCAGAAAGTAACTCATAATGCAAAAGTAGTATGTGACTACTTTTATACGGGAAAGGAGGAATACTAATGTAAACAAACGCACTTGTCAGGAGTCACTCAATGCAGCTAAATGTCAAATTCAAATGTTTGTATAGCTTATGGGAGTTAACTACGGGGCCATCAGTCCCTAAACTTACGAACTACTTATGAACTAGCATATACTAAAGACGGCACAAACATCCATGCCCGAGGGGGGATTCGAACCCTCGACCTAAGCGGCCGTGCAGACCGTGACTGGCACGCCGTAGACCGCTCGGCCACTGCGGCCGGCGCAGCTAACTGTCAAACTGATTCAGTAGCACTCTGCAAATTATAATTTGTAGGACGAGCTACTAGTATATGTAGCACTATGTATACAAGCAGCTACAAATGAATTTGCGGTAAAATGTTGATGTTTGAGAGATAATGGAAAAAAAATATATAGCTGATCATCTACACTATGCATTAAAGGCTTATATCAGTTTTGAATGACACGATTGCCCATAGTAATCTAGCGGATGCATTACACATTGCAACCTCCACAGATAATACGAGGGGTAGTGAAAATAATTCTCCCCTGTCGTCTGTGGTCAAAGTTTCGTATGAAAGGAAAAAAATTAGACTGAGACTTTAAAGGTAAGGCATATCTTTATTTTTCTACATAATTTACAAGAACATTCAGATATTTGTCATACCGCTTTATAAGCTTCAAAAGCCTTCCAGAAAAAAATCAGGGTGTTGCATACGGAAGAAGCGTTGAACGGCTTGTTTGACGTCAGCGTTGCTTCCAAAGCGCGTTGCCGAGAGTTTTCTTTAAAGCTGGAATCAGATGGAAGTCTTTGGTGCGAGATCAGGACTGTATGGCGGATGGTGTAGGCGCTCCCAACCAAGAAGTGCAATTTGGTTTTGCGTTGCTGTCGCCGATTGTGGCCTCGCATTGCCATCCAACAGCAGAACGCCAGATCTGAGGGGGCAAGGCCACTTTTACCGAATCACTTCTATCAATTTCGACAGAGTAGCACAGTACTGCGCATCCTCCAAAACGTCCAGCAAAAAAACTCCCTGGGCGTCCCAGAAAACGGTGAGTAGCACTTTACCTGCAGATGGAGTGCTTTTGAACTTCTTTGGAACAGGTGATGACGGATGTTTCCACTCCGTAGCCGTTCAACGCTTCTTCCGTATGCAACGCTCTGATTTTTCCTGTACGGTTATTTTTAAGCTTATAAAGTGGTTTGACAAATGTCTCCATGTACTTGAAAATTATGTAGAAAAATAAAGATTTATATTTCATGTCTCATTCTACACAACTCTGCCCACAATCGACAGGGGAAACTTATTTTCCAACTCCCCCTCGTACAACCAAAATTAGGTACGTAACTGAATATCATTTAACAGTAGATACCCAAGGGTCTTAATTTGGGTTAGAAAACAAATTTTGGAGCTCAAACAAAGTTCTTAGTATCGAGTATCATTCCTTCCCCATATACAATGAACCAACAGCATTTGAAAGACACAAACAAATCTGACAGTGACTTAATTTTGGACCTATGACAGCTATGGCCAACTACATAAATGCAGAATAAGCTTCTGCACAGGCACAGCATAATATCAACGTATCAGTAAAGATCACTGCGTACGCACATTACCCGTGTTCAGTTATATATTGCGGCTAGTTTTCCGAGGGAACGCATGGTGTAGTGGTTACCATCGCAAATCGCTGTATTTGCGGTCCCCAGTTCAATTCCTGCCATGGGCAAAAAAATTATTTGTTTGTATTTCCTATTTCTAGAATGTTCTACATGTTTCTTATGTTTGATGTACTTTTAAGTTCCAAAGAAATTTCTATGCATAAATAGTGGAGCACTCGAAACTGAGTGTACGCTTGTTTTAGCAATAAACCTATTCTAAGTGTTGTTCTCTATTAACGACCAGCCTTCGAATTCCGGACCACCTACAGTTTGCAACGGGAGGCTTTCTGGTGGAGGTGCCGGATATCTTGCAATACGTCTGCATCATCGTGGCTCCGATTAGTCAGCGTGAGAACCGTCACCTACACGGACAAGAACTGGAATACAAAGGGTATACCGATTACATTCGTCCGCAGGTCAGTGTCATCAAAAGACCCATAGACACGAAACAGCGGTTATGGGGTTGGCGTAGTGCTTGTAAAAATTCAGAAAGGTGCTGAAAAGGTGATACGTCAAGAGTTCTCTCAAAGTCCGAGATACTCTACAACCAAGAAGGAGTGTCTCGCTCTTATCTGGACTATGAACAAGTTCCGGCCATATTTATTCGGTAAATAATTCACCGTCCTAACAGATCACCATTTTTTATGTTGGATGACCAATTTGAAGGATCCAGCAAGTCGACTAGGAAGATGGGCACTAACAACGAAAGTACATGGGCTCGAACAAACATATCTGTATGAAGGTTTGGTTACTGGATCTCTACGTACACCTCAATGTGCTGGTGGGTGTCGTTTTTTTCCAAAACTCTGCAATTATGCTCTAGATGGCACTGTAGATGTAATTGTAGACGTCATACGTAATGCAAGTATCTTAACTATAACTTATGTAATAATCATCGAACATGTTCTCTAGCGTATTGTCATCAAAAGCCGTAATGATAGTTGCAACTTTAACCTTCTTCTCGGAAGGCTGTTGGTATTCACTGCCACTGGTTCCATCGCCTCTTCCCGCACTTACCATAGCACTACCGCTTGCAATAAGTTGTTCGTCATTATCATCCCTATTATCATCATTATGTGTTGGTGTAACAACAGTATCTAACTTATGCTCATATTTCTGTACCATAACAGATACGAGAAAGCGTGCGAATGAGTCATCTTCTACACTAATACCATCTTCACGAAGAAGGGTTCTACGTAACTTCATCTCAACCAATCGCAATACATTAGCAGAATTGATTACCAATCGCCGCCCCATCTGACGCTTCACTACACAAATAACATCACAAAACGCAACTTCGGAGGCACACAGCAACGTCCCTACTGGCGAACCGACAGGTCAAAGTGCAATGTGGCAAGGCACATGCAGAGGCCTCTAACGGACGACTGCAGAGTTTTGCAGATGCGGGAGTATCACTGGTGCAATGAGGGATCTTTACATTATCTTTCATACGATTTTGGTGTATATGTGTTTGTTCGAGCCCAAGTACTTTCCTTGTAAGACTCCAAGAGTACGATATCACAGTGGTATTAAAAAACGGGCGCAAAGACAAGGATACCGACTGCCTTTCGACGAATCTATTCGCCGAAAACAAGAGCATGGATGAAATTTCAGCCCGCACTGATTTAGGTGACATTACAGCTGAACAGAGGGAAAATCCAGCATTATTACAAACCACAGAGGCCTTGGAGAAAGGAAAACCGACGAAAGGAGAGTTCCAACTTATAAATGGGACATTGCACAAGAGCAAATACGATATACTGGGTCCCAAATGGCTACTTGTTTTTGCAGCTATCTCCATGTGGAAAAATCATGCCGAGTATTGGAGCCCCAGTCTCTTGCTCATTAGACAGCTGCGTTCACCACTGTGCCACCGTGGTACTGTGGCTAACGAACAGGGCTGTAGATAATTTACTCTTCTGGAGAGGGTTTCATTCTGCGGAGTGGTGATTCAGTCTTCTTTTGGGGTAACGGTTCAGTCTTTTTCCTTGGGCTACAGTATTCTTCTGGGAGATGTTGATTCTCTAGACCAGCTTCTGGTAGTCTCCTACATCCTGTTTGACACTTATAAACCGGGAACAAACACCATACCTACTCTGTGTGCATAAAAATTAGAATAGCATTCATCTTGTTTTTACTCTCGTTATTTAGAGTTGTAGTGAAACTGAAAGTATGAATCAGATGGTATAATGTATTCAGCCTTGACTGTGTGCTCCTCTATGTTCAGTAAATACGTTGTTATTATAATACTTTTTCCACACCTTCGGTCTGTGACAATGAGTTATCGAAACGCATTACTGAAAATAAATCTGTAATAATGATATGATCCACAACAGTTGTTAAATTATTTTTTTAAATTTGTAAGCACTATCCCAGTTTCGAGACCTATGCCTCATCACCAGATACATCTGCAAATTGCAATCAAATAATCAAATGTACCAGGGAACCAATATTTTAATTTGTTGCTACATGTAACAGTTTTATGGACACACTACGTAAGTGTACTCCATTTGTACCGAATAATTTTAGTAAAGTTGTAGGGTAGCCATTTTTATACATGATAGATGTCACTATTTTATTTGATTGTATTTTGCAGATGCACCTGATGATGAGACATAGGTCTCAAAACTAGGGAAGTGCATATATATTTTTTTTTTTTTTTTAAATTGAACATCTGTTGCAGATCATGTCATTATTAAAGATGAAGATGGACGGTTGTGGATGTCCCGAAGGAAGATAATTATAACTGAAAATTAAGTTTTCGCTTACATACCCTTGGATTGTATGTTCAAATGTTTGTATATATAGTCTATGGGACTTAACAACGGGGTCATCAGTCCATAAACTTACAAACTACTTACGAACTACTTACGAACTAGGACGGCACAAATATCCATGCCCGAGGGGGGATTCGAACCCCCGACCGTAGTGGCCGTGCAGACCGTGACTGGAGCACCTTAGTCTCCTCGGCCACCGCGGCCGGCTTACCCTTGGAACTTGCCGACGGAAACGTAACAGTTTAATGCGCCACGACGCGTGGCATGCAATGTTCAAGACTTTTTTGTCGCCCATCCGTATAGATTACTGTCTTCTAGTTTCTGTTTTCCCGACCTCTATCGAAAAGTCTGGTCGATGGTGACTGGTGACTGGTGACTGGTGCGCCATACGTACGTCACTCTCGTAACATTTTACACAAGTGCTGCAAGCAATGCTAGTGCGTAAGGTATGCTCGAGAGCTCAAGTGAAGTTTGGAAGATAAGAGGTGAGATACTTCCAGATGTAAACTTATGACGATATATCGAGAGCCGTGTTCGGATAGCTCAATCGACAAAGCATTAACTTGCGAAGGAACGCTCCACTGTTCGTGTCCCGGACCTACACACGGTAATGAGCTACCAGGTGGTTTCAAAACAGCACACCCTTCACTTCACGGTAAAAGTTAATTCGGGTATCTTACAGACGGATTTCAGTTATTACTGACCAATTAAAATTTCAGTTTTCCTATTTATTCCAAGATTCGTTTAAGAGGAGTTAGAACGGAATGTTTTTTTTTTTCACATTTTCAGATTTTTATCTCATTATAATATTTGAAATTATACGAATAAAACGCCGGCCGCAGTGGCCGTGTGGTCTGCGGCATGCGAGTCACGGTCTGCACGGTCCCTGCGGTCGGGGGTTCCAATCCCCCCTCAGGCATGGATGTTTGTGCCGTCTTTAATATAAGCTAGTTCATAAGTAGTTTGTAAGTTTAGGGATTATGACCCCCTATTTATGTCCCATAAGCTCTACAAACATTTGAACATTTGAACGAATAAAACGATATACATATATTACTTCTTACTCACGTGGGAAGTATTTTTTTTAATATAATGTATAGCAGTTGAAAATGTTAAAAATTTTACCTGCATTACTTCAAGAGCTAATAAAATCGATAATGGTGAGAAGATTATCACAAAACTGAACTGTGTTGGTCATTTCCAGAAGAGGATGAGCACCAGACGGAGGAATTGAAAAAAATAAATAAATAAATAAATAAATAAATAAAAACTGAGAGACAAGAACCTTTCTGATGGTGAAAGAGGCAGACTGACAGACAGCGTGATTGATGAACTGCAGCAGTATTATCGGATGGCCTTTAGATATATACTGAGGATTTGTTGAAAATGATGTAGGCAGAATGGGCTACCTTCTGCCACATGCTGTCAACTGATGTAAAACCATTACACAACCTTTCCTCTGCCGGACATAATTCATGGCGCAATTACCGCAATGCCCAGTACTCAAACAGATCATACAGCTGTAAACATTCCATCCCAGCAGCAGTCATGGATTTCATAAAACATTTTTACAGAGGCCTGGCAAATCCTGAATTACTGAAGAAGTGTTTGCAGGGTCAGACTCAAAATCACAGTGAGTCATTCAATAATCTTATACGCACTCGCTTACCAAAAAGACGGAAAGAACTGTATATGAAGGGCAACAACAGCTACAATATTTATACATAATTAAGACACTTTAACACAGTTAAAATTAGGTGTTAGAAATGAAGTTGTCTGAATAAAAGTCCTTGGTCTACTTGAGGTTATTATTATTATTATTATTATTATTTATTTGAGTCGTGGAGACCGGCACTACCGGTTTAAAAATTTAAAGTTGCATCTGCAGGTGCTTTTTACTGTACAAAATGATAATTGTTTTAATAAAATTAATATTTAGATCGAAACGTTACGTATTAAAAAGCAAAACTCCACACTACTTATGTATGAGGAAGTTAAATGCAAAGAAAAAAAAAAGTTTACAAGCCAGCCGGCTAGTTATTATGATAAATATTTTTTATATTGCTTACAAAGTTTTCCATATAATTTTTTGGTGGAAAACTTTTTAAGTAATATACAAAAATATTTAATGTAATAACTAGCCTGCTGGCTTGTAATTTTTTTTTCACTTAATTTCCTCATAGGAGTTTGGAGTTTTGCTTTTTAATACGTAACGTTTCGATCTAAAAGTTCATTTTATTAAAACAATTATCATTTTGTACAGAAAAAGCACCTGAAGATGCAACTTTAAGTTGTGAAACCAATAGTGCGGGTCTCCAAGACTCCAATAAAAGCATTTCTTTGAGACAGCTTCATTTCTAACACCTAATTTGAACTGTGTGAAAATGTCATATGTATTACCAAAAAAAGTTTTTGTTAGAAAGAAGACACTAAAGTGGGGGGAGGGTCAGTGATGCTATTATTGCTTTTAATAAAAGCAAAATTGGTAGGGTGAAAGTGCTACAACATATGGGAATTAATCCCTGAGCGAACTTATCAGAGAACTTGAATGGATGGACAAGGTTCGCACTGATAAAGCAGAATATTCAGCACAGTTGGCCACTAAGGAGTTCAGAAAGAAGAAAAGAAGAAAAAAACTTGGGAAAAGATCAAGAGGATGATATACAGTATGGTGCAAGGTGCTTCTGAATGAATAAAAAAAAAGAAAGCATTTATTGAGTTACAGTCCTTTCAAACTTTAGAAGCCGTTCCTGAAAATTTACATTTCCGGTTCCTTTTTTCCTAAATCTCAGAAACCATTTCGAGTAAAGTGTTCTAATTTTCAAGGAGTAATAACATACGTATTCTGATTTTACTGAACTAAAAGAAGAACATGAAGTTGTGTATAATTATAATTATTTATGATAGCGTACAAAAAAGTACACAAAATTGTAACCATGTAATTAAAAATTTGTTTCTGCGAAAACAGTGGCTGGAATTCGATTATTGTAGTTCAGTAGATTTTTATTCATTATTGATAATTTCCCGGCCTTACGAGCAGGATGCCAGCAGCATCGTAAGCCGATCTTCAGCTATACATACAGAGTTGTGGACAATTAGTACTTAAAATAGAAAAGGAGTAAATAGATGCAGACTTTAAAACATGGAACGGCGACAAAACGGTCCATAACATACAATACAGTTGCGATTAAAAAAACGTACACAATCAGATATAAAACTGCCACGGTGGCTAAGAAAACTTATGTTAGATAGAAAATGGCGACGATGACAGAGACACTGAAAAAACCTCACTGGCGTGTTTTACGGCCCACTTTAGATTTGTAGTTTTATAAGTTTTCGCAAACATTTTGTTCCAAAATAATTAAATAATAAAAAATAATTAATAAGAGTGTCTGAAACCCTTTTAGGAAAAAGAAAAGTTAAATAGTGACGGGTTCCGAACCACTGACCTTCAGCGTCACAGTCCAACGCATTGCCCACTACGCTACGGCTAACAGTTAGAAATTGTGTTCTTTAATCTCGTACTACTGATGGCTGTTGTTAACTGATGACATTTGTAGACATTAGATTATCATTTATCGTACGAAAAACGACGTGTTTTTGTTAATTCTTCAGTGCGCCATTGCTTTGAAATGACAACGTTTAAGTTACAATGGAGGGTGTCAAAACTCCGTTATTTTCGCAAATATCTCTGAAACTATACGAGATATGAAAAAAAGCACAAGAGAGCAAAGCTGTAGAGAATTTTCTCCTCTACAAATTCGGTTATTCAATTTTCGTGTCAGATGAATGGTTAAGCCGATATTTTTATTTAAATTTCGAGCTGTCAAAAGACGATAGCAAAGGCCCACTTTTAGTGTTACTACCGTAACCTAAAGTGGGCCAAAATACAGGGCAAAACACCGTTCTGCTTGGGTGGCGGTTGCTTTAGTATTAAAACCATACAAGACACTGACAACACTGAACACGGCGCACTGTGACAAATTAGCACTGAAACCCAGCAGGGGATGGGGAGGGGAAGGGAGGCGCGAAGGGGTGGGAAAGGGATACGGGGGAAGAGGAGGGAAGAGGTGGGAGGTTTACAAGAGACGAGAAAGGGGAGGGAGAACCATGCTAGGGAAGGAAAGGAGGGCAGGGGGAAAGAGGGGGCGCTCGTATATGGGGAAGGGTTAAGGTTGATACGAAGGATAGATGTCGGGATGCAGGGCGTCATCCAGGAGAGGAAGCTGACGGAAGTTATCCTCGGAAAGGATGTGGAGAGAGAGCAGGTGGAAGGTGGGAAGATGACTTGGTAGCGGCGTGGCAGGGGTGTCGGGATCCAATAGGTGGGAAACCAGTGGGTGATGGGATTCAAGCTTGCAGGAGAAGTAGAGAATGCGGATGTGCTCCAGGAAGTTGAGATGGCGTGGGGAAGGAAGGAGGTCGTATAGGACCCGCATGGGGGAAGGATACGGTAAGCGAGGCGGAGGGTCTGAAGGGATTGGTAGTGGGCAGGGGAGGAAGAACCGGGATGAAGGATATACGAGACTGGACGCATTAAGGATTAGTAGCTATACAGGATAATGGGAGGGTTGAGTCCCACTGTCCGGTAGTTCAGTAGACTGAGAACATACAGTTTAAGGGAACCTAGACGTGAAAATGATTGAAAAAATTGAAAAAAAAAATGCCTACATCTGAAAGACAAATTTCTTTCGTATCCAAAAATGTATGGTTTATTTACTTTTAAATAGTTAGTATAGTCTTACACGCTCTTTGAACAAATGTCCGCAGATAGGCCACACTGACGCTTCAAGCAAGGAATATCACCATAAACATGCCATGCCTGCCAAAGTCCTGGAAACAATAAAGCCAATATACATGGAGCTTGCAGATAAAAAAAACTACTTAGCAAATGTCTACATGGCCGCACACAAAATCCTAACGAGAGTTTCAACAGCTGCGTTTGGCAACGACTACCAAATGTTCAAATGTTTATCAAGCTCAAGGGACTTAACTACGGGGTCATCAGTCCCTAAACTTACAAACTACGTATTAATTACCTTATACTAAAGACGGCACAAACATCCATGTCCGAGGGGGGATTCGAACCCCCGACGGAGAAGCGCCTCGCGCATCGTAGCATACCGCCTTCAATGCGCTCGGCCGCTCCACCGCGGCAGAGACTACCGGAAACAGTGTTTGTTGGTTAGACAGTACTCAGAATAGGTGTGATGGATACTGCTATCTGTTTCAATGATGGTGTAATTAGCAGGAAAAAAGTTATGAAGAAATTAGGCATCCAACAAGGAAATAATTTGGTAACCGTTCTGACAGGCCGGCCGCGGTGGCCGAGGGGACTGAGGCGCTTCAGTCACGGTCTGCACGGCCACTACGGTCGGGGGTTCGAATCCGCCCTCGGGCATGGATATTTGTGCCGTCCTAGTTCGTAAGTAGTTCATAAGTAGTTTGTAAGTTTAGGGACTGATGACCCCGTAGTTAAGTCCCATAGACTATACAAACATTTGATCTTTTTTTTTCTGACAGCCATAGATAGCGACTAGTTGAAGCTGAAAGGGCTGCGGAAGCCACCACTAAATAGTCTAGAGTAAGGAAAAGACTCCTGAATATGTTTGCAGAGGATAAAGAAGCGGCTAGTCAGCAAGATTATGCCACTGGAATGTTCTGAAAAAGGTGTACAGTGAGTCAAAAACACCGTGAAAATTCTTTTCTTATTTTCTCGAAACTATATTTTTCAGAATATTAGGTACATATATCTTCGTAATGGATTTAGCTATTCACAAAATATCTCTCAATTGAAGAATGGAACTGTATCTTTGTATTATGCCTAATACATAGCAGAAATGATCCATGTTTGTCATTCTGTATGTAATTTTAGACAAAATAGTAACGAAGTGTGCCGGCCGCGGTGGCCGAGGGGACTGAGACGCTCCAGTCATGGTCTGCACAGCCACTACGGTCGGGGGTTCGAATCCCCCCTCGGGCATGGATATTTGTGCCGTCATTAGTATTAACTAGTTTGTAAGTACTTTGTAAGTTTAGGGACTGATGACCCCGTAATTAAGTCCCATAAGCTATACAAACATTTGAACATTTGTAACGAAGTGTAATAAGGGTTTTACTATTTCGTTAGATATACTCCAAACAACAAAACAAGAGGTTATAATGTCCTTCAACGAATGTTGACGGCAGCCTGCCACAGTGTAAATGCTATTATGCTGTTTGAAAGTTGCTTTCCGCTAGAACGCTCAAACAGGGTACTTTCAGTAACAGACAGCCAGGGTGGATGACAAAGGGGATAAGAGTATCATGTAGAACTAAGCGGGAGTCGTATCAAAATGTTAGAAGCAGTCAGAATGAAGATGCAGTAGCTCATTACAAACAGTACTGTAAGGTTCTGAAAAATGTCATTAAGAATGCAAAAAGTATGTGGTACGCAAAAAGAATAGCAAACTCTCGGGATAAAATTAAAACTATCTGGTCAGTCGTGAAGGAAGTGTCTGGTCAGGAGCAGCAGGTAGAAGATATAACGTCAGTGCGTAGTAGGAATGTTTCTGTTACTGACAAGCTGGATATATGTGCAATATTCAATAAACACTTTCTGAATATAGTAGAGGAACTAAACAAAACTCTAGTTTCTACAGGTAATCATATAACGTTTTTAGAAAATGCGTTTCCGAGGCTGTTGCCTGAAATGATCCTTCATGATACTTCCATAGGTGAGATTGAGTCAATAATTAAATCACTAAAGACTAAGGACTCTTGTGGATATGATGGGGTATCTAGCAGAATTCTAAAGTACTGTTCTCCATATGTTAGCCCAGTACTAAGCCATATTTGTAATTTTTCCTTTCAGAATGGTCAGTTTCCTAACAGATTAAAGTACTCAGTAGTGAAACCGCTTTATAAAAAAGGAGAAAGGGATAATGTAGACAACTATAGACCTATTTCTATGCCATCGGTTTTTTCCAAAGTTATTGAAAAGGCTGTATATTCAAGATTAATTGATCATTTCAGTTCACATAATTTCCTATCAAACGTACAGTTTGGTTTTAGAAGTGGTTTAACGACCGAAAACGCTATATTTTCGTTTCTCTGTGAGGCACTTGATGGGTTAAATAAGAGGCTACGGACATTAGGCGTCTTCTTTGATTTAACAAAAGCATTTGATTGTGTTGATCACAAAATATTGTTGCAGAAGTTGGAACATTATGGAATACGGGGAGTAGCCCACAACTGGTTCACCTCTTACTTTAATAATAGACAACAGAAGGTAATTCTCCGCAGTGTAGAAAATGGCTATGACGTGCAATCCCAATGGGGCACAATTAAGTATGGGGTACCCCAGGGGTCTGTTTTGGGACCATTGCTGTTTCTTATTTATATAAATGATATGCCTTCGAGTATAACAGGTGATTGTAAAATATTTTTGTTTGCTGATGATACCAGCTTGGTAGTGAAGGATGTTGCTCGTAATATTGACACAGTATCAAATAATGCAGTTCAAGAGATAAGTTCATGGCTAATAGAAAACAAGTTGATGTTAAATCACAGTAAAACTCAGTTTTTACAATTTCTAACACATAATTTGACGAAATCTGACATTATGATTACACATAATGGGCATGTGATAAGTGAGACTGAACAGTTCAAATTTCTAGGTGTTCATATAGACAGTAAGCTGTCATGGAAAGCCCATGTTCAGGATCTTGTTCCAAAACTAAATTCTGCTATATTTACCATTAGAACAATATCAGAGATAAGTGATTTTTCAACACGAAAAGTAGTCTATTTCGCTTACTTTCACTCACTTATGACGTACGGCATTGTTTTTTGGGGTAACTCGCCTGATGCAAAAAGGATATTTCTGGCTCAAAAACGGGCGGTTCGAGCAATATCTGGTGTAAGTTCGCGAACGTCATGTCGACCCCTTTTCAGTAGTCTGGGAATTTTGACTCTGGCGTCACAATACGTTTTTTCTTTAATGTCGTTTGTTGTTAATAATATCAGCTTATTCCCACGAGTTAGTAGCTTTCACTCGGTGAATACTAGACAGATGTCTAATCTACATTTGCACCACACCACCTTGACATTTGTGCAGAAAGGGGTGCAATATTCTGCGGCATCCATTTTCAATAAGCTGCCACAAGAACTTAAGAATCTTAGCACTAATCCACATGCTTTCAAATCTAAATTGAAGAGTTACCTCATGGCTCACTCCTTTTATTCTGTCGAGGAGCTCCTAGAAAAGTTAAACAATTAAGCTAATTTATTTTTTCTTTATTGATTCTTTTCACTTTGTCTTAAGATTGTCGTGTGCAAAGGACTACTTAAAATTTTTCTATTACCATTATTGTGTAATAATTAATGTATTGACTTGTTCCATGACCATGGAGTCTTACTCCTGAAGTGGGTCCTATGGAACAGAAAAAAACAAATAAATAATAAATAAACTGACGATGCACCAGTAAATGGTTCCAGAATGCGAACGTGTATTATAAAACATCTGTTAGGCAAAATATTGTAATTCTTAAACTATAACAGATATTTCAATAAAATTTCGTATTACAACTTCAGTTAATGTCATTCAGTGTTGGTACAAAATCGCAACTTCAAAATGTTCAAATGTTTGTTAAGCTTAAGGGACTTAATTGCGGGGTCATCAGTCCCTAAACTTAGAAACTACTTATGAACTACCTTATACCAAGACGACACAAACATCGATGCCCGAGGGGGGATTCGAACCCTCGACCGTAGCGGCCGTGCAGACTGTGACTAGCGCGCCACTGACAGCTCGGCCAATCGCAACTTCCTCCGCATTGTAGATCAAGAGTAATGTGCACCGAAAGCAAGGTATGAAAATGCTGCCCGTTCACGTCCAGGTCTACTTAATGTCCTGTAAAAGTTTCATGTCAATGGGTACAGTGGTTCCTGAAATATAGAGAAGCCCAATCACTAAATTTAACATTGGCAGGATAGGGCGTTCCAACTCTCCGTGATTTATGGGTATTAGTAATTTTCCAAACGTGTCCTTCCTGGGGCGTTGCTTGGAATGACCAGTTTCTTCGGGAATAATCATAAGAACACCTGAGAGAAGCCTTGAAACGCGCTAAAGGTAGAGGTCTGCGCGGCTGCGGATATCCGCATTATTTCTTACTTTGCGGATAAAACTGTGAGCGACGCGGATATCCGCGTGTTATATGCGGATAAAGAGCGAGGTATCTGCCCAATACGTCTGTCACAACATTACCTTAAAACTTCAAGCCTGTGGACATTCTTGGAATCCCTGAAGGGTCCAGGTAGATCGGAAGTCTGTTGTCCTCATCCCCTGGCCACATCGGACGTAGCTGTACCCGATGGACCTGCGCCTAATCCGTTTACGTGACAGTTTCTTATCTGCGGCGTGTCAAGTGCTTTCTGGGTGGCAAACCAGCCCACAGCCCACCAGAGGTGCCATGCCAAATTTCAGCTGCCTTCAGTTAGCGCTTTGTAGTGACCGAGTGACAACGGATAACGTAGTGAATACAGTGACAGTTCTTTCTTAAAATGAACACGACATCTATGGATACTATATCGTGTAAAGTGAAAAAAGTTGATTTGACATTAGTGAAGGGGAAAAAAATGAAATTGTCAATTTGTAAAATTTGGCAATGTAAAGATCAACGACAAAGTGGCCTGTTTTGAGTGTAAAAAAGTGTAATCTTACACTGTTTCATCGGAAGCGAGTGAACGGTACAGCCGCACATAAAATACGAACAAACATTCATGTTTATGTATTAGATAGATACGGTGTACAGTGAAAGTAATGTATTTAGGAAGGTACACAATGTTGGATTATATAGGCTGGCCGTAGCTGCAACACATTGTCTCTTTTTGCTGACAGTTACCAGTTAGAAGTAGACAGCAGTTTTAACACAAGAAATGACAAAAAATGTTTCAAATGTTTGTATAGCTTATGGGACTTAACTACGGGGTCATCAGTCCCTAAAGTTACAAACTACTTATGAACTAACTAATACTAAGAACGGCACAAATATCCATGCCCGAGGGGGGATTCGAACCCCTGACCGTAGTGGCCGTGCAGACCATGACTGGAGCGCCTCAGTCCTCTCGGCCACCGCGGCCGGCCCAAGAAATGACATGCTTTGCTGTCACATAACCTGTTGTGCGTTAATATGGGGAAATTAAGTGTCAGTTTTGTAAAACTCTGAAAGAACCGTTTTTTTTTTTTTTTGAATGTGAACACAGTAAAATCTCCTCTATGCAGATTACTGAAATTTAAGAAGATGCCTGTATTTAAACAGCTGACACAGTGCTCCGACCACATGGGCTCCGAAGCGCTATGTGTGTGCCTGCAGCGCCAATGGTTTCCTATTTGGAATAGTCTGTTTTGAAGTTTGGGAAGTAGGAGGCAAGGTACTGGCAGAATCGAAGTTGTGGGGTGGCACCGTGAGTCGTGTCGGGGTAGCTCAGTGGTAGAGCGCTTGCCCGCGAAAAGCAAAGGTTCAAAAATGTTCAAATGTTTGTAAAGCTTATGGGACTTAACTACGGGCTCATCAGCTCCTAAACTTACAAACTACTTATGAACTACTTACGAACTAGGACGGCACAAATATCCATGCCCGAGGGGGGATTCGAACCCCCGACCGTAGTGGCCGCGCAGACCGTGACTGGAGCGCCTCAATCTCCTCGGCCACCGCGGCCGGCAAAGGCAAAGGTCCCAGGTTCGAGTCCCGGTTCCGGCACACAATTTTAATCTGCCAGGAAGTTTCATATCAGCGCACACTCCGCTGCAGAATGAAAGTTTCATTCAGGTATAGAACAGTTACCGTGATTCGAGAAGTCAAAAGTAGTGAAGTTGTCGCAGAAATGACCCTCTAACAGCCGGCTGCGGTGGCCGAGGAGACTAAGGCGCTCTAGCCACGGTATGCACGGCCACTACGGTCGGGGGTTCGAATCCCCCCTCGGGCATGGATATTTGTGCCGTCCTAGTTTGTAAGTAGTTCATAAGTAGTTGGTAAGTTTAGGGACTGATAACCCCGTAGTTAAGTCCCATAAGCTATACAAACATTTGACCCTCTAACAATAATGATATTATTACATACCATGGTTTTAAATACTGCTATCTATTACTATTACTCATTCAAAACTTTAATATCTGCGGATGCGGAATACGGAATTGCGGATACGGATAAAGTGCCTTGGATGCGGATTCGGTTGCGGATATGGGCCTTGCGGATGTGGTACGGATGCGGATAACACTCTTCTTATCTGCGCAGATCTGTAGCTATAGGTGTGCGGCTGGGTCGCACTGGCCGGTCGTGTGGTGAAGGTCGACACGACACGCCATGCCACGCCACACGCCACGAGGCGGCTGTCGCTGGATGCCACCGGGATGCATTAGAGCCTCTGTGACGTCAGCGACAGCGTGCGATGTGTTTGTGGCCGTGAAATTAGCCGCGCCGTCACATTTCACCAGAAAGACGTCCTATTCTGAGACACCGACAGCCAGCTTTCACACTTCGTCAGAGCACGACCATCTTGCTCTTGCTCCCGAAACTGTCCTATGGTAAAGTAGGTTCATTTCTACATCTACATCTACGCAGATACTCTGCAAATCACATTTAAGTGCCTGGCAGAGGGTTCATTAACCACTTTCATAACTTCTCTCTACCGTTCCATTCTCATAGCGCGCGGGAAGAAAGAACACCTAAATCGTTCCGTTTTCGATCTGATTTCTCTTATTTTATTGGGATGGTCATGTCTCCCTAAGTAGGTGGGTGGTAGCAAAATATTTTCACATTCAGAAGTAAAAGTCGGTGATTGAAACTTCGCAAACAGATCACGCCGCAATGAATAATGTCTTTCTTTTAATGATTTCCACCCCAATTCGTGCAACATTTCCGTGACGCTTTCCCCCCGTAACGTGATATAACAAAACGAGCTGCCCTTCTCTGAACCTTCTTCCGTCAGGCCCACCTGGTTAGGGTCCCACAAGGGGCAACAGTACTTCAGGAGAGGACGCGCAAGTGTGATGTAGGCAGTCTCTTTGGTGGAGCTGGTGCATCTTCGAAGCGTTCTGCCAATGAAACGTAACCTTTGGTTCGCCTTCCCCACAATATTTTCTGTGTGTTCTCTCCAGTCAAAGTTGTTCGTAATTGTAACTCCTAGGTATTTGGTAGAATTTACGACCTTAAGGTTTGACTGATTTATCGCGTAATTGAAGTTCAGCGGATTTCTTTTAGTGGTCATGTGTTTTACTTCACACTTTTCTTTATTTAATGTAAATTGCCAATTTTCACACGATGTAGAAATTACGTCTAAATCGCTTTGCAGTTGTATTTGATCCACTTTTGACTTCACTAACCGATAAACGACAGCATTATTCGCGAACAGTCTAAGGGAGCTATTCAGATTATCTCCTAAATCGTTTATAAACACGGGGAAGAGTAGGGGACCTATAACGCTTCCCTGTGGAACGCAAGATATCACTTATGTTTTACTCGATGACTTACCGTCAATTTATGTCTACATCTACATAGACACTCTCCAAATCACATTTAAGTCCCTGGCAGAGGTTCTGAAGAGGTGTGGCGGGCGACTCGCATATGATTAAGAAAAAGGTAAATACTGTTCTGCTCTCACGAGGTATTCTAGCCACAAACCAGAGAGTCGACTGATATTAAAGAGGAGCTGTGAACAATCCGCTCTTCGCCTGTCCACAGTTACCTGGATCTACAGCTATATTATGTACATGAGGTTCATGGCAGAAGATACTTGCCATTGTAGTACCAATTATTATTGGAGCTTTTTCTCCTTCCGGGAGCGCCAGCCACAGTCTGCACGGCCGCTACGGTCGGGGGTTCGAATCCCCACTCGGACATGGATATTTGTGTCGTCTTTAGTATATAATAGTTCGTAAGTAGTTTGTAAGTTTAGGGACTGATGACCCCGCAGTTAAGTCCCGTAAGCTTAACAAACATTTGAACATTTTTTTCTCCTTCCGTGAGTGTGTGGAGACTGAATTTTTCCAAGCGTCTCTGCGCGCTGTTATTTGTCTAATTCCCGTTTATTGGTGTCCAAAGTGGTGACACCTAACAGTAGTAGTGGTAATTTGTCTCATCAAAGAAGACTGAAATTTTAAATCCCTAATAATGGATGTCGTTCGAGAAATTTGCTTGTGTTCTTATTACGCCTTATTGACTACCTCAGCAATTCTCTAATTGCCGCCAGTTCCAATACGACAAAAGTGTTGATAAAAAACTGCATAATGAGTTTGACAATGCCAGATCCTCTCGTTGCTACTCTAAAGGCGCTTTCGCTGTGCAGCGTTTACCTTATGGGTGGTAGTTGTTGTTGTGGTCTTCAGTCCGCAAATTCAAATGTTTGTTAAGCGTGAGGGACTTAACTCCGGGGTCATCAGTCTCTAAACTTACAAACCACTTATGAACTACCTTACACTAAACACGACACAAATATCCATGCCCGAGGGGGGGGGGGGGATCCGAACCCGACCGTAGTGGCCGTGCAGACTGTGACTGTCGCGCCGCAGACCGCTCGGCCACTGCGGCCGGCTCTTCAGTCCGCAGACTGGTTTGATGCAGCTCTCCATGCTATCCTGTCCTGTGCAAGCCTCTACAGCCTTTTGAATCTGCTTAGTATTCGTCTCTGCGATTTTTACCCCAGACACTTCTTTCTAACGCTAAGTTGACCATTCCTTTATGTTTCAGAATAAGTCGCACCAACCTATCGCGTCTCTTAGTCAGGATATGCCAGAAACTCTTTTTCTCCCCAATTCTGTTGAACATCTCATTAATTACGTGATGTACCATCTAGTCTTTATCATTTGTCTGTAGCACCACATTTCAAAATCATCTATCATCTTTTCGTCTGAACTCCTTATCGTCCACATTTCACTCCCATACAATGCTACACTCCGTGCAAATGCTTTCAAAAGGGATGTCCTAACATTTCAACTAATAATTTCGCTTCTTCAGAAACGCTTTTCTTGCCATACCCATTCTGCATTTTATGACTTCCTTAATTCGGGCATCATAAGTTATTTTCCTACCAAAACAACAAAAATCTACTACATTTACTGTCTCATTACCTAATCTAATTCTTTCAGCATTGCGTCATATTGTGACACTACATACCACACCCTTAATTTATCTTGTTAATGTTCATCTTATACCCACCTTTCAAGATACTGTCCAACCGTTTTATTGTTCTTCCAGATCCTCTGCTGTCTCTGACATAAGCCAACCGGAATGCTTTTATTCCTTCTCCATGAACTATAATTTCCTCTCCAAATTTCTGCTTGGATTACTTCACAGCATACTAAATGTACAGCTTGAACTACATTGGGGAAAGGTTGCAACCCTGTCTAACTCCCTTCGCAGCCACTGCGACCCTTTCCTGCCCTTCCACTGTAATAATTGCTGTCCGGTTTTTGTACAAGGAATGTACCTCTTCGCTCCCCATATTTTACCCCTGCTACCTACAGAATTTGAAGGAGTGTATTCCAGTAAACGCTGTCAAAAGCTCTCTCCAGATCTGCCAATGCTAAAAGGTAGGTTTTCTTTTCCTTGCGCTATTTTCTTATTTAAGTCGTGAGTATTGCCTTGCGTGTTCCAGCATTTCTCCTAATAATCCAAACATCTTCCCCAAGGTCGGATCTACCAGTTTTTCCATACGTCTGCAACTAATTCGTCTTAATATCTTGCAACGATAACTTATCTACATCTACATTATACTCCGCAATCCACCATAAGGTGAGTGGCGTATGATACACTGTACCACTACTAGACATTTCTTTCCTATTCCACTCACAAATAGAATGAGGGAAAAAAGAATATCTACATGCCTCTGTACGAGCTCTAATTTCTCTCATCTTTTCTTTGTGATCACTACGCGAAATGTAAGTAGGCGACAGCAAGATCGTACTACACTCAGCTTCAAATTCCGACCCTCTAAATTTCCTCAACAGACTTTCACGAAAAGAACGTCGTCCTTTCTCCAACGTGTGAGATTGCCGCCCAATAGAAATATTGCTAATTAATAGCATTTGATAATTAAACAGTATGAAGTTCACTGCAAACATTGACCATGCCAATGCACTAAATGTTACACAATTTTAATCTTATTAATTATGGTAGCAATGCATGTACACAGTTGGGTGACAACATTTATAGTTAGGCCATAGGTAGAAATTCTCCACGTTGAGATTTGCTGTGTGCTTGTAGCTGACGGGAGGCCAGCGAGCAGGCCGACGTTGGTGGCTTGTTCCAACTTACGATTTTCCAGTTCGTTTCCGGTGAGGGGAGAGAGGGACAATGGCGAGTGCCAGGCACAGTGCAATGCACAAATATTGTAATACTACTGGTATTTGAAGTAATACGATGCAGTTAGGAACCTTTAAGGCCCTCATTACAAAATAGCCTGTTGACAAATAAACAATACATTAGCTGATATAGTCACATCTGACGTAATTAATCTTATTAATTATGGTAGCAATGCATGTACACAGTTGGGTGACAACATTTATAGTTAGGCCATAGGTAGAAATTCTCCATGTTGAGATTTGCTGTGTGCTTGTAGCTGACGGGAGGCCAGCGAGCAGGCCGACGTTGGTGGCTTGTTCCAACTTACGATTTTCCAGTTCGTTTCCAGTGAGGGGAGAGAGGGACAATATCGAGTGCCAAGCACAGTGCAATGCACAAATATTGTAATACTACTGGTATTTGAAGTAATACGATGCAGTTAGGAACCTTTAAGGCCCTCATTACAAAATAGCCTGTTGACAAATAAACAATACATTAGCTGATATAGTCACATCTGACGTAATATGTTTAATTGACAATGAATAGTAATAAATTACCAATAAATACAAGACAGTTACACAACTAACATGGCAATGTTTGTTTATAAAAATAATATATTAACTATTTCTCATTTTATTTTCAATTAATCTTGTGTATTTTACCTTGAAATATTCAGTTAAATCACTTATCTGTGATATAAGAAATTGCACGATTATAATAAATAGTACAAAGGATGTTTATTCTAATATAAAAACGTAAGAAAATATTTGTTAATGTGTAGTGTAATTATTTTGATTTTAAGAAAATTTTAGAAATGTATTGGCTGAGCGCTGTACGTTGGCAAATCGGTTACAAAAGATCACATGGGGCAGTTGATGACGTAGGGGAAAAAACCCCGGTAGTTGAGTTTTGGCGCGCGCGTGCGAGGGCAGGAAGTGACGAGACGCGAGCACGTGGTGTAGCTGGCCGGACGGCGTCGCTGGGCATTCAGTCGACATGTGGATCTCGAGGTGGTGACTTGAGATTTGTCTGTGGCAATCGCCACGTGTGGTTGTTCGTCGTAGACTGTACCAAGTTAAATCAAGTGCTACTGTGTGTTTGTGAATATTTAGCCGGTGGAACAAGGTGTGCATCGCATTGAATTAAAGTGACTGTGATTTGTTAATGCAACACGTGTCGTCGCATAGGCATGAAAATAAACGGTGTTTGAGACAGCCACGTGGTGTGAAAACAATTCGCGACAAATATTCATTTTGTCTGGGGGCTCACGAGCTATAACTTTAGTTGGTAAATGTGTCGACGTACAGACGTATCAGCCACAGGGTTCTGAGATTGTGAAATAAACAACATAAAGTGAACTTTCACGTGTTTTCAAAAATAGTAGTTAGTACACCCTTTTTCTCTCATGAACTTGATTTTATTATGAATTTGTTTTGTTAATCATATGCAGGGAAGGAAAGCTGCGAACGTGTGATACCATCCCCTAGAAATCGAGTCAAACATTCACAATCGCAGTTCCAGTGTTTTTGCATGTTTAGGAATTTGGTTCGCAGCTGGTGGTTGTGAGTTTTAAGAATTAAACTTTCTCTATTTTAAAGTCTCACCTCGACCTTCACGCTCACAAACGATTCTCAATTGAGTTGCCGGAGAATTTCCGTGACACTCGCGCATTTGTCGAACCTACCAGTAACAAACCTAGCTGCTCGCCTCTGAACTGCTTCCATGTCTTCCTTTAAACTGATCTGCTGCTGATCCCAAACACTTGAGCAATACTCAAGACGTGGCCCTACAAGCAACTTATACGAGGTCTCCTTATCTTCCGAAAATTTTCCCAATAAACCGAAATTGGCTGTCCGCCTTACAACTGTCCTCACACGTTCTTTCCATTTGATATCGCTCTGCAATGTTACTCCTAGATATATGAACGACGCGACTGCATCAAGACGCTCACTTCTATTGCTGTATTCGAACATTATGGGATTGTTTTTCCTACTCATGTGCATCACTTTATTTTTTTCTACATTTAGAGCAAGCTGCCATTCTTCACACCACTAAACATTTTGTCTACGTCATCCTGTATGCTATTACAGTCAATTAAATACGACATCCTCCCATACACCACAGCGCCATCAGCAAACAGCCGCAAAAACAAGTCACTCTGTCCATCGGATCATTTATATAGATAGAAAATAATAGCGGTCCTATCACACTCCACTGGGGCACGCTTGACGATATACTCGTCTCTGATAAAGACTCGCCGCCGAGAAGAACGTACTGCGTACTACGACCTAAAAAGTCTTCCAGCCACTCACAAATCTGTGTACCTATTCCATATGCTCGTATCTTTGTTAGGAGTCTGCATTGTGGCAGCGCCTTTAATTTTCACATCTTTCTGCACTTGCTTTCTAGACCAGTGTAGACAGACACCTTAGGTGTTACCTATTTTGTGTCGTCTCAGGTGGCGAGGAATCTCTACGACACGGTCCTTAAAATCGTGTCTGTAGCGGTGTGGTCGCTCGTGTAATTTTTGCTGCTTTTGTAACACCGAGTCGTAGTTTTTAGCAACACGGGCAGACAAGAGAGGGCAAGTCGTTGGGCGCTCCCGCGCTGAGCTGACTGCACAAGTCCGTGACCGACCTGAGCGGCGAGCGCTGTTGCAGAGCTCGGCCCTTAGCGGGCTGCGACGCAAAGTTTTCTCGTTAGGCGCTGCCAGCGGGCGACCGCCGCGCCGTCACGTCATTCGCAAGTTTTATGGGGGCGCGGCGCAGTGAATCTGCCCCTACACCCTCACCTGTCTGGCCAGACCCACGAAGCGCGTGACCGACGACTCGCCATGCATGGTTCTTCTCCCTCCCCACACATCCTTCCCCTGCCACTTCTCCTCTCTCTCTCTCTCTCTCTCTCTCTCTCTCTCTCTCTCTCTCTCTCTCTCTCTCTTTCTGTCTGAAACACACATAGGGGGAGGAAGGGTAAGTGATGAATAGTCTAAGATGACGAATCATTAATTCAATGTGACTATCAAGAGAGAACAGCAAATCAAGATCTTGCCTTGCTAGCAATTAGCACTCTATGCATGCTAGACTGTACGCACCAACATCATTTAACACCGACATGCTATCATCTATTATTACGCTTATGTTTGTTATAATGTTTCAACGCACCAAAATAGCATGACGAACACATGTGATAAATTTTTACAACCTGGTTTCAGTTTTTTCGTAAACTATAAACCATGGTGTGATTCTTCAGTTTCTCCCGGCGTATTTGATAATCAAAATATCCACGGGTGTGTCGCCCGTTAGACACTATAGACCGGCAGTACACCCGTGGATATTTTGATTATGAACCACGGTGTTTCTTTAATGTACGGGATGTAGAAAACGTTCTCCCGCCGTGCTGTATGAGTGTTAGCCGCGTGTGCCATATGAATGTTCCTTTCAAGTGGACTCTCCCATTTTTTGTTGTGCTGTAAGCTTGCCCCTAACAAGCTGGCCGCACGCCATGAACGCTAGCTCGGCGGGTCAGCCGATTCAATCCCTAGCAGGCGTTATACCGCGATAAACACGCGACTGTAAATAAACAAAGTATTCTCGAGCCTAATATGGACGTTCTCTTTCAGATCTCGCTGCGTAGCTGAGAACCAGTGAAGTATTCCTACGCCGGCTCGCGATTGCCCGGCGATCGCCTTTTAGGGACCAGCCAGGCGACTCGCCAGTCAGTCTCTGACCCAGCAGAGGCGACAACATTAGGCTGAGTTCCCACTGACGCGACAAGTCGCACGCGAGTTATTGCGAGCGACTTTTTAAGCGCGACGTTTTGCATACGACTACAAGCGACAAGAATCCCTTTTAGTTTAGAAATGGACGCTGAAGAGGCAGCCACTCTGTTATTCCATCATGTTCGTCGCCGCAAAAAGCAAAAATGCAATCGAAGGCACTGGATACATAACATGTTCTTAGAACGTGCTTGTTTTTATTCCACATCCTGTAGCTGACATCCAAATGTCTCCACTACTATTTCCCTTAAAGCTTTTCGTTTATTTTTGTCACTATATTCTTTTATAGTACAGTTCCATTATAAGCAACCCTGTATTGATGCAATTCTCTGCTAGCGCCATTTTTAAACTACTTGTGCTTTGAAAATTCCTGGCAGATTAAAATTGCCTGGAGGAACTGCGACCTTTGCCTTTCGCGGGCAAGCGCTCGTCTGCAGAGTGAAAGTATCATTCTGGAAACATCCCTTAAGCTGTGGCTAAGCCATGTCTCCATAATATCCTTTCTTCCAGGAGTGCTGGTCTTGCAAGGTTCGCAGGATAACTTCTGTGAAGTTTGGAAAGTAGGAGGCGAGGTACTGGTGGAACTAAAGTTATGAGGACGGACCGTGAGTCGTGTCAGGATAGGTCAGTGGTACAGCGCTTGCCCGCGAAAGGAAAAGGTCCCAGGTTCGAATCCTGGTTCGGGCACTCAATTTTAATCTGCCAGGAAGTTTCATATCAGCGCTCACTCCGCTGCAGAATGAAAACTTTCATACTTGAGTTTTGTGTCTTCCTGTGTCGCGCGCTGCTGGCCGCGGCAGTGAGTTCTATCCGATTGTTGCTGCTTGTGCTTTTGTCCGCCAGCGGCCGCTCTATTGCGTGTGCGTCGCGCCCGCGAAACTGTCCGAGTACGACTTGCCAGCCGCGTCGCGCCATTGAATTCTGTACCGTACAGTGCAGTGTAAGCAACAGCCGCTCGCGACAATGCGCGACTAGCCGCGATGCCTTACTTTCCAGCAGTGGAGCGACGGGAAATACCACAGGAGCCTCCTAAATGTGACTATAGATATAATATCTTAATTACAGTTTTCCGCTCTTTTTAATTTAAAATTAGTGATCCCTATTTTTATTCCGGAAGACTAGTCCCATCAAGGTATTACAGTATCAATAATGAAGCTTTCAACAAATTCGTTGCAGGTAATGTCGAAATCGAGAAAATTATAAAAAGTGCAACCCATACGAGTATGAAGGAGGAAAAGGCACTACTGAACGAAGCTGTGAATTGCTGGTTTCTGCTATAAAATGGATAAATGTCTGTAAATCTATCGAACCAAACTGCTTGGTCATCAGTCCGTAGCTTACAAACTACTTAAACCTAGGTAAACTAACCTAAGGACAAACACACACACACCTATGCCCCAGGAAGGACTCGAACCTCCACGGCGAGCAACCGCGCGCTCCGCAGCGAGATGCTTTAGACCGCTCGGCTACTCCACCGCGGCAGGTTTCTGCTATATCAGTGGCTCTAAACCAGGGACGCTTTGATTCATTTCTTGTGAGGAGGCACCATAAGGTTCAACAGAAATCAACTGTGATGTCAGTCTAAAAATAAACTTTAATCACAACTTTTAACATATTCGTTAAACTCAATAACTGAAATAATAACTCAGTAGAAAATTAAATATGGTTTTGTGGTACCTTAGTAGTGACTTAACGTCCAATTAAAATGATTATGCAAAAGATATTTAATGATGATAGTTACGAAATATGTAATACAGTATTCGTTTCTCTATCGTTTTAATATAAAAGGGCATGACAACATATTATTTACCCACCCTTGATGTGATTTTGGTTTGAAAAATCATCCATTTAAACTTAAATTGTATTACAGAAATTATCTACATACCTCTCCAGAAATTTTAAGATAATTACCTAATTAAGTAGTATCTATTCACAGATACTATTTAGCCTGTGAAAACAATAGTCGGAATTGATATGTTTAATCAAACAGCTTCACCGTCTGACGAATTATAATACTTATTTATCCGCTATTAAGAAACTGAATTTGTTTTGTTTGTTCTCTGTTTTAATAATTTAGTCCGAAGTCTTTACGATCCATTCATTGCGGGGAATTTTAAAATTTCGCGTATTGGAAATGGCTTTACTAACCGCCATTTCCTCACACAAAGACAAACATTCTGTTAGCAGACATGCCTTATGAAACCACAATAAATTTAACTGAGCTTTATATTTATTGTTAATCTAAGTAATGCCAAAATGCTGCTTTACTTAATAGATTTTAAAAATTGTTTATTATTATAGCAACAGGCCTATTTCGGCATTGTGGCCATCATCAGGCAATCTGCGGACAAATATTCAAGGTTAAAATAAAGAAAGATACTTACAATTTTGATACAATTACAGACGCAATGAAAATATTACATATCACACCAAAAGGTTATCATATGAACATCCTGGAAGAGTTAGAAATTTATACACATTTGAAGGAAAGTCCTAACGAAATTTTAAATGAACAAACCGAACTAAAACACAAAAATTATCTAGAAAACTGTATTAAAATTTTCGAATCGCGTTAAAACAAAGATATGTATCGTAATACCATAACATAATAAAGATTACACCACACTACCAAAGATCCCACTATATGCAGTAATAAACAAACTGTAACCATAGAGCATCGCTGGAGGATATGTCAAACTGACAGAATAACAGTAACGAACTAATACCTGCTAAACATCAAATGAAATATATATACCATCTAAAGAGCATTTATTATGCAATTATATGCAGTTTCTATAATAAATTATACCTCCACGGTGCCATATGGATGTAAGTCTAGAATAATATGTCACGAAAAATGTATCAAAATTGTAAGTATCTTTAGTTTATTCATTTTAACCTTGAATATCAGATAGCCTGATGATGACCACAGTGCCGAAATAGACCTATTGCTATAATAATAAACAGTTTTTAACATCTATAAAGTATAGTAGCATTTTAGCATTACTTAGATTAACAATACGTCCTTAAAAGGCATACACAATGCTACAGGCCCAAATGAAATGAAACTTTATATTTATAGTCAATACTGCAAAAAGCAATTGCTAATTTTTAATAGATGTTAACTGAGTGGCTAACTCGACAGCATAGTAACAGTAAACTGTAGTGTCAGGGACACTATCAATGAACGATAACCTGAAATATGCTTTACCAATTACGAGGGGGTTGTGTCATATTTCTTATTTACAAATGTACCGTCGACCTCAGTTGTGTGTGTGTGTGTGTGTGTGTGTGTGTGTGTGTGTGTGTGTGTGTCTGTATGCGCGCGCAATTTTGCAATTTTTAGCAGCTAAAATTATGACAGTGCATTTCTTTCATTGTCTTCTTCCTATGGAGAAAAAAAAAATCAGGGTAGGTTCCGACATGTCTTATTGGACCGTTCCCTCATCTGCAGTATCCGTGATTAACAGATCTAGTACTGAAACTTCCTGGCAGATTAAAATTGTGTGCCGGAACCGGGACTAGAACCTGGGACCTTTGCCTTTCGCGGGCAAGCTCACTACCAACTGTGCTATCCCGACACGACTCACGATGATGCCTCACAAATTTACTTCCGGCAGTACCTCGCCTCCTACTTTCCAAACTTCACAGAAGCTCTCCTGCGAACCATGCAAGACTAGCGCTCCTGGAAGAAGGGATATGGTGGAGACATGGCTTAGCCACAGCCTAAGGGATGTTGCCAGAATTAAACTTTCACTAAAAATGTTCAAATGTTTGTAGAGTCTATGGGACTTAACTACGGGGTCATCAGTCCCTAAACTTACAAACTACTTATGAACTACTTACAACTAAGGACGGCACAAATATCCATGCCCGAGGGGGGATTCGAACCCCCGACCGTAGTGGCCGTGCGGACCGTGAATGGAGCGCCTCAATCCCCTCGGCCACCGCGGCCGGCAAACTTTCATTCTGCAGCGGAGTGTACGCTAATATGAAACTTCCTGGCAGATAAAATTGTATGCCGTAACCGGGACTCGAACCTGGGACCTTTGCCTTTCGCAGGCAAGCGCACTACCGACTGTGCTATCCCGATACGACTCACGATGCCGCCTCACAACTTTACGTCCGCCAGTACCTCGCCTCCTACTTTCCAAACTTCACAGAAGCTCTCCTGCTAACCATGCAAGACTAGCACTCCTGGAAGAAAGGATATGGTGGAGACAAGGCTTAGCCACAGCCTAAGGGATGTTTCCAGAATGAAACTTTTCACTCTGCAGCGGAGTGTGCGCTAATATGAAACTTCCTGGAAAATTAAAATTGTGTGCCGGAACCGGGAATCGAACCTGGGACCTTTGCCTTTCGCGGGCAAGCGCTCTACCACTGAGCTACCCCGACGCGACTCACGGTGCCGCACCACAAGTTTACTTCCGCCAGTACCTCGCCTCCTACAGTAGGGAAGTTAAGTTGAGAGGCAGCACCGTGAGTCGTGTCGGGGTAGCTCAGTGGTAGAGCGCTTGCCCGCGAAAGGCAAAGGTCCCAGGTTCGAGTCCCGGTTCCGGCACGCAATTTTAATCTGCCGGGAAGTTTCATATCAGCGCACACTCCGCTGTAGAGTGAAAAGTTTCATTCTAGATCTGGTGCTGTCGTTGCGCAGTATGTGTCACTTTGTGTTCTTTGTCACCTGTGTTAGGCGCAGTCATAAGTAAGGCAGACGCCTAGAGTGCCCTTTGTATCCCCACAGTGGAGTTGGTGACGCTCCTGGCTGGACGCAGTGCAACGTGAATGGAGAAAGGTCCGGTCACCGTACGCTCGTCGCTGCGTGCTCACGCCGCCACGGCGTGGTGTAGGTTCGTATGCCGGCGGAAAGCGGTTCACCTTGGACGCCGTCCAGCGATTGTGCGCCGCAGTCGCCACATACCGTTCTCACGTGGCCGCCACGCGCGCGTCTCCACAGATGAGGAACTGTAGGCTCCTACTCACCTGAAACAGAAGGAGAGGACGGTCAGCGATCAACAGTTCTCACAGGTCAAGCAATCTAACAAATTCTATCAATTTTCCGTCACTCCTTAGTTGCTTAGAATTTTCGTGTAGATGTGTACCGTCTTTGGAACTGACAACAGGACCTTACTGTCTCGGAAATATAGTTCGGGATGAGACTTGGCAGGTTAGTAGAACGTGGGTATCCACCCAAACAAGTTGTCAAGTGCACTAGTCAGAATATTCCAAGAGAAAGAGTTCTACAGTTTATGTAGATCTTATATACTGTACGACGTGACAGCAGACTGAATTGGCTGCGCCCGTAGAAAACACACTTGTCGCGTGGGTGATCTAGCTTCGAACTTACTATCCTATAAGTGAATCAAGTAATCAGCAGTCTCTGTTACAATTTTTATGGTTATTTTACGCATTTAAACGTCTCACGCGCCGCGGTGGAGTAGCCGAGCGGTCTAAGGCGCCTCGCTGCGGAGCGCGCGGTTGCTCGCCGTCGGAGGTTCGAGTCCTTCCTGGGGCATGGGTGTGTGTGTGTTTGTCCTTAGGTTAGTTTACCTTAGTTTAAGTAGTTTGTAAGCTACGGACTGATGACCACGCAGTTTGGTCCGATAGATTTACAAACATTTAAACATCTGAACGTCTCGCGCGATTAGCGCATCATCAGACTGGAACAACAGGCAAATGTTGACAACGAAACGCCAGGGGGAAGAAGTTTTACCGATCTACCACGGCAATTGTGCCCGGAAGTTTCAGCTGATGTTTTATTTCAAGTGAGTGTACCTAGCGAGCAGTGAATATAATAAGGGCCGGCCACGGTGGCCAAGGGGACTGAGGGGCTCCAGTCACGGTCTGCACGGCCACTACGGTTGGGGGTTCGAATCCCCCCTCGGGCATGGATATTTGTGCCGTCCTCAGTATTAGCTAGTTCATAAGTAGTTTGTAAGTTTAGGGACTTATGAGCCCCGTAGTTAAGTCCCATAAGCTACACGAACATTTGAACATTTTTAATATAATAAGGCTGAGTTGAGCAATTTTGAAAAAGTTGTATCATGAAACTTCTTGGCAGATAAGATCGTGTGCCGGAACCGGGACTCGAAACTGGGACCTTTGCCTTTCGCGAACAAGCGCTCTGCCACTGAGCTACCCCGGCATGATTCACGATGCCGCCTCACAACTTTACTTCTGCCAGTACGTCGCCTACCTACTGGCGGAAGAAAAGTTGTGAGGACGGGCCGTGAGTCGTGCCGGGATAGTTCATGGTAGAACGCTTGCCCGCGGAAGGCAAAGGTTCCAGGTTCGAGTCCCGGTTCCGGCATTCAATTTTAATCTGCCAGGAAGTTTCATATCAGCGCACACTCCGCTGCAGAGTGAAAGTTTCATTCTGGAAACACCCCTTAGGCTGTGGCTAAGCCATGTCTCCACCATATCCTTTCTTCCAGGAGTGCTAGTCTTGCATGGTTCGCAGGAGTTTGGAAAGTAGGAGGCGAAGTACTGTCGGAAGCAAAGTTGTGAGGCGGCATCGTGAGTCGTGTCGGGATAGCTCAGTCGGTAGAGCGCTTGCCCCCGGAAGGCAAAGGTCCCAGGTTCGAGTACCGGTTCCGGCACACAATTTTAATCTGCCAGGAAGTATCATATCAGCGCGCACTCCGCTGCAGAGGGAAAGTTTCATTCTGGAAGTTGTACCTTGCTTGGATGGAGAGATTGGGCTTGTGATGCATTTTATTATTTTTCACTACCACCATGTATCATTTCAGAATAATACAATAGGTTCCTGGGACATTCCTCCTCCTACCCCTCCGCCACCAGCTTTCACTTCCTCGCACGTCCCCTCCCCTCCCCCCAGGGGGCTCATGGTTCTTTCGTGGCGAGCACGGGGCCCCAAGCTAATGAAGTCTTCCTTCCTTCTTATCTACCCGGACTGCATTTCCTTTTCCCCTCCCCTCCTTTCCTATCCTCACCCCTTCTCCTCCCCTCCGGGGGACTGATAACCTCAGTAGTTTAGTCCGCCTATCCCATCCAAACAACCCAACCCCAAACCTCGCACGTCACACACGTCTCCGCTACTCCTGCTTCGCTCTTAGCTTGTCGCTCATTTTCGCACGCCGTGACTCTGCCAGTACTGCTGTTATAAACTGCTCCCACTAACGCTTCAGATGCATCAGATTCAAATATTTGTAAACCTATTGGACCAAACTACCATGGTTTCGGTCAATAGACTCACAAACAACTTAAAGTAACTTACACTAGGAACAACAAACACATCCAAGCCCGAGAAAGAACTCGAACCTCCGGCGGCAGCGACTGCTCACTCTGTGGCATGATGCCTTAGACCACGCGGCTATTTCCTCGCGGCGAACGCATCAGAAGCCCAATCTGTCCATCCAAGTAATTTCCAACTTTTTCAAAATTGCTCTCTTATCAGTTTCACTGCCCGCACTGAACAGATGCCTGTTATAACTGTCTCATTGGACAAAATAAACATAAAATTTGCAGCAGAAGCTGCCGATTATTTGATTCATTCACAACTGTTGCTGCACCAGTTAACGCTATGGAACGGAATGAAAAGTATCCTGTAAGTCTTTGGTTTTTATAATTCTTTTAAAATCATAACTTTTAAATAAAGGTAATTACGACATTATTAGTCAAATCGGAATATTATTTTCATGAAAGTCAGTAATTTATAATCCATCTTAATGTAGATAAACTGAGGCTTCAATAAGTTTTATTTATATAACAAAATTTTATAAGGTTGTCATGCAAGCAGCGGAGTGATAATTATCAAGAAAACATTCAAAAATTCAAATGTTTGTATAGCTTATTGGACTTAACTACCGGGTTATCAGTCCCTAAACTTACAAACTACTTATGAACTAACTAAGACTAAGGACGGCACAAATATCCATGCCTGAGGGGGGATTCGAACCCCCGACCGTAGTGGCCGTGCAGACCGTGACTGAAGCGCCTCAGTCCCCTCGGCCACCGCGGCCGGCCAAGAAAACATTGCTAACAAAAACGTTTTGATATTTTGCTCACATTATAAAACACTGTTGCTTATACGAACACGCATTTTTCGATCCCATCCATAAACTTCATCAGATGACCCGGAAGCGTACCATGCATGCCGCACCGTCTTCTTACAAATTGTCAATGACTATATTTTCGTACAGTCTTCACAGGTATTTATTTCACTGTTATTTTCTGTCACATAATCGCTATTTTGTGTACGTTTTATAAGATTATTTACCTATTTATAAAGTAAATTTTAAGGCAAGTAGAAAAAAATACGTAGTACTAGAAGGTAGTATCGAACACAGACCACTCGCGTGGAAAGCAACTCAGCTACAAGAGCAGCAATTGACAGAGCTGCCATGGCGTACTAATAGACCAGAATACGAGTGTCGCGTACAACACAGCTCTTTCTCTTCAAGTCGTCTGGCTAGTGTGCTGTACAACTTTTATGAGTGGACACACTTCAGGTATACAACTAACCTACGGTCTCAAGCCGAACCCAATTCCCTAGACTGTCCTCTTGTAAATTAAAAATGTATGTTCCTATCATACGGATTATGGTTCTTTTAATTGCTAAGCAACAACAACTCTTCCTTCCCTAGCTGTCTCCTCCGAAGGTATAAGATCGATTTTCTTCAAGTTTCATTTCATAGTTGACGGAGCCCCACTTTTAGAACAAAATGGGTATTTTACAGATGTTTTAAATGCAAAGTTTGTTACACCTGGAGACAAATGATGGGTATCAGCTAGTTCCAACTCCGTGTAATATATGGTTGTGACTTCATTGAAATAAGCACCTGAGGATACAAATTCATTTTTCGAAACCGGTCGTGTGTTCTGAATAAATAATTTTTAACAGTTGTATTGTGAAGAAACTACATGCATACAGTCTGATAAAAATTTCTCGCGAATATATTTAGCACTATAGAAGTAATAAAGTGTAATGTTGTGTCAGAAGCTGTACTTTTATTGCAGCAACAGTTGGAAAGTAATAGCCCATAACTTCCATACTGTTTCGTACTTTTGCTGGAGTTGTCAGAAATAAAAAGTTTGTCAAATGTTTGAAATCAATTGTGAAGGTCATTTCAAATATTGGATGAATAAAATCTCGTTCATGTGTCACATGATGCAGCAAATTTGTTTTCGCATCTCGTTTATATGACGTAATATAACCTGAAATATGTGTCGTATATGGTTCTTACCCCACAGCTTGGTTCTAAATTACTGGACCTATATTAACTGAACATATATACCTGACCTCGTATACATATTCCTTATCGTCAGACAACAATTGCTGTGGGGTAAGAACCATATACGACACATAGTTCAGGTTATATTACGTCATAAACACGACATGCGAAAACAAATTTGCTGCATCATGTGACACATGAACGAGATTTTATTCATCCAATATTTGAAACGACCTTCACAATTGATTTCAAACTTTTTATTTCTGACAACTCCAGCAAAAGGATGAAAAGTGCACACACACATATATATATATATATATATATATATATATATATATATATATATATATATACGCACACATTCTCGTTTACCAGGTGAGAAATAATTGTATCACAAGTTTTGTGAGATTAATTTTATTATTTCGTGTAATCGTAAGAAACACCAAATGATAAATTAACATCACAAAAACTATGTTACAAAATTTTTTTACTATCTGGTAAACGAGAGAATAATAATATACATATAACAGTAAAGTATTTGTAACTCCTGTATATTGCAAGAATGACATACGAAAACAAACATTTATTATATGCCACTGACAATGTTTGCCAAATGAAAAAACCAAGACTCGTATGTCCAAAGCAAATTCCTTTTATTTAGTTGCCAAACCGGTGTACATCTCCAACAAATTACTGGTTTCATCGACATTTTACATGTCGTGCTGGCACGTAAATTGGCTCTAGTAGACTGCCGTCGCACGCAGAGTGACATCGCAGTCTTGCTTACGCTCATTTTAAAGACGTCGAGAAACTTATAACTAGCTATAAGCCCTTGATTCGCAGCGGAAGTTAACCGAGGATGCTAGCAGCAATATCAATTTGTAAGCCTGGTACCTCAATCGGCAAAAACAAACAAAAAAAACCTGAATCATTACAGAAGCATTTTGTATGTAACTTCATTTCTCCAGCCAAGTGGTAACATCATATAAACTTTCGAAAGAAGCAAATAAATTCAACGGAGACGCAAGTAAAATTGTAAAAGAAATTTACGTAAGTAAACTATATCAATTGTAACATCAACTGGTATGCTTGAGAATCGTATTTACAGAACCAAGCTTGCAGTGAAACGAAACACGATCACCACAAGATAAATTAAATATATCGCAGCGAACCACGAATCAAATATAAAGTCATATTTTAACATCATATATGCTGCGCGCCCGCCAGAGGAGAAAGTTTATAATACTCATCGCGATATCACTAAATTCAAATGTGGGTAATTGTATGGGACTTAACAACTGTGGTTATCAGTCGCTAGGTTTACAAAGTACGTGAAATAACTTATACTAACAACTTTGAACATGGCTGATTAACAGCAACCGTAATCCAATTTTTTGAACAAGTTTTTATATCAGCCAACCGGTTGTGTAATTTTTAGGTAGTATTTTTTTTTTTTTTTTGACAACTTCATCAAATGAATAAGAACAGTTACATGACGTCATGTGTTTCATGTAACTGTTGTTGTCCCTAGTGTGCGTTTAATTACATGTCTCGAATATTTTGTAAATAGTATTGAAATTTTCAGAACAGTTAGTGCCCGTTGTATATTAGTTTCTACGAAAGCAACTAGAAGAAGCTATTAGAAATTTCAGAATGTTAAATTTTTTGTTTAGAACATAATATGACAACTAGATAGTGTGCCAGCTATACGTTCACTAATATGGCATCGAGCGTCACAACACAGTACTAACTTCAGATTATGTTTGGCCGCGGTGGAGTAGCCGAGCGGTCTAACACGACTCGCTGCGGAGCGCGCGGTTGCTCGCCGTGGAGGTTCGAGTCCTCCCTGGGGCATGGATGTGTGTGTGTTGTCCGTAGTTAGTTTACCTAGGTTTAAGTAGTTTGTAAGCTACGGACTGATGATCACGCAGTTTGGTCCGATAGATTTACAAACATTTGAACAGATTATGTTTGAGCTCATTGGTTCCATACAGCGAGAAGTGATGCCATATACCATATCTTTGGACAGTGATTGATATAGTGTTCAGTCCCTCAACTTCTTTCTCTGTATGGGCAAACTTACGACTAAGGAAACATATATCTGGAGTCACAGTTACTCGTTTTGGAGGTGGAAGAACTGCATATTCAGACTCAAGTTAACCGCTGAATCTGTCAGTAACTGATGACCAGATCGGTAATATTGAGAAAAATTCTTGGCAATAAATAACGTAATTTACCAGAGGGTATGTTGTATATATTATTTATTGTAAATCATTAAGCAATTGTCATACTTTTATTTTTTCATTTGAAAGTTTATTAAAATGTTTATTGCTAAAGAATGTAATGTATTTCATTTCTTTCCTCAAAACCATCATAGCACACTATGAAAGACAGCTTATCTATGATAACTAACACGCGAACGTAGCCGCGGGATGAAACTAGTGTCCTAGTAATGGCCATCATGTAGTCATCACAAAAACACATCATGAATACACAGCTTGAAAGTTGATTAGTTTAGCATCATTTCGATAGACTTCAGTCAGAGAATGTATGGGAACTGAATGACTAACTACCAGTAGATTCCTATATGATGCAGGGATGTCGCAACCAGTACTAAATATGAACTTTAGCTTCTCTGCCGTTTGATTATCATAGATTTTGCTATAAAGGGGCCCTCAGACCGTCAATATTTATTGCGCAATACTCAGTACTGTACAATAACATTGACCGCCTGAGAGCAATATATATATATATTGTGCAATATATTGAAGGGGACTGCCGAGCTTTAAAAATATTGACGGTCGCTCAATATTTTGCGCAATATATTGTACCGTGTGAGGGTGATATTGAGCAATAGACATTAGTTCCCACAGAGAATGTATGCTTTGCGGACGTGATATAGGTTATCCGGCGACGAAAATGAGCATGCGTTGTACGGGAAAGGCAGATGAGAGGACTCATCTGTTGAAGTGCAATCAGGTGAGTAATTTCATTAAATATTTAACACTTATTTAGTTATTAGCTGCAAAAACATTCAGAGAAATAGCACAGAAACTGCTTCTTTGTTGCTTTCCGCACAAAGAATTATTTATCCAGCGCTACCTTCATATCTGTTCTCTTCAATAATGTACTCTTTTCAGACATAAAGATCGCTTCCAGCGTTATGGAACATAAAATCGGACGAATATACGAATCGTAATTAAAAAAATGAGGCCTACGATGTTCTCTTGAAAGTATTTCAAGAAAGATATCCTTCGGCTACGAAGTAAGATGTGAAAAAGAAATTCAATTCTTCAAAAGAGTTTCCAGTTGCCACGTAACGTAGTGTAAAGTATAATCTTTCCCGGATGCTGATCGCTTCTCTCATCACAGTATCTTTTCTCTGTAAGTAAGGCATAATACGTTTCACCAAATCGTTGAAAATTTCCTCATTCGTCCTTAAAAATTGCGATAATCATCCGGCTCTGCTGCAAGTTCTCTCAGCATGTCTGTATGACAGTGTGTACAAACCCTCCTCCCCTCCCCCCGCAAAAAAAAAAAAAAAAGTTAAAATGTTTGTAAAGCTTATGGCACTTAACTGCGGGGTCATCAGTCCCTAAAACTACAAACTAGCTTATTTAAAAAACGGAACAAACATCCATGACCTAGAAGGGTATTCGAACCCCCGACGGGGAACGGCCTCGCGCATCGCAGCATAGCGCCTCAATGCGCTTCGCCGCGGCCCTTCCAAGCCACTTTTTCATCCACCGTCGTTCCACTTGTTTCTCTTTTTGCGGCACGTAGCAATAACAATAGCAATACACGCTAGGTCCACGTCGTTGAGCACCGACATGGTCGCTACGGAGGCTGAGCTCTGTCTGATGCGCCCCGGCATAAATATTGCGCAATATATTGTGCCGTTCGTGGCCTCGCACTTTCGCGCAATATATTGACACAGTATTTCTGCTCAATACTGACCGTTTGAGGGCCCCTTAAGGATTTACGGCTATTGCTTTTCGAAAAAAAATGCTATAGTTTTGCAATGTTAAAGCCAACAGTAATTCCAGATATACTTGACGGCGACCATTCCTCATCGAAAAGTAGCATGGGTACTTCATGTGACTTCAAGGTTGAAAGCAAACTGCTCACTTACGTGAAGACTGCAGTGCTGCAACAGGCTCCTATTTTGGTATCGAGGCAGAAAGCGTATCACTCAGACGTCTCGTCGCAACTGAGAGGCAGAAAGCCGCAACAGCGCACAAAGCCAGCTTATAAGGTGACGCGCATGAGGAAGAGACACGGGCGTCTGTTGGAGGAAAGGAATTTTTTCCCCTGAACTAGCCGGGGGAATCTCAACGACACATTCGGCATAGATTCCTAAGGTAATTTTCCGCGATGGAGAGAAATGGCTGTGTGCCAAATACTGGTTTCGCGTGACTAATCATTAGAATAAAGTGCAACTTAATGTGTCAAGGAGTTTCTGTACGTGGAACTAGAACAGAAATTAACACGTACGCTGCCGTTCACGCTCTGGCGCGATGATGCTAGGTGCCACTTCAGGCTCTGGCGCGTGATCGTATTTTGACAGTATCTTTTCATAGTTTTGAGCCACTGAATGTTTTGGTTTTAGTTTTCAGTTTTTTATATGGTTTTTTATTTGCATTTGTATTTTTGTGGAAAAAAACAAATGAACAATATAAACAGTACATACAAGGTATTTCATAAAACATATGCTTATTTCTATATCATCAGCAATATAAGTATGAATAATATCAAAACTAAGAAGAATTTTTTTATAAACTGGTAACTAATCGATATGAAATTAAAATAATCCAAAGCTTACTTGCTTGTTTACATAAGAATCCAATAAATCTATCATGACATCATGAGAAGCGTGTGTGGCTCGTAGCCGGTAATGCAAACTCGGAAATCTGGAACTACGTACGTGTGCATATCACTTATACTCTTCCCTGAGTGGCTACCAGAGTATACAGCTTTATTAGACGATGCCAGTTTACAACAAGCCATAATAGGATGCGAGATCGCAGGACGCGCCACAGCGTGAGCGGCACCTGACTCAAGTAACGTTTACACGCGCCAGAGCGTGAACGGCAGCGAACGTGTTAAATGTCGAATAGCCTCGCACTGCTCCCAACCGTCTCTGAACACAGTGCTCTCCGTAAATTCCCTCTTCAGCGCAGAGTTTCAAATGATTGGAGAAAGCAAATAAAAATGAATAAACACAGACACACACACACAAACCGCGGGCACACACGCATAACTGGGTTAACTAACAAGTTATTCTGCGATATGTTCTGGGTATTGTGGTATAAGGTGCCACCATTCTCGTCATACCTTACAGACGTATTACACTTCGTTTGATTTTATTGCCGAATTTGTATCGCCTTGGAAACAGTGTAACAGTGAAGCTATCGACGGTAGACGCTATGTCTTGTTTGGAAACAAACGTGTTTGCAAACACTCACGGTACACAATCTCAAAGTTTGACGACGATGGTCTGGTTTATCCTGTATACTGTTCCTGTCTTTTGCTTTCAGTACCCGTGCGCCCTTTATTCTATACAGGATGTGTCGAAAAAGTATGGCGTAAACTTACACGGTTGTAAGTACACGATGATAGAAGCAAAAATATCCCATTAAACAAGAGTCCGCGAACTAATCTTTTGCGAGATAATTACGACTATATGGATCCAAGCTGCCACTGACGTCATTGTAAACATCTTCCTAGTTAGAAGACATTATTGAAATTTAGAATTTACTATTAAGATGTACGCCGCGGTGGAGTAGCCGAACAGTCTAAAGCGTCTCGCTGCGGAGCGCGCGGTTGCTCGCCGTGGAGGTTCGAGTCCTCCATGGGGCATCGGTGTGTGTGTTGTCCTTATGTTAGTTTACCTAGGTTTAAGTATTTTGTAAGCTACGGACTGATGACCACGCAGTTTGGTCCGATAGATTTACAAATAAACATTAAGATGTACATCGCATTTAGTTCACATATCACTGACTTTATTGTAAGCATCGTCCTAGTTAGTTAGCTGGAGCTCCGGCACATTTTGCTGCTGGTGTGAGACGACATCTAACACGCGGATACGACCAAAGATGGATAGATCGAGGCGGACCTGTACCTTGGTCTCCAGCTGATCTAAATCCTTTGGATTTTGTGTCTCGGGTCACCTCAAAAGAGAAGTGTACAGCACACCCCTTAACACGGTTTAAGAAATGGAGCTTGTAAACAATTCCGAAATGATCCAGGCGTTTTCTAAAGAATTCAAAATTCATTACAGAGACGAGCTCAGTATCGCATCCATATGCAAGGTTGGTCATTCCTATTTGCATGTTACCGCGGCAAGGAAGTGTACTACTGGCTGACTATTTCTATTACACTGTGCAGTGGTTGTTTGACTACTTTACGTGCCATGTGCTCAGGTAATAAAGGAACATCGCGCAGATTAAAAAAACATACAACATATTTATTGCATATCCTGCCAGATTGACATTCTTTTGAGTTCTCAACGAAGAATATAGACATAACTGCACAATGAGAAAGTAAGAAAGAATAGCGAGATACTGAACAGAGTACTTAATGCAGTTTGCCATTTAGCGTTTCAGGAACTATACTTCGAGGCCACCAGAAAGGTTCAGAAGGTTCGAACAAAGAAAATTACGTGGAATTTCTTCTTGCGAGTGCCAAGATTAATCCTCCTTTGAAAGAAAGTAGTGTTCATTGTAAGTATAAATGGTTCTATAGGTATAATAAACAATCTGTTTTCGCCTTCAGCTGCATGTAGCATTATTAACAACGGATCTACAGCATAAATGACTTACTTGTTGACATATAAATTCAGTCAAAAACATTTAAAAAACAAGTTGACGATTCATAGTGCCGCTCAAACACTGACGGTCCGTAATTCTGCTGCATGTAAAACTGTCAATACGTTTCACCCAGTAGTGTGTGTTTAAAGAACATTGCATCCTGGTAACGCAGGAAAATTTACGTTATCTTTACAACTACAAGAATAAAAGAATGGTCAGCACGGATGTGTATAAGTAACAACAGTTTCAAAATCCATGTATCTGCTTACGTGTGAACATGTCGTAATTGAAGTCATATTATATATGAAATGGAGCCTGTAAAAAAATTGTCGATCTTGCAAGCTTATCGGTAACTCTACCAATTAATTCCAATTAATTTAATCATGTTCGTTTGCCTCTTACACGACATCATTCCACACCACATTTCCATTATTTATTCCAGTCCATGTCTCTCCCCTTCCTTTGTCTCTCTACATCTACAGGGTGTACCAAAAAGGATGGCGCAAACTTACACGGTTGAAAGTACTCGAGCCATTACGAATGTATGGCCGCGGTCTAAAGCGTCTCGCTGCGGAGCGCGCGATTGCTCGACGTGGAGGTTCGAGTCCTCCCTGGGGCATGGGTGTGTGTGGTGTCCTTAGGTTAGTTTACCTAGGTTTAAGTAGTTTGTAAGCTACGGTCGGATGACCACGCAGTTTGGTCCGATAGATTTACAAACATTTGAACATTTTTGAACGAATGTATGTCTCCAAGTCGCCACTGACGTCATTGTCAACATCGTCCTAGTTAGTTAACATTAACTTGAAGTTTCGACTTGACTATTAGGTTTTACGTCGCATTTAGTTCACATTTCACATATGGGTCACCTGTTAAAGAAGGTGTTCGAAGTGGCCTCCTTGCATCGGAGGCAATACTGCGCTCGTCTCTGCAGTGAATTTCGAATTGTTTCGAAAACCCATGGATCACTTCGGAATTTTTGACAAGAGTGTACTACTCTACAGGAGTTCTGGAATACTTCGAATATCTCCTTTAACAGTTAACCCATATGTGAAATGAGAACTTAATACGGTGTAAATCTTAATAGTAAAGTCTCAAAATTAATGTGTATCAACTAGTACGACGTTTAAAATGACGTCAGTGGCGGCTTGGAACCATACATTCGTAATGGCTTGTTTGCGGGCCAATATTTACTGGGACATTTTTGCTTCTCTTCATGTACTTTCAATCGTGTACAATTACGACAACTGTTTTCTGAAGACAGCGACACGTATGTAGATACACCCTGTAGATAATCTACAAAAATACTCTCAAAGTGACATTGAAGTGCAGGACAGAGGGTTCATCGAACCGCTGTGTCCCTCTTCTCTTCCCTTCTCTTTCCGTTCATCTGCGACTCCCGCCCTCCTCCTCATCTCCCCTCTTTCTGTTCATCTTCTCATAACCCTCCTAACCCCATCTCCACCTTCTCCTTTCTCTGTCTACCATCTCCTCTTTTCTTTCTCTCGCTCTTTCACCTGCGTAGTCAATTGCCTCCTCCGTTTGTGAGAACTTATACAGGGTGTTACAAAAAGGTACGGCCAAACTTTCAGGAAACATTCCTCACACAAAAAGAAACAAAATATGTTATGTGGACATGTGTCCGGAAACGCTTAATTTCCATGTTAGAGCTCATTTTACTACTTCTCTTCAAATCACACAAATCATGGAATGGAAACACACAGCAACAGAATGTACCAGCGTGACTTCAAACATTTTGTTACAGAAAATGTTCAAAATGTCCTCCGTTAGCACCACCCTCCGCCGCATGGAATCCTTGCTGCGCTGATGCAGCCCTGGAGAATGGCGTATTGTACCACAGCCGTCCACAATACGAGCACGAAGACTCTCTACATTTGGTACCGGGGTTGCGTAGACAAGAGCTTTCAAATGCCCCCATAAATGAAAGTCAAGAGGGTTGAGGTCAGGAGAGCGTGGAGGCCATGGAATTGGTCCGCCTCTACCAATCCATCGGTCACCGAATCTGTTGTTGAGAAGCGTACGAACACGTCGACTGAAATGTGCAGTAGCTCCATCGTGCATGAATCACACGTTGTGTCGTACTTGTAAAGGCACATGTTCCAGCAGCACAGGTAGAGTATCCCGTATGAAATCATGATAACGTGCTCCAGTGAGCGTAGGTGGAAGAACATGAGGCCCAGTCAAGATATCATCAACAATTCCTGCCCAAGCGTTCAAATGTTCAAATATTTGTAAAGCTTATGGAACTTAACTACGGGGTCATCAGTCCCTAAACTTACAAACTACTTATGAACTACTTACGAACTAGGACGGCACAACTATCCATGCCCGAGAGGGGATTCGAACCGTGACTGAAGCGCCTGTCTCCTCGGCCACCGCGGCCGGCCCCAAGCGTTCACAGAAAATCTGTGTTGATGACGTGAATCGAGGAAGTACAACTAACGAAACAATTGTGTATTTTGACAATTGTCTGCACGAATTATTTCAATTTACATTTAAAGATAACTACTAAAATGAGCTATAACATGGAAATTAAGCGTTTCCGGACACATGTCCAAATAACATATTTTCTTCCTTTGTGTGTGAGGAATGTTTCCTGAAAGTTTGGCCGTACCTTTTTGTAACACCCTGTATAAATGTTTCTTTTATGGTGGTCGCTGAATACCTTTATTGCAAGGTACCCTCCGCCATGCCCCGTATGTAATCTTAGGTAAATCGTGATGTTTCTCTTGTTTCGAAGATTAAGCATGCAAAATTTCATGAACATCAGATGAAGATTTAGTTGAAGTCCATTAGTAAATTATCCCCCGCCATGCACCACACATTTCCTCTTGTCTTGAAGATCAAGTGTGCCAAAATTCATTAACATCAGAACTACTCTATATACAGGATGTTCCAAAATAATGTATACACTCTTTGAAACTGGACATATCTTTCATAAAATTGTTAGAACAACAATTTTGTGTTATTATATGCCTCATGGACCGACTTAAGGTGGTAAATGTCCAATGTGATGTCCGTCCATCGCAATGCACCGTCGAAAACTTCTTACGGCTGAGCGACATGCCAACTTTTTTGTTTCCAACGGAATAGCATAACGGGCTTGCTCAATTTGCCCTCTTAAGATCATCCAGTGTGTGTAGTCTGGCACGTTAACTGTGATCTTGGGAGTACCCCACAGAAAGAAGTCTAGAGGAGTTCAATCTGGAGAAGTTGGATACTCCACACACCCCCTGTCCTGTCTGGCAGGGAATGTACGACTGAGAAATGTCCTCACATCCAGGTGGAAGTCAGATGGCGCCACATCAAATAATAATTTCCAAACACAACGTTGAGACCAGGAGTGATCATTTCCAACAAATCCAAGTAATAGTCGTCCGTGACAGTGTTGTCAAAGAACTACGGACCGATTAACCAAATCAAATGTTTGTAAATCTATCGGACCAAACTGCGTGGTCATCAGTCCATAGCTTACAAACTACTTAAACCTAGGTAAACTAACCTAAGGACAAACACACACACCCATGTCACAGGGAGGACTCGAACCTCCACGGCGAGCAACCGTGCGCTCCGCAGCGAGACGCTTTAGACCGCTCGGCTACTCCACCGCGGCACCCGATTAACCCTCTAGAAGACAGACCACACCAGACTGTTACTCCTGGTAGATTAACCTGCCTTTGCTCGGTTACGTATGGATTCTCCCTGGCCCAGTTCACGCAATTATGGTGGTAATTGTTCCATCAAGTTTAAACATCTCTTCGTCCGATCAAAAAATTCGATCTTAGCAAACGTAGCTGCCGCAGCGGATTAGCCGCGTGTATTTTAGCGCTGTGTTGCAGTGCGCGCGGCCGTCCGCCGTCGGGGGTTCGAATCCCGGGCATGGAAGTTTGTGCCGTCTTTAGTATAAGGTAGATCATAAGTAGTTTGTAAGTTTAGGTACTGATGACCCCGTAGTTAAGTCCCTTAAGCTTTAAAAACATTTGAACATTTGAAGAAACGTTGCTCTACGTCACATCTGTTAATAACTACTGACAAAATTAGCTTCGCCAATGAGAACCATTCTAGTTAAGTCTTAGAATATAAGGCTTAAAGTGCTGAGACCGCAAAATTCTATAAACACCACTTGTGCAGATCCCAGTCGCACGAGAGCATTGCCCCTCAGATTTCTTCGGGGATGGTGTGTGCGCCTGGATTACTGCATTAACACTCTCATTATATGTTGAAGTTCGCTTTCGTCCGCTATGTCCCTTCTTCATATCGTGCAGAGTTCGTCCGACTGCAAACTTATCTCTGATTCTTGTAAGTGTTCCTCTTGTCGGTGGTGGTGTTCCAAATTCAACTCTCCAACGTCGGAGTACCGCACTTAAATTCTCTGTTTTCCATAACACTTTAGGACCAATTTCCATGTTTGTTGATAATTCTGAAGCAAAACAAAGCATTGTTACGTTTTTCATCTCCTTCTAAATTGTTACCCATAAAAATTATATTTGTCTCCTACCCAGATGTTCCTGATTTTTTTAAAAGTACTTCTGGATTAAAAGACAGTTTATTACATCAGTAATAGATCGTTCAAATGTTGTAACATTGATTTTACACGAATTGCACCCTTAGTCTTGGCACAATAGGCTGTACTTCGCCGGCCGCGGTGGCCGAGGGGACTGAGGCGCTTCAGTCACGGTCTGCACGGCCACTACGGTCGGGGGCTCGAATGCCCCTCGGGCATGGATATTTGTGCCGTCCTTAGTATTAGCTAGTTCATAAGTAGTTTGTAAGTTTAGGGACTGATGACCCCGTAGTTAAGACCCATAAGCTCTACAAACATTTGAACATTTGCCTTCCTTCCAGAACGAAGTACAAATAAAAACGCTAATATTACATATTCGATATGACATTTTAATTGTAAAGCCATACATATGTTTCTGATTAATAAAAATAGAATCGATGTGTGTGTACTTCACACCAAAAATCTTGAGTTAACGCATACGTTATTTTGAATCCCCATCTTCAAAGGTGACTAACATAGAATAACGTGCAAAAACAATGAGTGTTAGTACATGCATGTCAGTGATCAACATTCAAATGACAGTCCGATGTTTGATAAAGTGTCTTGCGCCAAAAGGAAACAATTTACTTTATATGTTTAAAAAAACGATATACCATCCTTCTGGAAGGACCAGGATCATCTGGATTAAAATATGGGTTACAGAGATTATCTGTTTCAAAGAGTGTATACATAATTTTGGGACACCGTGTATAAAGAAGAAGAAGAACAAGTACCGCACCTATTTTACGTTCAATACCATTCGGAGAAAATTTCACTTGGTATCGAAAAGTAGGGTGTCCACGCGCTCTCACACAGCAGCTGCTACGGGGTATGACGTCACGCTGCACTCTGGCCAAAGTGAAGGCCGTACTCGCCTAGTTTCATTTGCGCTCGACCCGTTTTATGACCGCAGTGTTACGCTGCGGTAGCGAACGACAATGCGCGCAGAGGTCGTGCCTCCGGACATGTGGGGGACATTATTATTATTATTTTTTGCATCTTTATTTACTGTTGTTGTTGTTGTGGTCTTCAGTTCGCAGACTGGTTTGATGCAGCTCTCCACGCTAACCTGTCCTGTGCCAGACTCTTCATCTGAGAATACTTTCGGCAACCTACATCCCTTTGAATCTGGTCCGTCGGTCTCCCTCTACGATTTTTACCCCACACTCTCCCTTCTAATGCTAAGTTGACCATTCCTTGATGTCTCAGGATGTGTCCCACCAACCTATCCCTTAGAATACGCCAGAAATTCCTTTTGCCGGCCGCGGTGGCCGAGGGGACTGAGGCGCTCCAGTCACGGTCTGCAAGACCACTACGGTCGGGGGTTCGAATCCCCCCTCGTGCATGGATATTTGTGCCGTCCTTAGTTGTAGGTAGTTCATAAGTAGTTTGTAAGCTTACGGACTGATGACCCGGTAGTTAAGTCCCATAAGTCCTACAAACATTTGAACGTTTGATTTGAAATTCCTTTTCTCCCCAATTTTGTTGAGCACCTCCTCTTTAGTTACATGATCTACCCATGTAATTTTCATCATTCGTCTGTAGCACCACATTTCAAAAGCTTCGCCGGCCGCGGTGGCCGAGGGGACTAAGGCGCTTCAGTCACGGTCTGCACGGCTGCTACGGTCGGGGGTTCGAATCCCTCCTCGGGCATGGATATTTGTGCCGTCCTAGTTCGTAAGTAGTTCATAAGTAGTTTGTAAGTTTAGGGACTGATGACCCCGTAGTTAAGTCCCTTAAGCTTAACAAACATTTGAACATTTTTTTCAAAAGCTTCTACCATCTTTTCCTCTGAACTCCTTATTGTCCACGCTTCACTTCCATACAATGCTACACTCCAGACAAATGCCTTCAGAAAGGACGGCCGCGGTGGAGTAGCCGAGCGGTCTAAAGCACCTCCCTGAGGAGAGCGCGGTTGCTCGCTGTGGAGGTTCGAGTCCTCCCTGGGGCATGGGTGTGTTTGTTTGTTCGTAGGTTATTTTACCTAGGTTTAAATAGTTTGTACGCTACGGACTGATTACCACGCAGTTTGGTCCGATAGATTTACAGATATTTGAACATTTTGAACAGAAAGGACTTCGTAAAATTTAAACTAATATTGGATGTCAACTAGAAGGTTCATTTCCTAAATTCAATAATGGACCGTGATAAGATAAAATGTTAACACTTACTATTATTATAATGGTTTCTACAGTTGTGGTCACTTGGCCCTGCCAGGCTAATCCTGACAGGTCCCAGTCCCTGACAAAGGGGAGGCGAGCCTCGCCGCTGCGGAATAGCTGTGCGCACTGAGGCGCCCTGCTGCGGTGCGCGCGGCCGTTCACAATCGGAGGTTCGAGTCCTCCCTAGGGCATGGGTGTATGTGTTGTCCTTAGGTTAGTTTAACTGAGTTTAAGTAGTTTGTAAGCTAGGGACTAATAACCAAGCAGTTACGTCTCATATGTTTACAAACATTTGGACATTTGAGGCGGGCCTCTAATACAGAAAACCACTGCCCTGATTCTGTTTAACACAAAAATTAACCCCTCACCTTAACTAATCCACGGCGTGCCGCCCTTACCCCTAATGTATTTACATAACAAACTAGTCGTTTCGGCAATGCTTCGCATTTGCTAATATGTATGTACTGTTTGCTTTGAACGTCAAATGTGCAAAATTGTATCGCAATCGTACGAATGATATTGATATCCCAATGAAAAGAGCTTTTTCAGTTTTCTACAAATTTTCCTATTTTCAGGCCAAATAAACCAGACTTTTACTACACTCAAACCTTCCTCTCGCTTTGAACGTCGAATGTGCAAAATTTTATCGCAATCACATAAATCGTTTTGATATTTCATAGAAAATCCCTTTCTATTCTTTCTGAATGTTCCAATTTTCCGGGAAGCCGGCCGCGGTGGCCGAGGGGACTAAGGCGCTCCAGTCACGGTCTACACTGCCACTACGGTCGGGGGTTCGAATCCCCCCTCGGGCATGGATATTTCTGCCGTCCTAGTTCGTAAGTTGTTCATAAGTAGTTTGTAAGTTTAGGGACTGATGACCCCGTAGTTAAGTTCCATAGATTATACAAACATTTGAACATTTTTTCCGGGTAACATTCTCAAATTTTTAGTTCATAAGAACGTTCATCTTTCGTTGAACGTCGAATAATCAAAATTTTTTCGCTATCGGATGAATGGTTCTCAACGTATAATGTTAAGTGCATTTAGAAAGACATTGAAAAAGGAACTTGGTTCGAATTTTGCGACTTTCCTTTTTAACTGTAACTCTTTTTTTTACTCACAACTTTTCCAAGACCATAATGAACAAAACAAGAAAAGAATTACCCCTCTCCGTCGTGCGAATAGTCAGTTATAGTGCTGAATTCAATCGAAAACACATTTAAAAACGCACTTTCAATTCTTCTCAAATTTTCCGGTACATTTTCCAAAGAATTCATTTCATACAAACATTTTCCTGACAAGCCGTACTCAAATGATACTCTTATAACCATGTAGCAATTATTTATTTCATAGAAAAAATCGCTTTCGATTTTTCCTGCATTTTCCTTCTTTCCGGGCGACTTTTGCAAATTTTTATTTGATGCGAACCCTCTTTCAACATGAAATATACAAAATTTTATCGCAGTTGGACGAACGATATTGATAGCTCGCTAGAAAATGCTGTTTCAGTTTTTCCCGATTTTCATCTTTTCCGGACAATTTTTCCATATTTTATCACTGTTTACACCTTCCCTGAACTTGCACCAATATTTCAAGACTAAAATTGGTCAAAGCGGTTCAGCCGTTTTATATATATAGGGTGTCCCAGCTATCTTGTCCACCCAAAATATCTCTGGAACAATAAAAGCTATTGGAAAACGACTTTCACCGGTATCAATGTACGGCTGGGGTCCATGAATGTATATATTTGAAAACATTCTAAAACGAAAGCAAATGTGTTTTTTAACACAAACTTATGTTTTCAACAATCCATAGCATGACAAATCACATAAACAATGGCGTTGATTGCATCGTAATATTCCAATTACATCCCAAGATATTGCGACGCGAAGTTGACGCTTGAAATGCGCTGCTAGCGTAGCCTAAGAAAAAATAGGCGCTGGATGCGATCGTGCGATCGTGGGTTCAGACAAGAGAAGAAAAAAACCACGGCGCACACAGCGTGGTAATGAGGAAATTAGTGCCGGAGCATCATAATGAATTCCAGAATTATGTCTACTTTTTCCTTTCTATTATGCTGTGTAACCGTAAAGAAACCTCATACTGCTATAACTTCATGCTTTGTTAACGAATATTTATGAGTTTCCGTTACTGAGCGGAAAAAAATAGCGCGTTGTTATGGTACAGGTAATTCCCAACATCAAAACTGCTGGATCTTCACTATAAACCTCTATTAGAAGAATAATGGCCACTTTATTCCATTCCACATATACAGCAGCAGTAGTCGTGATTTCACAGTAGTGCATCATTAAATAATTACAAAATTTTCGAAGTTTTAAATACCTTTATTCATAACATTTACGAAACATACAATACCGTTCAGAAAGTTGCTTGCGATGATGAAAGGAACATGTAACAAAGCATGTTGGAATTATTCCCATCTACTTGCATTACTGTACTTGCTGATAGCAGTCTTGCAATAATAGGTACGAATGTAATTAACCTATTATCATTTTCTTTTTTAAGACTTTTGTTATTATTTTTATAATGCGACTAGCTGAAGTTATTTTCTATTATGTGGCGTTGCAGAGATTTGTTTAATTAGCAAATATTAATCAGTTCATGCCAGAGGCTTATTGTTATAGGTCAGATATTAGGATCGTTAGTATTTCTGATGAAACTAATTAAATTCTTTTCTCATAATACAAAAGTAGGTAGTATTATGTTTCACCATTAATGTTAGGAATAATGTACCTTCAGTAGTTTTTGTATAATTACCTTTCATTCTCAAATAATTGTTTATGAACATATTACACTATATTTGAAGGTGAAGCACTATTAATATAACAGAGACTTACATATGAATTTACTCAGTATTTCTTTTACTATAGCCAGCAGCATGTAATTGTTCACTTTACCATTGTAATTAGTTTAATTTACTTAATTAACAATACATAATTTTCCGAGACATTGTTCCGATAGTATAAATAGCTGAGATTTCGCATCATGTAAAGAGTCTTGTTTTGTGTTTGATAAGAGAGTCACTCTGAACCCCGATTTGAATAGTTACTTTAACATTTTTCTGAATTAATTGTGCAGAAAGTGTTTCTTCAGTGACTATGAACTGATAATTAATATTCGTGCCACGCTAAATGTACACCTTGTGGACTTTTGTCAGATTAGAAGTATCCCACACACGGACTAAATAAACTGATTTATTGATGTGTGGAATGTGCCTACCGAGTTGTAGACACACACACACACACACACACACACACACACACACACACACACACACACATATATATATATATATATATATATATATATATATATATATATATGGCGTCTGTCCCGAAAGAACTGACGTTACTTCAGATCCTGCAGTTGTTATTATTTCACATTCACAGAATATTTATGACATCAACTGCGATTGGGCAAAGCTGAAAATGTGTACCCAGCCGGGATTCGAACCCGGGTCTCCTGCTTTCTAGGCAGTCGCACTGACCCTTACACCACTGGGGACACAGTGATCATCGCACCTGCAAGGACTACCTAAGCACGCCTCTCGGATACACATTTTCAGCTTTGCCCAATCGCAGTTGATGTCATATATTCTGTGAATATGACTATTACTGATGAAATTTGTAGGCTGGTCATAAAAGGGGATAATTGGGCACTAGTGTCAATCTACATGGTATACTCTGCATATCACATTTAAGTGTCTGGCAGAGTGTTCATCGATCCACCGTTATACTATTTATCTCCCATTCTCGAATAGCGCGCGGGAAGAAAGAACACCTGAATCTCTCCGTTCGAGCTCTGATTTCTCGTATTTTATTCTGATGATCATTTCTACCTATGTAAGTGGGAGTTAACAGTATATTTCCTCATTCGGAGGAGAATGTCGGCGATTGTAGTTTTCTAAGTAGCCCACGCCGTAGCGATAAGCGCCGTTGTTGTAATGATTCCCATCCCAGATGCTGTATCATTTCCGTAACGCTGTCTCCCCTGTATCGTGTCAATACGAAACAAGCTGCCCTTCTTTGGACTCTTTCGATGTCCTCCATCAAACCCACATGATAAGGATCCCACACTGGGCAGCAATACTCCAAAAATGGACGGACAAGCGTAGTGTATGCAGTTTCTTTTGTAGTTCTGTTGCATCTTTTAAGGGTTCTGCCAATAAAACGCAGTCTCTGGTTCGCCTTTCCCACGACATTATCAATGTGTTCTTTTTAGTTTAAGTCTGAAGTAATAGCAATTCCAAAGTATGTAGTGGAATTTACGGCCTTCACTTTTGATTGATGAATTTCCAATTATCACCTACATTATTTGTAGTAGACTAATTTGGTCCCATGATATTTCAGCTAGTCGTTAGCGAGATCGCCGATCCACGAGAATCTACAAGAGGCAACGAACTATGAACAGGTACGTGACAATCACAAACTCTGACAACAGTAAAAATACGTGTAATTGGGAAGAAAAATGGCAGACTGATCGGAGCCGTGACCTCAGTGGACGAAGCATGTGCAGTGAAGCCACTGGTACCGAATTTAGGACTGCCCCTATTTTCTATCGCCACGATTATTGCACATCGATTCCAGCGCAACCATGACATCGTTCAAACGATAGACGGTCGCCATTAACGGAACTCATTATCAATCTATCTGAAGTTCGTTCATCGTTTTAAAAAGGGCATTAATCAGTCAACTATTTTAGTATGTATCTCATACGTTTGGAGCGTTATTGTGAGTACAGTATCAATGCCTTGTTAGATATTCCATTGGTCAATTAATGTAAACACATGTATCCGCTCCGTATCATATATGAGTTGTGCTACATCATGTCTGACGTGACCTCTGATGCTGTATTTCTGGTACTACTCTTCCAACTATTAGTAGTGCGCAACAGGAAAACCTGACTCTATTGTAACCTTTGCTCCTGCGAGGAAAATATGAACAGCATGTCGCGCAGAATTGAGAAAGATGCTCCTTGTCAACTTAAAATTCGTGAAACTTTGTCATTTATGTGAAGATTGGCGTAGATCACATCTCCGGTAAGAAAAATCTTAAAATTAACAAAGTGTAACTAGTGAGGAACAGTTTGGGTGCTAAAGTGATGTCGCTAATTACTGAAAAAAATCTGATTGTGAATTTTATATTTATTTACTCCAGTATTTTTCAAGAAGAATCAAGTTGATAAAGAAACAAACTGAATTTATATTTCCAAGTTCTGGGTAGATTAATTGAATAGATTAACTTTTGAGGAAAGGTATAAACAATTTGAAAATAAAATAAAGTCAGTATAATGGCTGAGGAAAAATGGCTACTTGACTTATTAATTAAATCTTGTCAGGTTACGATTGAGGCCGTCACGATGCCTGAAATGTTACGCAATGTTAAAATATGTTTACTGCTTGGGGATGGAAGAAGTTCACCTAAAGCATTCGCAAACATCACTGTTAACTACGCCAACAGCTGCTAGCTGTGTCTTCGCTGTAATCTAAACTAAATATTTTCTGTCTTGATCGACTCCTGCTAATTGCACTTTCCCTGTGTCTTGATGAAGTCAAAACGGACTGGAAATCCTAGTCAGGCTATACATTACCCTGGTACGTCAGTCTCAGACCAACCTACAACGCTGCCACTCAAAAATGCGCTCGCAAGAGTTAACTAATTCACACCGGATATTAAGTATCTTGCTCATGATCTCTCCGAGATTACGAGAGTAACTCGGGCGTCCGATCCTTGATTTTCGTGAGTGCATTCGTGTTCTCTCGATAATCCATTTTTAGTTCGGGGCAAGTCCCGGAGATAAATTAAGTTGGTCCCAATCCCCCGGTTCCGACCAAGGTTTTCGGGAGGTTTTCCTTGGTTGTAAGGCGTATGCCGGAACTGGGAAGCCCCTCCTACTTATTCCCAATTGGGATTCCCACTTTGCTCCACTATCAGCTTGTCTGATAATTGGCTGAATAGAACCGCGACTCTTTATGGGCCGGATCTCAAACAACCCGCTCCACTCCTCGGAGTGGAGAATGAAAAGAAAAAGTTTTTTTTTTTTTTTTTTTTTTTTTTCACTATGAACAGCGCGTAATCCTTAGTGTTCTCCTACAGTGCAACACTGCATAGGAGTCTTTATCGCCTCTCCCCACAAGACATCGGTTGGAGAGAGTCGCGCAGCTAGCTTGCGTGCACAGTGACATACACAGTCTGCGCAAGCAAGAGTGAGAGCCTCAATTTCGTTCTCATTGTGTATATCAGTTGGTGATGCCAGCGTTCCCACATTAGTGGCTCGCCTACCAATCAGATGGTGCATCTAAAAATGCCAGCCAATAGTGAGTCGGCTAATGTCTCGTTTAGATGCCTCCTTTCCAACTTGATGGCGCCAGCTTGGAATTCTACATCTACATCTACATACATACTCCGCAATTCACCGTAAGGTGCGTGGCGGAGGGTACACTGTACCACTACTAGGCATTTCCTTTCCTATTCCACTCCCAAATTGAACGAGGAAAAAAAGAATGCCTATATGCCTCCGTACGAGCCCTAATTTCTCTTATTTTGTCTTCGTGATCTTTACGCGAAATGTAAGTAGGCGGCAGCAAGATCGTACTACACTCAGCTTCAAATTCCGGCCCTCTAAATTTACTTAACAGAAATTCACGAAAAGAACGTCGTCTTTCTTCCAGCGATCCCCAATTGAGTTGCCGGAGCATTTCCGTGACACTCGCGCATTGGTCGAACCTACCGGTAACAAATCTACCTGCTCGCCTCTGAACCGCCTCTATGTCTTCCTTCAAACCGATCTGCTGCGGGTCCCAAATACTTGAGCAATACTCAAGAAGTGGTCGTACAAGCGTCTTGTACGCGGTCTCCTTTACAGGTGAAGTACATCTTCCCAAAATTCTCCCAATAAACCGAAGTCGGCTGTCTGCCTTACTCACAACTGTCCTTACATGCTCGTTCCATTTCATATCGCTCTGCAATGTTACGCCTAGATATTTGAACGACGCGACCGCATCAAGAAGCTCACTACTGATGCTGTATTCGAACATTATAGGATTGTTTTTTCTACTCATGCGCATCACCTTACATTTTTCTACATTCAGAGCTAGCTGCCATTCTTCGCACCAACTAGAAATTTTGTCTAAGTCAACCTGTATGCTATTACAGTCAGTTACAGACGACACCCTCCCATACACCACAGCATCATCAGCAAACAGCCGCAAATTACAACTTACTCAGTCCATCAGATCATTTATATAGATAGAAAATAATAGCGGTCCTATCACAATTGCCTGAGAATTCTGTATGGCTTCCTGCCTCTGGCTAAAAGTTTCGAACTATATAGTGTTTTGCTTTTAAAAGGGTTTAAAGCGTCCATATTTCCCTGAGTAAAAGGGGGATTTTTTAAGTGGGTTTCGTCCCAAAGACCGCCCCTGGGCGACACAATGGAGTAGGGAATCCAATGTCACTCGGCCGGCCGCCACTTGGGCGTGTGTTCAACGAGTAAGCTCAAGCCTCAATTGTTAATCATGTCGCACTTGTGACATCTGTAATAAGCAGAAAAAGAAAAAAAGTTCAAGTGTTTAAGTTTAAGGGACTTAACTACGCGGTCATCAGTCCTAAAACTTACGAACTACTTATGAACTACCTTACACTAAAGACGACACAAACATCAATGCCCGAAGGGGGATTCGAACCCCCGACCTTAGCGGCCGTGCAGACTGACTGGTGCGCCGCAGACTGCTCGGCCACTGCGGCCGACTCATAATTTGCATATTAAACTGTAATTATCTTAAAATGCCCATACCCGGTCGAGCTTCTATTCAAACGATTCGTCTTGACGAGTAGAACGTGGTTCTAAGGTCAGAATATGCAGGAAATGACAGTGAGGCGAACTTGACTCGTTACACATGATTATCAAATATTACTCTCAAATCTAGAGCGACATCCGCAAAAACGAGACATTCGAAAGGTCATGCTCTGGTGTTTTGTGTCCCAGCCTCGTCGCCACTTTTGTGTCCCAGCCCCGTCGCCGCCCCCGTGTCTCGCTTCCGTCGCAGGTCTCGGCGGCCGAGTGGAATGAGACCGACACAGGAATAAAGATAGCACGCTGGTGCAGGTACGGAGAGGAGCAGCCAGAAACTAGAAACACTAGAGTAAATTAGAACGAGATATATATTGCACAGAATTTATACAATACTTAACTTTTACATAGTACTGCAGAATGTTGATACATAGTTGAGCTAGAGTCCTGCCTAGTGCCTAACTGATAGCCAAGTCTTCACTGGTGCCTATCGGATTCCGAAGTCTTTACTGGTTCCTAACTCAGTCCCAAGTGACGATGACGTTCAGTGGTAGCCACGAGCGGTGTTGTCGCAGAGGGCGCTCGTGGCTGTCGTCGTGAGAACGCCGCGCCGTGCGTGCATGGCGGCGCGCGGCGAAAGTAGGTGGCGCGCACTTTGGACTTGTGCGACACCACATGGTGTGCTTGAGGGTAGCACCACAATCACTGCCCTCTGCGCTCCTCTTCCCTGTTCTGTACAGCACATGGGGGACAGGGCAGAGCGCGTGCGCTGGCGGACCATGAGAATGGCGGGCATGTGCGGGCAGATAAAGCGGCAATTTGCCGTCCGCCGATCGCCGGATCGCCGATTATGACGGCGCCGGCTAATTGCGCTGCCGTTAACGCGCGATCGCGGCTTCGGTTCTGCCAGATGGCTAACACCGCGGTCACTTCCGCCGACGCCGACGCTAAATGCGGCGTGCGTGCAAGGCGCGGGGTATTTGGGAAACGTAATTTCTCGTTAATCATCGGCTCGTTTGCAATTAGAAGGGCCTCCAGAGCACATTTCGGTTCACCGATGTGCACTCAAAATTCTAAAACACCTCTCATACATAATACACCAATGTCCAGAGACATATGAGTAGACTAATATCAAACCTGCGTGGTTATTGTATATCGCCCCAAATTTGCGATTGGATAGGGGATTTCTTGTCAAAGAGGACACAGTTTGTAGTAATCGATGGTAAGGCATCGACTAAAACAGAGGTGATATCGGGCGTTCCACAGGGTAGTGTTATTGGTCCTCTGCTATTCCTTATTTACATAAACGGTTTAGGGGAAAATCTAAGTAGCTCTCTTAGGTTGTTTGCAGATGACGCCGTCATTTACCGTCTAGTAAAATCATCTGAAGATCAAAACCAACTGCAGAACGATCTGAATAAGATATCAGTATGGTGTAAAAATTGGCAATTGACTCTAAATAATGAGAAGTGTGAAGTCGTCCAACATGAGTACGAAAATAAATCCGTTAAACTTTGTTTACAAGATAAATCAATCAAATGTGAAGGCCGTAAACTCCACAAAATACCTAGGAATTACAATTACTTCAGATTTAAACTGGAAAGAACACGTAGATAATATCGTGGGAAAGGTGAACCAGAGACTGCGTCTTATTGGCAGAACCCTTAAAAGATGCAACAGAACTACTAAAGAAACTGCATACACTGCGCTTGTCCGTCCATTATTGGAGTATTGCAGCCCAGTGTGGGATCCTTATCAGGTGGGTTTGACGGAGAACATCGAAAGAGTCCAAAGAAGGGCAGCTCGTTTCGTATTGTCGCGATACAGGGGAGACAGCGTTACGGAAATGATACAGGATCTGGGATGGGAATCATTACAACAACGGCGCTTATCGCTGCGGCGTGGCCTACTTGCGAAACTCCAATCGCCAACATTCTCCTCCGAATGCGAAAATATATTGTTGACTCCCACTTACATAGGTAGAAATGATCATCAGAATAAAATAAGAGAAATTAGAGCTCGAACAGAGAGATTCAGGTGTTCTTTCTTCCCGCGCGCTATTCGAGAATGGAATGGGAGATAAATAGTATAATTGTGGTTTGATGAACCCTCTGCCAGGCACTTAAATGTGATTTGCAGAGTATCCCATGTAGATGTAGATGTAGAAACCTGGACATCTGACCTAATGGTCGAAATTTAGTTAGCAACCTATCCCAAAGGAAGTTTTTCCGCTCTTTTCATTGATGAAGTCCGTTATTTCAAAAAATTGACGTAAATGTGATAAATCACACGTTAACCCATTTCTTCCCAAAAATAGAAATTGTGAAAAAGTGTTATATTTAGTCATCAGGTTCTCTTGAAAATATCTGAAGTAACATTACAAATATTTCAAACTAGTAGTATGTGTTGTACATCTACATCTACATCTACATACATACTCCGCATTTCACCGCAAGGTGCGTGGCGGAGGGTACACTGTACCACTACAGGCATTTCCTTTCCTATTCCACTCCCAAATTGAATGAGGAAAAAAAAGAATGCCTATATGCCTCCGTACGAGCCCTAATTTCTCTTATCTTGTCTTTGTGATCTTTACGCGAAATGTAAGTAGGCGGCAGCAAGATCGTACTACACTCAGCTTCAAATTCCGGCCCTCTAAATTTACTTAACAGAAATTCACGAAAAGAACGTCGTCTTTCTTCCAGCGATCCCCAATTGAGTTGCCGGAGCATTTCCCTGACACTCGCGCATTGGTCGAACCTACCGGTAACAAATCTAGCTGCTCGCCTCTGAACTGCTTCTATGTCTTCCTTCAAACCGATCTGCTGCGGGTCCCAAACACTTGAGCAATACTCAAGACGTGGTCGTACAAGCGTTTTATACGCGGTCTTCTTTACAGGTGAAGTACATCTTCCCAAAATTCTCCCAATAAACCGAAGTCGGCTGTCTGCCTTACTCACAACTGTCCTTACATGCTCGATCCATTTCATATCGCTCTGCAATGTTACGCCTAGATATTTGAACGACGCGACAGCATCAAGAAGTTCACTACTAATGCTGTATTCGAACATTATAGGATTGTTTTTTCTACTCTTGCGCATTACCTTACATTTTTCTACATTGAGAGCTAGCTGCCATTCTTCGCACCGACTAGAAATTTTGTCTACGTCATCCTGTATGCTATTACAGTCAGTTACAGACGACACCCTCCCATACACCACAGCATCATCAGCAAACAGCCGCAAATTACAACTTACTCAGTCCCTCAGATCATTTATATAGATAGAAAATAATAGAGGTAAATTTGCACCACCCATAATGTTGCGCTGTTTCCTAGTAAAAAAATAGAAAAATTTAGTTTTTGTGATCACATTCTTCTATTTGTTCAAACTGTGCAATATTGTCTATTATATGATAACTCTGACTTACATTGATGGTATCACTCATGAAATATTGAAAAACACTCTGTGTGGAGCTGAACTTGACATTTCTTGTTTATGTAGATCGTCTGACGCTTGTAAATCTTGCATCTTTTTACGAAGTGTTAAGGTAATTGTGAAATTTTAACACATATACAGAGAACTCGTGAATGCCTTTTAACACATGTGTGGTGAGTTTTGTATAGTAAGTCCATTTCGACTGCATTTTGTAAGGCTAAATTTTGTGTTGCGTGTACGCAACACTGGGAAGAAATGGGTTAATACTGACTGTTCACATCAAAAGCGGGCACTTCCATAAGATATGATATCAAATTTGGACACTTGTTCAATGAAGCAGTGTGCACCAATGGGAACACAGTATATGATCACATGACCTCGAAAATCAGACATGACGACAGCATGTGGCCAGGTACTAAGACGTGTTAGTCCGTACTTCCATTTTTCAGTAATTTTTTATAGTATTATTATTAATAACCATCTTAAACCGAGTAAAATGGAATTAATATATCACCATCGTCCAAAGGAAAAGATAGGAAGCGGTTGAGACAAGTGGAAAATAAACATTGAAAAGAAACGAAGGTAAGACTAGCTTGTAAACTACACTGTTCTATTTTAAGGTATGTTGTACGAAATTATCACTTGTTGGAAAGAAGTTAGATGTCAGAAATATCGTAAGGATGTTTAAGGAAAAATCTGGCGACAGTTTCAACAGAACTTACGCTAATAATTTTAGAGATTCAGTGCCGTAACATTTCTTATATAAAATTAAAAAGATTATTATGATTATTGTAGTTCTGCATTTTTCCAATATTTAATAGAGTTCAGAATTTAAATTTTCCAATTTAGGTCGATATTCCTATAATTTCCCAGATTATACACCTGTAGGAGATTCTCGTCAGCTGAAAGCGAATTACTGTGTATCAAAAACGGACATCTGAAAGCGTGTTCTCATCAAAAGCGGACACCTACACGTTTTGGTTTCAAAGACGGACATCTGTATTTTCAAACACAATTTGAAGGTGCTTCAGTAATCAAATTGATATTAGCCACTTCCAGGTATAAATCCTCGAGCATTAAAGTTGATAATGCTCAAATCAGCTTATAAATATATTAGCTCTAAGTTTCACAATAAAAAATGACGTTTATCTTAATTTCTGGCAAACGACAGATGCCCGTCTTTGTAATAAGTTACTCATATTTTGTCTCGTTATATATCAAAGATAATGACTTAAAGAAGAGGCACAAATTTTAATCCAGTAACTCTCCTTCAAGACAAAACATTTCAGGCAAAATATACTGGTCCAAACAATTAGGGTATCAGTTGAGATATATCGGTTATAAAGTATTGTCATCGGAAGACTGAACTAAAATGATTCGACATCTTTCCGTCGGTTCTACGGAGTAGAGACAACAACATTACGCAACCAAGATAGTGGTTATAACAGAAAGTTACTACAGCGGCGGTTGGTATTGACTTGAGTTTAATAAACGAATTACATGAGCAGTTGTGTTCAGATAGTGTAGTGAGCAGGTAGTGCAATGCAACAACAACATGACGTATGCAAAGCCATGACATAGAGAGCCATAGAGAGAGAGAGAATGAGTAACGTCTGGCGGTACTGTTTATAAACACAGCGTACAACGCACGCGCAAAATAGCCACTCTTCCCTTGCAGATGGCTTTTCAGATCGACGCCCTCTGCCGGCCGCGGTGGCCGAGGGGACTGAGGCGCTCCAGTCACGGTCTGCACGGGCACTACGGTCGGGGGTTCGAATCCCCCCTTGGGCATGGATATTTGTATAAGGTATAAGGTAGTTGATAAGTAGTTTGTAAGTTTAGGGACTGATGACCCCGTAGTTAAGTCCCATAAGCTTAACAGACATTTTCAACATTTTTCGACGCCCTCTATAGGCAAATTATCGCGCATGCGTAATTTGCGCATCTACGCAGTCTTGCGAGCGTGTTCTATACACAGCGGCGCCCATTTGCAGATACCGTCAGTCGTACTTGGCTATCAGCAAGGTGCAACCACCTGAAGATGTCGGACAGTTGTTCCAAAGAAACAGTGTGGGATTTACACAGCGTTATCCGACAGCAAATCCGTGAAGACTATATGCAACATATTCGCGCGAGAAAGCTTGAAGAGTCACAAATTTACTAATGTCTAGCTAATAGCTAGCCAAGTGAGGTGGCGCAGTGGTAACACACTGGACTCGCGTTGTCTCATTACCTAATCTATTTCCTTCAACATCACCTGATTTTCTATCACTACACCCGTCTCTAATGATCACGCTGTCGACGGGACGTTAAACACAACACTACACTCTAATACCCTTGCTTTACTCTTGTTTATGTTCACCTACCCTCCTTTCAAGACACTGTCCATTCCGATCAATTGCTCTTCCAGGTCCTATGTTGTCTCTGAAAGAATTACTGTGTCATCAGCACACGGCAAACTTTTTATTTCTTCTCCCTGATAAGAAGTTGAAATAGTTTAAATTTATACCACGCGAAATATGGATAGTTAAATTAACTTCTTCCTGGTAGCCAATAGATAGGTGGCTTCCAATAGCATTCCGGCAATATAGATCGCGGAACTTGCTGCTGGCCTTAAAAGGCCGATGTTACACTTGAACGGCTGATGTGTAGACCGACCAAACAGCGCAGTGAAAGCTCGCCTCGTTTAGCGTCGAACGTTAAGTGGTTCCCCTGAACAGTCACCGGCGCAGTAATGGCTTTCAGACGAGTGAGCAGCCACAGGGCCACACGAAACTAACGCTGTGCCACCTCCTTTGCGGCTGATCTCTCCACTTGTTGGCCGCAGCTTCTATTAAATAGCTCTGCTCTCCAAACTACATTTAGCCCAACTCCGATTAGAATCTGGTCATTATCTGCTGACTGACTTCTCACCCGGCAGGGAACTATTTAACAGCAAGTGTTGGTAATTATCGGGCGAAAGGCTGAACTTAACCCTTTAATGGCCAAATGCGTTTTTAGGTTTTAAAAAATTCAGAATGTAAAATTATGTTTAATTTAGGTAATTGAAAGTATAGGTATGTGACAAAAATTTGTTACAACATTTTTGACTTTTTTATGACTTGTTACATGTATGTAAAATTGGGCATTAAGAGAAACAAAACAAAATAATTTTTGACGACATAAACCATTTTCAAGAACTAATGCATTGAATAATATCTGAGATAAAACATCTGTCTCATTGAGTTCATGTGTGGAATCTGCTAAAGCAATTTCTGTCGTTGTCAAAGCATAAAAACGCTATGGCACTATGGCACTTACATCGATTTCAGGATTCACAGTGTTTTCACTTACGATACATCTACGACTATTTTCCAGCGTGTAATTTTCGTCTTCTTCTTTGTCATCTTCTAATTCCAGTATTTCAGACATGTCTAGGTTAAATAGAACATCAATAATCTCTTCTTCTGGAATTTTGAGAGGAAGAATAAAAATAAATAAATAATGCTAGCTCCTGAAATGTATTTATTCACATTACCTAACCTAACCTATTTTACCCAATGTTACACACGTGTAAAATCCATATGTTATTGCTAATAGCACCATACTTGAGCAATATTTAGCATTATAACAGACATTAAAACGCACATTAAGTTAAATCTTTCATGAGAGAACAATATTAAAGTTTGTGAGTGCTTTACATTTACAAAATCAGCCTTATTAACATACCTTACGAGCCATGCCTTCCCTCAAACAAACTCGTTGAATTCAAACTGATATAATAGCCAATAGAACAAAATAGTTACAAAACCGTGCAGCAGAATGAGTTGCAAACGTTGTTACAAGGATGTAACAGTGAGCAATAGAGAGAAATGCGTTTGTGAGCCAATTACTCACTGTAAATTTCGAGTGTTACATATCTGTATACCTGTTACCTATACACCGTTAAAGGGTTGCGGTATAATGGAAGAAAATGCACAAACGCTTTCACTTTATATGGAAAATTTATTATTCGTCTGGATTAGCATCCGAAGTGTGAGGCGTATTCCAAAAGTAAAATCCGTTTGGTAAAAACATCGCCCATTAGACAAGATTTTCATTAACAGTAACTTTTGACTACATATCTAATTACACTTTTCTACATAATCGGCGTTCTCATTTATACATTTTCTATAACTATAAATAAGGTTTGTTCTTTTGAAGCTGCTAATTATTGCCGGCCGCGGTGGCCGAGGGGACTGAGGCGCTTCAGTCACGGTCTGCACGGCCACTACGGTCGGGGCTTCGAATCCCCCCTCGGGCATGGATATTTGTGCCGTTCTAGTTCGTAAGTAGTTTGTAAGTTTAGGGACTGATGACCCCGTAGTTAAGTCCCATAAGCTTTACAAACATTTGAACATTTTTTTGCTAATTATTTTATTATTATTGCAACAGCTGTTTGGCCTTAGGCCATTTTCAAGCAATCTATCAACGAACAGAAATTGAAAATTTTTGATTTAGATAATTTTACATAAAAGCGAGAAATAAATATAATAAACGTTTTTATGCTACATGCAGTATGTACTTCTCATAAGCTTACTGATGTTTGTGCTACGTTAATTGTACGTTTGTACTCATTGCGTGTTGCTATAACAAACGTTATATTAAATCTTTAGGGTGTTCATATCTACTGTTATATGACAGTTTCCTTTCAATGCTGTATGTTCACCAAGATGTTGCTTTTCGTAAATTCTATGTTATCTTTGATCATGCAATAGCGTGCCTCTAGATTCCAGAAACGTTCTTTTTTTTTTCAAACCTTTATTCCATTGACTTTATCATATATGGTTGAAGTTTTATTCTTAATTTCGTGATATATTTGAATATAAAAAGGTGTTTCTCTGCATTTACCCGTTATACAACATCATAAGAGCGATAAAATTGTCTAAATAAATACGGTGTTTAAAATCTGCATGATCATTTAGAATTTCGTTAGGTAATGCTTCTGTGTGGAATTATATTTTTAAGTCTTCCAGGAAATTCATATTGTGCCCATGGTAATTTTATGTAATATTTTCAGCGCTTTTTTAATGTCTGTTGTGGTGTGTTTTACGTTATTTAAGTGCTGGAAGAAAGCGGATTGGTTGTTAGCTATTATTTTGGTGTGGTCTCTGAATCTAATTATGAAGTTACATCCTGTCTGGCCGATATAAAATTTCTCACAGTTTTCACTCGTAATTTTATAGATTCCTGGGCTATTAAATTTTGCTGAGTTGGTTATGTAGTTTGTAGTTTCAAGTTTAAATTATTATTTGTACGGAAAACACTTCGTAGCAACTCTCAAAATATTTATTTAGCGTGTGGGTAACATAGTATCTCACAGGATTTTTTTCTTTAAAACACATAGGCCTACATTTCAGTAATCTGACAAATCAGATTAGCCCCATGACCGCTTCTAAACCTTGTTATTTATGACTGGTTTCTACAGACCCATGCTACCATCATCGGATCTATGAACAGAGGCCTGTCGAAGACAATCATAAATCAAAAGATTTAGAAGCGATCGTGGACTAACCTGGTTTGTCAGATTATTAAAACAAATTACAACGCCCCAGCCACAAACGCAGGATCATGAATATATAACATACAAACATATTTAACAAATAGAAAAAGCCATAATTGAAATTTTAATTAAATTTCCTTGTTATATAAAGCAGACAAAGTTTCAGACACACATACAGCTTCTGAGCATAGTCAATCACCACGTGTGGATGACCGCGTGGTCTAAGGCGCCATGTCACGGATTGTGTGGCAGCTCCTGTGTAGGAGAATTAGTCACATTTTACAATTTAATCCAATATGACGGCCCATTATGGCGAAGTATCTTTTAACAAGTTGACATGTATTTTTATTCATTTTATATCTCTCCTAAGTGAAGACCATGTAAAACATTCTGCAGATGATGATTTAAATCATTGAAAGCGGTCAAGGAAAACAAATTAAGTATTTAAGGCTGCAAGTTCCCGGCAGATGTCAGAATTTGATCGCTTGATACGACAACAAGCTTCAACAAAGGTAGTTACTGCACGAAGTTCCGTTTTTAATTTCACGGAAAAGAATTTGGACGATGCGACGCTGTCTGTTCTGGCCAAAGGACTCAATTTTGCACCTACACCAAGTGCAGTACCTCTTATAAGTTTCGTGAGTGGTGTTGAAGAAACTGTACGACGCCTTCCTATGAAGAAATAAGACGGGAAACTGGCCGTGTTCTCTTGAAAGCTCCTCCTCAACGCAGTAATATAACTTCTGAGGAAAGGGCTGCACTACGAAATTTCCGAGAGGATCCGGACATAGTGGTGTTGAAGGCTGATAAATGTAATTCAACTGTTTTGTTACCTATTAGGCTTTATTTGGAGAAAGATGTGTGGTCTGCTCAGTGATACTACGTACAGGAAGATTGAAGATGCCTACAGCACCTGTGCAACAGAAGATGTGTACACTTTTGAATTCTTCCTCGGAGCTTCAGAGACCATCACGCAGTTAAGACCACATGGCAGCGTACCACCGAGACTGTATGGTCTGCCTAAAGTGCACAAAGAAGGTATTCAAAATGTTCAAATGTCTCTAAATCTATCGGACCAAACTGCGTGGTCATCAGTCCGTAGCTTACAAACTACTTAAACTTAGGTAAACTAACCTACGGACAAACACACACACCCATGCCCCAGGGAGGACTCGAGCCTCCACGGCGAGCAACCGCGCGCTCTGCAGCGAGCTGCTTTAGACCGCTCGGCTACTCCACCGCGGACGTATCTCTTCGATAGCAGCATTTTTCATTTTTATGACAGAAATTAAATTTAAGAGAATTACAGTTGTTACATAGTGCTGTTAAGTAATACGCTTTATGCCTGTCAGTAAATCGACTTTAGTCAGCGCTGCACAGTATTTAGAAAAATGACGTTTCAGTTCCGACTAACAGCATGGTTGTTGTCAGCGTAAATTTATGCAAACTCAACAGGAATAGCTGTGTACCGCATGATCAATCTTCTATAAACCCGTATCGGTTATTTAAGAAGCCTCTCGATTTCAAAGAAACACATTAACAAAACTTTTCAGCTCAACAAAGTAATAAGTCATATTATTACAAACACAATATAAGAAATTAATATAACTGAAATTAATAAACCTGAAAGAAATTTAACTCCTATTAGTTTTTGAAAATGGAATAGTTATTTTGAAATGCGTTGGAAAACAAGGAAAGAAATAAATATTTGTGACTAATGAAGGAATGCCTTTACACCGATTATTAAACCATAACTTTACACTTTTTCCATTAAAAAAAATCTACATCTCCTTGAATAACGCAACAGTTAATGAAGTTTTGCTTAGTAACCATATGGCACAATACGCCCCTCTTCGCATGTTATCATTTGACAAAATATCATTTTGACACCTCTAACCGTGTATGACACGTTATATTTTATTCTGGCCTTATCCCCATCGGAAATGTGTTCGCTACTTAAAATAAATTTGAGCAATATGAGTGAAAGCCAAAGATCTCCTCCAAAGTCGAAAATAAAATTCAGTACGTTAAGTAAATTTCATCCGCAGCAACATATGGTGTAACATGCACCAAACAGAATATCGTAGCAGCCCCTACTTTGTACTGCAAACTTTTACTAACCTAGCGCAGTCTCTTATTTCGAAGTCAATATCTTACTCACTATGACTATTAACAAGATGATGCGCACTTCGTCACAATGCTGATATATAAAGATTTAAGTCATCATCATCATCATTAGAGACTGATTATGCCTTTCAGCGTTCAGTCTGGAGCGTAGTACCTCTAATAAAATTCCCCCATGATCCCCTATTCAATGCTAACATTGATGCCTCGTCTGATTTTATGCCTTTTACTTCAAAATCATTCTGCATCGATTCTAAGTACTTTCTTCTTAGTCTACCTCGACTCCTCTTACCCTCCGCTGCCGACCTCATGAGTCTCTTAAGTAACCTTGCTTCTCCCATGCGTGTAACATGATCCCACCATCTCAGTCTGTTCGCTCGAACTGCTTTATCTATGGTGTTCATTCCCAGTTTTTCTTTGATTTCCTCATTAAGGACACCCTCCTGCCTTTGTTCCCATCTATTAGTACCTTCAATCATTCTTGCCACTTTCATATCTGTAAGCTCTACCTTCATATAAAGTAACCTGCATCCACCCAACTTTCACTCCCATACAACAAAGTTGGTCGAAAGATAGAGCGGTGCACCGCTAACTTAGTCTTGGTACTTACTTCCTTCTTGCAGAAGAGAGTAGATCTTAGCTGAGAACTCACTGCATTAGCTTTTCTTCACCTCGATTCCAGTTCTTTCACTATGTTTCCATCCTGTGAGAAAATACATCCCAGGTACTTGAAACTGTCTGCCTGTTCTAACTTTGTTCCTCCTATCTGGCACTCAATCTGTTTAAATCTTTTTCCCATATACATTACTTTTGTTTTGGAGATGCTGATCTTCATATCATGATCCTTGCACCTCTGATGCGAGCTCTGAAATATTAGTTTGCAACCTTTCAATCGAATCGGCCATTACAACTAAGTCATCCGCATATGCGAGACTGCTTATTTTGTTTTGACCTATTTAATCCCGCCCTGCCAGTCTACTGTTTTAAACATATGATCCATGAATAGTATGAAAAACAGTGGTGACAGGTTACAGCCTTGTCTTACCCCTGAAACTACTCGGTACCATGAGCTTAATTTGCCATCTACTCTAACTGCTGCCTGACAGTCTACGTAAAGCCCTTTAATTGCCTGCAGAAGTTTGCCTCCTATATCATAATCGTGTAGAACTGACAGTAGCTTCCTCCTAGGAACACGGTCATAGATCTATATCTATGAAACATAGATACAATTCCCTGTTCCACTCATAGCACTTTTCCATTACCTGCCGTAAGCTAAAGATATGGTCCTGACAGCCTCTAAGAGGCCTAAACCCACACTGATTTTCATCTAACGTGTCCTCAATTAATACTCGCACTCTCCTTTCAACAATACCTGAGAATATTTCGCCTCCAACGTTAATTAAAGAGATACCTCGATAGTTGTTACAATCTTGTCTGTTTCCATGTTTGAAAATTGGCGTGATTACCGCTTTCGTCCAGTCAGACAGAACCTGTCCCGATTCCCACGCCTTCTCAATTATCTTGTCTAACCATTTAAAACCTGATATTCCACTGTATTTGACGAGTTCCGGCTTAATTTCATCCACCCTAGCTGCTTTATTTCACTGTAATCTACTGCCCATTTTCTCCACTTCCTCAAATGAGATTCTGTTTCCATCGTCGTTCCTATCCCATTCTACCTGAAAATCTCACACACATAACGTTTCACCTACATTGAGCAATTCTTCAAAATATTCCCTCTATCTGCTGAAGGCATGCACAGGATTGACTAGCAGCTTTTCTGGCCTGTCCAGAAGAACACTTGTTATTCCTTCTTCCCTCCCTTTCGAAGATTGCTAATTACGCTCCAAAATGATTTTCCCGCGGCTTGATCCAGAGTTTCTACCTTATTTCCAAAGTCTTCCCATAATTTCTTCTTGGAGTCTGCAGTTATCCCTTTGGCTTTTTTCTTTCTTCAACATAACTTTCTCTTTCAATGAAGGCTTTAACGATCGGATTTCATAGTTGCTGGTAGAATCTCCGGGTTATAAGGCCTTGGTCCATAAAACTTTCCAGTTTCACCTAACGTTTCGTCCAGAGCTGCGCCGGACATCTTCAGAAGTCTTCTTACTTGGGTTGAGTCTTGCCGACTGATGAGTCGGGTGTCTGAGAGCGCCATATATACTGTGAAAAGTGGGCGTGGTCAAGCTGTCACGTTATCAGCAGAGATAGTCCTTGTCAAAGATAAAACTATCGATTGCTATCGGTCAGAGATAAATACAGGGAAGCTATTGAAATATACAAACATAAAGAAAATTTTAACATGAAAGAAGAAGATATGAAACTTAGCGACATATGGACAGTAGCTTAGAAAGATCGATAGGTTTTATCTCTGACCGATTGCAATCGATAGTGATGTTTTATCTTTGACAAGGACTATCTCTGCTGATAACGTGACAGCTTGACCACGCCCACTTTTCACAGTATATATGGCGCTCTCAGACACCCGACTTCTCAGTCGGCAAGACTCAATGCAAGTAAGAAGACCTGTGAAGATATCCGGCGCAGCTCTGGACGAAACGTTAGGTGAAACTGGAAAGTTTTATGAACCACGGCCTTATAACCCGGAAGTTCTACCAGCAACTATAACTTTCTCTGTCTACCCGATTTCTAGTATGGAGCCATTTTTGAAATGCCTTCTTTTTCTTTTTACAGATTTAAGTGGCGAAAAATGAATTTTTCTAACAATTAGTTTTGACGAAATCGTTTGTGAAAGATGGCAGGACGTGCGAGCCTCTATGCTGTTAGTGCAGCGCAATTCCACCCATGTTGGGGAAAACATGGCGGTCGATTCAGCCTGGGTATTTAGGAGCTCTAGCCCTGACTAAGGCTCCTATAAACCCGAGCTGAACTATCCGCCATTTTTTCCCCAAGCTGTATGAGTTGTTACGCTCCGGACGCGTTACGACGCGTTTCATTCAACTCGCTCACACTCGCAAACTACTCACTGTATGAACGTGGAATTTTCATCAATGTCTTCGTTAAGAACTACACTACATTTTCTCTGTGGTTTTATTTATGGCAACAATTTATAAACAGCATATACTGATAGTTGACGACCTTGCACTTTCTGACGATGTTACGGAATTTTCGACAAGCGAGGAACTTTTTATCTGTTGCAGTTAGGTGAACACATTAAGCGAATGAAATGTTCAAAATACATCAAATTTGCATACCCTCCAAATAGAAACTCTGTGAGAAATGTATAACTTCAGATAAAAGGATAAAGCAGTCAACAATCCGAAGATTGGTTTGAACACCACCTCCAGGTGGTATGCCGTTGCCTTCCTCCAACCTTCGAACTGACTTACCCAGCCAGTTATAGCGGGACCTACAGTTTAACGTTGGTTCCGAACCACGGTGCTACTCGGTATTTTTCACATGAGCAATACTGCCAGAGGTGAAAGAAGTGGAAAGTGACAGATAAAAATCCTAGGACCTGGCGGGTATCGAACCCGGGACCTTTGGATTTGTAGTCTAGCACTCTACCACTGTGCAACCGAGGCGCACACAAAAATAATGTCAGTTAAATATGAAGCACTGGAATCCGACCGCTCGTCTAATAGTAACATGTGTTCCGTATTAGAGCTCCTAATAATTAGGCACATGTTGTTACTGCACATCCATACTTGAAGATATTAAATTTAATAGTTGCACACTACAAAAGTACTGTGTCTCTAGGTAATATTCCATTTCAATTTTTCAGTTATATTCAAAGGATATTCTAAATATCTCAATACAGAGCTTTATTATGTGAGGAAATGAGAACAAGTCATTTCATTAGCTAGTGAAAAGATCCTTGCTATCTGTCATTTTCAACTATTCTCACATAAAATCCTCATTAGATCTAGTAACTTTCGTTCTGTTACTGCTAGGCTTTAAACTGAAGGAAATCTAACTCCCAATAGGTTTTGGAAACTAAGTAGTAGCTCTGAAACACAATGGACAAGAAGCAAAGAAATAAATATTTGTGAGTGACGAAGGAATATCTGCAAATCGAATAATAAATCACTAACTTTACTCTTTTTTTCATTCTACAACTATGTATTTCCTTGAATAACGCGACAGTTAATGAAGTTTTGCGTAGTAACCATGTGGCAAGATACTCCCCTCTTTGCGTGTTATCATTTGTCAAAATATCATTTTGATACCTCTAACCGTGAATGAGATACACAATGATTCATTCTGGCCTTATCGTTATCGGAAATGAGTGCGCTAAATAAAATAAAATTTAGCGGTATGAGTCAAACGTAAAGATCTCCTCCTAAGTCGAAAATAAAATTCAATCCATTAGGAAAGTTTCATCCGCAGCAACATATGGTACAACGAGCACCAAACAGAACATCAAAGCAACCTCGATTTTTTACTGCAAACTTTTCGAGTGTTCGAATGTTTGTATATTCTATGGGACTTAACTACGGGGTCATCAGTCACTAAACTTACAAACTACTTACGAACTAGGACGGCACAAATATCCATGCCCGAGGGGGGATTCGAACCCCCGACCGTAGTGGCCGTGCAGACCGTGACTGGAGCGCCTCAGTCTTCTCGGCCACCGCGGCCGGCGCAAACTTTTCCTAATGTAGCGCAGTCTCTTATTTCGAAGCCAAATGTTATTAACTATGACTATTAACGAAATGAGCATTTCGTCACAATGCTGACATATAAAGATTAATGTAGCCGAAAAATTAAATATTTCTACCAATTAGTTTTTGCGAAATCGTTTGTGAAAGATGACAGGATCTGCGCTCTACGCTGTTAGTGCAGCGCGATTCCACCCATGTTGGGGAAAACATGGCGGGCGATGCAGCCTGGGTATTTAGGAGCTCTAGCCCTGACGGCTACGTTCGCGAGACGCATTGCGGATGAACGGTCGGGCGTGCGGTCGAGCGATGGGCGACGCCGCAGACAGCCGGAAGGCACCGCTGCGCCAGCAGTCCATCTCCGTGCGGCCACAATTAAGAATATCTGCCAGCCGTTAAGCCGTGTGCGCCCGCCTTTAAATCGCCCCTAGGGCTTTCCGTGAGGAACTGCGCCAAGACGGAACAGGGCCCGCAACGTCTCAGGCTGGGCCCAGATAAAAGTGGCGTGTCGGCGGTTATGCCCGCGGCGCACGCAGCCGTATCTGCGGCGTCCACCTGCACTCGACGGGGAGCGGCTACGCGACCCACGGGCCACGAGGGATGGCCCCGCGAGGTCGTAAGCCGGGCCAAGGCGGCCGCCGACTTCCTCATAAAAGTTTGTGGACCACATCGAGCAACCCGTGCCCGCGGACCTCACCGGCCCGCTTTGTTTCCGGGGGGGGGGGGGATTTTATTTCCACGAACTTTCATGTGACAATAAAAATTCGGCCCGAATGTAAATAGCGCCCACCCCCTTTATCGTGCCTTATGTCCTTCAGAACTGTCGTTAATAAACAGTAATGGCGCACAGGATTCCTGAGCAGTTGTCCTCGTAATCCGAAAATCTGGAGCAGTAAATCTTAAGCTGTTTTTGTTTACGTTTGATTGAAGCGTAACTGTTGCAAATTAGGGCCAGGGTCTGTATAATACAGCAAATTATATTTTTATGGAATTCTCTACACCATCACCACAAAAAATAAAGATTGAAAATTAAAATTGACTTCGAAGATGTCTTAGGTGCCGCGGTGGAGTAGCCGAGCGGTCTAAAGCGTCTCGTGTGTTTATTCCGACATTACCGCTTTCTCATCAGTAAAGATGCATCTTTCCTATTCACAGATGAGGCACCGGTAGTGTCGGAATAAACACATCTTGACAGCTGTTGCGATTTCATTCTTTACACACCTCCACCTAAGACATCAAATCAAATGTTCAAGTGTTTGTAAATCTATCGGACCAAACTACGTGGTCATCAGTCCGTAGCTTACAAACTACTTAAACCTAGATAAACTAACCTAAGGACAACACACACATCCATGTCACAGGGAGGACTCGAACCTCCACGGCGAGCAACCGCGCGCTCCGCAGCGAGACGCTTTAGACCGCTCGGCTACTCCACCGCGGCACCTAAGACATTATCGAAGTCAATTTTAATTTTCAATCTTTATTTTTTGTGGTGATTGTGTAGAGAATTCCATAAATATGTATTTAAGCTGTGGTTGCCCTTTTAAGAAAATTGTTTGTGAAATTATATTTTGTTCTTCTTTCGTTTCGACCATCTTTGGACCACGTTAATTCACATCAGCTTCCTTTCTTCCGTTCTTCCTCCTCTTCCAGTATTCTTTCATTCTCATACTTTGCATCTTTCTTCGCTCTTCTCTCCACGATGATTTCGTTCTCGGTCTAGTTCTGTCCTCAGATCCTGCAAATGCCTGAATTTTTTTATTTAAAAATGACACTGTTGTCTATTTTTTGAACCCGTATTCTCATTTCTTCCAGATCCTTTTTTACTTCTTGGATCCACCGTATTTTGCTTTTCTTGTACAACAAGAATTGTGAAATTTGCTGTGTTAACCTCCCCTGGTCCATTCTTCAAATGTGTCCAAAGAACTCGCAACTTCTTTTCTTAATGATATTGGATATTTTTTCTATTTTGGAATAGAATTCCTGGTTGGATCGATTTCTAAACTGACCGTCTTCTGTTCTTCGATGTCCTAATATTCTCCTGAGAATCTTCCGTTCCACCAGTTCTAGCCTCTGGATCACTCCAGTTCTTTTTAATAAAAGTTCTTATTAGGTTGAGTGTTTCTGCTGCATATAAAGCTTCAGGGCGGATCAGTGTCTGGTAATGTTTCACTTTTGCATTGATAGAAATATTCTTCTTATTATATATATTCATTGTCAGTTTATATGCCAAATTAATTTTGTTTATTCGTGCTTCCATTGCATCCTTTTCTGTGAGTCCAGTGTCTACCCATTCTCCTAAGGAATTTGAATTTTTCCACCTTCTGAATTTTCCCTCTGTCTATTGCCATCCATCCAGGAGCTTCCGTGATGTTTGTCATATATTTTGTCTTCTCTATAGAGATCTGTAGGCCTGTTTTAGCTGCTCCAGTTGAAGAGCATAGGGGATAGTCCACCTCCCTGTCTCACTCCGGTTATTGATCTTGAAGCACTTCGACAGTTTTCCTCTGAACTTGACTTTGGATGTTGTATTGTTTAGGGTCTGTCTCACTAGTTCACTGGTTTTTTTATCTAATTTCATCTCCTTTAAAATTTGGAACAGTGTTTGCCTGCCTACTGAATCATATGCTTTTTTAAAGTCTACGAATGTAAGAACGAATTTCTTGCACCTCTGCTTTTGATATGCCATTGTCATTTTAAGATTCAAAATTTGTTCTGCACATGATCTACCCTTTCAATATATTTTGTTCAATATAAATTCTTGACAATTTTTTCCTTTATCTAAAGTCACAGTCACTTTAAGTTTACGATTCCAGACGAAAAGATGATGGAAGCTTTTGAAATGTGGTGCTACAGACCAATCATGAAAATTAGATGGTTAGATCACGTAACCGAATTGAGGAGAAAAGACGTTTCTGGCATATGCTGACTAAGAGAAGGGATAGATTGGTGGGACACTCTGAGATACCAAGGAATCATCAACTTAGCATTAGAGAGAAGCGTATGGGGTCGAAACCGTGGAGGAAGACATAGGGACGAATACAGTAAGCAGATTCGAAAGGATGTAGGTTGTCGAACTTATTCTCATATGAAGAGACTTGCACAGGACAGAGTAGCGTGGAGACCTGCGTCAAACCAGTCTGCGGACTGAAGACCGCAACAACATTGCCGCTATTTGACAGTACAGTTCAACTTATTCCAAATTAACTGTTGACATGAGATAATGATGCGCTTCATTGGAGCATTTGTTTTTGTTACAACAAATGCTATAATTTATTTTTAATGTTATTGTTATTTTTTCTTACCAATTTTATATTATTGTTTGGAATATTACTGTTCTTAGGTGCGACTTCTGAAGAAGTCAAAATTAATTTTGTCGAAACATAGGTAAAAGTTTTAATTAAACCCCATTTAACGCAACTGGTTGACGGCTGTTCTTTCTACAAATTTATACATTCAACCCTTGCAGCCATGTTGCAGATTTTGAAATGTAGGGTATGTTTATTTCATTATTTACATCTCGGCCTTAGATAATAATTACTTGTTATAATGCATAAATCATCAGACATTTGAAAATTATGACTCGCATTTAACACAAGACAACTACCGTACTCCTAAAGTTGGACTTGTGAGCCAGCGAATATAAATACCTCGTACCTGTTATTAGTAAAGCTACGTAGTTTCCCCTGACAGTTCGCGTAGCCGTTTTCAACGTGTAAAGGAGAATAGCTGAAAATACACAAAGTTTTTGCAAGTAGGTAATCCCCTCTAAATAAAGCCTGCGATCTCAATTACGATATGTGTCTTACTGACGATGCTGTAATACAGAAATACACTCCTGACCATTAAGATCGCTACACCAGGAAGATGAATTGCTACAGACGCGAAATATAACCGACAGGAAGAAGACGCTGTGATATACAAATGATTAGCTTTTCAGAGCATTCACATAAGGTTGGCTGCTGTCATGAGGAAAGTTTCCAACCGATTTCTCATACACAAACAGCAGTTGACCAACGTTGCCTGGTGAAACGTTAAAATGTTCAAATGTCTGTATAGCATATGCGACTTAACTACGGGGTCATCAGTCCCTAAACATACAAACTACTTATAAACTAACTAATACTAAGGACGGCACAAATATCCATGTCCGAGGGGGGATTCGAACCCCCGACCGCAGTGGCCGTGCAGACCTTGATTGGAGCGCCTCAGTCCCCTCGGCCACCGCGGCCGGCTGAAAAATTGTTGTGATGCCTCGTGTAAGGAGGAGAAATGCGTACCATCACCTTTCCGACTTCGATAAAGGTCGGATTGTAGCCTATCCGATTGTGATTTTTCTTATCGCGACATTGCTACTCGCGTTGGTCGCGATCCAATGACTGTTAGCACGATATGGAATAGGTGGGTTCAGGAGGACAATACGGAATGCCGTGCTGGATCCCAAAGGCCTCGTATCACTAGCAGTCGAGATGACATGCATCTTATCCGCATGACTGTAACGGATCGTGCAGCCACGTCTCGATCCCTTAGTCAACAGACGGGGACGTTTGCAAGACAACATCCATCTGCACGAACAGTTCAACGACGTTTGCAGCAGCATCACAGATCGGAGCGACTGCGATGGTGTACGCCATGACGAACTTGGGAGCACGAATGGCAAAACTCCATTTTTTGTAATGAATCCAGTTTCTGTTTACAGCATCATGATGGTCGCATCCGCGTTTGGCGACATTGTGGTGAACGCACATTGGAAGCGTGTATTCGTCATCGCCATACTGGCGTATTACCTGGCATGATTGTATGGAGTGGCATTGGTTACACGTCTCGGTTACCTCTTGTTCACTTCGAGGCCATTTTGAACAGTGACCGTTACATTTCAGATGTATTACGACACGTGGCTCTACCCTTCATTCGATTCCTGCGAAACCTTATATTTCAGCAGGATAATGCACGAACGCATGTCGCAGGTCCTGTACGGGCCTTTCTGGATACGGAAAATGTTCGACTGCTGCCCTGGCCAGCACATTCTCCAGATCTCTCACGAACTGAAAACGTCTGGTCAATGGTGGCCGAGCAACTATCTCGTCACAATACTCCAGTCACTACTCTTGATGAACTGTGGTATCGTGTTGAAGCTGCATGGGCATCTGTACCTGTACACGCTATCCAAGCTCTGAGTTGGTTGTTCTGGATACTGATTTCTCAGGATCTATGCACCCAAATTGCGTGAAAATGTAATCAATGTTAGTTCTAGTATAATATATTAATCCAATGAATACCCATGTATCATCTGCATTTCTTCTTGGTGTAGCAATTTTAATGGCCAGTGTAACATTTAGACTTTACCCTGACACTGATACGTAAGTATAATTGTCGAGCAAATTTTTATTTGATGCGAACCCTCCTCTTGTTTTCAACATGAAATATACAAAATTTTATCGCAATTGGACGAACGGCATTGACGGCTCACTGGAATTTTCCTGTTTTCCGGACAACTTTTCCATATTTTATCACTGTTGAAACCTTCCCTGAACTTGCACGAATATTTCAGGATTAAAATTAGCCAAATCGGTTCAGCCGTTCTTGAGTTTTAGTGAGACTAACGAACAGCAATTCTAGTATATAAAGCAGAGTTTCCGTATGTTTGTACGTGTTGCATACAAATCTACAGTTTTGTTCCAATCTTTATGAAATTTTGTACACGTAAGCTTCAATCCATAAGGACGGTCGCCGTAAGTGTAAGAATCACATACGATATATAGTTCACGAGATATGACGTTAAAAACAATGAAATGTGTATAAAACTGCTGCATTTATCGACAATGAACGCATTTTCTCCTAAACCACTGGACCGATTTCAACCAAATTTGGTACACATATTCCTTAGCGTGAGGTAACAATGGCTGTACGAGTACGAACCAAATACGACACATGGCTCAGGAGATATAACATCGTAAATAATAGGGATCGCAGACAACTGCCACCGGCCGTGGTGGCCGAGGAGACTAAGGCGCTCCAGTCACGGTCTGCACGGCCACTACGGTCAGGGGTTCGAATCCCCCCTCGAGCATGGATATTTGTGCTGTCCTAGTTCGTAAGTAGTTCATAAGTAGTTTGTAAGTTTGGGGACTGATAACCCTGTAGTTAAGTCCCATAGACCATACAAACATTTGAACATTTTTTAGACAACTGCCACATAATGCGGCGAGACTTTATAAATACGCTATATGAGAGTAAGAGTACTTAACGACTTGCAACAAACTTTAAACATAATTTCAAACCTTTATTAAACTTTTTTAGCTGACACCCATAGCAAAATGATGAAAGGAAAAAAGTTTCTCGCTTACTACTTTTCCGCTGTTTATGGAGTAAACTGCGGCATTCGGTATGACGTTATAATTTATAATTTGTACACTACAAATTGCCGCAAGAAATTTTACAGACAGTATAGTTGAATGTACGATCTAAATTTCATCACAGTACGACACATTATTCATGAGATATGAGCACATAAATAGTAACGTTCCGCTGTTCATGGACTAAAACTACGGCATTCGAATGACATTACAATTTATAATTCATACACTCCAAACTGTAGCCGCAGGACATTTTATAGACAGTATACCCGCATATACTTGAGTGTACCTTCTAAATTGTATGACAGTACGAGACGTAGTTCACGAGATATGAGCACATAAACAATAACGTTCGTGGAAAACCGCCCCATCACGCACCAAGTTTTAATGTATTACTTCTTTACTACTAATTGTATTCCCAAGAGATTTTACATACAGCCCTTATACAAATAAATATACACCCGAAAAATGGCACGCCGGGTTTTCAGCTAGTAGTCAATAAGAAGCATAAATTTTAAATAAAAAAAAAAATGAGAGAGAGAGAGAACAGAGACTCTCTTCACATTTTCATAGTCAATATGTAACGCTTTACTTTTCACAGAAGACACCGTGTAGTGGGACGAACATTGACGATCTCCACTTCCCTATATCAGCCCTGTTTAGTAGGATATAAAGGAAAATCTGTTTATACTTAAATATTATGAAATTTTATATATTTATTTTGTATATAAATATTGCAATGTAGTTCTTAAAATGTTTTTGTTTGTTTTCTATATGTTTCATGTACGATCGAGGCGCCGCAATGAACAAGGGCAGCGTCGTCGCCGCCGCAGCCAGCATTACAGCAGACGGCCACTACTAGAATTTAACCGACGGCTGTGGGGCTACGAATCCGGCTGCGCCTTCTCTATTGCTGCGCGTCGATCGTTTTCAAAGAAAGAAGATTATGTTGATTACATTGTTAGTCTTTCATGATCTGTACAAGCCAAAGACCATAGATAATATAGACTGCGCGTGACGTCGTTACACTGAAACCAACATCTAAGTCACGTGACTCGGGGCAGGAAACCGTCTTCAACATTACGAGTTATGCGAAATATAGCTCAGAGTTGCAGTTCTTATCCTTTGTAGTGGAAATTAAGCGTAGATTTAAAAAATAAAACGTCTTCGCGTATTGTTATTACAACTTTAGTAGTACAATTGGTATTAGTTCTCCGCAATTGCAAGACAATGCGATAGCTAGTGTTTTTACATGTTCCTAATAGAAACGTATTGACCGTCTTTTACAGGCAACAGAACTACAGATTTTAAGCAAAAGATTGTTGTCGTTGTACTGTGAGTCTTTTAGTTTGTATTTTATGCAGGAGTAGAAGATCAAATATCAGTTTGAAAGGCGCGTCAGCTTCCTTACGATTCCTCAACAACACGTGTGAAATGTTTCGTTGTGCTTTTATAAGAAATGAAATCTGTTTGCATCCATAATGTCCGATTTTAACAAAATACAACCGTTTATATTTTAAGACTTTTGCCACAGACCGTGATACCAAAACGTAAAACAACCAAAGTATTGGCTGTTTACATTAAATAATAGGGTAGTGAGGAAACATCATCGATATTGATAATCATATTCATAAGTTGCAAAAAGTAAAAGATTCATAGCATAACATTAACACAGAGGATATGTAACTCTTTTTTCTAAAAATAACTGACAATACGGTACTTTTCACCTTGGCACATGTAAACACAACAATCACTGCTCTGATATTAATAATAAGACGCAATTACGTTACCTTCACTGCGATATGTATAATAGGAATAAGAGAAGTCGTTTTATTGTTAAAATCAATGCTCGCTTTCACCTATAAATGAGAAAAAATGTTGCTCATAATGACGAAAACTCAGTCACGTGACTCGGGGCAATTTTAGATGTTGGTTTCAAACCACAACACAGCAGAGATAAGAGACACGCGCAGTCTATGTTACCTTTGGTCTATGGTACAAGCAGTACTGACTTGGACTTGAACCATTTCCGACAACAATACATGTATATTTCATTGAAAAGTATTTCAATTGTGTTACAAATATTTATTTAATGTGTGATCTATATTATTGGAAGACTAATCTGATTTCTGGAGAAGTTTTACTTTATTTGAGAAAAGATTTAATATATTTGTGAAGTCTGACATTGACTATTCGACTGTGACAAGAACTTATATTGGGTGTGAATGTGGAACGTCGCATTTAGCAGGCGGTGAATTTCAATGTTTTAACTGAAGCTATCAACAGCTAATCGTAGTGATTGTGTTAGACTTTGAGTTAAATTTCAGTAACGGTTACAGAACAACTCTCCAGTCCCTGCTCGTACAAGAACCTGATATTTTATTCAAGAACTATTTAAAAGTTTATTTTCTTTTTTCTGATTCTTGCTGTGGTACGGGAACTTCGGAACGAAATCAATAAAAAATTTCACGGTTAACTTTCAACAGTTGGTGTTGCTAAGGAACAATAAACTACAAGTCGACAACTACCTAGCAACTAACTGAAACTTAACGAAAGTGAATTATTTTTCAGAAATAGTATTCATATACGCCGGTCGCGGTGGCCGAGGGGACTGAGGCGCTTCAGTCACGGTCTGCACGGCCACTACGGTCGAGGGTTCGAATCCCCCCTCGGGCATGGATATTTGTGTCGTCCTAGTTCGTAAGTAGTTCATAAGTAGTTTGTAGGTTTAGGGACTGATGACCTCGTAGTTAAGTCCCATAAGCTTTACAAACATTTGAACATTTTATTCATATACGGACTTTACCATTCCAGTATGGAATTGAGTTACATATTTATCATCACCCTTACCCCGTCCCACCACAATCTTTACAAACTATTTCCATATAGTACTAATCTTTTGATTAACTAGGCAACAGACGGACAGGTACTAACTGCCGAAGAGGATAAAGATGAACTTCTAGAAATTATTTCATTGAAGAAAAAACAACAATGGAACTACAATTCTTCATTATAAAATGGCCTTTACAAAATTTACAACAGAAAAAGTAATTATCTTTTTGTATCTTCGCGGCGAATTCTCTTCTTAGATGTAGTACACAAAACAACAATACTAAGCCTCCCTCATTGTCAGTCTGCTTATCGGATAGGCTATAAAGTCGACCAACGTCCAAACACTCCGAGCCACAGACATACATTACTAGACTGGCAAACTTCATTTCTGACTGAAGCCTGACGACGCCATCTTGCCTCACCTCACGTCAAAAAGCTTACGTTCGGTACTACTATGATCTTCTGACATGATATGACGGCGTAAGATATACTGGTTGGTTTGAACATGCTTTGCATTTGAGCTAATACTTTTCGAGTAGTTGAATTTAATACATACACTGTCGAATAAAGTTATGTGAAGAAGCTGTTACCTACGGTCAAATTTTACTTACTGGCGTGAGTACGTTGTCAGTCAAGTGTCGTTGACAGTAGTGAATCGCCTGACAACGCAATTGTTTTGTCATAAAATCTCCGTTTTACGAGGACAGTTACTTTTACTGAGTGAATGAGGGTACTTAAAAGAACCAGTCAACGGCTAAATTGTACGACGCTTCTCACCGGGCTCCAGTGGTTAATGGCGGCAACTCAGACGATCAATAAATGTTTTGTCTTGACAACTTCAATTAAAACGAAAAAAAAATTTTTTTTCTGAGCGGACAAGGGTACATACAAGCATCTGTCAACCACAGAGCAGGAACAGTATTAATTTTGCTGCGAGTGAAACGAGCAGCAATAACACTCTGTAGCTCGTGAAAAATATTAATATTAACCAAGTTCTACGGTACACTTCATTGTTCATCTGTTGCGAACAGAAGCTCTGGAGCCCGGCGAGAAGCGTCGTAAAGTATTGCCCCTGTCAACCATAGAGAAGGAACAGCATTATTTATTTACTTCATCGTCTGTACCAAACACTAATCAAGTCACTCTATGTGGACGTCTATGAATATTGAAGCAAGATCCGAGTTAACCGACTGCCGGCGTGGCGCAATGGATAGCGTCACCGATTGCGGAGCTGAAGGTCACCGGTTCAATCTACACATGTTAACTGTTCTTATAAATTCTGGTACATTCTGTCTGTGTATAAATAGCAGAGCACTCTGCCCGAGAACCATTCAGTACTGCGTGTATGTTTCAGTTCGCAATAAACCTGCTTTCAGTATAAGGGTTGTGTTCAGTTGACAACCCTGCCTTCGAAGTCAAGCCTGCTTACATTTCAACGCAAAGACTTGGGAAAGACTTTCTACCGTTTTCTTGGTGTTGCCAACATAATCATGCGGAGCTGCCGGGATGGTAGGTAAAATCTTACCGTTACGTACATTTACTGTCAGTGATTTAGTATAGAGATCAATGGTTAACACAAACTGTAGTTATCTGAAAAACAGAAGAATAAAGATAACGAAAAATAGCACATTTATAACGCTCATACTATAAAAAGAAAAGCGGAAGTTGATCGAAACTGATAACAGATTAATGAAAACAGGAAACGCGACTCATTAGTGTATGTGTCAAAGCAGACGGTTATTTCCTAGAACACCCGGGAATCGAAGCTGGAACGATATACCACAGTCTAACATATACAGTCGCGACACTCACTGCTTTCAAAGTTGTTACCAACTGTCATTTGGAACGACACTAACGCTCCTAGTGGTGGGCAAGGAGCCGTAAGAGTAATGTTTGTCTATATTCACTTTTTTATGTAATTAACCAAATAGTTTCTGCAATTCATGCGTTCGAAGCATTAGTAAAATATCTAGAGACGTAAATAAATGTGAAATAAATGTAAAAACAGTCCAAGTTTCCTGATTCAGTTATATAAACAACTTATTCATGAGGAAATATATTTATATTTTGCAGCCTACTCCGCTGAAAGAAAATATAAACGGGCAAGAAACATTAATTACTGTTGTGGTCTGTTCTTACATATAGGCCCTTCATTTGACGTGTAAAAATTCGGTATGAAGTCTAATGAATCCAACATTTTTACACTTCACTCGTCTTTGTTATAAACCCCGTATACGTTTTAATCACTTTTGATTATAAAACGAATGTCTTGAAGATTCTTGCCGTTTGTGGTTCAGATGTAGTAACAATTATGGAACTGGTTTCTGCTTTGTTGGGAAACTGTGTTTTTGCTTTTCATGTTTTTATTGTCACGTTTGCGAGGATTTCCCTTCACCTACCGCTGTAGTGGCTGATCTCGTACATACAATAATGTAGGTAACGCATTCCATATACGTTTCTTATGTTCAACACTTACTGATTTCGTTGGAATTGTAGTGAAGAAATACTGAGGTTTCCGCGTAGAAAACCGACGTCTTTCTGTAGATGGTTGGGACTGCCGTTGTTTATTAGCAACTTTATCTCTTAATGTAAAGTGAAATTCTTGATTAAAAAGTGTATTTCAATATGTTCTTAAATAAACTGTCCTACATAGTAGCCTATCATTTCATACCCTCCAATAGTTCTTAGGAAACCTCATAAAGACATACGTGGAATTATTTTCCGCTTATTATCTATTTTATGGCACTATATACATTCCCCGTTGTAAAAAGTATGTTACAATTTAAACGACATATTCACACTCATCTAATATCGTATTCAGAAATGTACCTGGCCAGTGCTATTGCCAACATAAGCACTGGAGTCCGGCGAGAAGCGTCGTAAAGTTTTACCATCCTTGTGAAATACTGCTCTCTGAATTCACGACAAATTTGCCAAAAATTGTTAATGCTGTTCCTGCTCGATGGATGTACCCTTGTCCGGTCAATAAATCAGCCATGTTGAAGTAAAGTACCAAGAAGTGCTATTTAACCTGTATTTCAATTGTTACTTTAGTGACGCGTAATGGACAAATACGAACTTATGGAAATCAGCACTTACGTTAAGATAAAGACGATTTTGAAATAACTTACCTTGTTAATAGGTGATGTCGAGTTTCTTCCCATCACAATAAATTAACTAATTTCACACAAAACTATTGCACACAGCGTAAACTCACTGCCAACAATGAAATGTAGATCCCCAAAATCATTTGTCTATCGCGCCTCCGTCAATCTTTTCGATATATATCGTTCTTGCTGTGATAGCGATATATATAGTTCCGGCTTCGATTCCCGGGCGTTCTAGGAAATTACCAAGCAGACTGTAGATTTCGTAAGAACACGCAAAACAATAAGGAAATATGTTATCCACGATAAGCAATACTTTTTATAATGAGCATACTACTGAAAGAAAATCCGAACTTGAATGAATTTGATAACAGATTAATAATAACAGCAAATCAATGCAAATCATTACTGTCTAAAAGCTTACTCCAGTTGAAGAAATTACAGCCATATAAAACACACGAATTGACCATACGTCTTCGATCATAGATACTAACAGACCGGACAAACAGCAGAGCAGCACATTGCGTGGTTCAAACATAAGACCACGTGACTGTTGGCAAACATTAGCCAGATACACATAAACAACTCCAGTGTTTTCAAGAAATGCCATCATTTTTAACTAATAATACTTTCACTTCAATTTTAATGTTTCTTGCCTTCACATAAATCTCTGTATAATCCTTGGCAAAGCTGTACCACAGCTGTACACTACCACATGACTGTTGGCAAAACAATGGTTTAGCTGCAGAGATGTTGGTGCCATGAAAACGAAGCCATGCCCAGTCCACCAGTATCTATGGTCGAAGCCATACGTCAAAACTCTAATGACAGCGTAGTTACGACTGTTTTCTATAATAACACACACGACTTCTCAGACGTTTATAGTATAGAAATATGGCTGCGAGACTTCACTGATGCCAATGATACTGTACATCAAGGATTGCCCAAGGAGAGCTGAATAAATGGAGATGCCGTTACCTATGCTGAGAACAGGCATTGGTTGAAGCCAGAGGAGCCAAAACAAAGATTTCTCGGTGAAAACCCTGTGTGAATATTGCCTTCTTTACGTAAAGCAACTAAACTGACAGTCACAATGGAGTATTTACTTACATATGAGGTACATTTCAACGACTAGATCTGCTATATATATACACACACACACACTATGACCAATATTTTGGATACAAAAAATGCCACAGTGCCCAGTTTGCTGGCTTCACGTTTTTAGTCTTACGCATCTTTAGAGATTCTAATCTCCTTGGCATTGTCGGTTTAGTAATATATGTCTGTGCTCCGAGCTAACGCTGCGCTTCGTGGGACATCGATAATATTTTTACAGCGTTTGAGTATCGTTGGCGTCTAATGCCAACCCAAGGTGGCGTACCAGCGTAATTTGCAGTCAAAAGGCATCTAGCACCACCATATAGTGACACCTTTTTACAAAATGCATACACTGTGACATATCTTTATCAGCAGCTAAATCTAAATGTTGAAAAATGTAAGGTGAGGTATAGGAATCGGAGAAACAATCCCGTCATGTTCGAATACTGCATTAGTAGTGTGTTGCTTGACAGAGTCGTGTCAATTAATATCTAGGCGTAACGCTGCGCAGCGATATGAAATGGAACGACAATCGATGGGGAAGGTGGATGGTCGACTTCGGTTTATTGGGAGAATTTTGTGAATATGTGATTCCTCTGTAAAGGAGATCGCATATAAAACGCTTGTACTAACCCGTCTTGAGTACTGCTCAAGTGTCTGGAATCCACACAAGATCGGTGGTAGCCTGCTATTGTAGCAGCAGTAATCGATAAAGGCTGCGCCAGACACCTATTTTCTTATATAGGCGTTGCCGACCGCAGCGCCGTCTTCTGCGTGTTTACATACTTGTGCCTTTGCATAAGGATAGGATAGGATAGGATGTTTTGGGCGCACAACAGCAAGGTTTTTAGCGCCCTGACTAAAGAATTAGACAACAGTAACTAAAGTAGGTCTCGGCAACAAACCGAACCCATATTGCCAGTCAGCGATGGAAGTTGGCAGACGGAAGGTTGAGTACTTCAAAGTCGTTAAACGAAAATGTCAGAGTATAAGAGGACGCCGATCGCTGATGTTAGAGGCATCAGCGAGCCTTCCTGTAACACACTAAAACCTCTGGCCTAAGAGCTTAGGCCAGAGTCGGGAACGTTCACAAAATTGTAAAACGTTCGTCACACTCGCCTCGTCGTCAGCTAAAACAATGGGTAGGGCATGACCAAGATTAGCCGCTGCCCTCTCCACACGATATAAAATACACTCAATTAAAATGTGGCTTATGGTGATTTGCACACCACAAGCATCACAAATCGGTGGATTCTCCCGACGGAATAAAAAGCTGTGGGTCAAAGGGCTGTGTCCAATGCGAAGTCGCGTCAGTGTCACTTCGAAACGTCTGCATGGCTGGCAGGAGGTTCGCCACGGTCGGACAGTTGGTTTAACCAACCGCAGTTTATTACCTGTCGCTGCCAGCCACGTCTCCTCCCACAACTGAAGGGACCTCTGGCGCAGCACCGAGTAGACGTTCCGCAAGGGAATGGCACACTCCGTGACATTTGGGTCACCGCAGGCCGCCTTGGCAGCCACATCAGCCGCTTCATTTCCGCTTATCCCAACATGCCCAGGTACCCAAAGAAATGACACCTCTTTACCCCGCCGTTGGAGGAGGTAAAGTTGGTCATGGATCAATTGCGATATAGGTTCAGCCGGGTACATGACCAGCAGTGACTGGAGGGCACTAAGGGAATCTGAGCAGAGTAGAAATTTTTTACTTCGACCACGACGGATGTGTTCCAGTGCCTGGAGGATAGCATGCAGCTCTGCCGAAAAAACTGAGTAGGCAGCGGGCAGGCGAATCCCTATCAGGTGACCTGGAAACACTGCAGAACACCCCACCGAGTCCCCTTGTTTCGATCCATCAGTGTACACAATTGTAAAATCACGATGCTTGTTTAAAATGTCGTAAAATTCTGACCGAAACGTCATGTCCGGGGTGCAATCTTTTTTAAAACTGGTTAAATCTAAAAGGAGGCTGGGTCTCTGTAATAACCAAGGGGGATAACGACTCCATCCTCGACGCAAAACAGTAAAACCTGAAACACCCATATCTAAAAAACAGTCCTTAGCACGTATCCCAAAAGGCGTCGTAGCTCGAAGCCGATTACGAAACAACCGTTCCATAGGCGGCCGAGCAACAGTATCGTAAGCAGGTGTATACGGGGTGGACAACGCTGCATACGCCTGACCTTTGCATAAGTATGCGTCCTGTTAGTTTCTTCGGCTCTTCAGCGTACGACCGCAGTAGAACCTCTTTCGTCTGTCTGTCTGTCTCCGCCACTCCGTTTGATCCGACAGTGTTCCACCTGAATCTGCCCCGTATCCGTAGCGGTGACTCAATATCCGCTGCGCCGTTTTTGTTTACTGTACTGTTTTTGACAAGTAATTGTTGTTATTGCTAGTCCGCTTTAGTGCTCCGTCATCTCTCTTACCGTTACTGACGTTGACTGTAGCCGGCCGCGGCGGCCGAGGAGACTGAGGCGCTCCGGTCACGGTCTGCACGGGCACTACGGTCGGGGGTTCGAATCCTCCCTCGGGCATGGATATTTGTGCCGTCCTTAGTCTTAGCTAGTTCATAAGTAGTTTGTAAGCTTAGGGACCGATGACCCCGTAGTTAAGTCCCATAAGTTCTACAAACATTTGAACATTTTTTTGTACCGTACTGCACTGTGAAGTTTTTAGAGCTCACTTTTCGGTGGTTTTACCATATTGTTGTTCTGTGTCCGTTACAATACTGTATGTATTTTTGTTTTACATTTATGTATTGTACAGTGGTGTGGTTTATCCAAGATGTCAGGAGTGAAACGCGAAGCTTATTTAATTAAAAGATTAGCAGTGTTAATAGAGACTAGCGTAACTGGAATAACACCAAAAATTTGACGAGAACTCTGCGAGACGCTACGACAGTAAATGATTTGAGAAGAAACCTGAAATCCATTGAATCGTGTACCATTGTACCACTATACCATAATGGTGAAAACACTCTTAAGTTTACTAAACTGTGAACATCTTGACAACATACTGTGGGTGTGGTTCCACAAAGAAAGAATGAATGGAACCATGATTTCTATGCCCATTATAAAAGAAAAGGCAATAACTATAACTTTGCGAGAAAGAACTAAACACCGGAAGCTGGATCGTAGCTAGTGAACGCTGGAGTCATCACTGGAAAACCTGTCATTTGTTTCAATTTCTGGTGAAAAACTATCTGCTTAAAGGTTGTTGAAGACAACGAACTGTTACCTTACTAAATCTATAACGTAGTCGTAAAAGGCCTAAAGTATAAAATGGTAGCACGTCAAACGAAATCGTTCCGTGCAACAAGGCTGACGGTACACACAAGGTACCGCTGTTCGTTATTGGTGAACGTTAACCTAGGGTATTCAAACCATTACTAACTTATCTTACATTCAGCTTTATCCCCGATATAAAAAGTGTGCTTGAACGGTGTTTTAAGGTCTTCATTTTTCGGTTAGTTAATTGTACCTGTTGAGAAGACTTGAAACTAAAAGAAAAAAAAAAAACCTCTGCTCGTGTCCTGATGCTGCAGTATAACGCATCATCACACCCGTCTAAAGAAGGAAAAATTGAGGTTCATTAAGCCCGGATACTTTTTGTCGGGAAGTGGGAAAGAAATTTGGCCGTGCTCTTTGCGTACATGAGAGGATTCAGTGAAAAGGCTCATAAAAGCTGCCTTCCTAACATAAAAATTTCACATCGCTTATCGAATCTTAAAATTTTAAACGTAGCTGCTATTGTCAGCGACCGTTAACAACGTCAATGGATTAAAAAAAGCAGCCCTCGGTCGCAAATTAAAAATTGTTTAACCTGGTTTCGGCAATTACTTCATCAGACATTATAAAATAAAACAAGTCACATAATAAAATATACTACTCAGCTGTAAAGCTTACGTTACAATGTTTAAAAAGAAATTATGAGAATGGGCTAGCCACTATGGGCTGCACGCCTGCACGGACCTGTACGGGTATTGAAACAACCTCATTAATCCAAGGACCTTGCTTATCAGCAGGGGACTATTAAAGCTGGTGGAGTCTCAGTAATGACGTGTACAGTTGGAGCGATTGGGACAGCCGATACGCCTAGATACGACTCTGACAGGGACACGTACGTAAACATCCTGGCTAATCACCTGCATCCATTCGTGTCCATTGAGCATTCCGACGGACTTGGGCAATTCCAGCAGGACGATTCGACACCCCACACGTGCGGAATTGCTATAGAGTGACTCTTCTGAGTTTATACACCTCAGTTGAGCATATCTGGGATGCCTTGCTGCGTGCTGTTCAGAAGAGATCTACACCCCCTCATACACTTACGGATTTATGAACAGCCCTGCAGGATGCTTGGTGTCAGTTCCTCCAGCAATGCTTCAGGTATCAGTCGAGTCCGTGCCATTTTGTGTTGCTGCACCTCTACGTGCTTGGGGGGAGGGGCTACTCTATATAAGGTTTACCAGATTCTTTGGCTAGTCAATGTAATTTACTTCAGTAGATTTTGTCAGTAGTATGTGTTTTTAGTGCCTGCGAAACGATATCTTCCTCAAATTCTTTAACCACTCCCAGCATCCACTGTAAGACAGTAGCTGCAGCCAGTAGACCACAGAAGACCTCAGGTGATGTCTCCCGCATATGCAGACGAAACGTCAGGGAGAAGTTTTATTCATCGACCGTGGCCTCTTAACCGAAAGCTTTACCTGAAGATCCACTGTACACAGTACACACGACTTCGGCAGAACAGCCCTTATTGTCCTGCTGTACGTATCCCTGACCTCAAAGAAAGGAACATGTTGATAGTAATCGCCAACAAGCCACTGAGATGGTCGACCAGTAGGCCAGTGTTATTTTCACAGATGAGTCCCGATTTGATCTGGAGAATGATTCGCAACTGGAGGAAACCTGGATCTCAGAATCTAAAGATTATGGAAAGAGAAGCCCATGTCCACGAAGTTCCATAATGGACAGGAATTATGTTGACAACTTTAACATTCCGTCATCAAAATGTACGGTTGAATGGGCAGGGTGTAAAGATTTTCAGGTATCGTGACGAGCTCTCGGGGCCACATATGCGCTTGTGATGCTGTGGGCCCAGAGTTCGTATTGATGAACGATAACACTCGGTTAGTTGATGTTTCCTTGGAAGACAGTGTCCACATGGTGTGGACTGCTCAACCTCCAGATCTGAAACCCTGGGAGGCACTAGGGAGACGGACGGCGTCACGTCAGCATCCATCAAACGCTCTCCATGACTTGCGATCAGTTCTGCAGGAAGAATGGGCGTTGTAAAATTTATGTTGTATAATTTTTGACACCGGTGAATATTCGGCACGACACCTTATGGTCTTGAACGCTAATTACACGTTGGAGAAGCAATGCATTGAACGAGTTTTCTAGGACGTACGCTTTTGCAAGCTTGATTCAGAACGTCTTTCTTCCAACGTCTGCCACTAGAGCTGTTTGATCATGACTTTAACCCTCTCGCACTAACTGCACTGGTAAAAACAATTTGAGATTCAGTTGAGATTATCATCGGCAGAATGAACTAAAATGGTTCGACGTCTTTCCGTCGGTTCTACGGAGTGGAGACACGACGTCGTTCCCCGTCAGGGTTTCGAATCCTCACTCAAGCATGGATGTTTGTCCCGTCTATAGTATAAGTTTATGAGTTGTTTGTAAGTTTAGGGACTGATAACCCTGCAGTTAATTCCCATAAGCAAACATTTAAACATTTGAACGGAGTGGAAATAACAACATTACAGCAACAGATTGACTTGTGTTTACTCGATCAAACTACTTACACAAACAGTTGAGATCAGATAGTGTGGTGAGCAGGTGCAATGCAAAAACAACGTGACTTCCCCGAAGCAAGGGAACGGAGAGCCATAGGAAGGCTAGAAGTGAGACAGAGGGAAATGGCTGAAGCTATTGGAGTGTCCCAAACTGTAATTTCCAGGATCTGAACACGATTTCAGACAACAGGAAACGTTAAAAAGAAGGCAAGACCAAGATCTTCCACTGGTAACATCAGCACAAAATGACTATTGTCTGCGGTTAACAGCCCGTCGAAACTGCAACGCAACTGCAACGCACCCTACAAACAGCAACAGGACGCATAGTATAAACACTAAGAGTCAGAAATAGCCTTTGGGAATGTTGCCTCTACGCTCGAAGACCTATAATTTGTGTTCCATTAAAACTATATCGTTCAGCTCGCAGAAACTGGGCGGAAGAACATCAGGATTGGAGTCGAAACGAATGACGCCAGGTTCTGTTCACAGATGAGTCATGATTTTGTGTTCATCCGCACACAAGTCTCTCCCTCATCTGGAGAGAACGTGGTTCTCTGATCTTGTCTATGTGTAGAAAATACCACCATATCATGGTGGTGCAGGAATTGTGTGGGAAGGAGTCAGTACTGGCGGACGTACGGACCTCTATGTCGTTCAGAATAGCGCTTTGCTGCTCAGAGGTATAGAGACAGGATTCTTCGACCATCTTTTGTGCCCTACGCTGGTGCCACAGGGTTACTACTGGTGGACGATAACGCTCGTCACCACGAATCTGACTGGTGGCTTTGAGGCTTGATGGAATAGAACGACTGAGCGGCCATCTTGTTGACTGGACTTAAACCCGGTTGAGCATGTCTGGGATGCACGTGGTAGACCCTATGCAGGCAGATCACCACCTCCCACAACGGTTCAAATGTTCAAATGTTTGTTAAGCTTAAGGGACTTAACTACGGGGTCATCAGTCCCTAAACTTACAAACTACTTATGAACTACCTACAACTAAGGACGGCACAAATATCCATGCCCGAGGGGGGATTTGAACCCCCGACCGTAGTGACCGTGCAGACCGTGACTGAAGCGCCTCAGTCCCCTCGGCCACCGCGGCCGGCCCACAACGGTTGCTGAGCTGGATATTGCACTCATGGAAATGGCCAAATATCCATTAACAACGGATTGATAACCTCATACTGCCCATCCGAGATGATCAAACACCTTATTAGAGGGCAACAAGAATGACGTTTTGACTATTTTGGTTGTCCTACGGTGCCTCGCTGTACGTAAATGCCATGTAAACCTCATGTAAAGAGTCGAGACAGTAAAATATCGTACTGTATCACACAAAAATTACAATTGTAACCAATATCTAAATAGAATACGTTACCATATGTATATTGTGTATGACATCTCATCTGATCCCCTATTTGTATTGAGCAGGAAACGTACTGTCCATCTTTGGATATTTTCTGTATCTTGTGTCAGTCCTATTAAATACGCATTCCAGAATAATGAGTAATTCAACTATTGGCCCATCACCATTCTATCATGTAAGAATTTTTTCTTCCTTTTTCTAAGAAGATAAACACCAACAACCGTAATTATAGTTGTTTCATTTAACTAGGCTAGAAGTTTCGGTGTCCCATTAATACTATCTTCAGGCACCCACTTACAAATTGGTGCAACTGTCCAAACAGTTATAATGGGCGGGTGAGCCGCATGCAGATATCAGGATAAACAGAGGCTTCCATTCATTAAGCGTAACTAATTGGATAGCTGCATCCGTTCGTAAGAGGGGCTCTGTATATGTTGTTAATGGGACAACAGAGCTGGTAGCATAATTAAATGAATTACTTACAATTACGGCTGCTGGAGTTTATGCTCGTCCCAACATCCATAAAAATATGGAGCTAATGAAATTTTTTCTTCCTTGTCCCCCTGAAGGAACGACAGGGAAATCACAAACTGAATAAACAGCCCGCCGTAGCTTGCACTCAGCTACCGTTTCATCAGCAGCTGTGCACCTAATTACGATTATTGCGCGTCGCCGAGCATAGCAGTCTTGCTTCGTTACGCTCTGGACGCGTATCTGCTGGAAATTATGGAGCGTCAAGTGCACTCGCCCGCTTAAATCAGTACTGCGGACTCAAGGGAGTTACAGTATCACTTTACAACTTGTCAGAACAATGTGTTTATCGTACTCGACAAGCAATAAAGACTACGAAATGAGCTTAACCGTCCAGCACTAATACTATTTAGAATTTGATTTCAAGATCAACGCTGCATTATTCATCAGCGGAGTGGTAAGAGTTCAACGTAGTGCGTCGGAAATTGGTGGGGCATGATCCGGTCGAACAGTGACATGCAGCGTATCGGTTTAAACGAACTTCGAATAGCCTTATCCACAAGTTCAGACTGATCAACTCAATCTGAAACCTGAGCCGCACTTAAATGATCCTGCACCTCTGAGAACTGCCAAAGATGCAGACCTTGTCTCCGGAATTTTCTTTTCTGCAATTCTTTCTACACGGATTTACCAAATTTTGTAATTTCGTAAGTATAAAAAATATAAAACTGTAGCAAGTGAAGCAGGCAAAGGGAGTGCAGACGTCTGAAAAATGAGACTGACAGCAAGTGCAGACTGCCTAAGCAGGACTGGCTAGAGGTCAAATGCAAGACTGTAGAAGAATGTATAACTATGGGAAAGATAGATAAGAAAATTACAGAACTTTTCGTTTAATAAGTGATGTTTGAAAAAACTGGTGAAATACGACCTTGGGGACGATCAGTTTGGATTTAAGAGAAATGTAGGAACACGGGAGGCAATTATCACATTACACATTACGATTTATCTTATAAGGTAGGATATAGCTTTTGTTAATGTTAACTGGAATGCACTATTTGAAATTCAGAAGGTAGCAGGAGTGAAATATAGGGAATGAAAAGTTATATACAAGTTGTGCTGTGGCGTAAAATCAGCGCCACACGCCAGACGCAAGAGAACGATCGTGGAGAAGGCAGCAGACGGCCGGCAGCCTATCGCACGCCGGCGCAGCGCATCTTGGAGGGAGGAAAGGAGATGCGCGCCCTCTACAAGCTGCTATAGCTAGGGTGACATGCGTCTGGACGAGCACGTCAGAACTCGGCTACGAACTAAGACAGTCACTAGGACTCAGCGCAGCTAACAGAAGAGAGAAGAACAGATAGAAGTTGAATATTGTATTCTTCAGTTAATAAAACTTGTATTACTAACTATATCGATGTTATAGATGACCACGCATCCTGCACTGAACCTTTCCTGAAAGCTAGACCAGGTCGAGAACTCAACAACTTGTACAAGGGCATGAAAGGGATGCAGAGGATTAACATAACTTTGTTATTTTAAGACACCAATATAATCATGCAATGAAGGCTTTCACGACCGGATGCCATAGTTGCTGGTGGAAATTCCGGGTTATAAAGCCGTGGTCCATAAAACATTTCAATTTTTCCTAACGTTTCAAATGTTCAAATGTTTGTAGAACTTATGGGACTTACGAACGAGGTCATCAGTCCCTAAGCTTACAAACTACTCATGAACTAGCTAAGACTAAGGACGGCACAAATATCCATGCCCGAGGGGGGATTCGAACCCCTGACCGCAGTGGTCGTGCAGACCGAGACTGGAGCGCCTCAGTCCCCTCGGCCACCGCGGTCGGCTCCTAACGTTTCGTCCAGAGCTGCGCCGGACACCTTCGGAGGTCTTCTTACGTCCGTTGAGTCTTGTTCAAATGTTTGTACAACTTATGGGACTTAACTACGGGGGTCATCAGTCCCTAAGCTTACAAACTACTTATGAACTAGCTAAGACTACAGACGGCACAAATATCCATGCCCGAGGGGGAATTCGAACCCCCGACCGTAGTGGCCGTGCTGACCGTGACTGGAGCGCCTCAGTCACCTCGGCCACTGCGGCCGGCGTTGAGTCTTGCTGACTTAGGAAAAGCTGAAAACTGAAATGTTTTATGGATCACGGCCTTATAACCCGGAAGGTCTCCTAGCAACACCAATGTAAACCTGAAATCAACACAACCGTCTGATGATGGGCTCAGGCTCGAAACTAGTAACGGTGAAATAATTTGATTTATAAAAATCTTGTGGCTGGTTGCAGCATTTACTTATTGCAGTATTATTACGAAAACAGCTGCGACCTCTAATAAAAAATAATGGATAAAAAAGTACTTTTTTTTCTATTCCGTTCCGAGTAGTTTTGAAACGACCGTCGTATATGTTAGACTGGTTTTTGCATGCGCCTCGTACCTGTGTGGCCAGAGCGATCGCGCACCTCTGACCCGCGGCAGTGGGGGGTTGCTGCTGGGGATGAACAGAGTGGGGAGCTGGGCTGGATGGATGGGTAATTCGCGTGCGGGGCGGCGGCGCAGGTGTCTGGGGGGCGGGCTCCCACGACCCCACCTGACGCCCTGCGGTCACCCTTTTGTTGGCTCGCGTGCGTGTCCCTCTCTCTGACATGTGAGCGCCGGCCGGTGTCCGCGCGCCTAATCGCTTCCGGTCGCCCGTTTACTTTCCGGACTCGCCGATAATTTCCGGCGCACCGCGCTCTCACCACTCCCACATACACACACCCGGTCGAGCATTACTCACCTGCGACCCCCGACGCGCGGGTGGACCTACGGGAGACACCGGCTGTAAGCGGCGATGAACTTCTCTTACGAGGTTGCTTCAGAGTGTATGCCACCAAACGTGACTCCGATGGGAAAGTACTGTATACAATGCCGGACAAAACAGCACACATTTTAGAGCAGAAGTCAGACAATTACACCCCTGGAAAATAAAAAAGTACACTTGTTTGCCCACAGCTTGAATACTGGCACAGACATATATATAGACGGGAAACCTCCGTAAGGGCCCGGTCCTACGCTCAGGGGTGCGGGGAGGGAGGGTTACCAGCAGTTCCGTAAGATGTCCCACGATGGGCTGCGGTCAGAAGCAGCCCTTTAAACTGGCCAGAGCAGGCGGCAGTTAGCGGCTGCCCCCACTACCACCTGCCGTCAAGCCGTACACAGCCGTGGCCTCGTGGCAGGCGGCACGAGCTCTCCCTTCAGCCTCCCCTCCACGCTACCCTCTGACGTGCAAGAGGCACCCTAAGCCAGGGAACGGCCTGACACCTACTAGCATCTTACGGAACTACGAGGGGAGCGTAGGACATTGGTTTAGGGGGGGCTGCTCCACTGTATATGTTACTCTGTGATACTGCTCACTGGTGTAGGATCCGTGCCAGGTAGGGTTGATAGAAGATGTAGAAAAGATCCAACGGAGAGCAGCGCGCTTCGTTACAGGATCATTTGGTAATCGTGAAAGCATTACGGAGATGATCGATAAATTCCAGTGGAAGACTCTGCAGGAGAGACGCTCTGTCGCTCGATACGGTTTGTTGTCGAAGTTTCGAGAACATACCTTTACCGAGGAGTCTAGCAGTGTATTGCTTGTTCTTACGTATATCTCGTGAAGAGATCATGAAGATAAAATCAGAGAGATTAGAGCCCACACAGAGGCATACCGACAATCTTTTTTTCCGTGAAAAATACGTGACTGGAATAGGAGGGAGAACCGATAATGGTACTCGAGGTACCCTCCGCACACACCGTCGGGTGGCTTCCGGAGTATGGATGTAGATGTAGAATTCGTCAACCCAGTAGAGCGAAATTTTATTGACTCATTATTGAGGATGTATACAACACACGATCACGCAATCAGTCATACGCATGTCAATGCAGTCACCAGAGCGTTAACAATGTGACGCTAGTATCGTGTATACCCTCCTTTTGCAGCAATGAAGGGTGCAACTTTCTCATGAAGACGATTGTAGATGTGGCGAATGTCTTACTATATGGCCTGCCATGCAATCTCCATCTGATGCCTCAGTTGAACCATATCTCGTGCTGGTCGTGTAGACCGCTCCAAGGTGACGTTTTATCCGGTTCCGGACATGCTCAATGGGGAACAGATCTGGGAATAATTATAGGCAATTGACGTACATCTAGAAGTGCACCTTGGGTTGTACGGGATACGTAAGGATGTGCATTGTCCTGTTGCAAAAGCACATCACCTTCGTGGTGCATGAGCGATGACAAGACGGGTTGAATGATGAATACCGTGTACTGTTCACGTTTCACACAACAAACACCAGAGGAGAACGGTCTGTGTAGGACATGGCTCTCCACACCATGAGGCCCGTTCCCAGCCCCGTTTGCCTCTGTCGCGTACACTCCATATTTTCGCACCCCCTTGCACGACACCATACACACTTACGGTCATTACTGGCAGCGAGGCAGCGACGACTCTCACTGAAGACGACACGTCTCCATTCGTTGCTTCGTAAGCGCTTACCATGTCACCATTGGAAGCGGGCTGAACGACGTTGGGGCGTGACCGGAGGACACACTAATGGCATACATGATCGTGCATCATTTTTATGGGACCAATATTCTACACTCCCCGTTCTCCTCAAGTGATCGTCTAGAGAACATTGAACAGGGCACGGTACACTGAAACCATCATTTAACCTGTCTTGCTCCCGCCCATGCACCAACAAGATGATATGCTTTGTCAACAGGATAGAGCAGATCTACATGTATCGCGTAGTACCCAACGTGCTCTTCAAGGTGTACGTCAACTACCCTGGTGGCCATCGCGATCCCCAGATCTCTTCCACACTGAGCATGTTTGGGACTGCATGAAACGTCATGCTGGGCGGTCTGCTTGTTCGGTACGAAATCTGGCCCAACTGAGGCACCAGGTGGAAATTTCATGGCAGGGACTTCCACATAACTACATTCGGATCCTCTACGATCGTTTATATGGAAGAATTACAGCTTGCATTGCTGCAAAAGGAGGGTATACTCGGTACTAACGCCAACCCTATGGAAGCTTGGTGACTACGCACGTGCGTACGTCTCTGCCTGTGTGATCGTGTGTAGTAGGGAACCTCAAGTATGTGTCAATAAAATTGCCCTCTGCTGGGTCGACGAATTCATGATGTTCTTTTTTCATTTTGCAGGAGTGTCTTTTCACAATGGAATGGAAGATGGTGACAAATTGCTAATCATGGAGGAGTCGCATGCAGTGCACATAAATAACAACAACCAAAATTATTAAAGAAACAAACAAACAAAAAAGCACGGCGACATCAGCAGAATGATACTAACACCAAATCAGGGAAACTGACACTAGTCACATGTGTTAACACCTTCACTGCCTGCCATGTAAACCATTTCTGCATGCAGGAGTAAGCTGAGCTGCACTTGGTTTCCTATCTTCTGTCCGGCATAAAGAATTGTTTGCTCTTTGAAATGAGCAAGAAGGTCCCCGTCCACAAAACATGGAAAGAAATTCATAACTGACAATACAGCATCTAATTCGCATACAACTCTTACGCCAAGGGCCCCACTAAAGACGTCAATACTTCGCAAACCGTCTGTATAAGTCCACCCCTCTGTAGAATCACTACGGTAAGTCGCTGTGCCGCTCCTTTATCTTGGCCACCTCTCAGAACTGTTAGGGATAACATTTTGCGGTTCTACATTTATCTTCGAATCACTCTCTTCATTATATGAACGTAAAAACAAAGAAACAACAACCGAGAAAATAACATACAAAACAATCGGTTCAAAAAAAAAAAAAAAAAAAAATGTTCAGATGTTTGTAGAGCTTATGGGACTTGACTACGGGGTCATCAGTCCCTAAACTTACAAACTACGTATGAACTAGCTACAACTAAGGACGGCACAAATATCCATGCCCGAGGGGGGATTCGAAACCCCGACCGTAGTGGCCGTGCAGACCGTGACTGGCGCGCCTCAGTCTCCTCGGCCACCGCGGCCGGCACAATCGATTCAAGAATCATCAAACTCGAAATACTCACCAGAAATTTGACGCAATTCTTCTTGCACAAAGACGGGACCATCATCTGAATTGTCGATTTCAGCAACCTCACTGTCATTATCAATAAAATCTTTCTCAAATTTACGCAAAGTTTCTTCCGGCGTAAAAGAGTGAAGCCTACCTTAGTGAGCGGACGCCACTTTCTACCTACCCAGTTTCATACAGTGAAGAGCGACTAACCAGCCGATTTAAACTAAATTTACGAGATCTGTAGGTTGTTCTAGACACTAGATTTACCAAGTAAGGCATTTAAGATAAATCTAGCCCGTCAATAAATCCGATTTTGTGTTTACAAGCAGGACGTGATCGGCATTCTAGAGAAATTGACGTGATTGGCAGTCAAAGTGTTAAACTCTCGTTCCGCTTTCAAAACATTATCAGCTATTGTTGTGATATTGTAGCACAGTAACCGTTTCGCAACAGTTCTCATTGATACTTCTGGGTCACAAGCCCTCTTATCTGTGCTATCGCAGCTCTACAATGCCTATATTACCATATCAGCCAACAACCACCTAGAGAGAAGGCCGCGGCGCTCTCGTGTGACGTCAGGCAGACTAGGTTGCGCGCGCATAGCCGACTGGGTAGCCGCTGGGGCACGGCCCACTATGCCGAAACAGCGAGCCAGTCAGCTATGCGCGTGCAACCTACTCTGCCTGACGTCACACGAGGGCGCCGCGGCCTTCTCTCCGGTGGTGTTGATCCGCCTCCCTTCCCCAACGGAGATCCTCTACGATCTTATTCCTTTCCCGCACATTCTGAAGTCCTTGGAACACATCCGCGTCTTCCAAAAAATAGAAGCTCAAAGCCCTCTGGTCTCTCTTAAACAGCGGGCCTCTGCCGCGCCTTTACCAATGCATCCCTCCTGCCTAACAAATGCATACTCTCCACATCCTCTCCGAGGGTAACTTTCGCCGCCTTCCTCTTCCGGATGACGCCCTCTGTCTAGATATCTACCCTTCCTAACACCCCTCCCCCTATATGAGATATCTCCCTCATCCCCACATCTCTCTCACGCTTGGTTTTCCCCTCCCCCCTTCTTCTGGCCTCCCCTCTACTGCTTCTCCTGTTCCTACCCCTTCGCGCATCCTCTCCTTCCTCATCGCCTGTGGGATTCTTGTGCCCGTCATTTTAACCTACGCCGATTTTAGCAGTGATGTGGTGCTAGAGTCTGCAGCCGCCTTTACACGGTAGCATCAGTGTTGCTTGTCATATTTTAAGTAATGTCCTCGTTTTCCTCAATGTTTCAGTGTTAATTTTAACTTCAGTGTTTATTTTGGGGTAACACTTCAAGTCAGTCAAAAGTCTTCAGAGTCCAAAAACGTGTAATACGTATTATTTGTGGAGTAAATTCACGGACGTCCTGTAGAAGCCCTTCAAAGAACTGGGTGTATTAACTACTGCCTCTCAGTATATTTATTCCTTAATGAAATTTGTATAAATAATATATCCATTTTCCCAACAAACAGCTCAGTTCATACATACAATACTAGGAATAAAAATGATCTAGACAAGTACTTAAAAGCACTTACTTTAGTTCAAAAAGGGGTCCACTACTAAGGAACACACATTTTCAATAATTTACCATCAAGTATAAAAAATTTAGCTACAAATAAGGATCAGTTTAAGAGGAACCTAAAAGACTTTCTAGTGGCCAACTCCTTCTACTCCATTAGTGAATTTCTAAATTGTACAAAATGATGCATGTACTCATACTATATTAGTATTATTATATTATAAGCTAAAACAACCTTAAAAGTGTATGTATCTGTATTTATATTATTAGTATTATCTATTATTCAACTTGTAAATTTTGTTTCATGACATGTTCCACATCCACGAGGATCTCCTCAACATGGACCTACGGAACGAAAAACTAATCTAATCTAATCTAAGCCACTGTGTCACCGTTTTAACTGAATATGTAAGTAGCCTAATACCAAACCTGGACATCTGACCTAATGGTCGAAATTTAGTTAGCAGTCGATCCTAAAAGAACTTTTCGGTTTTTTTCATTGGTGAAGTCCGTTTTACCAAAAATTGACGTAAATTTGATAAATCACGTATTAAATTTGACTGTTCACATCAAAAGCGGACACCTACATAAGAGCTTGATATCAAATTCGGACACTTGTTGAATGAAGCAGTGTGCACCAATGGGAACACAGTATATGACCACATGACCTCGAAAATTAGACTTGGCGACAGCATGTGCCAGGTACTAAGACGTATTAGCCCGTACTCAAGCTTTCAGTGATTTTTTTATAGTATTATTCTAATAACCATGTGAAAGCGAGTGAAATGGAACATAATATATCACCAGCGTTCGAAGGAAAAGCTAGAAAGCGGTTGAGACAACGTGAAAAGTGGAAAATATACATTGAAAAGAAACAAAGGTAAGACTAGTTTGTAAACTATACTGTTCTATTGTAAGGTGTGTTGTAGGAAATTATTGTTGGAAAGACGTTCGATGTCAGAAATAACGTAAGGATGTTTACAGAAAAATCTGGCGTCAATTTCAACAGACCTTATGCTAACAATTTTAGAGATTCAGTGCCGTAACATTTCATTTTGTATTTAGAACTGAAAACATTATTATGATTACTGTAGTTCTTCATTTTTCCAATATGTAAAAGAGTTAAGAATTTAATATTTTCCACTTTATACTGATATTCCTATGACTTCCCAGATTGTACACCTGTAAAAGATTCTCGTGAGCAGTAAGCGAATCTCTGTGTATCAAAAACGGACATATGAAAGCGTGCTCACATCAAAAGCGGACACCTACACGTTTTGGTTTCAAAGATGGACATCTGTATTTTCAAACACAATTTGAAGGTGCTTGAGTAATCAAATTGATGTAAGCTACTTCCAGGTATAAATTTTCGAGTAATAAAGTTGATAAGGCTCAAATCAGCTTGTAAACATATTAGCTCTATGTTTCGCAATAAAAAAATGTTTATCTCAGTTTCTGGCAAACGACAAGATGTCCGTCTTTGATAATAGGCTACTCATGTATGTACTTCGCATCATTTTAAATCACTTGTTCGTCCCTATCTCCTTTGTACGTCGATATCTCCGTTTTTATTCACATTTTAAGCATATATTCTCCTCGGCAACTGTAAATGTACTCGGCTGTAGAGCGGTGCCGAGGCCACTGCCAGCTTTTCCCATTTGGGGCTTTGAAATTCAATAGGAAAAAAAGAAGCTCTACAATCTACCACTGCTGCTCTTACAGAATGACGGTATTGGCGGACGTCTGTGCAGCGTGGACGACCAGAATCTCGTCTACTGGCGTGTGAATTTTCACGTCACCATTGTAACTAGGGTCGTTGCACAACTTACACAGCACGTCCTACTTGCGTGGAAATTCACAGAGAGTACCATCCCGCCACTCGGAGGCCACAGCTTCACTCTTTCCACAATGTTTAAGTTGCTTTTGGGTAGCACAAGTGCATTTGCGTGGCATGGTCCTTTTTAATTCACCCTTCTATACAGTGCCGGATTAAGACCTGTGTATGCCCCTAGGCAATCCAAATATTGGGGCCCCAATTTAAATTCATCCCTTAATAAGGCGCTAATTTTCCACCAAACAACAACAATATATTGGTAATAATAATAAAATTGACGTAATCCACAATAATAATAATAAAATTGCGGTATTCCACAATCGAAGCATTCGTTTTAAGTAAGTAACATGTTCAGACATCGTGTAAGGTAGCATTGGGTGACCAGAGTCCCACATTTTACGGGATCGTCCCTTATTTAGCTCAACTGTACCGACGAAGTAAATATAGGACGTATACTGTCGCGTTTTTTTACTAACCGTCCCATATATTTTGAAGTAACATGTTTTCAAATAATATACAATATAACCAAATGGTGAAGAAATGAGATCATATTCAGACTTCAAACAATGCAGAAAATGGGCTTTAACTCAAAGTGAATAAGACTCGATTTTCGAATTTGTTTGGTTGGTATTACATAATGGTTTCACATGAAATTTGCAGCTTTTCCAATAAATAATTTCATTGCTAGAAATTGACGTGCTGAAAGAGTTTGATTTCAAGGACATTTCATGTTCATTTCACTAGACGTTAATAGGTTATCTCGCAAAATGGACTTTCACATGCTGAAACCATGTTCAGCTCAAATATTTTCTTCGTTGGAAATCTGTCTAGTAAAGTCTTACAACTTTACCGGAGTTTGGTAAAAATAATTTGAAAGAAAGATGTGAAAACCAGTTTTTTAGGCATTGAACCACGTCAAAAATGTATGTGAACAAAAAATTAATTGAGCATTGTGAAGTGACTTGGTAAAAACAGGTCTCCCATTTTCAACTTACTTCCACTTGAAGATACTGCTGGAAAAATTTGTTATCTCATTACTTAGTTTGTGCTAGCTATACCTGACACTAATGCTGCTCCATCATAAATACTTTATTGGTGGCGTGCAGACTGTGACTGGCGCGCCGCAGACTGCTCGGCCACTGCGGCCGGCTTGTCGTTACTCAAGTTGCAATAAACGTACACATAAACAAAATCTCGCTGTCTTTGAAAAAAGAGAAAGATGGCCTATATGAGGCGATGTCTCTTTGCATGTTGATCTGTTGTTCGGTTCTACAAGTTTGTTTTAATAACTGACTTTGTTCGTGTTCACATCTTTTGGTCTCCATGTATATAACCACTTTTAGGCATTTCTAGGCTTATTAGCTTCTATACACAACACATTCGCATCCCAACGGTGAATGGAAACGAGATGGGGGTCAAAGCAAAGTTTGTTCCGATTTGACTATCGATATATCGATGTTTGAGCTTGATAATCGCTTAAAACGAGTAGAAAAGCAACGTCCTTCTGCCAAAAGAAGGTCTTCTTGTGTTTCCTAGCCATTTTTTATTTTGAATAGAAAAGAAATTATTCAGTAGAAGACTGTAGGTTATAACTATAAATAAACTGTCCTGTAATGAACAGTTTCGTATCTTGCCAGGGACCTTAGAAAACTTAAGACAAATGCGGAGCTACTTTTATTACTGATTTTATGGCATTACAGACGTTTCCTAACGTAAAAAGTGTGTTAAAATCAATATAAACGGTGCTATTCGCACTCATTCAATATCGTATTCAGAAATGTAGCTTGTAGCGCTGCTGTCGCATTGTATAACGAAACAAACATATGCAAGAGTGTCATAACTGTATATGTTAGACTGTGGCTCTACCGTGCCCACGAGACAAGTACAGAGGCCGAATGGCGTTACATCATTGACAATGACTAACCGAGCTTCTCCATAACTTCTGATAACCATCGCGTTGGAATTTGGCGGCGTCAAGGGCAAAGGGCTTGTCCTGCCAGTGTTATGGAGAGACATACAAAAGCGAAACTTGGGTCATAAAAGAGTGAAAAATAATTAGAATGTAAAGAAGCTATTGAAATTTTTGGTACATCATCAGAAGACTGAGAATTCTAAGAGGAGGCGCTAGAGCGGTACACTGCAAGTGACAGTTGAAATAAGGAATTGGTGTAGAGCTCGTGCAAGAAGTTGTGGCCCGTGCGCAGAAACGCGTTCTCGTCTTGTGCGCAGGGTGAGTCCATTCTTTTGTTTTGGAGGGGTGGCTTCGTCTGTAGCTGTCAACAGCCGCGACCAACAGCGACCAACAGCCAAAGTGCAACTGAGCGCCGGCCGCCCCTCCAAAACAAACGAATGGACTCACCCGGCGCACAAGACGAGAATGCGTTTCTGCGCATGTGCCACGACTTCTTTCACGAGCTTTACTCTTTCTTTCTCTTTGGCCATGTTTTCGCATATGCAGGGCCGGCTTTGTTAAATCTGAATTTGGCGTGTTAATATGTCCTTCCTGTCGCCACCCCATGTCCCCAGGGATGAAATGTGTACCCCAAATATCTGCGTACAGTGTTACATGTGTAAAACTGTGAAGTGTTACGAAATGTTTGCGAATCGTGTAACTGAGTGGGGACTTGGGGACCAGCTCGGTATTCACCTAGTGGGATGTGGAAAACCGCCTAAAAACTACTTCCAGGCTGGCCGGCACTCCGAACCTCTTCGTCCGCCGCACGGGACGGATTCGAACTGGGCCCGGTACGCCTCCCCGTCTCGGAAAGCAGTGTTTAGACCACACGGCTAACCGAGTGGGTCAAGGTAGAACATTACTGTTATAAAGTAATTAATCTGAAGGCATGCAGTTTCTGAAAATGATTTTTACCAATTATTATTTGCAGCTGAAAGCTGATAAAAATTCTTCTCCGCTATTGTCTTCTGTATCTAGATTTTGGGATATATATATTTCAATACATCATAATTGTATGCTGTTCAAATAATTCAATAAAATGTGTTTCCTGGAATTTTCGCGTTTTGCTGTTGTTGAGTTCTATGAAAACGGTCCTCAGGTACGGAAACAAGTCGTGTGTCACTGGTTAATAGGGCGAGAGGGAAAACAAAAATTAAATGATATGCACCCTTTATGAAACCGGGTTCTCGACCTTTCGTGTGTCTGATTATTAGTCATACACAAAATGAAGAGCGCAGCCATGCAGTAAAATAAGGTAAAACGTTGCAGAGGATTCCAGAGTGCCATTAAATTGTCAAGGACGCCAATAATAGAGTACAAACATAAATCTGAATTTGTTCAAAAAATCAAATGTTTGTTAAGCTTATGGGATTTAACTGCTGGGTCATAAGTTCATGAACTTACAAACTACGTTTGAACTAACTTATACTAAAGACAACACAAACATCCATACCCGAGGAAGGATTCGAACCTCCGAGACGAGAGACCGCAACGTGGCGCTCCAGACCGCTCGGATACTCCCTCGCGGCTCTGAATTTGTAATCAACGCAATATGTTCTTGCTTTCCCCTTCGGATAAAACTGCATTTTACACACACTTAATGTGTTTGAAGTCGCATTACAAATCATATGCAACAAAGAATTTAAGTATTAATTTTTGTGATAAATAACAGTCTCTGTTCCAAAATTATGATGTATATTTTACGCGTTTCGCGCTTGTGGCTCATCATCAGAAGACTAACGAACAGCGGGAGTACATTAGTAAACTTTCGCGATGATAGACATCTTAGTCACAAATAAAAACTAAAAGATACCGTATTTAATCAAATAAGCTCCCCCCTCGCATATTCCCTTCCCTTACGATTTTTCATACTTAAAGTTATTTTATTGATATCGCGCGTAATTCCCTCTCCTGGTTCGTTCTTACTGGAGCAGCTTTCAATAACTTGACAACGGACACTGCGGTATTGCCACGAACGAATATTTCCGTTGTTACAACATATCGTAAATTTGAAACGTTAAGCTGCAGACATATTTCTAGATCAGTTTGCTACAAGTCATAATAATGGCGAAATTTAAGTTAAAAGTATTATCTTACGTCGATACAATACGGTATGGGCAGAGACAAAAAAAAACTCGTGGCTGCAATTTCAAGATTCAAATCTTTCCGTGGGCCTAAAACAGGATAGTATCCCGAAATTGATAAGGTGTAGGCCTAATTGCTTGTGTCAATGAACTTCGGGATCATGGTTGCGCTGTCTCTTATGAAATGATTCAGAACAAAGATATCGAGATAGCTGCTATGCTAAACATTGACAGAAAGAATTTTGAAGCAAGCAAGCCGCGTGACACAAACAATACTCCAGCTGGCACAAAAAGTGTCCTTGTGAAGACGACTGGAGCGGAGAAACTAAGAATCACAGTGATGTTGTGCGTTACAGCAGACGGCATTAAACTTACACCGTATGCCGTCTTCAAAAGGAAGACATTACCAAAGGAGACTATCCCTCATGGAATTCACTTCCGAGTTCAAGAAAAGAGCTGCATGACAGCAGATTTGATGATGGTTTGGTTGGAGATAGTCTGTGGAAGACGACCAGGGGCATTATTACAAAAGAAGTCCCTTGTAGACAGTTTCCGAGATCACCTAGTGAAAGCTGTAAAGGAGGAAATGAAACGGATGAAGTCCCATCTTGTCATCAGTCATTCCTGGAGGTTTAAGTGCATTCTTCAACCTTTAGATATCAGGGTCAACAAATCTTTCAAAGAACATCTTGGACGCCTGTATTCACAATGGATGGTGGCGGGATCTCATCAGCTAACTCCAGGAGGAGATAAGGAAGTCATCAACACCGACGATGTGCTAGCGGATAATCCGAGCATGGGAGAAAATTACTGTCGGTATTGTTAAGAAGAGTTTTAAGAAACTGCAATATCTTGTGCCTTTGACGGTTCCGAGCGATAGTGGAAATGAAGAAGATGACGTATCTGTCCTGAAAATAGTGATGGAAGTGACGAAAACGAGGACAGGGGTAGTGAGAGAAAATAAACACTGAAACGACGCATTGCTGCTCTTCATTGTAGGCACAATGAAACCGTGGTATGAATTCAATTCTTCTGTGTTAATTGGACATAAATATCCATAGGTTTCAAAAAAATGTTCAAATGTTTGTTAAGCTTTTGGGTATTTAACTACGGGGTCATCAGTCCCTAAACTTACAAACTACTTACGAACTACCTTATACTAAGGAGGCCACAAATATCCATGCCCGAGGGGGGATTCGACCCCCCGACCGTAGTGGCCGTGCAGACCGTGACTGGAGCGCCTCATTCCCCGCGGCCACCGCGGCCGGCATCGATAGGTTAACTTTTTCCACAAATTACTCTAAATATAACTTTTACCTACCTAATACACTGTTTTTCTTCCTAGTGTTTTCAATAAAAATTTTCGAAAAAAATGGGGGAACTGTGCTAAGACTTGTGACTAAGATGTCCATAATCGCGTATGATTACGGTTAACTAATGTAATGCCGCTTTCAGTTAATGTTCTGATGACGCGCCATAAGCGCGAAACGTTTTAAATAAAAATTATAATTTTGCAACAGAGACTGTTTTTTATCACACAAACGGAGCTGCGCCAACGAATGGAGTAGTTTATACAAAGTATTAATCTCTGAGAACAGTATATACACATGTTAATGACGTTCTACACTGGCAATACAATGTCGTGGCGTGACTTATTTCGTTACGTCTAACAAAGAGAAACTTCAGAGTTGAAATTAATGGCGGGTACTTACAATTAGTCGTGCGGAAATATTTATCAGTGCTCTAACGCGACGTGCCGGACACCTCAGCGCTGTCTCAGCTGAGCAGAATGCAATTAGGACGACCTAATTGACGTCGTGATGCGCGAGTCCAGATACGGTCAACTTGTTCGCTGGCCTCGAGATTCGAGACTCGCCATCTCCACAGACGAGACTAGTTACATGCCGGCGTACATGAGGAGCACCGAAATTAGTTCCTCATTCCTGACAGAAATAACGTCTTACGTAAAGCGATTGCTGTTTTAAGTGAGTTCCGAATAGAAACATGAATATCTGGTAGATCTGCTGACATTTCATGGAGAGCGACGTAATGCTCACTCGGAGAGCAGTAGGAGAGTGGAAAGACGAACTTTCACTCGAAGCCACCTGAGTGAGGATCGACAGACTTTCATCAGCCAATTTCGAGCAAACTGCTGGTGATACTGAAATATTTCAGATAATGTATTGTGAGAGTTAACAGCCATAAAATATTTTATAAAATCTACCTTATAATCAACAGCTGTTTATTAAATCCATAAAAATCGACTAGTTTCGTTCGTAGACAATTATCATGGATAAAAAGGTATTAAACCCATTGGGAAAATGTGTTCATAAAGTTATATCTGGCTGATAACAACATAATATCACTAAAAAAAAAAAAAAAAAAAAAAAAAAAAAAAAAAAAAAAAAAAAAACCACTAAACTGCATCACATCAGTCAAGCATGCATAATAGAGGGGTATTGAAAATATTACTTTTAATATTGTTGATTCTACTAAGAAAATTACTAACAGGACTAAAGAAATAGGATCACAGGCTACACTTGAGGGTTCTTCTTTTTTTGTAGGAGCTACTTTGAATTTTAGTTTATAGAAGAGGTGGTGGATGGCTGAATGTAGCATTCGTTCGTGTTGGTTCTTAGAATAACACTGGAGGATCTGATAGCTTTAACGTTCGTGACATTATTACTTATAGAACATTAACATTGGTGAAGTTTAGATTGAAGATATTGCAAAGTCTTATTGTTTTCCTACTAGGCCATTTTTGTGAGAACTTGTAGTAAGTGCAAGGTAGATGAAGATGAGAGTGTACATATTTGGATTAAAGGTGCAGGCGTTTGTGAGAATGTTAAGTTGAATGGAGACTGTATCTTGAAAAAGATCATAGCGATCTTTCCAAAAGCCGAGCAGCGATTCTTGGTGTTGTAGGTCTGAGGGGCACCCTGGGAAACTCTGTGTGAGGCACCTCTGGGCATCTCTGTGAGCAACAGTGTTAATGTTGGCGGCACTGCTATTTAGTTGCAGAGGGCGCTATTTAGTTGCTTATTTGGATTTACAGTAGAAAAAAGGAGTACTTGTAGCTATTATTTCGAGGCAGCGAATCCTGGATTGAGAGAAAAAGAGGCATAACTAGGGTACAGCTATCAGAAATTTGATTTTTAGGAAGTGTCAAGATTGTTCAAGGTAGAATCACGTAGTGATGACATCCGCACAAATTTGGGACTTTGAATTTAAATGAGAAGATTAAAGAATACAAGGAAGAGTGGAGACAACACCTCAAGCGGATAGACGCAGACCGATTTCCAGTCGTTGTCAGGAAACTCTCAGAAAATAGAATGGCCTAGAAAGAGTGGAATATGTTAGGCCTTGAAGTGCAGAATTAAGAAGGAGAAAAAGTTAGTACCACACCTTGAGGTTGAAAATAGTTGCAGACCATCAATTTGAGCCGACAGAACAGATGCAAGAATATATGTTTTGTCTAATATATAAAAATTGTTTGTTTGTTTCTCTTCTTCTTTGTATATTAGGCGCGGCCATACCGTACATCCGATTGCGATAAAACTAGGTCAACTCGTTGATTGCACTCGCGCAAAGGTTATAGAGATATTAAAATTACAATTAGTTAATTAGTTCCTTACGCCTTCACGCTGAAATGGGTGGGCGGATATGAATGAAATTTGGAACAAAGGTAGTTTATACCCTGATTAATACGTGGGCTACCTTTCGTAAGCCACAGTATGGTGCGTGGCGGAGGGTACCTTACAATAGCTTGTTTGCTACCACTCCATGATGAAAGGGATGGGCAGATTTGAATTAAATTTGTAATGGAGATAGCTTTTACCCTGCAATAATACATGCGCTATCTTTCGTAAGCCACAGTACAGTACATGGCGGAGGATACCTTACAATGGGTTAAAGTTTGTTTCTCTTCGCGCTGAAACAGCTGGACGGATTTGAATGAAATTTGCAATGGAGATAGCTTATACCCCGAATTAATATATGGGCTACATTTCGTAAACACAAACATCCAAATCTTTTGACTGGTCACCATGAAAATCAGCATATAAATGTATAGTAAGATGTTTTCAGCCAAGATCGCTTTCTTCTTTTAATTATATGACCGGTTTCGGCGTGCTAGACGCCATCTTCAGACCTGTCGTAATTTTTTACATCACTGCTGTAACAACAATTTCTAATATAGCACGTTGGTGTACATCCATATTGATGTGTCACGCAAATAAAATTTACATGTTAATAATAAAATGACAGAATCCAGCCTTCTCAGAGTTTACGTTAGAGGCACTTCAGAATCTGATTCTATTTCGTGGTCATCGTTTCCAAAAATTTAGTGAGACGAGCGTGCTAACTAAGACATCGCATTATTATGCAAGTATGTGTAGAGAGGCTATAGAGATCTTTAAACACCACAATAATTTTACCAGGAAGGAAGATGGCTTGAAGTTAGATAAGATATGGCGGTCGACTTTGTACCAAAGATGTGACAATTGATTACCTGTGATCGAAAGTAATGACTCCAGAGATAGTTTTACTATTGACATCACGCGACGAGTGGTTGTGCCCTCTATGCGTCCATATAAGCAGGACCTCCACGGCCCAGCAGCCAGTCGTCGACTCACCTCGGAAGACGTTATTGTTTAGACTAGATGAATTAAGCATCCGAGCGACGCCGGGTTTTCAACTATTATATATTTTATTATTTATTTATTGAGGGGTAGTGATTCACACAGCTCCTACATATATGTTAAGAAAGGAAAAATGGTCCTTTGTAACGTGTAATGTAGATTATTTCTTTAATTGAGTTGGTTTACGTTCTAGAAGGCGATCCAATTAAAATATTGTAAAAAGATATAAAAAAGCCAAGATCGCTAATCATCAATTTTTATTTACGACGACCAGTTTGCTATTGTGATAATTATGTTTTATTATAATGACATAGTGCACGCACCTACGCACTGTAAATTGTTATATAACAACTGATTGACATTACAAGATTATGGCCTTGTAAAATATTTTATTTGACCAGATGATGCTGACATAGTTCAGCGAAACCGGTCGTCGTAAATAAAAATTGATGATTAGCGATCTTGGCTTTTTTTATATCTTTTTACAATATTTCTTTAATTATCAGCATTACAATTGGTAATACATGTGAAGAATGGCCAAAATTATGCAATCGCACAATTAAATAAAAATATATATAATAAGGCTTACAACCGACAATGACTTTGGTTTCGTAAGCGGGAATTGATTTCCTAGTAATAGATCTGGAATTTGCTTTTGATTGACCAAATTAGTAACACCTATCTCGTTTGCAAATGACCCTCCGATAGTCAGCATACCGTTTATTGCAACCACCCTGAATTAATTGCGAACGTGATACGAGACCAATAATGAGCGCGACGGATTACTGGAAAACTGAAACTCGTAAATCACTCCATGTCCCGAAAAGGCCAAAAAATACGTAGCACAGTCATATTATCTAAATCGGCTAGTTTAGCATGACTACCACTCATCCACCGGTCGGGAGGGATACATCTGAGCGCAAACATGCAACAGACTACGTTTCGACCGCACCCCGCCCATCCTCGAGAACTATACAGCCCGAGCGCGAAGCAAATCAGAGAGGGGGGGGGGGTCTCGACTGCCTCGAATTCTGTGACGTTAGCCGCGTCCCGATACATGCGACGCTGCGGCCGCCATCACGAAGCGTGGCCCGTGGAAATAACCGGATAAGGCAGGCTTATCGGGAAATTGGTTCCGAAGGCACGGCACGGCGCATTATTACGGCGACCGCGGGGTGTCCTCGCGGCGCACGCCACGCGATCGATCTCTCGAAACGGAGCGACTCCGCTTATCGTGTCGACCATCGGTCCGTCTGCGACAGCGAGAGCGATATGGCCTAACCACTAAAAACGGAAATAAACGCGGCCACGTACGGCCGGAATGGGCGATAAAGAGTGAGCAGGATTCTGGGTGGAGGGGAGGGGGAGACAGATTATGGTAAAAGGGGCGGGGGAAGGGGGGAACTGGGAAGGGGGTGGGGGGACTCGCGTGATGCCATCTGTCGGCCGACGGATGGAAACAATTTTCCGCGGGATGACAACGGGTTGAGCGATGTGTCGTTCCGTCCGAATAAGATTCACTGCAGCACGGTTAGCCGCGTGCGTCGTGACGCTAGCACGCCCGTTCTGCATTTAGCTCCCTGAGGAACGTTAAGACAGATAACGCGAGCCGCAAACAAAACACCATTACTCACCCCCATGCGTTCACCTCACACACACATACAGCTTCTCTTATCTGGCGAGAATAGGACGGCAGGTATGTCAGAATGACATACGACGACACAAGCGTCTCAGGTGGCACCGTAAAAAATATCCGTGTCATCGGCTGTCAAAATACTTGACCATAAAATTTATTTTCTACAAGTTTTTTTCTGGCAAACACTGCGCATCCTGGATGCGACCCAGCGTGTGGCACCATATTCTCAAGTGGTTGCGATATCATTGTTAACTCCTGTAATTACGTATAATTTACGAGGCGCGTCGAGAAAGTAAGTTCCGTTTCGTAATAAAATGAAATTGTACACAGATACAGAAGAAATTTTCATTGCACAAAATTCTACAACTTTTAAACCACTTTTTCACATAACTACCGAAATTTTGCAGGCATTTGTCATAACGTGGCACCAAGTTTTGTATACCTTCTTCATAGAAATCTGCCGCCTGTATCTTCAACCAGTTGGAAACAGTTTCTTTGAGCTCGTCATCATTGGTGAAGTGATGACCGCCAAGGAAAGAAAATGTTCAAATGTTCAAATGTTTGTAAATCTATCGGACCAAACTGCGTGGTCATCAGTCCGTAGTTTACAAACTACTTAAACCTAGGTAAACTAACCTAAGGACAAACACACACCCATGCCCCAGGGAGGACTCGAACCTCCACGGCGAGCAACCGCGCGCTCCGCAGCGAGACGCTTTAGACCGCTCGGCTACTCCTACGCGGCGCCAAGGAAACACGTGAGATGTAAGAACAGATGAAAGTCGCTAGGAGCGAGGTCAGGGCTGTACGGAGGATAGTCAAACACGTCCCAGCCATATCCGTGTAGGAGGTTTTTCGTCACATTTGCAATGTGTGGTCGTGCGTTGTCGTGAAGCAAAAGAACACCTTTTGACAGCAGTCCCCGGCGCTTATTCTGAATTGCACGGCGCAATTTCCGAAGTGTCTCGCAATAAGCATCTGCTTTGAATTTTTGACCACGCGGTAAGAAGTCAATGAGTAGGATGCCTTTACAGTCCCAGAACACTGTGCACATCATTTTCCGAGGTGTCATGATTTGCTTCGGCTTGACCATTGGTGTGGATGGAGTGTGCCTCCATTCCATTGATTGCCGCTTACTCTCAGGGGTGTCGCAAGAAACCCACGTTTCATCTCCTGTGACTACCCGTCTCAGAAATTCTTTGCCGCTTTCAGCATAACGGGTCAAAAAATCAAATGCACTACCCATCCGTTGTGTTTTGTGTTGCTCAGTGAGAATCTTTGGTACCCAAAGTTTACGGAATTTCAGTTGTTTGGTAACAATATCATGCATCAGTGATCGTGAAATTTGGGGGAAGTCCATAGCGATAGCATTAATTGTAAACCTACGGTTTTCCTGGATCTTGTCATTAATCGCGTGAACCAGTTCTTCAGCAACCAAAGGTGGACGCCCACTTCGTTCTTCATCGTGCACATCACTACGCCCGCCATTGAACTGTTGGACCCATCTTCTCACCATCGAATCACTCATCGCATTTGGTCCGTAAACATCGCAAATTTGCCGATAAATTTCACTTGGTTTCACTTTCCTCGCATTCAGAAACCGAATCACTGACCTGATTTTACAGGCAGCGAGATTTTCAATCAACGCCGACATTTCAAACAAGCACAACAAAGAGTACGTAACTGACAGCGATCTCCAAATGGCGCACGTTCTTCTCCTTGATACACATCGTCTACAGCACATGTGCGGAACTGCAATCGCAGCGCTGCAGCGGAGATAAATTGAAACGGAACTTACTTCCTGGTCGCGCCTCGTATTTAGTGACGGAATCGCGACCTGTTAAAAGGTATCCTGCATCTACATCAACAAATGTACTCTGCTAATCACTTATGGAACCACTTCCATAATATTTCTTTACTGTCCTGTTCTCTAACAGTACGAGAGAAAAAGCGACACCTAAATCTTTCCGTTTTAACTCTGATTTCTTTTTATTATTATGCTCATTTCTCCCTATGTCGCTTGTAAGGTCTCTATGGTCCCGACATAAGTGGTTTTTCTGTAATATATTGTACGCACTTAAACTGGCCACAGATGTATATTGGAACAATAATCTTTGGAAGTTCGATTGTAGAATAAGCGCGCTGGCTGCGAGAGATAGCAGTCAGTAGCAAGTCTTTTGCGAGCTGTGTTGGGAGTCAGTTGCGGAGAGTTGCCTGTTAAGTGAGGTAGCGCGAGGACGCTGTTGAAGTAGGCAGTTGTTAAGTATCTGTTGCAGCACGCCATTATTGTAATGCATGATGTTAATTTAATTTTCTGTAATATTTTTGTATTTCATATTTTTTAAAGAATATATAAGTTCTAATATTCTATTTGCGTTCTGCGTCTCATTTGGTAGTTAGTTTCCCCTTCCTTTCATTTTCTTCATTTATGATTATTGTTGCACTTAATTACTACCCACATATCATTTTCGAAAAATTTTAATACTGAAATACTGCATGACGCGAGCTGCTTGCTGTTTCCAGTTTCCAGTTTTGTAATAAGAAGATACGAGGTAAGTCAATTTTTTTAATTTTTATCTGTGTCGCAGTCAGATTGTTTCCTCCCTTTCATTATTCAATATCATCAGTTTCGTTGAGAGTACTTTAGACAGGGTCATAAATTCTAGTGTTTGAGTTTCCCCATTTCCCGGGCGTGTCCGTTGCGTATATTAATGTTTTTGAAGGCTTACATCGGTGGTCGTAGTCACCACATTGTTCGGTTTTTGAAAGTCCAGTTTTGCAAGTACGTTGTGCTGATCAGTTTCCATTAAACATTAATCTATTCGAGATACCTTGCAAATTTTTATTAAAAATTTTATTTATTTAAAATTTACCGGCATAGCTTGCAAGGTGTGTGCCAACAAAATATATTTTCGCAGTCGAAATGTTCAAATGTTTGTTAAGCTTATGGGACTTAACTACGGGGTCATCAGTCACTAAACTTACAAACTACTTATGAACTACTTACAAACTAGGACGGCACAAATATCCATGCCCGAGGGGGGTTTCGAACCCCCGAGCGTAGTGGCCGAGCTGACCGTGACTGGAGCGCCTCAGTCACCTCGGCCACCGCGGCCGGCTTTCGCAGTCGGAGGAGCAAGTTGGTCAGAGAAATTTCGCAAACAGATCTCGCCCCAACGAATGATTTATATCCCCACTCTTGCATCACTTCTGTGACATTCTCTACCCTGTATCACGATAATGCAAAACGAGCTGCCGTTCTCGGAACTTTCCTTATATACTTCGTCAGTTTCAACTGGTGACGGTCCCATAGTGCACAGTAATATTCTAAAGCAGGACGGACAAGTGTAGTGTAGGCAGTTTCCTTAGTAGAACTGTTGCATCTTCTAAATGTTCTGCCAATGAAACGTAGCCTTTGGTTCGCCTTCTCCATGATATTTTCTGTGTGTTCTCTTCAATTAAAGTTGTTCGTAACTGTAATTCCTAATATGTAGTTGAATTTATGACCTTTGACTGATATATCGTTGAAACGCAGTTTTAAGGGTTTGTTTTAGAGCTCATGTGATGGACTTCACTCTTATTTAGGGTCATATACCAATTTTTGCACCATGCAGATACCTAAAACGTTTTGCAGCAGCTTTTGATTTTCGGATGATTTTACTAAACGACAGCATCGTCCGCGAACAGTTTAAGAGAGTTCCTGAAGATAAGGAACAATAGGGATCCTATAACACTTCCCTGCGGAACGCCACATATCGATTACGTTTTAATGTTTCATGGAACATTGTTCCCATTAAAATAATCAGCGATCAAAAAAATTCTTATAATAATTGCAGCAGTTTAGATCGCAATGTAATATTTATTTTATTATGACAATCGGTTCCGATCAATAAAGATTATCCTCAGATCGTGTCCTTGTGAGCAGCTGGCCCATCTCTTGAGGAGAGCAACACTGCTACTCACAAGGACATCATCTGATGATGATCTTTATTCATCGAAACCGGTCATCATAATAAAATAAATATCATATTGCGATCTACACTGTTGGAGTTATTAGATTACTTTCGTTTTAACAGATGACGTTTCGCCAGTTACTATGTATGTGTCCTTTCCGACAAGAAATCACTAGTCCAGTTGCAAAAGTGAGGCGATATTCTATAAACACGCAATTTCATTAGTCCAGTGTTACATATTTTTATCATTAAAGTATGTTGCCGTGATTTTCACTCATAAGTACATATGTTCGTATTAAATTGACCAAACACCTATGCGTCAAACTTTTGTGTGGTGCTGGTAACTGGTCAGTTGTTTAGAAGACAAACTCACAAAGTCGAAATTATAACGTTATGCGTGCAAGGTTAGCCCTCGCTACCATGGTGTAGTGGTCAGGGCGACTGCCCAATAAGTAAGGGGACACGGGTTCGAACAATGGCTCGGCACAAGTTTTCAGTTTTCCCAATTGATTTATTTCAGTACCCACTAGTGGCTTTGTGCGTTGGTTGATACGAGCTGCAGGATTATAAAGGGTGGTCGGAAACTCTCAACTTCTAGGACTTGTACAGGTTATCGTTTCCGTTCTACGACAGTTTCAATTCAGATGTGTAACACCTCAAAAAAAAAAAAAAAAAGTTCAAATGTTTGTAGAACTTATGGGACTTAACTACGGGGTCATCAACCCCTAAGCTTACAAACTACTTTTGAACTAGCTAATACTAAGGACGGCACAAATATCCATGCCCGAGGGGGGATTCGAACCCTGCCGGCAGCGGTGGCCGAGGGGACTGAGGCGCTCCAGTCACGGTCTGCACGGCCACTACGGTCGGGGGTTCGAATCCCCCCTCGGGCATGGATATTTGTGCCGTCCTTAGTATAAGGTAGTTGATAAGTAGTTTGTAAGTTTAGGGACTGATGACCCCGTAGTTAAGTCCCATAAGCTTGACAAACATTTGAACATTTGAATTTGATTCGAACCCCCGACCGTAGAGGCCGTGCAGAACGTGACTGACGCGCCGCAGACCGCTTGGCCACCGCGGCCGGCACTGAGTTGCCTGTCCTGATAGGTAACAGGGTATACACTATGACGTCTACTACGCCAAAAGATCACCAGATGTCACTTATCGTCTGCTTTGCTTCTTGATCGAGTCTACACCTGTGCATCACAGATAGAGTAAACATGGTGCAGTACACGTTTGCGGAGTACACAGAGCTCCTTGTGTATGGCGAAGCTGGAGGTAACGGACGAGCTGCTAATTGGCTGTATCACGAACGTTTTCCACAACGTCACACTCAATCGCACAAACTGTTTGCCCAAGTTACAAAACGGGTACGAGAAACGGTTACCTTCACCGTGAGGAGGCAGGACTGCAGGACTGTGGTGCTCCACGGCGACACAGCATTCCAGAATTTGAAGGTGGAGTACTGCATCGCATTGAAGATAGCGCGACAACGAGTTCTCGAACAATTGCGCGTGAAATGGCTGTTAGTCACAGTACCGTCACAGAATAGGGAGCATACAGAAGGGAAAGCTGGGGGCGGCGCCTTTGATCTGTATGGTACCAAGCGTTGCGCTCGACGCCATGTTGAAAAGCAGTAAACGCATAACTATAGCCCCTTAGTACTTTGGACTTTTTACGAATTGCAGCTAATCTCACCGACCTTTACGAAAGGAAACGGCTTATCCTTATGCTCTCATCTTTTTTGCACCCTCTTCTTGCAAGTAATTGTAATCCAACGGAAAAAATAAGCCTAAATTTTAATACAGTTGCGAAAATATATGGTGAAATGGATGATCGTTTTATTTGGTGCTTACCTCTAGAAATATCCCAAATAACGCGGAGTTATGTTTGGGGAATTAGTTATAAACAAGAAAGTGATTTTTACAAGTGCCAGGTTTTATTTGACACGAATAAATTCGCACAAAATATTGAGTCAGACTTAGCAGTACAACGTGATTACATAGAACTAATAACGTCTGGGCATATATAAAAGTTGTATTAGCTTTAGGAGTATCATTAATTTACTGATCGAAGAAGGGCATATAGAGGAATCTGTCAACCACAGAGCAGGAACAGCATAAAATCATTATTCCCCTTAATCTATTTGTTTGAGTATCCGAACAGCATTTGTTGCCAACATTAGCACACTACGCCTCCAATGTCGTAAGTAAAATTTTACCTGCCTACTTACGCACTACTGTATTCTTTGTCATTCATTTTATATTATTCCCTGCAACGTTAAACTTATAAAATATAAATGTACTTCAACATTTCGATGCTGTTGAACTGCTGCAGCAACAGCAACAGCGAGAGTTATCGTCAAGAAAAAAGCAAGTCTACTTTTAATAATTATGCACACATTGCTTTCATTCGAAACTGATAACATTTAACTTTCACTGCACATATAGCGACTTACCGCTCAGGATCTTTTGGGGAGGTGAAGAATTTTATTGCCTTATTTGTATCGGCCGCCTTTTCTTTTATTGCTGCTCATAATAAAAACTGAACAGCTCCAACTACTGACACACAGTTCTTTCTTTTCACTGTACCAAATACGTGCATACTTTTTTGCGATTCAGGCAGTTAAAATACACATTTAACTAACAAAGACGGCGCATTACCACGCCACAGAGTAGGGAGTGATCACACGTTTACTGCTTTTCAAGATGGCCGATTCCGCGCATGCGCACTAAATTTTGGACGACACTGCAGCGGGAGTTTCCTTTCTGTATACTCCTTATTCTGTGGTACCGTCTTGGACGTCCTGCATGAGCAACAATTACATCCGCGCCACTTACAAAGGGTACACGCTACGGGTCCAGCAGATTTTCCACAACTCGTCGCCTTCTGCACATGGTTCCTGCACCGTTGCATCGACGCACCCCTGTTTCCAAGTCGAGTTCTCTTCACCGAGGAATGTAGGTTCACAAGGGAGTGTGTTCTGAATGCTCGAAATAGCTATGTCTGGGCGGATGAAAAACCTCATGCCACGCACGTTCAGGGATTTCAATACAGATTTGGAATTAACGTGTGGGCACATATTCTGGACGGTCATATGATTGGACCATACCTCCTGCTTCCATCCATGATCACGCGTCCCGCATACTTAGTCTTCATACGACATGTATTGGACCCGTTCTTGGAAGATGTGCCATTGAATGTCCGTCAGGAGTTGTGGTTTCAGCATGATGGTGCACCACCTCACTTTTCACCGGCTGTCCGGAGACTCCCAGAGACGATTTGGTGGAAGATGGATAGGCCGTGGTGGTCCAACCGCGTGGCCGCTACGATCGCCGGATTTCACAATTTATTTAAACATCATATTTACCGTTGATCCTGTCTAGTCTAATGGGTACTTGTGGACACAATGAAGTTTTTCGATATTTTTGCAATATTCACGGAAGACCACTGGTTCCACATTGCTCCAACTGCATAAACTACATCATAAGATGGCAGAATAAACAGTGTGCAGGACATTTCTTGCATCTTGTAACCAAGTGAATGCATTGAATTATTACATCAGCACTTAAGCTACTAGAGTTATTCTGGTGTAAGTTATGTATTTTTACAGAGAAGTGGAAGGAAGTTTAGGGTTTAACGTCCCGTAGACAGCTTGGTCATTAGAGACGGAGCTCATGCTCGGATAAGGATGGGGAAGGAACCATCCCGGCATTTACCTGCATAGATTTAGGGAAATCACGGAAAACATAAATCAGGATGGTCGGATGGATGGATGGATGGATTTGAACCACCGTCCTTCCGAATGCGAGTTCAATGCGTTACCACTGCGCCACTGCGGTCGGTACAGAGAATTACTCGTATTACTCTCAATACTACCAGATTATAAACAAATGGACCAAGAATGTATAAAAGCATCAGGGTGCATTTAGAAGTGAGAATAAGTAAGAAAACATTCAGTGTGAATAAATCGATGTTATTTTCCTTTGCAGATGCCTAAGTTCTCTGCAGAAGAGAGTCTAGAAATTCTTGATGAATGGCGATGTCTCTGATATCGAAGAATATAAGGAGAATTCGGTAAAATGATTGAAAATGAGGTGGAAAGTATATATGACGTAATAGAAAACTCAGATGCAGTGAGGGCAGAACCTAGTTTTGCTATGCCTGTATTGCCAAAGGATCCAATGGACCCATTAAAAATTACACGTATTTAATGTGTCGCTCTAACAATTTACAAGTTATGAACAACGAGTTAATTTTTTTCCTAAGATGTAAACTATTTGGAGCTCTTAATGGTGGAGTAGAAAAGGTTAATAACAAACATCATTAGGGACTAAATGTAATACGTTTGTGTAAGAATTCATAAGTATCTGAACACGCTTCTGTAAAGTATTCGGTATTAACCTTACATCTACCCCTGTTCTGTCTAATAAATACTTTCCCTCCTTATTTCCCTAGAAGATTATGACGGCAGCAAGTGCTCAACAAAATGCGAGAGATTTCTAAACGCAAATCAGAGCTTTTCTGTCACCTTCTCCGAATAATAGAGCAACAGGTAGTATTTCAGACACAACGCTTAATGTAGTGTGCGGCCATTAGTTTCCACTTGAAACATCAACAACATTTCTCGATTTGTCTGAAAATCTTAAAATAAAAAGTGAGGTGTTTGTGCCTATCTTTCACTCTGCAGCGAAAACTACACATCGCAAACGAATAGTGTTTGCATCTGGTAATACGTATCAGTCTCCAATTGTGCAGTATAGAGGTAGAGGGTTGATAACGATAAGGGATTGGAAGATATGGGTGTTGAAAGTTACCGACTTATATAAAATTCTAAGTGTGGGTGTGAATATTTTGTTCTTCAGCAAAAACTACACTTTGAGACGAACGATCTCTCTGTGTTGTTATAGTACAAAGTCTTCCGTTGTACCGTAGGAGTTCCGTGTCGATAGCTATGAGGAGAAATTGTAATGATTGAAAGTCGTCAGCTTATATAAAAATCGGACTGAAGACCAGCGATGACTTTTGACACTATAATAGCAAAGACGTTATACACAGCGGATCGTGATGTACATTCTTCACTTGTTTTTCTGCAACAAGCGTACGAATAAAGAAAAATAAGTGCATATTACAGTTTGAAATGTAAAACTACCAAGAAAGATGCCAATGCGTAAGAAAGAAATTTCGCGTTCCCGATCCATTTCTAAAAGACAGAAGATGGAAACTTGAATTTTGTAGACGTTGCTTATCTTACACTGTAGGCATCAGCGATTTTTCGATATACCCATCCCTAAACGGGTGAAATAGGGGATGAACGGTTTTTGAAAATACGTTGCTATTCAGGCAATTTTGAAGCAAGATATACAAAACTTCGGATTTGGACTTTTTATTGGAGCTTTGAAAACATGTGTGTAGATATTTTTGCAAATTCAACCATTAAGCGGATGAAATAAGAGAAAATTTAAGGGTGCTACTAACACTATTTTGATGCTAGAAATGCGAAAATTTGGATTTGGAACCATAGAATTAATAAAAAAATCGCGATGTTTTGAATTATGCCATCAACGATACAATAGGGGGTGGCAAGTTGTATCAAAATACTTGATTAGGAAAGCATTTTTAAAGCTAACTCTTTGAAAATTCTAAGTAGAAACGACCAACGCAGACCATCCAGTCTACGTGTGCGAAGTAGCGGGAATTAAGCTAGTGTATTATAAATTTCCGTAAGGTAGTTTGATCGCTCCAGTTTGTTACACTATTAGTCGCACGATGAGGTGCATGTCTTTTCGATTAGTGCATCAACAACGCGATTTCATCGGCTGTGACGGTTGACAGGATACCTGAACATAGCTGGAGCTGGAAGAGGTAGCACAACTGAAGCCCTGAAGCCACTGAAACTCCTTTGTGAGATTCAGTGTGTTGTCTCGGAGGCCAGAAGACAGCTTTCTGCGAGTCGATGATGCAGAATTATCCCCAGATTTGTAGGAGGATTCGACGTCTGCACGGTGTGTAGCACAATGCAGTGTTGATGATCCAAGATGGCTTACCTGAAACAATAGAAACAAAACATTAGTTCCACCTGGAAAATTTCATGTACATATTACTATTACTATTACTGGCCGGCCGCGGTGGCCGAGGGGACTGAGGCGCTTCAGTCACGGTCCGCACGGCCACTACGGTCGGGGGTTCGAATCCCCCCTCGGGCATGGATATTTGTGTCATCCTAGTTCGTAAGTAGTTCATAAGTAGTTTGTAAGTTTAGGGACTGATGACCCCGTAGTTAAGTCCCATAAGCTTTACAAACATTTGAACATTTTTTACTATTACTGTAATGCAGCACGATGTGCGTGACGTTTTGACAACGCTGAACTAACTGGTCTGCAAATATCATTTGAGAAAACAGAAGTCATGACTAACATTAAAGACGCCCCACCAAAACTTCTTACCAAATATGGGATCATCACCCGGGTGGACAAATTAAAGTACTTAGGTAAGATCATAATGAAAGATTTACTAGGCAAGGAAGAGCTTATAGAATGGATACGCAAACTAGAAACAAACTACTAAACATTAAGCACGAGCTACAACAAGAAATGCCTTTCATTACTTAATGCTTCCGGACTGAGATGCCGTGGTCCATACATAAAACTTTCCCCTGACGTTTCGCCCTCGTCTGCGGAAGGCATCCTCCGAGTAAAGCGACGTACTGAAGTACGGAAGCTTTAAGTAATGACGACACCTGCCGTGAAAGCCTTCATTCTATGAAGAAATGCCTTTCCCAGAACGCTAAGATACGTCACTACGAAACAGTAGTTCTGTATGTAGCTGATACCTTATCCTTAAATGCTGATAAAGGACTCCTCGAAGAACTGGAGAAAAAAGGGCGCAAAATCATTAGAAGAATCCTAGGATCCAACTACAAAAATGGCATCCATCAAAACGGATCCAACAAGGAAGTCTACAGCAAAATAGAAAAATTAAAGACGCAATCCGTAAAATACGGACACGATTGTTTGGTCACCTCGAAGGAATAGACGGAAATAGGTTAATCAAAAATATATTTCTCGTTTTTTGATTCAAAACCAAAAAGTACGATTCCAAAGAAGACCTCCAGCTGCAACATACCAAACCCAAAGATGCCTTTGACAGAGGTTTTTTTTCCGAAATAAGATAGTGACAAACGGAATAACCCGAGACCAGCATCCGAAAAGAAGAGACGATGTCCTTGTACAAAAGAGCGCAATCAGGCCCACTCACAACGAATGAGGGAAATCTGGGTTCAGAGAAAAGCCAGGCTCAGTTCTAAGTGCAGCAAGACTTAACGTGGTTCTAGTTGGCCCCAACGAATAGGTAAAACTCACTCGCCACCACCTGCCAATCGCATTGCCGGTCCATAATAATCACCCACATTTAAATGTTCGTGCGAGTCGAAAGATTGAAGAAGGTAAGCTCTTGTATACTGAGAGAAAATATTTACATTTCTAGTAATTTCGTTTCGCACTAACAAGTCAACTACTGAAGTAAACCTCAAATAACAAGTTTTTGCTTTCGGAAATGAAACAGCCGTCTTCCTGAAATTCTTTTATTTCTACCATACGCGTTTCGCCCTTTATTTTAAGGCATCATCAATGAATTTTATATCTGGAAATTACATTTACGCTTACTGATGTAGCCTCAAAATATTACGAAGAGTTCTCTTTGTTTTACTCGAAATAATGTAGGCTATTCTTGTTTGGCCTCGCGATTTTCATGGTGTTCTTCCCACCTGGTCACTGGCTGAATTCACACAGCTTCGCCACAGTTTGCATATTTTCTTCTATAGTTTAGCACTCAATATTTCAATGTTTACAGTTCCACAGGCTTAAAGATGTATCTCGTTTAGGAATTCGTTTGTTTACATCATATGTTGCCAACTTCATTGAGAATGTGTTTTGTGTGTTTACGAAAAAGGTGGCTGCGTGTGTGTGTGTTTGTGTGTGTGTGATCTCAGAAAGTTATAGGAATTGCTGTTTTGTGATGATTTGGGCATTGATTTCGATGTTTTGTGGAGGGGGGGGATTAATTGGAAAGTGAAGAGAGTGGCCTTTTTGTATTTCATCTATTAATTTGAACAATGAGTTTTTTGATGTGTGTACTTGGTCATTCAACAGAATTTTCTTTCCTGCTTTCGTTTTTTTGGATGTGGTAATTTTTTGAAGTGTTAGAAACTGCTACATCAGTAAGCAACAATGTAATTTCCAGATATAAAATGTACTGATGATGCCTTAACATAAAAGCGAAAACACGTATGGAGGAAATAAAGGAGTTGGCGCGTTTCGCCCTCTTCTGTTTCACGGCACCATGGCTGGGTTAGTTTGTGGTTTATCATCATACAATTTGGTCTTTCTAGCTTCTCTCACCTGGAAACACGCCAAAGTCGCACAACTACTATTGTGAAAGCAAACTTCTTCTTGAAAGACTTATTACAAGTAAACTTCTAGATTATTTACAATGGTCGCTACTTTGAAGGTGGTTACAGAAGTCCGTTAGAGCAGCCGGAGTCGTTCCTCGGTACGGCGTCGAACACACTTCGGTGACTTCTTCTGTAGCAGGCTTCTTCTTCTTCGGAGTCTTCCGCGAGGCTTTCAACGGAGGTAAAATGAGGGGAGATGACACTACGGGCGTCTGCTGTACTTCTGTTTGCCGGCCGCGGTGGCCGAGGGGACTGAGGCGCTCCAGTCACGCTCTGCACGGCCACTACGGTCGGGGGTTCGAATCCCCCCTCGGGCATCAAAAACATTTGATTTACTTCTGTTTGAAGCCAGTCGGCAGCCATGTTTGTTATGTTGAGAACACACACAGGCACGAATGGATCGCGATCCCCTTCAACTTATTAGTGCTATCAAAACGATTTGTACAGCCATAAACAACGCACACAGCCATTATCAATTGGAGATCTTCGACAACTATACACAGCAGCTCAACAGAAAACTGTTTTGAACAAACTGTATTGGTGGAGGTAGGTTTAGTCAGCTTCAAGTTTGTGATGTCATGCCATCTCTCCTCTTTTTACCTCCACGAGGCTATCGTTTGCTTGGAGGATGCGAGATTGACTGGCGAGTCGCCTGGCTGGATCCTAAAAAAGTATCGCCAGCCAATCGCGAGCCGGCGTAGGAATACTTTGCTGGTTCCCATCCACGCTACGACCTCTGTAAGAGAAGGTCCAAATTAGGCTCCAGAATCTATCTACAGTCGCGTTTTTGTCGCGGTATAACGCCTTCTAGCGATTGAATCGGCTGCCAACTTGTTAGAGGTAAGCTGACAGCACATCTCCATTAACGCAATTTCTGTGCATTTGTTCCCATTTTAAATGTTGTATTTATCCAATTTTTGCGGATGCATGACTGAGTCGACTAAATTTAACACATTTAAAAAGTGGAAAAAAGCACAAAAATTGCGTAAACTAAGGAGTTGTGCGATATTGGCCTGTGGCAAGCTGAGAGAAGCAAGAAAGTTCTAACTGGCTTGACGATAAACAACGAACCAATCGACTTATGAGGTCAAAACGCGTATGGATAAAATAAATAAATAGCACAGGAAAACATTTTTCATTTCCAAAAACAAATGTTGTTGTAGATGGCAACACAAACAAACTTGCCATTTAAGGTTGCTTCAGTAGTTGTTACTACCAGCCGAAATCACTAGAAATGTACCGAACTTGCCTGTTACTTAAATCTTTCGACTGTCGTGGACATTAAAATGTGGGTTATTTATTTATCGAATGATGATACAGAGCTTGGTTCTAGTACATAATTCTAATTGTATGCATTTAAGATATGACAAGGAACATATACATACGAAACAGATGTACAGTGTTATACTAAATTATGTTAACATAACACAAGTTCTTAGATTTCTAGGTCCAGTCCGTTGATCCAGTTGAGCCCTTCAGGTGATGCATGGTGGGTGTCATTTATTGATCCCCCGAAGGCTCATCTCGGGCATTTACCAGCGATGTGTTTTATTATTTGCAGGGCAGCTCCACAGTCACAGGCGGGAGATGTTGCCCAGCCCCATTTGTGCTGTAGATAGCCGCAGTTCCCTTGTCCTGTTCGAATGCGGTTGATGATCCTCCACTGCCGTCTGGGGAGTGTGAAACCTGGAACGCGCACTGAAGGGTTTTCAAGCAAATGACCGTTGAACACTGACGATTCTTCCCAATGGCTTTTCCATGCTTCGTTGATGTCAACGTTAGTGACTTCAAGATGACGAGCTGTTATCCAAGATGGGTTTCTTGACTTCAAAGGCTGGTGTTCAGCTATTGATATATCGCTGTGTATGGGTAGCTGGGGGTTCTTCTGAATGTTCCTCCAGATCTTCAGGAGAGTTTCTGATCTTCTTATAGCTGGGGGTTGTATGTTACTTAAAACTGGTAGCCATGCAATTTGAGAACTATGTAAGCAAACCGTGATAAGTCGCATTGCCTGGTTGATTTGCACATCTATTTTCCTAGAGTGAACACTGTTCATCCAAGTTGGACAACAGTATTCAGCGACAGAGATGACAGTACTAAAGCAGTTGGTCGTAGGGTTTCAGCACTGCAGCCCCAGGAGGCACCAGCCATATTGGATAGGTGTTGACGGAAAGTTAGGGACCTATTGAGTGTCACTCAAATCAAATGTTCAAATGTTTGTAAATCTATCGGTCCAAACTACGTGGTCATCAGTCCGTAGCTTACAAACTACTTAAACCTAGGTAAAATAACCTGCGGTGGCCGAGGAGACTGAGGCGCTACAGTCACGGTCTGCACGGCCACTATGGTCGGAGATTCGAATCCCCCCTCGGGCATGGATATTTGTGCCGTCCTAGTTCGTAAGTAGTTCATATGTAGTTTGTAATTTTAGGGACTGATGACCCCGTAGTTAAGTCCCATAAACTATACAAACATTTTTTGAAATAACCTACGGACAAACACACACACCCATGCCCCAGGGACTACTCGAACCTTCACGGCGAGCAACCGCGCGCTCCGCAGCGAGACGCTTTAGACCGCTCTGCTACTCCACCGCGGCGAGTGTGTCACTCTAAGGTACTTTGATGTCCTGCAATACTGCAAGGTTTGTACTCTCAGTTTTACTTCTGGTGTATAGTTAGAGTGCCTATTTCGTATGTAAACTGCTGAAGTGACAGTATCTGATTATTATGGACCCGAAAAGTGATTAGTATTTGGTGGCGAGAGTGTTTCAAACAGAACCCGTGAGCTTCGTCCAGTGAGAACCAACAGTTCACGCATAAATGAGAAATTCAGATGTAGGTAAAGTTACTTGCTGAATTGTATTTCTAAGGCAGGCATATTACACTAAAAATTTTATATTGTAATTTATTGTCAAGAAATGATTTCAATATTACAGTCTGAAAATACTTTTATTTGTTTGATAGACATATAAGAAATCATACACGAGTTCCGTTTTATACACTCCCCCCTGATTTGACCGAATGGAATTGACTTGCAACGTTGTAATAAAAACCCAAAAACTATCACAGTACTATTTTGCTCCATGTCATAGCAAACATTTTGACGATACAAACTACAGGGCTGTTGGGTTGGGTTCTTTGTTTTGGAGAGGGGGACTAAACTACTGAGGTTATCAGTCCTCCGGTGAGGAGGGGAAGGATTGAGGATAGGAAATGAGGGGAGGGCGAAAGGAAATGCAGTCCGGGAAGTAAAGAAGGAAGGAAGACTGCATTAGCCCGGGGGCCCGTGCTCGCCATGCACGTACTCACGAAAGAAACCGTGAGCCCCCTGGGGGGTGCAGGACTATTCTTAGCCCACCATAGCCGAGTATGTCTGGAATCAACACGTACTTGGAAGTAAGAATATTGAGCCATTGAAGTAAGAATATTGCCGTCCATAACACGATCCATAATCCCCCGGTGTTATTGACATTAGAGTCATGTGTTATCCATTTTGTTAAGTAGATAATGACTAAATTGTCAAGTTTCAGAACGCTGTGATGAGTGATTATCTTAATTTGCTTGTAAAATTTGTATAAATTCTGGCTACAAGGTTGTTCCTACTCTGATAGTTAATTTGGTATGCTCTTGTTCCAACCTTAGAGTCTAGTTATTGAGAGTTGTTATGTCTAAATTCCTGGGAAACCTGTCTTGGTGGCAGTCTTTGCGACACCACTTGCAGTAACTGAAATAATAGTTTCGCTGTCACATAGTGCTGGTTGCAAGTTGTTGTGTTGAAACTGTACTGTTTCAAAAGTGTTGTTTTATTGTGGTGCGAGTCGATGCCGCCGGGCGTGTCCACTTAATGGTCATGTGCTGTTCAATTTGTTTACGCCCCGGTGTAACCATAAACGCTATGCTCTGTAGTTGCTGGAAGCGGGTTATGTCAGCAGCTAAGGCCTTGACGAAGCATGTTCTTATTTACTGTAACAAGCTTGGGTAATTCTAAGGTTGCGCACGATCTTTCTTGTGAAAAGTTTTGTCAATCACTTGGTTTTCACGATCGCGTTGTTTATTGTAAACGCTTCGTCGAAGTTTAACAAAATCTGGTAGAGTAAAAATTGTTTTTTGAAATATATTTCAATGTCCTTCCCAACTGTAAGTGGTTTGTAATTTTTTTAATAGTAAAAATGTTAAAATTATTCGTTGATAATATTTGTTTTAATATCTACTAAGCAATGGTTTTATAAAAAGGAGATTCTTACAAAGATTTCTGGTTGCCCAGAAGACTGGTGTTTACTGTCTATTAATTAATCAACATTTAACATTTTAATTCGTTAATAAACATAAATATTTGAGCGAATGTTGTTCCGCTGAAAATATCTCCTAGTCCTTCCTGTGTCCTTTAACTGTGCTTCTTCCCTTTTGTTAATGTACGCAGATTGCACCGTTACAAGGGCAACAGCTTTTCCATGAAGTGACCGGTTCCTCGAATTGACAACGAATATTTATAGTTTTAGATTGTAGAAAATTCCAGCAGCTGTGTTCAGATCTTTTTAATTAATAAAGTGATTGGTTTCGTTGCTTCACTTGCACCGCCTTCAAGCCCCCGTTATGTAACTGTTGCTAGCAGATCAGTTGTCGTTGGACACATATCGTGAATGGAAACAAGAAATTTAAGAGATACCGGAGATAATGTTCAAAATGTTTGTTAAGCTTAAGGGACTTAACTACGAGGTCATCAGTCCCTAAACTTACAAACTACTTATGAGCTACCTACAACTAAGGACGGCACAAATATCCATGCCCGAGGGGGGATTCGAACCCGCGACCGTAGTGGCCGTGCAGACCGTGACTGGAGCGTCTCAGTCTCCTCAGCCACCGCGGCGGCCGGCTCGTTTTGTGCTATACTGATCATTTCGTTGACAGTCAGTCCTTCTTTTTACAGAGGGCATTAAGCGAACACAAAAAAAAAAAAAAAAAAAAAAAAAAAAAAATGTTCAAATGTTTGTAAAGCTTATGGGACTTAACTACGGGGTCATCAGTCCCTAAACTTAGAAACTACTTATGAACTACTTACGAACTAGGACGGCACAAATATCCATGCCCGAGGGGGCGAGGGGGGATTCGAACCCCCGACCGTAGTGGCCGTGCAAACCATGACTGACGCACCTCAGTCTTCTTTCTCTCTCTCTCTCTCTCTCTCTCTCTATGGGTAGTTTTGTTCATTGCGGACGCTGATCAGCTTTGTTCGTTTTTGTTCGTTGTGTTCTTGGCTCAGCTTTTTTTTATTGCAGAGTGCGTTGAGCCCTCTGACCGAACTAACTTATAAGTCTTCTCGGCCACCGCGGCCGGCACGCCAACACCACCTACATAGGACGTAGCGCTCGTGTGAAGTCACGCACAGTAAGTCACTGGCTGGCCACTACGGCATAGTGGGCCGTGTCCCAGCGGCCACTCTGCGTGACGTTAAGGCTAGATTACACGACGACTCTACGTTTCATGAAACCGCGCTAATGGCCAGTGCGCATACGCGGCAGGCGTTCGCGCAACTCGTTGGCGAAACTAAACAGTTTCGGCACCGTCCAACTTTGACGAAACTGATTGGCTCGTGTTTTTAGGTTAGGTTATAACCAAAACAGAAACTACAACATAAAGGGGGGAACGGAAGAAATAGTTCTGTTATTGGACATATATGCGATGCATAGGTGTTTGTGCGATTTTAACGATGGAATTTTCAGGAATAAGCAGCGGCGTGTTAGTGCTCTTGAAGCAATTATTCGTGAATTACATATTGCTGGGTTAAGAATTAGTGAACTGCTGAATAAAATACAATCAATTGGAAATACCTATACAAACGAACTATGGCAACTGTCGATTTTGGAGCCGTCCGTGGTGGCCGAGGGGACTGAGGCGTTCCAGTCACGGTCTGCACGGCCACTACGGTCGGGGGTTCGAATCCCCCCTCGGGCATGGATATTTGTGCCGTCCTTAGTATTAGCTAGTTCATAAGTAGTTCGTAAGTTTAGGGACTGATGACCCCGTAGTTAAGTCCCATAGACTCTACAAACATTTGAACTTTTTTTTTTTTTTTTTTCGATTTCGGAAAACGAATAGGTACTGTAAAAACGAATATCTACTTGACAAGAAACGTAACGCAATTTGTAATTTCAGTTCTCTTAACAATGATTCAAGCATAACGGTATTTTGTTTCTTTACTGCGTTACTAGCTGTATTTAAAAGGATCGTGAACTGCTCTGGTGACAGCCTAAGTTGATTAAAATAACTTCTAGGGTCTTCAGTCAAAATGTTTGTATAGTCTATGTGACTTAACTACGGGGTCATCAGTCCCTAAACTTACTAACTACTTATGAACTGAAACTTCCTGGCAGATTTTCGCGGGCAAGCGCACTATCTACAGTGCGCTTCCCCGCGAAAGGCAAAAGTCCCAGGTTCGAGTCCCGGTTCCGGCACACAATTTGATCTGCCAGGAAGTTTCATATCAGCGCACACTCCGTTGCAGAGCGAAAATTTCATTCTGGATACTAAGACTAAGGACGGCACAAATATCCATGCCCGATGGGGGATTCGAACCCCCGACCGTAGTGGCCGTGCAGACCGTGACTGGAGCGCCTCAGTCCCCTCATCCACCGCGACGGCGGTCTTCAATCACAATTTCTTTCAGCAAGGTCGCTGAGCAACGGAGCTGACGTCATTTTTTAATCCAGTCACGTACCCAAACACGTTTCTTATTCTTTTTATGTTTAGTCTTACATAGCAACTTCACACAGAGAAGCAATATCTCCGCCATCAACCTTACAGCTACCAAAACTTTCATTCTACGGCGACTACGGCACTGAAGTGCATAGTATTGGCGCCGTATCTACAGACATACACGAAACCAGTTGCGCGAAATTCGTTTCACGCAACGAGTGTCACAACCTGGTATCGTCGTGTAGACTAGCCTTTACACGAGCGCCGCGGCCTCCTATGTAGGTGGTGTTGGTTAAATCTTCCAACCGAGCGCGAAGAGCTACCACGCCGACGGCTGCTTGAGCTATTTCGATGTGGTGCACCGCATATCTCATTTACAACTGTATGAGGCGTACTTGAGTTTCGCTTCAACTTTGGAGCCCTTATTGGAATTTCCTGGATAGTGCGTTTTGAAATTTCTATGAGTGCACACCATTGACATATACTACTAGTATGCGATGTTTCGTCTTAAACCGAATTTCCGAGATCTGAAGGACTGCCTTTGAGTCCACATCCCTATATCAACCGAGGTGGCGCAGTGCTAAAAGTGTGGAATCGCGCTCGGAATTCAGAATCCCGTGTTTCGGTTTCTGCCGTTCACGAAGAACGAAGAGCAGCTCCACACGGCTGCCCACTAGACTAACTAGACGTAGCGACAGCGCCACGCCGCGGCTCGCCACTAAAGTTGTACGAGTGTCTCCCCAGCGGCCATCGCGTCCCTCGTAAAGTGCCTGCGCCAGCTTTTACTGGCGCTACTTACTGCACCTGCTCCCGCGAGAGCGGAGAACGCCAGCGGGTGTTTGCGTGTCCGTAACTCTAGCGAAGGACTGCCCGTCTGCCCCTCTTCACTCCTCTTGACTCCAGCATTAAGGGGATCCCGTAAAGATAATGAGACCAGCAGCACTGATTCTGGTGTTGACGGCAAAATGTGTAACAACACACACACTATCACGTTATAAATTTTCCAGGAAATGGTGAAAGGTATCTGTTGTTGTTGTGGTCTTCAGTCCGGAGACTGGTTTGATGCAGCTCTCCACAATACCCTATCCTGAACAAGCCTCTTCACCTCCACATAAGAACGGCAACCTACATCTGTCTGAATCTGCTTACTGTATCCATCTCTTGGTCTTCCTCTGCGATTTTTACCCCACACACTTCTCTCCAACACTAAATTCACAATTCCTTGATGTCTAAGAATGTGTCCTACCAATCTATCCCTTCTTTTAGTCAAGATATGCCAGAAATTTCTTTTCTCCCCAATTCTGTTCAGTACCTCCTCATTAGTTACGTGATCCACCCACCTAATCTTCAGCATTCTTCTGTAGCACCATATCTCAAAAGCCTCAATCCTCTTCCTGTCCGCACTGTTTATCGTCCATGTCTCACTCCCGTACAAGGCAACAGTCCATACAAATGCCTTCAGAAACGACTTCCTTAGGCTTAAATCAATATTCGATGTTAACAAATTTCTCTTTTTCAAGAACGCTTTTCTACCCATTGCCATTCTCCATTTTATATCCTCTGTACTGCATAATATAAAATAACATTTGTTATTTTACTGGCCAAGTAACAAAACTCATCTACCTCCTTTATTGCTTCGTTTCCCAATCTAATTCCTTCAGCATCACCTGATTTTCTTATACTACACTCCATTACCCTAGTTTTGCTCTTGTTAATGTTCATCTTATATGCACCTTTCAGCACACTTTCCATTCCGTTCAATTGCTCTTCCAGGTCCTTTGCTGTATCTGACAGAATTACTATGTCGTCGGCAAAACGCAATGTTTTTAATTCTTCACCCTGAACTTTAATGTCTGTGAACGAGCCGGTAACGTTAGATTTGTTTCGACATGCACACGCTCTCAATGAGAGATGATGTGCTGCTGGCCTCATTATTATCTTTACGCTGTAGCAGTAGTAGTTGGTGTGCCGGGGCCGAGTGGCCGAGCGCATTGAGGCGCTATGCTCTGATGCGCGACGCCGTTCCCCGTCGGGGGTTCGAATCCCCCCTCGGGAATGGATGCTTGTGCTGTCTTTAGTATTAGTTTAGAGAGTATTTTTTAATATTAGAGACTGATGACCCCGCAGTTAAGTACCATAAGCTTAACAAACATTTGAACATTAGTTGTTGGTGTATTTAGGTGGTAGCAACGGTGCAGGTGAGGTGCAGATGTGAATCTGTGGAGATGTTAAGCAGAGCAGAACAAAATGTACACTGTCGAAGTGAATTAGTTTCATAAAGGTGAAAAGAATCTAGACAACAAAGGATCTATATTAAATAAACTTTAAATAACATCGATCATTTTGGACGAGAATGAACATGGTTACTGTTTTATGGCGCCTAATTTTCTTGAAATCTGGCTGACACAGATATTAAATAGGGGATATTTTACACTCCATTTTCTTCCACAAAGAAACCTTAACTGTTTTCAGTACAATAATTTGTCAGCCATGGGATACCACTCCCTTAAAAATTCAGTCAGATTTCATTGTTGATTTACCATCACCAACCAAGTTAGAGAAAAAATCGTAACGTAATCTACGAAGGTATTCGGCATATGCATGATCGTATGACTGCCATATCAGCGCCTGTAGTCATGCTTGGAGACTATACCAGAATGGGTCGACACCTTGCAACTCAGTATCGCTATAGCTATTGGTCTGTAAATGTAATCATTTTATGCAATCCACATGTTTTGTAGCAACAATAAATCTTGAGTGAACTGGAAAACTGTAAGATGGTGTATTAATTTTTATTTATAGTTTTTGTATGGACAAATGCAAAAATATTTATTATGTACTACGTAACAATAAAACGCATTATTATACCGTGTTCCATTCAGGCCAAAAAGAAAATATTGGCGTCATGTCCGCTAGTTTTGCATGCACATGTGTAAAGCACAGATGGAATGGCCGGCCGCGGTGGTCGAGCGGTCTGCGGCGCGCCAGTCACATTCTACACGGCCATTACTGTCGGGGGTTCTAATTCGCCCTCGGGCACGGATATTTGTGCCGTCCTTAGTATCAGCAAGTTCATAAATAGTTTGTAAGTTTAGGGACTGATGACCCTATAGTCCAATAAGCTCTACAAACATTTGATTTTTGAACAGGTGGAATGAGAGGAGGAACAGTACGAAACTACACTGGTCAAAACATTTACGGGATCAGTTGAGATCAGCAGAACGAATTGAAATGGTACGACGTCTAGCTGGCGGTTGTACGTAGTAGAGACAACGACATTACGACACCCGAGACAGTGGTAATAACAAAGATTTTGTAGAGGGGTTAGGTGTTGATTTGTGTTAATTCTACGAAATTCTAACAGTTGGATTCAGTTAGAGAAGTGACCAGGTAGAGCAGTGCAACAACAACGTGACTTACCTGAAGCTAAGACATGGAGAGACTAGGAAGGCTGGGAGCGCCGGCCGCGGTGGCTGAGGGGACTGAGGCGCTCCAGTCACGGTCTGCACGGCCACTAAGGTCGGGGGTTCGAATCCCCCCTCAGGGATGGATATTTGTGCCGTCCTTAGTTAGTTCATAAGTAGTTTGTAAGATAAGGGACTGATAATATCGTAGTTAAGTCCCATAAGCTATACAAACATTTGAACATTTACATCTACATCGGATACTCCGCAAATCACATTCAAAGTGCCTAGCAGAGGGTTCATCGAACCACCATTATACTATTTATCTCCCATTCCATTCTCGAATAGCGCGCGGAAGAAAGAACACCTGAATCTCTCCGTTCGAGGTCTGATTTCTCGTATTTTATTCTGATGATCATTTCTACCTATGCAAGTGGGAGTCAACAATACATTTTCTCATTCGGAGGAGAATGTTGGCGATTGGTGTTTCGAAAGTAGCCCACGCCGCAGTGATAAGCGCCGTTGTAATGATACCCATCCCAGATCCTGTATCATTTCCGAAACTCTGTCTCCCCTGTATCGTGACAATACAAAACGAGCTGCCCTTCTTTGGACTCTTTCGATGTCCTCCGTCAAACCCACCTGATAAGGATCCCACACTGGGCAGCAATACTCCAAAAATGGACGGACAAGCATAGTGTATGCAGTCTCTTTTTTAGTTCTGTTGCTTCTTTTAAGGGTTCTGCCAATAAAACGCAGTCTCTGGTCCGACTTTCCCACGACATTATCTACGTTTTCTCTCCAATTTAAGTCTGAAATAATAGTAATTCCTAGGTATTTTGTGGCGTTTACGTCCTTCATTTTTGATTGATTTATCTTGTAAACAAAGTTTAACGGATTTCTTTTCGTACTCATGTGGACGACTTCACACTTCTCATTATTTAGAGTCTATTGCCAATTTTTACAAGATACTGATATCTTATTCAGACCGTTCTGCAGTTGATTTTGATTTTCAGATGATTTTACTAGACGATAAATGACGGTGTCATCTACAAACAACCTAAGAGAGCTACTTAGATTTTCGCCTAAATCATTAATGTAAATAAGGAACAGCAGAGGACCAATAACACTACCCTGTGGAACGCCCGATATCACCTCTGTTTTAGTCGATGTCTTACCATTGATTACTACGAACTGTGTCCTCTCTGACAGGATATCCCCTATCCAATCGCAAATTTGGGGCGATATACCATAACCACGCAATTTGATTTGATGAGTCAAGATTTTGTTTTTAGCCGTACAATCGTCATTACTTCATCTGGAGAGAACTTGGAAGTAGGTATAACCATGGTTATGTGCAGGAAACATCAGGATATCATGGTGGTGCACAAATGGTGTGAGCAGGAGTATGGACCTCTATGTCTTTCACAATTGCCCTTTGACTGCTCAGAAGTATAGAGAAGAGATGCTTCGTCACCTTCGCTGACGGCATACGAAATAGTTTCCTTGTGGTGGACGATAACGCTTGTGCCCACAGAGATGCAATGGTGAACAGCATGCCGGAAGCTGAGGGAATTGAACGAATGGTGTGGCCAGCTTGTTCACCGAACTTAAAATCGATTGAGCATGTCTGGGGCGCTCTGAGCAGACGCATTTCATCAAGACCATCATCTCCCACGACGGCTGCAGAGCTGGATATTGCACTTATGGAAAAATGGCCAAATATCCCTCAAGAGCTAAATTATAACCTCCTACTGTCCATGCCATGCAGGTCGAGGTGATCATACAATATATTTATAGGGTAACTAGAATGGCTTTTTTTTATAGTAGCCCGATGGTGCCTCGATGTAAGTAAACGCCATGTAAATTTCAATAAATATCGTACTGTATCACACACAGATTACAACTGTAACAAATATCTGAGAAAAATACGTTATTTATTTTTTATTTATTCGTGTCAAAAGCTTTGCATACAAAAGGTCAAAGACGAGACTACAACTATGATACAAAACAAAAACTGATTATATATAAACAAATTACAAAACCATTAAATATAATCAGACCAAAAATTAGCAAGCTCGACGGCATTCTCCTCCAGCGTGCAGGTTCCTGGGCACTGAGGACAGCTGTACAGGTGCTTGCTGGTTTGTTCGGATCCACATTCGCAGAGAGTTGATTCAGCCCCCAGGTAGTTCCATCTGGCCATGTTTTCCTTTGTTCTACCCACACCACTTCTTAGTATGTTGAGAGACTACCACGTTTTCCACGACAGATTTTCGCCTGGGAGGAGGGCCTCCTGAGGTGGAATCCATGTTGCCATATCAGCATTTCTGGTTGTCCACAGGTTTTGTTGTGCCTTTGAGGGTGATGTGCTACAGTTGACAGTAGTTCTCATAAAACCCTTCCTGGATTTCAGCCGGCTTGAGGGAGTTTGGTGTCCATGTAGCGAGTGAGCAGCGTTTTGTTCTACTTTGCGTCTCTCTATATTTGCGGCAACTTCCCGTCTTATATCTGGTAGGGCTATCACCGCGAGGTTGTATAGTTTGTGAGTATGCGTTGCCCTCAGGCATCCTGTTGTTTTCTACAGGTCTCTTTTAGGGCAACATCCACATGCCTGGCATGGACAAATTCAAATGTTTGTATAGCTTATGTGACTTAACTACGGGGTCATCAGTCCCTGAACTTACAAACTACTTATGAACTAGCTAACATAAAGTACGGCACAAATATCCATGCCCGAGGGGGGGTTTCGAACCCCCAACCGTAGTGACCATGCAGACCGTGACTGGCGCGCCGCAGTCCCCTCGGCCACCACGGCCAGCTGGCATGTACAGATGTATACCAAACAGGGCAGGCGTATTCAGCAGCAAAGTGCACTTACCGTTGTTCTGAGTACTGTCAGTTGGGCACCCCATCCGAGTATATGTATATGATATCTCACGTAACCCCCTAGTGGTTTTGAGCAGCGTAGTATGACATTCAGTGCATTCCTTTGCATTGGGCGTCTCAGTGTGTGTTGCCCTCCGTGCCCCACAGCCTGTTACACAACTGTACGCGTATAATCTCTGGATTGTGGGAGTTTTCACGGGCCTTGAGGGCGGCCACTGGGCGGCAGAGAATTTTCCGCGGCTGGGTGAGCTCGCTAAGGTCGTGAGGCGTGACAAAGGAGCTGTCTACTGCGGCGCGTGTCTCTGCGGAAAGCGGCCGGCATTCTGCACGGAGAGGCAGCCGCCGCGATACGAACGAGCTGTGCCCCAGCCTGACATCCCATCGTCTCGCCTGTACCTCCTCTACTGCACAGTAGGGCTGTTGATATTTTTAAAAATATCGGGAATCTGAAATATCGATATTTAAAAAAAATGTTAATATCGGACCGATATACAGGGTGTTACAAAAAGGTACAGCCAAATTTCCAAGAAACATTCATCACACACAAAAAAAGAAAATATGTTATGTGGACATGTGTTCGGAAACGCTTAATGTCCATGTTAGAGCTCATTGTATTAATTCTCTTCAAATCACATTAATCATGGAATGGAAAGCCAGCCGCGGTGGCCGAGGGGACTGAGGCGCTCCAGTCACGGTCTGCATGGCCCGAAGGGCGGGGTTTTAGAATCCCCCCCTCGGGTATGGGTATTTGTGCTGTCCTTAGTCTTAGCTAGTTCATAAGTAGTTTGTAAGTTTAGGGACTGATGACCCCGTAGCTATGTCCCACAAGCTCTACAAACATTTGAAAATTTGATGCAATGGAAACACACAGCAACAGAACGTACCAGCGTGACTTCAAACACTTTGTTACAGGAAATGTTTAAAACGTCCTCCGTTAGCGAGGATACATGCATCCACACTCCGTCGCATGGAATCCCTGATGCGCTGATTCAGCCCTGGAGAATGGCGTATTGTATCACAGCTGTCCACGAGGAGTCTGTACATTTGGTACCGGGGTTGCGTAGACAAGAACTTTCTAATGCCCCCATATATGAAAGTTAAGAGGGTTGAGGTCAGGAGAGCGTGGAGGCCATGGAATTGCTCCGCCTCTACCAATCCATAGGTCACCGAATCTGTTGTTGAGAAGATGTATCATTTCCTATTTAAGTCGCTAATAGTAATTCCTAGATGCCTAGTTGAATTTACAGCCTTCAGATTTTACGGATTCATCTGGTAGACGATGTTTAACGGATTCGTTTTAGTATTCATGTGGATGACTTCACACGTTTTATTATTTAGAGTCAACTGACAATTTTCGCACCACTCAGATAAACTTTCTAATTCGTTCTGTTGTTGTGCTTGATCTTCAGATGACTTCAGCTGACTATAAATGACAGAATTACCCCCAAACAGCCTAACAAGGCTGCTCAGATTTTCTCCCAGTCCGTTTAAGAAGATAGGGAACAGCAGAGAACCCTGCGGGACGCGAGGTATCACCTCTGTTCCAGTCGTTGCCTTTCGATAAATTACTGCGAACGAATCCTCTCTGACAGGAAATCCCAAATACAATCACATATCCTAGACGAAATTCCAAAACAAAGCAAAATCGTTATCAGCTGGTTGAGAGATACGGTGTCAAAAGCCTTCTGAAAATCCAGAAATGTGGACTAAATTTGAGATCCTTCGCCGATAGTACTCATCACTTCCTGTGAGAAAAGTAGTAGATGTGCTTCACAAGAACGACATTTTATAAATCCGTGTTGACTTGGGGCAAAAAATTGTTCTGTTCGAAAAAATTCATAATTTTTGAACACTGGATGCTTTTCATAAACCTTGCAGCAGATCAGCGTCAGTGATATAGGTCCGTAAATTAGTGGGTTACGTTGAATATCGGTGTGACTTGTGCAACTTTCCAGTCTTTGGTTACAGATCACTCGTTGAGCAACCGCTTATGTATAACTGTTAGGTTTGGTGCTATCACATCAGCATACTCTGATACGAACCGGTGTATTAGGACTGTTACTTATATTTTCAGAGTTGTGTACTGCGTACCATTCTATTATTTGCTAAACGAGCGTTAGAAGCCAGCTTGAAATTTTGACTGATCCAATCTGCTGTTTCATTTTCTCTATCGGCAACACTTCCTGCATCCTTTGACACTTTGGGAACTCATCGCGTGATATCTAGTGGTCGGTTCCACATAAAACAGCAGTATTCGGAAAACTTCTGCAAGCACTTTTCACAATAGAACAAAAACTTGCGCAAGTTTGTCTCTGCTCGTTGCTTCCACAAGTTAATTTTGGGAACTTGCTGCAAGTACTTCCTGAGCAGTTTCCACTAGAATGCGCCGTGAGGAGGCAAGTGGAACTCTGCAGAGTCATGACTAAAAACAAAGCACCGCTACCGTTGCTGCATTGTCGCTACTAAGGAAAAATCGTTACGGAAAACAAACAAAAATGTTAGGCAAAGAAACGGACACAAAGGTGTACACATTTACGTTATAAAGACACACTGTTAAGTGAAATAAACTCAGATGATTCCTGCCAGATTATCCGAGCGAGGTGGCATAGTGGTAAGCATGCTAGCCTCGCATTCGGACATTCCATATTTGGATTTCCGTGATCTCCCTACAGCGCTTCGGGAATAGCTGATTTTTTCCCGATGTTTCTTTTATTACATAACTTGTTTTCCGTCTCTACGCTGTCGACGTTAAACTCTAATCTTTCTGTCTTGTGTCAGATTAAAAACTTTCTGAAAATGTCACATGCTACTTCGAACGTCTCCTGTCTTTTGTACAATCAGCATTAATTTGACTTAATTACTCCTAGATTACTCTGTGAAATAGCCGAGCGCTCTTTCTTTTTTCTTTCTATTTTCGTTTGTGTCATGTAAGGACCACGTACCAATTTCCATGTTTCCTCCTTTGTTGTTCTTTCTTTTTCCTGCGGTATTCTTTCATCTTTTCTCTACGTATCCTTTTCCTCTGCTCAGACATTGTGATTCTGACTTCTCCCTCCTGCCTTGGAATCCTGCCATTTTTAACACTTTCGTATTGAAAATATCTCGTTCTGTTGCATCTATTTCATTTATGTTGTTTCTTTTCAAATCTTTCCTAACTTTTTGAATCCATGCTTTTGTTGACTTCTTGTCCCACAGATATTTAAAAATCTGTTTAGTTAATCTGTTGCTGTTCATTCTGTACATGTGTCCAAATCTTCATGTTTTATTTACTTGCTCCCGTCCTCGAGCATGCGTGCCTATGTTGCCCTTAGGTTAGTTTAAGTAGTTTGTAAACCTAGAGACTGATAATCTCAGTAGTTAAGTCGCTTATATTTACCAACATTTAAACATTTTGAACTTCTAGATTTCTTGCAAAACAGTATTCTTTCATTTGAATTATTTAATAAAAGTTTATCATAGTTACGGGGCGATCTGTTCAGTTAAATTATTGTGGAAAACAGGCAAGATCGCTTATTTTCTTCATTCAGATGACCGTATGCATAACATAATATATTTAGTTACGTTACAATAAAACATATTACATCACCTGTTTTTTTCGTCCACGTCATCAGCTCCCCTGCAGTTAAATTTCTTAAGTTCTCATTGTTATATGACTCAGTTAACTTAATGTTACTGGAACTACAAATTGCAACTGTAAGTTTACTTAACTAATTTCATTCCATCAGAAAGAATTACAGTATCACTTCACAACATAGTTAATGCAGCTTACGTGACTGAAACTACAACTTATAACTTCAAGGTTTTACGCAAAATGCGGCCAATGTAAATTGTGTGTTCCGTCCACCTTCTAAAATTCGGGTACCGTTGGGATCCGTTAAGGATGATGTCGGTTTGCTCAAGGCGGGTGTCTGCCGTATCCCATGTAGCTGTGGCATGTCATATGTTGGTCTAACTAAAGGACTGTTGAGAACCGTTGTATTGAGCATAAACGCCACACATATTTACAACAGCCAAACAAATTTGCTGTGGCCGGACACTGTCTCGACACAGGTCACCCTATGGAATACAACAAAACGAAAATTCTGGCATGCACTTCCAACTACTGGGACTGTATTATCAACGAAGCAATAGAAATAAAACTAGGTGACAACTTTAGGAATAGGGATGGAGGGTTCTGCTTAAATTCCGCTTGGGATCCTGCTCTCTCACTTGTCAAAAAACAGAGGGACAAGACTAATCCGACCTCATCCGTTGAGAACTGATGTTTATTATCGATATTCTGACCGGTTTCATCTTTGGTCGTGTCGGCGTTGTGTGCTTGTTTGCTCGGTGTGTTTTGTCTTTCCTGTTTACTCATTAAAAACCGAGGTTTTAAAGATCGCTGCACATTGCTTCCTCACTGCAGTTTCGCCTTGAAAATGGCAGGGTGGTCTCCTGCCGAAATATTGGCCGTCGTCGATTTTGGTGTACCTGGCAGCCTAACCGTAAGTTTTTCGAACATAAACACGTTCTTTCTCGACCTACGTTGACAGGATTCCAAAACCTCGGACCTCTGAACCATCAGAAAACGTAAATAAGCTTTCCTATAGTTTCATCTAGCATACCGGTTAACTTCAATGTAGGTGAGGCAGTCAGATTTGCTCCTTTAATTCAATACCCGTCGTAGGAAAATTATAGGGCGTTTGTATTATATGGACGTCTCCGATTCCAAAAAAAAGGAGAGTATTAGTATTACTAGCATGATACAAATTGCGCCTGAAAAGTTCGATTAGTGCTCCCGTATTACACAATACTGCGCTGCCGAGAATGAGGTGCCGGCGCATACACATTGACATGTTGCAAGGTATACCGAATAAATTAAATAAATAAATTATTTTAATTGAAATTTACAAGGTATCCCGAAGATTAATGTTGAATGGTAATTGATCAAAACTAGGTGACAAAATTATGAATAGGGATCGAGGGGCCGCGGTGGAGTAGCCGAGCGGTCTAAAGCGTCTCGCTGCGGAGCGCGCGGTTGCTCGTCGTGGAGGTTCGAGTCCTCCCTGGGGCATGGGTGTGTGTGTTTGTCCGTAGGTTAGTTTACCTAGGTTTAAGTGGTTTGTAAGCTAAGGACTGATGACCACGCAGTTTGGTCCGACAGATTTACAAACATTTGAACATTTGAACATTTTAGGGATCGAGGGTTCTGCTTAAATTACGCTTGCGATCCTGCTCTCTCACTTGTCAAAAAGCAGAGAAACAAAACTAATCCGACCTCATCCGTCGAGAACTGATGTTTATTATGAATATTCTGACCGGTTTGGTCGTGTCGGCGCTGTGTGCTTGCTTGCTCGGTGTGTGTTGTCTTTCCTGTATACTCATTGAAAACCGAGGTTTTAAAGATCATTGCACATTGCTTCCTCACTGCAGTTTAGCCTTGAAAATGGCAGGGTGGTCTCCTGCCGAGATATCGGCCGTCGTCGATTTTGACACCTGGCAGCATACCTGTAAGTTTTTCCAAGTTGTTATTCGCCAGGAGAAATTAAGAAATCACAGCGTGTTTATGGCTTACACAAGTGCAGCAAAACCTTTTGTGGAGTGTGCAGTAGCGCGGAGCCCACCATGAGAGATAGCCGGCGCATGAGTAACCGGTCTCGGCGCGACCTTGGCCTTGATGCTGGGCTGGCGGTGGTCGTGTGGTGGTCGTGGGCCGGCAGCCACTGTGGTCGTGCGCTGTGGTCGCGGCGCCACGCGCCACTGCCGACCGTGCAAGGACTGCCCCGTCTCCAGGAGACACACTCACACTTTGCCGCCCCACCCCAGCTTTTTCAGCGGAGACCGAAACCGTGTTCCGCTGACTGATCGCGATTATTAGGCACAGACAGACAATGCGAATGCAATTTACACTCACGTCCTGCACAAATACTGCCCAGACCATGATCAGACAGACAGTGGCGCAATAGCGAGAGAAACTGCTAGCACAAACAGATGTTGACATCGGATGTAGCTTTGTCAGGAAGCTCTTTCTGAAGATTCTTTTCATTTTATATATCTCATAGTGGCAGAAAGCTGTAAGGCGCCTTGTTGCGGAACTTGCAGTTGCTCGCAGTCTGACGTTAGAGATTTCCCTTGGACATGTGTGTGTGTGTTTGTTTATGTGTGTGTGAGTGTGTGTGTGAGTATGTGTGTATTGTCCTTAGGTTAGTTTAAGGTAGTTAAGTCAGGGCTTCCAAACGTGTGGTCCGCGGACTCCTTAGGATTCTGCCGATTCTTTCAGTGGGGTCCTCGGTCACTTTTCACAATAACTCTTAAAGAAATGAGTCACATCTTGTAATATATAAAGCAGAGTGTCCGTATGTTTGTACGTGTTACATACAAAACTACAGTTTTGTTCCAATCTCTATGAAATTTTGCACGCGTAAGCTTCAATCCATGAGGTCGGTCGCCGTAAGCATAAGAATCACGTACGATACATAGTTCAGAAGATATGACGTCATAAACAATGAGATGCCCGAAAAACTGCTGCACTAATAGACAATGCTGCTCATTTTCTCCTAAACTACTGGATCGATTTCAACCAAATTTGGTACACATATTCCTTACGTGAGACAAAAATTGATGTAGGAGTAAGAACTAAATACGACACATGGTTCAGAAGATATAACGCCATAAACGATAGCAGTTGCAAGAAGCTGAAACGAGATATGACGTCAAAAACAATGAGATGCCAGAAAAACTGCTGCACTAATAGACAATGCTGCTCATTTTCTCCTAAACTACTGGATCGATTTCAACCAAATTTGGTACACATATTCCTTACGTGAGACAAAAATTGATGTGGGGTACGAACTAAATGTGACACATGGTTCAGAAGATATAACGCCATAAACAATAGCAGTTGCAAGAAGCTGCCACATAATGCGACGAGACTTTAGAAATACACTATATGAGTATGACAGTACTTAGCGATTTGTAACAGACTTTAAACATAATTTCAAACCTTTATGTAATTTTTTCTCACTGACAACCACATCAAAATATTGAAAGGTAAAAATTTGCTCGCTTACTACTTTTCCACTGTTCATGGACTACAACTACTGCATTTCGGTATCACGTTGCAATTTATAATTTGTACACTACAAATTGTAGCCGCAGAAAATTTAACAGATAATATACACACATACAACTGAATGTACATTCGAAATTGTATCATAGTACGACGTAGTTCATGAGATATGAGCACATAAACAGTAACGTTTATGGAAAATCGCCCCATCACACACCAAGATTTAATATATTACTGCTTTACTACTAACTGTATTCCCAACGCATTTTACAGACATACAGCACTTATACAAATGAATATATAACTGAAAAATTATACAATTTTACAACATGTAACTCAATAAATATCAGATAGTACTCATTTTATGTCAACTGCGCTTATAAGTTTGTACAGTATGTAAGACAGCCTTATTTCTTATTTATTCTCCGATAAATATAGCATGTTTTAGGAAAAAAGGAGATGGACAGAGAGAGAAGGTATAGGATAAGTACTAACTAAAGACAGGAACAAATAAATAAATACCCGGACAAAGCCGGGTTTTCAGCTAGTTATATATAAAACAGAGTGTCCGTATGGCTGTGTGTTTCTGTGTTTGTATGTACGTATTGTACACAAATCTACAGTTTTCATCCAATATTTAAGAAATTTTGCACACGTAAGCTTCAATCCACGAGAACAGTCGCCGTAAGGGTTAGGACCACGTACAACAGTGTTCACGAGATATGACGTCATAAACAATGAGATGCGGCAACATCTTCTGCATCAAACGACAGTTTTCCACATTTCCTCCTAAATCACTGGACCCATTTCAACCAAATTTGGTGCACTTATTCCTTACCGTGAAGTAACAATGCTGTCATCTGAGAATACGAACGGCACCCTACATCCTTTTGAATCTACTAACTGTATTCGTACCTCGGTCTCCCTCTACGATTCTTACGTCACATACTTCCTTCTGAGTTGATGATTCCTTAACGACTCAGAATGTGTCCCATCAACCTATCCCTTCTCTTATTGAGGATATGCCAGAAACTCCTTTCCTCCACAATTCTGTTGAGCACCTTCTCATTAGTTACGTGATCTTCCTATCTAATCTTCATCATTCGTCTGTAGCACCACATTTCAAAAGCTACTATCATCTTTTTTTGTCTGAACTCCTTATCATCCACATTTCATCCCATACAATGCTACACTCCGAACAAATGCTTTCAGACAGGACTTCCTAACATTTAAACTAATATTGGATGTCAACAAATTTCGCTTCTTCAGAAACGCTTTTCTTCCCATTGCCATTATGCATTTTATATCGTCTTTACTCCGGCCATCAGAAGTTATCTTGCTACTCAAATAACAAAACTCATCTAATTCTTTTATCGTCTCATTATCTAATCAAATTCTTTAAGTATCTGATTTTCTGACACTACATTCCATTATCCTCATTTTACTGTTGTTAAGGTTCATCTTATATCTTCCTTTGAAGATATTGTCCATTCCATTTAATTCCTCTTCAGGGTCTCTGATTACCATGTCATCAGCAAACCGCAAGGTTTGTATTCCCTCTCTCTGGACTTAAATTCCCTCTCGAAATTTCTCCCTGCATTTTTTCACAGCTTGCTCAATGTACAGATTGAACAACATTGGGGAAACAGGTCTGTCTTACTCCCTTCCCAACCACTGTGACCCTTTCACGCCCTTCGAATAATTGCTGTTCGGTTTGTGTACAAGTTGAATATAACTCTTCGCTCCTTATACTTTACCTCTGCTACCTTCAGAATTTGGAAGAGTGTATTCCAGTCAACATTGCCAAAAGACTTCTCCAAATCCATAACTGCTCAAAACGTAGGTTTACCTTTCCTTAACCTATTCTCTAAGATAATTCGTAATGTGAGTATTGCCTCGAGTGTTCCTACATTTCTCCTAAATCCAAACTGATCTTCAAATGTTCAAATGTTTGTATAGTCTATGGGACTTAACTACGGGGTCATCAGTCCCTAAACTTACAAACTACTTATGAACAACTTACGAACTAGGACGGCACAAATATCCATGCCCGAGGGGGGATTCGAACCCCCGACCGTAGTGCCGTAGTGGCCGTGCGGACCGTGACTGGAGCGCCTTAGTCCCCTCGGCCACCGCGGCCGGCCAAACTGATCTTCCCCAAGGTCGGATTCCACCAGTTTTTCCATTCGTCTGTAAATAATTCGTTGGTAGTATCTCGTTGAAAAATGCCACTGCCATTGTGAAACGTGAATGTCACGATGTGATATACGTGGTGCACAACAAGTGTACGATATTTCTTGGTCATCATCGTGCGTCGCACGAGCTCCTCATAAATGCTTCTCAGAAGGTAACTGTGCCGTTGCCAATACCTCCCTTCCTGCAATAAAGGTATCTAGGAGCTGGAAGACAACGAATTCGCACTCTCCCATCGACAAAGAAGGTATCAGGATTCATCAGACCATGCAATGCTCTACCACTGCAACAACTTCCAGTGACGACGATCAGGCATCTAGTTGCCGGTACCGTGGTGTTTACATTGGCAAATGCATGGTTCGTTGGCTATGGAAGCACATCGTTAGGAATGTTCAGTGATCTGTGCGTTCAGACGAACTTGTACTCTGTCCATTAGTGATGTCTAATATTCGTTTCACCGACGTTGACTGCCTGTCCTGTTACTCCAGTCTGTACAGCCTACGACATTCGATCGTGTGTGTTCAGATACACCTGTACTCTGCCCACCATTAAAGTCTGGAGCTAGTTCCTCCACTGCTCGCCGCCTGTCCTGTTCCACCAGTCTGCCAACCTACGACGTCCGGCATCTGTAATTAGGGGTGAAGTGTAAGGTGTATGACATATGTGTGCTGTTACAGAAGAACTTCCTCTTCCCTTTCACTATTTTCGTATCTCGTTTCTTCGCATTGCATGACTCCCTGGTTACTTCTTGCATACGTTTGTCCCCTGATTGTCCTATTTCGTTAACTACAATAGAGTCCCCTTCTTTATCGCACATTTTGTTCTCGCTCACAAATTGGGTTTACTGGCTAATAACCTCGCCCTGTTCCTAGTTAACATTTATTTCCTGACTAACAGTGTGTATTTTACACGGTCAGTTTTCTATGAACAAATTCCATCCAGAAAACAAATCTTCATACAAGTGACCAATAACCTGTATAAATTGAATTCTACGGAAAAAATATCCTAACTGCAAGTATTCTAACAAGAAGAATGTTCTCACAAATTTCACACCAATAACTAAAACCCATCCAAAATATTCACTGCGACACTGTTCACAATGCTGTTCGTCAATACTGAAGTGATGCAGAAGTCACCCAAATTAATGAATACAATGGCACAGAAGTCACTAATCAGCACACATACAGTGACAAAGAAATCACACATGAACAAATCCTGAAAAAAATAATTATCAGTGACTACGCACTTTATGACACCCTATTCTCAGTTTACAAAATCTACGTATTTTTGAAGCCCAAAAATTTACACAAGGATAACTGTCATACCTGTCCCATCACAAAATTCCACATAACGAGATCCTGGCAAGGTCGCCAAATGTAAGGTGTAGGAAACTATGGGTCACATGAAAGAACAACTTCTTCTTCGCTTTGACTATTTTCGTATCTCGTTTCTTCGCATTGCGTGACTCACTGAACAGATTCCTTGACTACTTATTGCATACGTTTGTCCCCTGATTGTCCTATTTCATTAACTACAATAGATTCCCCTTCTTTATCGCACATTTTGTTCACAAAATTAGGCTTACTGGTTGATAATTTTGCGCTATTCCTAGGTAACATTTATTATCTGACCAACAGCGCGTGTTTTACACAGCTAGTTTGCCATGAACAAATTTCATCCAGCATACAAATCTTTATACACGTGGCCAGTGACGTTTATAAATATGAATAGTTCCGAAAAAATGTCGGAACTGCAAGCGTTCTCTCCCCCCCCCCCCAAAAAAAAGTTCTCGTAAGTTTCACTTTATTAAATATAACCCATCAAAATATTCACTATGGCGCTGTTCACAACGTTGTTCGTCAACGCTGAAGGAGAAGTCACCTAAATACATGAATACACCGACACAGAAGTCATTAATTACCACAAATACAGCGACACAGAAATCACACATGAACACACAAATCCTGAAAAAATAATTACTAATTATGACTATGGGCTGCATGGCATCCTATTCACCTTTATTTTTATTAGCTAGTAATAAAATTGGGTGATAAAAATAAAAGGAGTCTTGCATAACGCAGATTCCTTCACCAATCTATCATAGCAAGCACGGAAGCAACAAGAGCTGCACCATCACAAGATGATCAGCCAGTGATATGGTTTCGTTTATACTCTCCCAACTCTCAGTTGACAGCAAGGAAACGTCAATGTCCCACAGCTCATCAGCGTTTTCCAACTTTATGGTGCGCTGGATATTAGTGAACTAAATCGAGTGACCTTCAAATATAGCAAGACAGCGAAGAACTACGAAAATGACAAAAAATTTTGTTCTGCCTTACTGACTCATTTCCTCCGACGAGACCGTTGAGACATTTTAAGTGTATTCTCTGTATTTTCTGGACGGGGAGTGGTGTGAACACTGTGTAATATTGCACAGCTGGTCTGAAAAACACACAGCTTTGCGGCAAACTGTTTCCCTTCAGCCTCATTTAAATGAATAGCTGTTCAGTAATGATATTTTCTGTACTCCGTTATCTATTACTATTTTATAATATTAGTTAGGAAGTACTTTTTAGACACGTACAGGCGTTTGGCTTGGCTTCTTAGGCGACCTTAAAAGTCATATAAATGACGTGCGTCTTACACATATATTATTTACACAGAAGATATAAAATGCACAAACATAGTGATGTATAGTGCGTTCTGTCGCGCAGAAATAGTTTCATTGACGAAACTAAGCAACGAAACTCTTTTGTGGGGGATACAAGTAAGAACTAAATAAAAATAAAGTTGAATTCACAACTTCAATTTAGTATGTGTAACTAACACTTCAGAGAGGGTAAAAGAATAGTGCGTTTGGTCATGAAGGACTATGTTACAATCTTATGTCATATATTTGTTGATTTCCAATAGTGTCATCTTTATTGTTTTCATAATAGGATGTAAAAATACTCATTTACGTCATAAGAGTGGTTTTTCGTTACAAAAATTATATGCAAAGGTCGAATCTTTCATTCTTAATCTCCAGCTTTTCTGCTTGAATGTGATTTTATTCCCATCACTCTGTTATAAGTATTGCAATTTGTCTTTAACTGACAATTTAATTTAATTTCCATATTTCAGTGACGTGTTTTGCTAAAGGTAACTGGAACTTGAAGAACTGCATATTAGCCTTCAGCTGAACGAACTAAATTTCGAACACAATACTTTATTCACCGGTCAAGCACAGTCGACTGTTAACAGTCGCAGCGGTGTGTTATCAAGAAAATGAATTAAATTTCACTGTGTCAGGATAAGAAGTTCATCTTTCCTTTATATGAACATATTGCTTTACGTACGGCAATACTATGATGTTTTAACGCGAAGCTTCGTTGTGACCTTTACTAGTTCGTTTAAACATGCTTTGTATTTGAGCTAAATTTTTCGTAACAGTTAAATTGAATACGGACATTGCATAACCATGTTAAGAGAAAGAACATGTTACATACGGTTAAAGCTAACTTTTGTTAACGGAAAACAGTCAAACGTATGAAGATACATGTTATTGTCAGGTCTGGTGGTCTCTGGATAAAGCACTCGACTGGAAACCGAAGGGTCGCGGTTTCGAAACCCGGAATTTTTCAGTCTTCGTTTTAATGCAGCCATCATCTCTCAACGGTGCGAGGAGTGGCCAGAAACGACACTTGGTTCGGATTCCACGTTAAACTGTAGGTTTCCTTTCCCCGGTTGAATAATTGCGGTAGGTTAAGGACACGCAAGTCGCCGAAGTGGCGTCTAATTGATAGACTTTCACCAGGCCACTGAGCCACACGAACTTATTATTAAATTATTAATGTTATCCGCAACAAATATCACTTTTGTAACGACCATACTTCTATAGAAAAGCCTAAATTGAATGAAATTGGTAACAGATTAATAAAATCTGAAAATCAATGCAACTCATTACAGTATGTGTCAAAGCTTACTCTAGCTTTCGTACGAAGACTAAAACAAAACATTTCCAACAAACGAATAATTATTACGTCAGAACTGTAACGACAGCGTAGTTAAGACACTTCATCCGTATTTTAAATAATGTTTACTGTAGTTACACATATGAGTACCCCCTCGTTTAATGGATTGAAATATGGCGGCAAGACTTCAGTGACACCAGAGAGACTGTATACGACATTACCAGTCAAGTGATCAAATGTACCCGCACAACTGCCTGAAAATGATTTAACAAGTTCATGGCGCCCTTCATTGGTAATGCCAGGATTCAATATGGTGTTGGCACACTCTTACCCTTGACGGCAGCTTCCACTCTTGCAAGTACGCATCAGTCAGGTGATGGAAGGTTTTGTTGGGGAATTGCAGATCGCCGGCCGCGGTGGTCGAGGGGACTGAGCCGTTCCAGTCACGGTCTGCACGGCCACTACGGTCGGGGGTTCGAATCCCCCCTCGGGCATTGGTATTTGTGCCGTCCTTAGTATTAGCTAGTTTGTAAGTAGTTTGTAAGTTTAGGGACTGATGACCCCGTAGTTAAGTCCCATAAGCTACACAAACATTTGAACATTTGAATTGCATATCATTCTTCATGGAGGCTGCACTGAGGAAAGATATCGATATTAGACTTGCGCATAATAGTTCGCGATCGGGAGCCCTCACTTTAGCTTTTAGTTCGTCCGCTGCCAGTGACAGCTGAGCGGCGTGGTCTGCGCATGCAGGTGGAGAGAGAAGTTCCCCCACCTAGCTGCTTCATGCGCTTGCTGCTTCAGCCGCTAATGATATCACGCAAACCAAAAGAAACAGTTTGTGGATAATTTCTTGCGTTGATCTCTATATCTTGTCATTATGGAATTTATTATTCAGATATTGCAGAGTGCAGAATACTTCAAAACAGAAATTTTGTAGCACTGAAATATGTAATCTAGCAGGTAGACGCTTACCTCGAAATGGCTCTCATCAGCAGAAGGCAAACAAGTGATTTTAATTCTACTGGGGGCCTCTCGCTATTGCCCGTTGGTCTTCGGAGAAGAATCCAACGAACTAAGAAGCGAGATACGTTTGGCATAATAGTTCGCATATTTTAGTTCGCGACCGATCGCGCATATTTTAGTTCGCGACCGATCGCGCATATTTTAGTCCGCGCCCGGTAGCTCTCCTTTTCGTTCGTAGCTCGGCCGCGAAGTAGGTCGCTCTTTTTAGTTCGTCCGCTCTTTTTGGCTTTTGCTACCTCTACTAAAAGAGCTCTTTCTTTTGTTATGACAGCTTTTTTATATAATGATGTGTTACACAAGCGTGTGATATTACCCGTATTTTTGGGAAATTAGACATCAAATACTTAAGCAAATAAACCAGTTACTCGAATGGGTGATACAATGGTATTCAACTACTTTGCATACAGGGTTGTCTTTACACTATGGAATGGAGGTTATATTTAGACACTGCTGAATACCTTAGAAAAGAAAATTTGTGGCAGTGAACTATGAAACTACAGCAGAGCTGCATCTCAGCTCGAAATGACAGTAACTGTCAGACGGGAATCACGCGATTCTGCGCGCTCTCGCGTCCTCTCGCTGTTCCCCGTCAGTCTTCGGAAAAGGAGCGGACGAACTAAGAGGCGAGGGAGCTGCGAACTAGTTCGCGTAGTTCGCCTGTGGGAGCGCCCTTCCGAACTAGGTCGTTCGCGAACTACCCAAGACTAATCGATATAGGTTGGTGAGCACTGGCTCGAAGTCGGCGTTCCAAAACATCCCAAAGAATTTCTATAGGATTCAAGGCAGGACTCTGTGCAGGCCAGCCCATTATACGGATGTTATTCCCGTGTAACCAGTCAGCCACAGGGCGTATATTCCGAACAGGTGCTTGATCTTGTTGAAAAATGTAATCGCCATCCCCGAATAGCTCTTCAACAGTGGAAAGCAAAAACGTGCTAAAATATCAATAAGGCCCTGTGTTGTGACAGTGCCATACAAAACAACAAGGGTTGCAAGCCCCCTCCATGAAAAAGACGACCGCACACTGACACCACCGCCTCCGAATTTTACTGTTGGCACTACACATGCTGGCGGATGACGTTCAATTGGCATTCGCCATACTCACACTCTGTCATCGGATCGCCATATCGTGTACCGTGATTCGTCAATCCACACAACGTTTCACCACTGTTCAATCGTCCAATGTTTACGCCCATTACACCGAGCGAGGCGTCGTTTGGCATTGACATGCGTGATGTGTGGCTTATTGGCAGCCGCTCGACCTTGAAATCGAAGTTTTCTTACCTCCAACCTAACTGCCATAGTACTTGCAGTTACAGTTTTTAATTCCCGTGATGGTCTGGTTAGCTGCCTGTTCGACCTTCTTCAACTGTCGGCGGTATCTGTCAGTCAACAGAAGTGGTCGTTCTGTGCGCTTTCGTTCTGTACGTTTCCCTCCGCGTTTCCACTTCACTGTCACATCAGAAACAGTGGACCTAGGGATGTTTCTGAGTATGTAAAACGCGCATAGACTCCTGACACAAGTGACATCAAATCACCTGGCCGTGTTCGAAGCCCGTGAGTCCAACGGAGCACCCTATTCTGCAATATCACGATGTCTGATGACTGCTGAAGTCGCTGATGCGGAGTTCCTGGCAGTAGGTGGCAACACGATGCACCTCATATCAAAACGTGAGTTTGTGGGGTGGCCAGGCACTTTTGATCACATAGTGTATGTGGTAGCATAGATCGATGTGTGAGTGTCACAGACGTGCTTCGGGAAATCAAACGGAAAGCGTTGGAAGGAAGGTAACGTTATTTCCAATAAACAGTGTCAACTAAATTTAGAGGGACGGCATTAGAAGCCGCCTGCCGCCAACTTACAATTCTCGCAAAGAGCACAGAGATACGATAAGATAAATTAGGGCTCGTGCATAGGTTATCAGGCACTGGTATTCCCCTCGCTGTATTTCGCTATTGCTGATACGGGGTACCGTCCGCCATGCACCTTACGCAGGGTTGCGGAGTATATTGATTAGTGGCGGCTGGTGTTTCAGATGACCGGGGGTTCACTTCTTTCAGTGTCTCCCCCCTCCCCCCGATCGGTGCGTCGATGTTTCGGTGCCCTCACCCCTTTAGATATATTTTCGTTACGAGAAGAATTCTTACTTCGGCTTGTTTGCACTTGGTTCAATCTGAGCTGAGGCGTGGGCCTACCAACCTTTGTTATTTCAGCTGGGTAAAAGATACTGAACGTTGTTCATTTTTCTTTAATAATAAAAACCAATAATATATGAATGTGCACATGAACACTAAAACAGGGTAATTAACTGATTAAAATGTTAAGTGACTGTTACGATGAAAAGACAAGTTACCTTCGGGTCACGTGACACTCTAAGCAGGACCTCCTCTTAACCTTATGCATGCGCAAAGGCTGCTCTTCCCCACATCTTTTCATACGTTAAATATTTGTTAAAACGAAGAGTGTAAATGTCATTTATTCTCAAAAACGCGACACATTTGGTAAACGTCCAAAGTATATTTGGAAAGTAACAATACAAAAGTCATTGTTGTTCCCCCATCTGTTTAAAAGAAGATTGGGTTTAAAAAAAAATTGCTTATAGTCGGTCTCGAACCACTACCTTTGACAGGCACATAGCGATGCCGCTAATCACACGGCTAGTCTTGCTAGGTGGAGACTACTGACTTCATTATTATTCCTGATCGTATCTTCTGAAGGAAGGAAGGAAAGAAGCTTAGGGTTTAACGACCGGTCGACAGCTTGGTCATTAGAGACGGAGCACACGCTCGGAGTTCCGGCTAAGGATGGGGAAGGAAATGGGCCGTGTCCTTTGAAAGGAACCATCCCGTGACATGCCTAGAGTGATTTCGGGAATTCACAGAGAACCTAAATCTGGATGGCCGGGGGTGGATTTGAACCACCGTCCTCCCCAATGCGAGTCCAGTGCGTTACCACTGCGCCAGCTCGCTCGGTTCTTCTTTTACAGTTGATGCGTCTTTATAGTTATAAGATATTTTACCAAATATGTCGTGTTTCTGATGCATCTTCAATGTGCCAAAAACAAGTATAAAGGAAGAGTATAGTCTTCAGGCAGAATTTGCTCACGTGCAAGGCGAGGTGCGCAGTAGCTCCATTGTCTCGCTTCGGGACCATTCGTGTGTAACCGCCAGAGCTCGCGTAGCCAGTTCCAATGCCAATGTTGAAAGCGGCGTTTCCCCTCGCCCCACCCTGCCTCCAGGGGGTTCAGAAGAGAATTTAAACCTCAGCCGCGCATGCGCATTGCAACACAGCGGCCGCTGTAGTTTGTAAATCTATCGGACCAAACTGCGTGGACATCAGTCCGTAGCTTACGAAGTACTTAAACTAAGGTAAACCAACTCAAGGACAACACACACCCCCATGTCCCATGGAGGACTCGCCTCCAACGGCGAGGAACCGCGTGCTGCGCAGTGAGGCGCCTTAGACCGCTCGGCTACTCCAAAGAGGCGCAGCGGCATATATTAAGTGGCCGCGCTATGACTCGTATACGAGCTGTCTCCGTGACGTAAAACGTTTCTCAGGTGATAAAAATACTTTGAAATGTATATAATCTGTATCCACCCAACTTTCACTCCCATACAACAAAGTTGAGCGACAGAAAGAGCGGTGCACTGCTAACTTAGTCTTGGTACTGACTTCCTTCTTGCAGAAGAGAGTAGATCTTAGCTGAAAACTCACTGCATTAGCTTTGCTGCACCTCGATTCCAGTTCTTACACTATGTTGCCATCCTGTGAGAAAATACATCCCAGGTACTTGAAACTGTCTACCTGTTCTAAATTTGTTCCTCCTATTTGGCACTCAATCTGTTTAAATCTGTTTCCCACAGACATTACTTTCGTTTTGGAAATGCTGATCTTCATATCATAATCTCTGATCGAGCTCTGAAATATTTGTTTGCAATCTTTCAATCGAATCCGCCATTACAACTAAGTCATCCGCATATCCTAGACTGCTTATTTTGATTTCACCTATTTTAATCCCGCCCTGCCAGTCTACTGTTTTCAACTTATGATCCATGAATAATATGAACAACAGTGGTGACAGGCTACAGCCGTGTCTCCTTGTCTTACCCCTGAAGCTACCCTGATCTATGAGCTTAATTTGCCATCTACTCTAACTGCTGCCTGACTATGTAAAACCCTTTAATTGCCTGCAGAAGTTTGCCTCCTATACCATAATCTTGTAGAACTGACAGTAGCTTCGTCCTAAGAATACGGTCATAAGCCTTTTCTAGATCTATGAAGCATACGAGGCGCGTCCGGAAAGTAAGTTCCGTTTGGTAATAAAATGAAATTGTACACAGATACAGAAGAAATTTTTATTACACAAAATTCTACAACTCTTAAACTACTTTTCCACATAACTGCCGAAATTTTGCAGGCATTTGTCATAGCGTGGCACCAGGTTTTTTTAAACCTTTTTCATAGAAATCTGCCGCCTGTGTCTTCAACCAGTTGGGAATAGTGACATTTGGGGGACGTCCATAGCGAGAGCACTAATTGTAAACCTACGGTTTTCCTGGATCTTATCAATCGCGTGAACCAGTTCTTCTGTAACCAAACGTGGACGCCCACTTCGTTCTTCATCGTGCACATCCCTACGCCCTCCTTTGAACTGTCGGACCCATCTTCTCACCATCGAATCCGTAAACATCGCAAATTTGCCGATAAATTTCACTTGGTTTCACTTTCCTCGCATTCAGAAACCGAATCACCGACCTGATTTCACAGGCGGCGGGATTTTCAATCAACGCCGACATTTCAAACAAGCACAACATCTCGCTGGTGAGCGCGCGGTTGCACGCCGTGGAGGTTCGAGTCCTCCCTGGGGCATGGGTGTGTGTGTGTTTGTCCGTAGGTTAGTGTACCTAGGTTTAAGTTGTTTGTAAGCTACGGACTGATGACCACGCAGTTTGGTCCGATAGATTTACAAACAACAAACAAGCACAACAAAGCGTACGTAACTGACAGCTTTCTCCAAATGGCGCACGTTCTTCTCCTTGATACACATCGTCTACAGCGCATGTGCGGAACTGCAATCGCAGCGCTGCAGCGGAGATAAATTGAAACGGAACTTACTTTCTGGACGCGCCTCGTACAATTCCCTGTTCCACTCACAGCACGTTTCCATTACCTGTTGTAAGCTAAAGATCTGGTCCTGACAGCCTCTAAGAGGCCTAAACCCAAACTGATTTTCATCTAACTTGTGATCAATTAATACTCGCACTCTCCTTTCAACAATTCACAAAATGTTCAAACGTTTGTAGGACTTATGGGACTTAACTACGGAGTCATCAGTCCCTAAGCTTACAAACGATTTATGAACTAGCTTACACTAAGGACGGCACAAATATCCATGCCCGAGGGGGGTATGAACAACAGTGGTGACAGGTTACAGCCTTGTCTTACCACTGAAGGCACCCTGACCCATGAGCTTAATTTGCCATCTACTCTAACTGCTGCCTGACAGTCTACGTAAAGCCCTTTGCCTGCAGAAGTTTGCCTCCTATACCGTAATATTGTAGAACTGACAGTAGCTTCCTCCTAGGAACACGGTCATAAGACTTTTTTAGATTTGTAAAACATAGATACAATTCCCCGTTCCACTCATAGCACTTTTCCATTACCTGCCGTAAGCTAAAGATCTGGTCCTGACAGCCTCTAAGAGGCCTAAACCCATAATGATTGTCATCTAACTTTTCCTCAATTAATCTCGCACTCTCCTTTCAACTATCCTGGAGGAGCTGTTTTCTGAGGGTTCACTGAACCAGTGAACACATAGGACGCGCCGCCACTGATGTAGACGTAATGACCACGATGTGGACGGTACGTTAAACCCTATCTTCCTTCGTTACTTTTACGTAGTGAGCAAAGGGAGGTGTGCAGTGAGGTTGTACGGCGGCTGCAGGTGCCGCTAGCTGCTTGACCGCGAGTGGCTGACCATTGGTCGCTGGCTGCTGAGTATGGCGCGGTGTTTCCTGTGGCGGCTGCGGAAGCGGCGGCAAGGCCACAGGAAGGCCAGCGCGCGGTGGCTGCCGTGGCGTGGCGGCCAGGGGCACGGCCAAGCCACCGTCCTACTGCTCTGCTGCCGGCTCTCTCCCAGCAATGCACAGTGACTCACAGGCTCTCAAACAGCTACTCACTGGCCATGCCTCACTGCAGTTCGCAGAACCCTTCCAACACTCCAACTGCTCCACGATAAATCAGTCAAACCTTAAGGTCGTAAATTCTACCAAATACCTAGAAGTTACAATTACGAACAACTTTGACTGGAGAGAACACACAGAAAATATTGTGGGGAAGGCGAAGCAAAGGTTACGTTTCATCTGCAGAACGCTTCGAAGATGCACCAGCTCCACCAAAGAGACTGCCACATCACACTTGTCCGTCCTCTCCTGGAGTACTGTTGCCCCTTGTGGGACCCTCATCAGGTGGGACTGACGGAAGATATTGAGAAGATTCAGAGAAGGGCAGCTCGTTTTGTTTTATCACGTTACGGGGGGGAAAGCGTCACGGAAATGTTGCACGAATTGGGGTGGAAATCATTAAAAGAAAGACGTTATTCATTGCGGCGTGATCTGTTTGCGAAGTTTCTATCACCGACTTTTACTTCTGAATGTGAAAATATTTTGCTAGTACTTACCTACGTAGGGAGACATGACCATCCCAATAAAATAAGAGAAATCAGATCGAAAACGGACGATTTAGATGTTCTTTCTTTCCGCGCGCTATTAGAGAATGAAACGGTAGAGAAAAGTTATGAAAGTGGTTAATGAACCCTCTGCCAGGCACTTAAATGTGATTTGCAGAGTTCCTATGTAGATGTTGATGTAGATGAAGAACACAAGTTGACAACACCAACTCTCCATTTAGCATTTTGACCATTATACTGCCGCAAAACCCTAAGTTATACGACTGCCGGCGTGGCGCAATGGAGCACGACAAAAATGATCTGATGGACAGAGTAAGTTTTAATTTGCGGCTGACTGCTGATGATGCTGTGGTGTATGGGAGGGTGTCGTCTTTAACTGACTGTAATAGCATACAGGATGACTTAGACAAAATTTCTAGTTGGTGCGTAGAATGGCAGCTAGCTCTCAATGTAGAAAAATGTAACGTCATGCGCATGGGTAGGAAAAACAATGCCATAATGTTTGAATACAGCATTAGTAGTGAGCTTCTTGATGCTCTCGCGTCGTTCAGATATCTAGGCGTAACATTGCAGAGCGATATGAAATGTAACGAACATGTAAGGACAGTTGTGAGTAAGGCGGACAGCCGACTTCGGTTTATTGGAAGAATTTTGGGAACATGTATTTCACCTGTAAAGGATACCGCATATAAAACGCTTGCACGACCACGTCTTGAGTATTGCTCAAGTGTTTGGGACCCGCAGCAGATCAGTTTAAAGGAAGACATAGAGGCAGTTCAGAGGCGAACAGTTAGGTTTGTTACTGGTAGGTTCGACCAATACGCGAGTGACACGGAAATGCTCCGGCAACTCAATTGGGGATCGCTGGAGGAAAGACTACGTTCCTTTCGTGCTGTTGAGGAAATTTAGAGGGCCGGAATTTGAAGCTGAGGGTAGTACGATCTTGCTGCAGCCTAGTTACATTTCGCGTGGTGATCACAAAGACAAGATAAGAGAAATTAGGGCTCGTACATTGGCATATAGGCATTCTTTTTTCCTCCTTCTATTTGGGAGTGGAATAGGAAAGGAAATGCCTTGTAGTGGTACAGTGTACCCTCCGCCACGCACCTCACGGTGAATTGAGGAGTATGTATGTAGATGTAGATGAAGAGAGGAAGCGCTCCCTGCTTACTCAGACATCACAAATTTCGACATAATTTAAAGAACAAATGAAAAATATACACGGATCAACAATTGCAACTAAGAACTGTGACGAAGCGATAGACAAAGTACGAACAGAGAGGAAGACATACATGAAGGAATGGTTTTTCCTGGGAGCGTCTGTAGCAAATATATGGTCGCTGGCACTCAAATATGATTTCGTTCGTGGTGTTTCATTTATTATTATTGTTACATGGATACTTTCCTTTCCTACATTAGGGACGGTGGATGAAGGATCAAATTTGTTATTGTGGGTTTCTCCTGCTGCTGTATTTGTTTGATTTTTATTTAATTATTTATTACGACTATGTACAGCAGGCCATCGTGTGGCTCCGCCGACTGTAACGCACAGGGCTACGAGAAGTCAAAATAAGCAACGTGACATACAGACGAAGGACACGAGACCAAGCTTAGTGCCTGGGGATTACAATATGGATATAAACCACGTGAAAACGAGCACTGCGTGAGGACAGTCCGGTGCGAAGACCACAGAACCAAAGAGGATAACAACAATTGGCATCCAGCACATTAACCTAGGTTTTATTTACCTTCAGAAGATCTTTCGTTTTGAGGCGACGAAGCCGGGCAGACAAGGCAAACGTTGGCGAGCGTAAGGATGGGTTGAAGGGGAGAAAGAAGACAAAAAAATTTAAAAAATGTATAGCGTCACTGATGACGGTGTTGAAGATCACCGGTTCAATTCCGTCCACAGGCAAAAATTTATTTCTTTGTATTTATCATTTCCAGAATGTTCTACATGTTTCTTATGTTCACTTGTAATTTCTACAGGTTACTTATGTTAACTATTCTTCTAATTTCCGATACATTCTGTTTGTGTATTAATAGCTGAGCACTCTGCCCGAGAGGCAGTGCTGCGTGTATGTTTCAGTTCGCAATAAACCTGTTTTTAGTATAAGTGCTGTTTTCAGTTGACAACCCTGCCTTCGAAGTCAAGCCTGCTTCTATTTCAACGCGGCTATGTAACAAATCTTTTGCGAACAACATAGGTTCGATTATCGATCGCCAATATACACTATGTCATCAAAAGTATCCGGACAGCCCCAAAAATATACGTTTTACAAATCAGGAGATTGGGTGCCTCTTGTGTCAATTGTTTACTGTATATTTCCATATCCTTGGCTCCACTGTTTCTCATATTGAAGTTGAATATCTGACGTTCCACAAGGAAGCGTTATAGGTCCCCTACTCTTCCTCGTGTTTATGAACGATTTAGGAGACAATCTGAATAGCTACCTTGACTGTTCGCGGATGATGCTGTCGTTTATCGGTTAGTGAAGTCAACAGAGGATCAAAAGCAACTGCAAAGCGATGTAGACAAATTTTCTACATGGTGCGAAAATTGGCAATTGACACTAAATAAAGTGTGAAGTAATACACATGACTACTAAAGGAAATCGGCTGAACTTCAATTACGCGATAAATCAGTCAAACCTTAAGGTCGTAAAGTCTACCAAATACCTAAGAGTTACAATTAGGAACAACTTTGACTGGAGAGAACACATAGAAAATATTGTGGGGAAGGCGAACCAAAGGTTACGTTTCATCGGCAGAACGCTTCGAAGATGCACCAGCTCCACCAAAGAGACTGCCTACATCACACTTGTGCGTCCTCTCCTGAAGTACTGTTGCCCCTTGTGGGACCCTCACCAGTTGGGACTGACGGAAGACACTGAGAAGGTTCAGAGAAGGGCAGCTCGTTTTGTTTTATCACGTTAGCGGGGTGAAAGCGTCACGGAAATGTTGCACGAATTGGGGTGGAAATCATTAAAAGAAAGACGTTATTCATTGCGGCGTGATCTGTTTGCGAAGTTTCAATCACCGACTTTTACTTCTGAATGTGAAAATATTTTGCTAGCACCCACCTACTTATGGAGACATGACCATCCCAATAAAATAAGAGAAATCAGATCGAAAACGGAACGATTTAGGTGTTCTTTCTTCCCGCGCGCTATTAGAGAATGGAACGGTAGAGAAAAGTTATGAAAGTGGTTAATGAACCCTCTGCCAGGCACTTGAATGTGATTTGCAGAATATCTATGTAGATGTAGATGAAAAGTGAAGGCACACGTAAAGCACGAAAGCGTAAAGCCCGACCTCGTCTGTTGACTGACAGAGACCGCCGACAATTGAAAAAGGACGTACAGTGTATGCAGACCATCACATACAAATTATAAACTGCATCAGGGTCGCCTCGCTTGGTGTAACGAGCGTAAACATTGGACGATTTAAGAGTGGATCAACGATGTATGAAGAATAACGGTGCGCAACGTGACGATCCGATGGTAGGGTGTGGGTATGGTGAATGCCCGGTGAATATCATCTGCAAGCTTGTGTAAGACCAACAGTAAAATTCGAAGGCGGTGTCTTTATGGTGTAGTCCAATTTTTCATGGAGGGGGCCTTGCACCCCTTGTTGCTTTGCGTGGCATTATCGAAGCACAGGCCTAAATTGATGTTTTAAGCACCTTCTTGTTTCCCGCAATTTGGGGATGCCGATTGAATTATTCAACACGATCGAACACCTTTTCTTAATGCATTGTCTGTAGCGGAGTGGTTACACGACAAAAACATCCCTGTAATGGACTGGTCTGCACAGACTCATGACTTAAATCATACAGAACAGCTTTGAGGTGTTTTGGAACGCCGACTTCTTACCAAGCGTCACTGACCTACATCGATACCTCTCCTTAGTGTAGAACTGCGTGAAGAATGCGCTCCCGTTCCCTAAGAAATCTTCCAGCACCTTATTGAACGTATGCCTGCGAGAGTGAAAGTTGCAATCAGGGCTTAAGATGGGCCATCACAATATTGAATACCAACATTACCGTTGGAGTACTGTCGTTTTCAGCCAGGTGTCGGGTAGATTTTGATAACAGTGTACGTTTAGAGTTTCAAATGTACAGCATACTTTTTTTTGTGACAGATAGAAAGGTTAATCACTTTTTTTGTGTCCCATCCTCGTCGCTACTTTTGTGTCTCGTTGCCGCCGGTTGTCCTAGGTGTCGGTGGCCGAGTAGAGAGAGACCGACACAGGGAAATAGGATGCACGCGTGTGCGGGTACAGAGTCTGAGGTGACCAGCCAGTGGGACAGCAGAAACTAGAAACACTAAGCTAGATTAGAACAAGAGATATATATATTTCGTAGAAAGAATACATTACTTAACTTGGAGGGCAGCAGACTAGTGGAATGCAGATACAGGGTTAATCTAGGTAGAAGCCTGCCTACTGAGGAGAGTGCCTGTCCAAATCCCAAGTGTTAACTGGTGCCTATCTGACTCCCAAGTGGCTGATACAGCAGTCGTGGCCACGAGCGGAGTTGAAGCAGAGGGCGCTCGTGGCTGACGTCGCAGACGCGTTGAACACCTCGTCGCCGAGGACACTGTGACCAGCCCGACGGCCGGGCACAAATTTTCATTCGCCGCACTTTAGTACTCCATTTAAAACTAGTACAGTGAAGCCATAACTGATCGCAAATTGCGATTTATCTCGTTCATTGAACGCTGTAACGTCGTCAAAAATATATAATTGTATACAAGCCGAGGCTGGACTCCTGACGACAATTGATTGCGTCTCGATACCTCATGGTCTATTCTCCCTGATGCGGGAATACAGTATTGTGACTGCGAGCATTATAGAACAAATAGGCTGTGGTATAAGAAAGAGACAGCATGGCGAATGGAGATTTGGGTGTGGCGGGAAACGTGCAGGGAAGAGTCCTCTGCTGTGCGGCTGGGCACTGTGTCCTCGGTGGCGGAGTGGTCAATGTGTCTGCCTAGTAAGCACTAGATCCCGGGTTCAAATCCCGGCCGGCCACAAATTTTCAATCGCCGCACTTTGGTATTCCATCAACAGAGAAGCCATAACTGATCGCAAATTGCGATTTACTTCATTTAAAATCTCTGTTTTCAATAACAATAGGAAAGACAAGACACACCAAGCAAGCAAAAGAGCGGCATCATATGACCATAGATGAAAACCGTCGGAAATAACGATAATAAACATCAGTTTTTAACGGGGTGGGGTGGCACTAATTTTGCCTCTCCGTTTCTTGACAAGTGAAAGAGCAGGATTCCACGCAGAACTTAAGCGAATACCTCCATCCCTATTCAGAATAATATTCCAATAAATATCATATCTCAACGTACCATATAGGAAGCCAACGCACGCTAATTTCTATCTGCGAGCTCATATTTGTCACCACTCAGCTCAGCGTGAAGGCGTTCTTTGTACCTTGGTGTACAGGCTCACGTCATTGCAGATTCGGAAAGTTTCTCAACAGACCCCTCCTATGTGCCAGAATGCTTACGATGAAGGGCCTTGTCAGAGATAGCGCGGCCGCTTCCCGTCGGAGGTTCGTGTCCTCTCTCGGACATGTTACGTTTGTTGTTCTTGCATAAGTCAGTTTAATTATCTTGTAAGTGGGAACAATGACTTCACAGTTTGGTGCCTTATCTGTTCAGACATTTGAACATTTCTGAACATCCTGAAAAGCCTGTCAGACACTTTCTGACCACGCTGTATATAAAGAGCACATATTTTTTGAAAATTGCAAAAAAGAATAGGTCGCCCAAGATCACTTTAAAAATATATTTTTGGACAGGTTTTGACAGATATAAACTGCCATAATCAGAACGTGTAAATTACTAAAAGAACAATCTATGTTCATTTGCATTTTTCAGAAGTAAAATAATTAAAAAATCAAAATAGATCGTACCACAAGGCAGAAGTGTTAGAAATATTTAGCAGCCACAACAGTGTGATGTATTATTTTTTACGTTTTATTTCCACATGACCGGTCTGACAGAATCTAGCTATCCTCTTCAGACAGTACTACTTGATGAGTCGTGGATATAATACATCCACTGACGAAGGCGCATCCACACTGGGGAACTGGGGTACTATAGACCTTTTACGTTCTATTTTATTGTACTGAAAAGCCCATGTGGCGCTTTTCTTTTAATAACGATATGTGGGAGTAAAATCAATAGACTAGAAAATGATACCACAAGATCTGAAGATGACAACTACATTCTGTCAAATCGAGTTATATGGAAATAAAGTAAAATGAAAATAATACACTATATGATCTGGGCTACTGAAGATTATTGTTAATTTGAGGAGGGCGGGGGAGGGGGTACTCCCCCCCCTCCTGAATCCGTCTCCCGTTATCTAAGACCCTGTCTGAGGTGTAAACATCCATCAAGGTTTTTGTTAGACATATATTAGCCACGTTGTTTTATCTCAAATGTCGTGTGCAGTCGCTGTCCGTGTAAACGGTCGTTATGCTCTGGTTGTCACAGTGAAAACAGGTGACTCTCCTTCCTGCTCCGTAGTGAAGTAAGCGAATGGGACGGCGATAAAAAGTTCCGAGAAACAGGTTATTCTTAAAGTTCTTCACAGAGAAAATCGCCATTGAAGTTTCGGGGCACTGGAGTACATAAAGTTAAGAAGTTAATACATTGTAATTAGTAATAGTTGTCAGGTAATTGAATAGCTCACAATTTTGTCTCTCTATTACCAATTTTTTGTTTGTTTTTGTTCACTTAGAATATCTATATGATTTAACTATACGATTAATCAGGTATTTTATACTCAATACATACATAATTGCCGGCCGCGGTGGCCGAGGGGACTGAGGCACTTCAGTCACGGTCTGCACGGCCACTACGGTCGGGGGTTCGAATCCCCCCTCGGGCATGGATATTTGTGCCGTCCTTAGGATAAGCTAGTTGTTAAGTAGTTTGTAAGTTTAGGGACTGATAACCCCGTAGTTAAGTCCCATAAACTTAACAAACATTTGAACATTTTTGAACATACATAATTACCATTTTTAAATTAATGTCTTCTTGTTTTTAATAACGTATCATACACAAAATTCTAGTTTCATTGCACCTTGAAAAATAGATTTTTTCAATTAAGAAAACATTGGAAATTATTTTTCCAGATATAAATTAACAATAAGATACTGATTATTGTTACTGCTTTACATCACAATGTGGTCTCCCACAAGCAAGGGCGTTAAGAGTCGCAGAAACATGCAAAACATTTTCACGGGTTCCATCACATTGTACAAATGCCGTATGTTGGTTTCTATCAATTTGAAGGAGGAGGAGGACGACTCGGCGTATGGTTTAAAGTCCCGTCGACAGCGTGGTCATTAGAAACGAAGGTAACGCTCGGAGTTTCAGCTAAGGATGGGGAAGGAATTCGGCCGTACCCTTTGAAGAGAACTATCCGGTCATTTGCCTGGAGTGATTTAGGGAGTTCACGGAAATCCTAAATATGTATGGCCTGAGGTGGATTTGAACCACCGACCTTCCGAATGCGAGTCCATTGTCTTACCACTGCGCCACCTCGCTCGGTGCAATTTGAGACCAGCAGAAATGATCTGAAACCAAATTAATGGTTTTTTCACGAGAAATGATAAGACACTCACACTTCTGGACTAGAACTAATGAACGAAACTTTGTCACGTGTTATTGGTCACCGTCGTATTCCTGCACGTCACAAAAGAATGGGAAAAAGTGTGCCTCTTGTGTAGCTTCGTCTATTCTGCTGGTGATCGCATTGTTATCAACTCAATGGATGACAGTTTCAGTTCTTGCACGTGTTCTTCGGTTTGTGATACGCAAGGAGTCCAGAGAACGCAGTAACACATTCAGTGATTTCAGTTTTAACTACACAGCGAAATACCTGTTCTACAGCTCAAGCGGGAAAAGACCCTGCGTTTATGTTGGGAATTTTCATCGTTCTTATTTTTATTTACACTACTATGTTAGCAGGGAAAGCAAAAATCAAATGTTTGTTAAGCTTATGGGACTTAACTACGGGGTCATCAGTCCCTAAACATACAAACTACTTATGAACTAGCTAATCCTAAGGACGGCACAAATATCCATGCCCGAGGGGGGATTCGAACCCCGACTGTAGTGGCCGTGCAGACCGTGACTGGAGTGCCTCAGTCTCCTCGGCCACCGCGGCCGGCCAGGGAAAGCATGTAAGATTTTCTGTCCTGTTCACTGAGAACCACATTGCTGGAGTATTATGCCATTCCGTTTCAAAATGACATTCAGAAGTATACTGTTTCTCGGCTCCTCTGTCTTTTAAGTCTCAGTTGAAACCGCTGCCAATGGGTTGCCATCCATCCCGATATACCGGGAACAACACCCTTATGAACCTTCTTACCCGACAGTACCGATTTTGTGAAATACTGTTAGCGCAACATGTAAATGTAGCATCAGTTAGTTTTATCTAAGTCAAGAAGTTTATGTTAACATGGTAGTCTTACAACGACACTGTTTTTTTTAAAAGTTAGCTCCAAAGCAACGAAGTCTAAACACTCTTTGGAGGCAAGGTTCTTTCTTAACGAACCTGCAAACCTGAAAGCATACGCGAACTGCTAAAACTTTACGAGTATTTCATCTCTGTTCTAGCACACGACACCACTGTAGAAAGAGTATTTTCGGCCCAATTAACTTATGAAAGAAACAGATTACTGCCAACGACTGAAAAATCAGTTTCCATGTATCAGTTTAACCACAAACTGTCTCGCATGGAGTTTTATATATATGTAAAAGGAAAGGACTTCCTGAAAAAAGCTAAATATTACGAAAAATATGGTGTACCATTTCCACCGCAAGTTATTGGGCTCTAGATAAAAAGTAATTGTATATTACATAAAATTTGACACCATTTTACACGTCCCCCTAATCTCAGTGTGATCCGTCGAGTTTCCAGCTATAAATGTGGTGACGCTACTTTCACGTCACTGCGCGTTAGTAGCACCAGCAGAATGGTGACTACCGCCCATGTCAGATGCGCTGCCGAAGCGATTAATTATTGTTGAGTCGATGTACGAAGAAAACACGGCATACAATGTGTCGTCATTATCGCAGTTGACTGTACTTGAGACAGCGTGGCTTCTGCTCCTCGAGAAACGAAATCCATTGAGATTCCTACAAACATGGATGAATACACAGTGTAATTTGTACAGCAGGTTTATTCGTATAATGAACGCTTCGTGTAACGCGTCATTTACACCAGCAAAGCCAGCACTAACATGTGGAGTTAACAATCGCTAAGATTATACGAGTAATTTAGGTTGAAATTTCGTTATTTAAGCGCCGTTTTCTAGCTTCACTTGGTAGCTACCAGAAAGCATTTAAAGCCAGTCAACGTATATCGAGTCAGAAACTCTCATCAATAAATTCTCCAAATTACTTTTTGAGTTAGCGGATAGCATGTAACAAGAGAGGTTTAGGTATATTAATCACTTTATTAAAAAGAAAAAAAGGAAGGAAAAAAAACCAAGAGTACAGATCAAAAATTTCTTGGTTACTAGATACAATACAACTTTCTGACTCTTGTCCTTTCTGTTCACACAGTTGACGAAAGCTGTTGTAGGCAACGTAAGACCCTAGCTTACACCATCGCTTCAAAGAGTGTTGCACCATATATCTTCGGCTGCGCCATCAATCCAGTGAAGCTCTTTGTCGTTCGTCAAAGACGTCGATACCGGTCGGCAGACGTTAAGACACTTTCTTCTCCAGACACACCGCCTACGTTAAAAATGGCGTATAAAAGGCCACCAAATCCATCAATAGTACGACGAGCGAGCATCGTCATTCAAGCGGCCATATTTGTCACTCCTTTCGTGAGTCAGGCTCTCCTTTCTCCTATCCCTGATTCTGATATGGGCTTAAGCCACAGTGGTAATACATTCGCATATGGTTTTTACACGTTATGACTACTTCCGTTTGTTCACTCATTCATCAACTGAGATAATTAATTATAAGCCACACGGAATGGCCGTGTTCGAAGGACTGGTCGTTCCCGCCGAAGGTTCGAGTTCTCCCTCAGGCATGTGTGTGTGTGTGTGTGTGTTTGTGTGTGTGTGTGTGTGTGTGTTGTCCTTAGTGGAAGTTAGTTTAAGTAGTTGGTATATCTTGGGACTAATGACCATAGCAGTTTGGTCGAATACGTCCACAAACATCTGAGCCTTTCTTATTAACATATCCGCACTGTTACGTGTATGTTATCATTTGCTTGTTCTTAAAATATACGCCTTGTGAGAAACTCTAGAATTGCATTATTTTTTGCAAATACCTGACTATAGACTAAGTTGTAATTACATTACGATCTCAAATTATTACTCTCTCTCCTCATACACACTTGTAACGCTTCTGCTATGTTGCGCGCTCCTTTCAAAACTGTCCCCAACATCACAACACGAAATATCGGTCACCTAAATAAAACTTTGCTACCGGACATGTAAAATATCAGATTCTCGCGTTCAGTTTGAAATACTATTAACACTATTAGTAAAACGCGTTTAAGAAGTAGTATGTTGATTTAAACATAACTTTGGCTGTCCTTTTTTTTACGTAGTTTTCAATTTTTATACTTTCGTCAATAATAACTACAAACACTAAAAAGGCATTACACTCGGTTACGGAATATGCTGAGCCTATAAAGATACTTGTTTGTGTAAAAACAACACTACTACACGTTAGAGCTATTGCACAACTTTATTACATATACACCTTTTGTTTAAATAAATTAGGGCAGACCATGTTTTACATATCACTGGATCCTAAATTAAATACTGATCATTTTTCACGCACTAAAATTAATAATCCTTTTCTTACTAAGGAACTATAGTCGAAATAGACAAAACTACTACGACGTTATACAAATCCGCATTTATAAAAAAAATTAGACCACAAATTTAAATACATTAAAATTACGTGTCTCCATAATAATACACCTACACAATATTGCCAAAACAGATATCTGTTTACTTCGAAAACACAAATAATGTAAATAACTTGACAAATTTAACATCAGTCAAAACACTACTTTTAATTTGCGTATACTATTAAATACAAATTTCATAAAACACGTACATACATTCAGATAAATAGCTAAAGCTAAATGTAATAATTTAATTTGTGTATTTTGGCATATTTCAAGTATTATTGTATTATTTATTTTATAACCGAAGAACATTGTTATTAGCTTTATTACGGGGTTACGCAGAAAATGTTTGAGTGCAAGCCAGGCTCTGGCACTCTGTTCATAGCTACAAACCCGTTAACATCTCTGTTACCTGCTACTAGATTTTTGGACATTGTGCAACAATGGCAATAAAAATGTATTAAGAAAAGTTTAAATAAGTGAGTTCGTCATTTAACGTCGACCACCAATTCATTTAAGTGAAAGTAGCTCCGTAGTAAACCTGGATCAACGGACTTCAACGCAGACCGATCATCTGACCCAAGCTAAGTGGTTTTTTGTTGTACCCCACCATCCCCCGGCGTCCTGTTAATAGAACGGTATATTGCAATACTGACACAATTCGTCTGGACCAACTTTTAAAAGGAATCGGCAACAGAGGGACTCATCACAACACACAAACACATATACTACCCTTATGATCCAGTTCGTTAAACACACACATCAAAAACAGTTTTGTATTTTGTATCATCTGTCTGTATCATAAACACTTTCCTCCTGGACCTACTATGACGTTATATGAGAAACTTAGTCCTTTGAACTCTCATAAAATGTACACAAACTCAAATAAAGCCCCCGTCATCGTAAACATATATTGGAAAATGAAAAAAGAACGCCATGAATTCGTCGACCCAGAAGAGGGAAATTTTATTGACACATTCTGGAGGATGTATACAAAACAGGATTACACAGAGGTGAGTACAGTCATCAGAGCGTCCGCAATGTCGATACTAGTACCGTGTATATCACCTTTTTTCAGCAATGAATGCGTCAATTCTCCCATAGAGACGATCGTAGAGATGCCGAATATAGTCTTTCGGAACGGCCTGCCATCCAACTTGCTCTTGGTGCCGGCCCAATTTCGCGCCGGTCGTGCAGACCTCGCTTCTGGTTCCAAACATGCCCAATGGGAGATAGATCTTGGGATCGTCCTGGCAGGGTAGTTGTCGTACATATTGAAGAGCACGCTGGGTGGTACGGGATACATGTGGAAGTGCATTGTCCTGCTGGAAAAGTATATAGCTTTGTTTCGTGCACGAATTATGGTTTCAGTCTACCGGGTACTTTTCAATGTTACCTCGACGACCACCAGAGGATAACGTCCAGTGTAGCATACGTCTCCCTACACCTTGATGCCGGGTGTCGTCCCCGTGTGCCTCTGTCGTATGCACTCCACATTTTTGTGCTCCCCTGTACGACACCACGTTCGCGTATGACCATCAGTGGCACCGAGACAGAAGCGATTCTCACCACCAGAGATCACCTGATCTGTCCCCCATTGGGCATGTCATTTTGGGCGGTCAGCACGAGAGGCACCAAAGCTAGCGCATCTCAAGCACCAGGTGGAAACTGCAATGGGAGGCCATTCCGCAAGACAAAATTTGGCACATTTACGAACGTCTCCATCAGTGAATTGCAGCTTGAATTGTTTAAAAGGAGAATGTACTCGGTACTGGCATCGACACTGCGTACATTCTGGTAACTGTACTCACGTACGTATGGCTCTGTCTGTGTGTTGTATGCATCCACAAGAATATGTCAATAAAATTTCCCTCTGCTGACTCGACGAATTCGTCGTGATTTTTTTTTTTTTTTTTTTTTTTTTTTTTTTTTCATTTTCCAAGAGTGTATATCGATTAATGTAGGCGATACTGTAATATTTCTACAGTCATTCAACAGTCAGTGTATAAATAGCTTTGGGTCTTTATAGACCTGTACGGGCGTTATCCGATGACAAGAAGAATAATATTAATTTCTGATTGCACAGGGATTGTTGATTTCTGTCAAAAATATATATCATCAACAGAAGTTTCTAGTCGAATTGTGATGAGTTAGTATGATGTGCTAAGAACCTGGAATCGTTGTGAAACTTCGGGGAATGTTCATGACTTGTCCCGTACGCCATACACCAAAAACTGCGGCAGATGACAGTCATCTGCAACTTTCGCCTAAAGGAAGGCAGGTGTCGTCATAAGAGGTGGAGCTCACGCTCGGATTGGTTTTGTAAGAATGGTGAAGGAAACTGGCCGTGCCCCTTCAAATGAACCATCCCGGCATTCGCCCCATGGAAGCCCGATCAGTCTGCCACCATAATAAACAATGACATGCAGGGCAACAGGGCGGCAACTGGAAAACCAGAGTGTACGGAAAAGACTCCACAAGAGCTCTCTGTATTCTAGGTGGCCCTGAAACCTGAACGCCATGCTGCACCGTACAGGTGGGCTCTAAATCTTCAAGAATGGAGTACGCAAAATTGGCGCAATGTTGTCTTCACTGATGAATGCTGCATGTGTCTGATCCATCGGCAGCAAGTGAACCTGCACACCAGAAGCATGCCCTCAATCGAACACAATAAGGTGTCGGACCGATGGTTCTGATCTGTTATGATGAGGGGCTTCCAAACACCATTGTTGCTCATAAAGGGCAGGCTATACAGCACAGGGATAACATCTTCTATTTTGTGTCTCGTTGCCGCCGGTTGTCCTAGGTGTCGGTGGCCGAGTGGAGAGAGACCGATACAGGGAAATAGAATGCACGCGTGTGCGGGTACAGAGTCTGAGGTGACCAGCCAGTGGTACAGCAGAAACTAGAAACACTAAGCTAGATAAGTACAAGATATATATATTTAGCAGAAATAGTAGTATAGTATAAGTTTCACGACTGAAGACTATTATAATGCAGATACATAGTTTGACTAGGTAGAGGTCTGCCTACTGATGAGAGACTGTTCTAGTGCCTGTCCTATTTGCCAAGTGACCGATACAGTTCAGTGGTGGCCACGAGCGGGGTTGCAGCAGAGGGCCGCCTGGCTGACGTAAGTACGTGGCGCGCACTTCAGGCTTGTGCGACACCACACACACTAAACCCCATCGTTGAATCCTGTTATTTGGGGAGGAAATCAAGCTCATGTACGACAACTGCGGAGTCTATCATAAAGCCATCGTCAACCAATTCATTACCAATATTCACAGAATACACGACATCAACTGTGAATGGGAAAGGCTGAAAATGTGTTCCCAGATATGTATCTGACGGGAGGCGTGCTTAGGTAGACCTTGCAGGTGCGGTGATCACTGTGTCCCCAATGTTGTAGGGGTCAGCGCAACTGCCTAGAAAGCAGGAGACCTGGATTGGAATCCCAGCTCGGTACACATTTTCAGGTTTTCCCATTCGCAGTTGATGTTGTATATTCTGTAAATATGAAAGAACAACAACTGCAGGATCAGAAGTGACGTCTGTTCTTTCGAATCAGACGCCACATGTCTATACAATTCATTAGTCGTTCCGAAATTGCGCGATTTAGCGTGTATGTTCCCCCGACACTCATGCAATTCAACTTGCTTGGGATAAACGGAATTGTGTGAGAGCGATCTGCCAATCAACACATCTACGGGAGTTACGCAGCCTGCCATGACAGAATCGGATAAATCCAACGACCTATATGAACAACATAGACTGGCCAAGGTGCTGCCATACTTGAGGCATGTTTTACAACGTCACATAGTCGTCTGCTATAGCACTAAATCGTATCTCTTTCACTTTGTGCAATGACTTAACAAACAATTATCTACTTGCTTATTGATATTTTATAGCCAATCTAATATGGATAAAGGATAAATGATAGGCAACAAATGTGTGGTAGACAAATCGGAAAGTTCAATTAAAATTTTCACATACACAGGATCGGCTAAACATCGTCTCATTCATACAAAAAAAAGTGCCTTTTCACTATCCTCTAAACAATATTTTAATTTCGTGTACATTTGCCAATCTGCTCTTTCCTCTGCAGATTTAGTTTTACATAAATGATGTAGTCTACAGCTGAAGTAATGTTTTAATAACAGCTTTATTAGGCTGGAGTAATGAGATTCCTCCCAAAATTCCGAAGATACCATTAAGTGCTAGTAGTTGGTAAATAAAGTAGGTCTGTTTCCCAACATTCTAAATACATCTACATACATTCGCAAAAGAAAATTTTTCTTCCCTAATAACGTATGATGAATCCTCAGACCCCTTTCTGCCACTTCGAACAGTTGTAAAAGATCATTGGAGGAATTCAACAGACTGTCTTTTATACCTTTTAAACAGATTAATCCTGTTTTTACGGTCGGGGGTTCGAATCCCCCCTCGGGCATGGATATTTGTGCCGTCCTAGTTCGTAAGTAGTTAATAAGTAGTATGTAAGTTTAGGGACTGATGACCCCGTAGTTAAATCCAATAGACTATACAAACATTTGAACATTTTTTAAAATCCTGTTTTACTCTCATTTTTAGGAGCAAGGAGAACTTCCAAGCAATCTAAACACTTCGCCGGCCGCGGTGGCCGAGGGGACTGCGGCGAGCCAGTCACGGTCTGCACGGCCACTTCGGTCGGGGGTTCGAAACCCCCCTCGGGCATGGATATTTGTGCCGTCCTGAGTGTTAGCTAGTTCATAAGTTGTTTGTAAGTTACGGACTGATGACCCCTTAGTTAAGTTCCATAAGCTATACAAACATTTGAATATTTGAACTAAACACTTCAGTTTTTTACTTCCCCAATGATGCTTCCAGAACTGAATAGGCCTACTGCTCTCTGAATGAATGAAATAATGATTTGCAATATGTAATACAAGAGTTTCCATGTCTCCTGCTTGGCTACATAATATCAAAAAAATGTTCAAATGTTTGTAGAACTTATGGGACTTAACTACGGGGTCACCAGTCCCTAAGCTTACAAACTACTTATGAACCAGCTAAGACTAAGGACGGCACAAATATCCATGCCCGAGGGGAGATTCGAACCCCCGACCATAGTGGCCGTGCAGACCGTGACTGAAGCGCCTCAGTCTCCTCGGCCACCGCGGCCGGCTACATAACATCTTCAAATGAAACTGATTCAGCTATCTGACTTTTTTTTTTTTTTTTTTTTTTTTTTTTTTTTTTTTTTTTTTAGACTTCCTTGCTGGCGTTTTTGTTGTTTGAAGACGTTAGGGGACGAAAATATCGTCGGAATCGTTTTAGCCTGAAGCCGCTTTTACCATTTGTTACTTACTGAAAATACGATATTCCAACAGTCTTATTACCGCGATTCCTAAAGTTATATACTGCGCATACACTCGGTATGATTTCAGGTTACTAAAATGTGAAACCAAAACATGTAAATAGCGTCGGTCTAACTTTCGTATTCGGCGCACTAGACTTTGGAAAAAATGGCTGCCACAGTTCCTGGTTGCTGCCACAAGGAGCGCTGTTAACCCAGAGATAGCCTCTCTATGTAGCTTATATAGCTTGTTGGATAAATCAAACAGTTGTTATACGAAATACTGGGCAGCATGCCACGAGGCGGCATGTCGGGAGCTGTAGGTGGCCAGTTCATTCGTTGGGATTCAAATTCAAATGTCTGTAAAACTATGGGATTTAACTACTGAGGTTATCTGTTCCTAGACTTACAAGCTACTTAAATTAACTTAAAAATAACTCATGCTAAGGACCATGCACACACCAATGCCCAATGGAGGACTCGTACCTCCGACGGGGACCAACCGCACCCTCCTCAGCGAGGGGCATTAGAGCGCTCGGCCATTCCAAGGCGGCAGTCACCGGAATTGTCCAGAATGTTCTTCAATCTCGAACAATTGTGGCCCGATGACATGGTGCTTTGTCATCCATAAAAATTCTATCCAGTATATGTGAGCATGGTCTCTATTAATGGCTGAAAATTGTCTACAAGTAGCTGAAACATTTCCAGTGATTGATCAGTTCTTTAGGACCAGAGGATCACGTGATTCCATATACATCTACATATATACTGCTGTGGCGTAAAGTCAGCATCACACGCCAGACGCACGAGAACGATCATAGTGGAGAAGGCAGCGGACGACCGGCAGCCAATCACACGCAGGCGCCACGCATCGTGAAGGGAGTAACCTAGAAGCGCGCCATCTACAAGCGGCTATATCTAGGCCGACGTGCGTCTGGAAGAGCCCATCTTAGCTCACTAGCAATCACCACAGCTAGCATCGAGGAAGAAGTCGCCACCGCGAGAAGAACCGATAGAAGTTGAGTATTGTAAAAAGTTCAGTAAATAAAACTTGTATTACTAATCTGTATAGTTGTTTTAGATGGCAACGCATCCCAAGCGTCCTGATAGAACCTTTCCTGAAAGGCAGGCCAGGAACTACAAAACACATGGCGACGACAACGACTCATACTCCGCAATCCACTCAAAATTGCGTAGCGGAGGTCCCTGGTATCACTACTAGTTGCTTTCCTGTTCCACTTCCTAAACAGAACGGGGGAAACCGAATGCATCTTCATGAACCCTAATCTCTCTTATCTTATTTTCTGCTACTTATGCGACATTTAAGATGGCGGCATTAGAATCATTCTGCAGTCCGCTTCAAATTCCGGCACTATAAATTTCTTCAAGAGTGTTTCCCGAAAATAACGTCGCTTTCCCGAAGCATCTCAGTACCACCCGCGCATTGATGGGACCTATGAGTAAGAAACCTATCTGGCCGTGTCTGAATTGCTTCTATGTCGTCCATTAAACCGATCTGGCACAGATCCTTAAGCTTGAGCGCTACTCAAGATGAGGTCGCAAAAGTATTTTAAATGCAGTCTCCTTTACAGACGACTCATATCTTCCCAGAATTCTCCCAATAAGCCGAAGTCGACCATCCACCTACCCCACGACTGTCTTTCCATGCTCGTTCTTTTTATATCGCTGTGCAGCGTTACGACTACAATTTAAATTGTCGTGACTCCGTCAAGCAGCACACTACTAATGCTGTATTCGAGCGTTACTGAATTGTTCCTCCAACTCATATGCATCACCTTAGAGTTTTCTACATTTTCAGCTAGCTGTCATGAGGACACCACCTAGAAATTTGGTCGAAGTCATCCTGCATTCTAGTACAGCCATTCAATAACGACACCTTCCTGTATTTCACCGATTGCAACTCACTCTGTCCATCATATCACTTACATACACAGGAAATAATAACGGCCCTATCAGACTTCACTGGCCATGCCTGACGATACCCTAGTCTCTGATGGACACTCGTCATCGAGGACAACATACTGGGTTTTATTAAGTAGTCTTCGAGCCACTCACATATTTGGGTACCTATTCCATAAGCTCGTACTTTCGTTTGCGGTGCGATATCGTGACGAACGCCTTTCGAAAATCGAGAAATATTCAGTATGCCTGTTGCCCTTCATCTATTATTCGCAAGAAGTCATGAGAGAAAAAGTCAAGCTAAGTTTCGCACGATCGATGCTTCCTAAGGCCGCGCTCATGCATGGACTGAAGATTTTCCGTCTCAAGGCAATTTAATATATTAGAACTGAGAATATGTTCAAGAATTCTACAGCAAAAGTACGTTAAAGATATTGGCCTGTAATTATGTGAGTCCGTTCTCTTCGCTTTTTTATTCACGGGAGTCACCTGTATCATTTTCCAGTTGCGATAAATCAAGCTAAGTAAGGGGCCATTTCTCAGAGTACTCTTTATAAAACTGGATTGCTACCGCATCTGGACCTGGCGACTTGTTCGTTTTCATCTGAGCCGAGCTTGGTGACGTAGTGGTAACACTCTGGACTCGTATTCGGGAGGATGGTGGTTCAAATCCACCTCCGGCCATCCAGATTTAGGTTTTCCGTAATGTCCCTAAATCACTCCAGGCAAATGCCGGGATGGTTCGTTTCAACAAGGGCACTGCCGATTTCCTTCCCCATCCTTACGCAAACAACCCGAGCGTAAGCTCCGCCTCTAATGACCACAGTGTTAAACACTAATCTTCCTTCCTTGTTTCGTTTTGAACTGTGTCAGCTGTATAAGAACAAACTATGCCATTATGGAGCAACATATGGTCAAATGTTTGTAAATCTAAGGGACTTAGCTACATTCATCATTAGTCCCTAAGCTTATACTAACTTAAAGTAACTTATGCTAAGGACAACACAAACACCCATGCCCCAGGGTTGACTCGAACCCCCGACGTCGAACGGCCGCCCTCATCGCAGCTGGTTGTCTTAGTGCGCACGGCTATTCTGCCGCGGCCATTTTGGAGCCACTATTAGTTTGCACAGTTGACAACTTGGATCTATGGCCACTTTCGAAGCCAACCATCATCTCTTACCAACCTAAATCGGCATACATTTGACCAAGCCACGCTTATACCCAGTGGCGGCTCGTACAAAATTTGACTAGTTTGCTACAATATTACAAAAATAAACAGTATACTAAAATAAAAAGCGTGACTGACAGTTGAAATAACGGAGCTTAGCAATATCCCCGCCACGTTATCTGCGTTCTACACATGTGACCAATGAAACTGCTTGGCTGAAAAGCGCAGTTTCACTCGCATGTTGACTATACATTACTAATGTTGTTTGTGATTGAAGTTTTATGTACAGAAATTAAACGTTTGGACTCAGAGGTACTTGAATACGAGCCTCACACCGGTAGACAACGCGCAAGACGCCTGAGCCAGCGCGCTATGCCACAATATTCGTCATGTACTATTCTTCTGAAGCCGTTACACGCAGCGCGAAGAGAAATATTGATCTGGTGCTGCAGTCCGTCTCAGCACACATGAATCGCCAGGCCTGACGTCACGTCTGCGCATGCGCACTAGCGAACAGACGACTGCGCCGCCTCTATGCGCACATACCAAAAAAAAAAAAAAAAAAAAAAAAAAAAAAAAAAAAAAAAAAAAAAAAAAAAAAAAAATCAAATGTTCAAATGTTTGTAGAGTCTATGGGACTTAACTACGGGGTCATCAGTCCCTAAACTTACAAACTACTTATGAACTACTTACAACTAAGGACGGCACAAATGTCCATGCCCGAGGGGGGATTCGAACCCCCGACCGTAGTGGCCCTGCAGACCGTGACTGGAGCGCCTCAGTCTCCTCGGCCACCGCGGCCGGCTGCGCACATCCCAGCGCGGCTGAATCCCACTTCAGCACACGGAGCTGGTTTCGAGCTATCGCGGCGAGAGCGCTCCAGAATGCGTTTTCATCCTTATTACTAGCATTGTAATGCGTATTGGAAGGGAAATAATATAATTTTATTGTGATATCTGGATCGCATTCCAAGAGAAAGGATGTAATTTTACAGCGATTTCTCGCTTCCATTCGAAGAGAAATGGCATAATTTTAGTAATGTCGGACCAGGTGGTCTTGGGGTAAAAAGCTTGACTGGAAACCGAAGTGTCGCGGGTTCAAATCCCGGTTGGACCTCGGATTTTTTCAGTCTGCACTTTAACCCATCCTTCAACTCTCAACGATGTGAGGAGTCTCCAGAAACGACACGTGGTTCGGAATACACGTTAAGCTGTAGGTCCCCTTTCCCCAGTTGGATAACTGGGGTAGGCTAGGGACACGCAAGTCGCCGAAGTAGCATCCAATTGAAAGACTTGCACCAGGCCAATGAGCCACACGAAATTATTATTATTAGTAATATATTTACAGTGTGCTGCAGAACATTAGCACATTGTCACCAGCCGCCACTGTTTATACCGTCCTCGAGGTCCAACTGATGTGGTATCGAGGCCAATAGAGACGTTTCTGGCAATGTCGTGCTGCTAGCGAAGGCACTTGACTCGGAGCCAGGTTGAAAATTTTTCAAATCTTTGTAAATGTATCGGATCAAACAGCGTGGTCATCAGTCGGTAGCTTACAAACTACTTAGGTAAACTAACCTAAGGACAACACACACACATACACACGCATGCCCACGGGAGGACTCGAACCTCCGACGGCGAGCAACCACGCGCTCCGCAGTGAGGCGCCTTAGACCGCTCGGCTACTCCACCGCGGCGGCAGATTACATCGCACTATCAAAATGTTCAAATGTTTGTACGGCTTATGGGACTTAACAGCGGGGTCTTCCGTCCCTAAACCTACAAACTACTTATGAACTACGTTATACTAAAGACTAGAGCACTGTATAGTACAAGCAGAACAATCCGCCATTTTGAATCCCGAGTTGAAGGCGCGCATTTAAAGACTACGGAAGGCTTACGCTTTTTCATATGCTCTGAAGGCCGTTAAATATACTTTCCCAACGCAGGAAATATTACAGCATAGTAAATTTATTTGCTTACATCTGACTGTAAAAGGCAAGAAAATTAAAGTTATTAGTGGTTAGATGAATATTGTATATTCACTTACATTCCAAATCAAGGCATATGTTTCTGTTCTAAATATTTACCACATACAGTTAAAATACATTACAATTATCGTATTTTCTGGTTTATAAACGGTATGTCCACATATGTTCAGAGTAACTAAGAATTGCTTTCGAAAACAGTTAAATTGCGATACGTTACTGTACTTTCCATATCCCTCCTCTAATGTCTGGCATATTTTACACACGCCATATTTCAGAGTACATTTTATGTCAAAAATGTGTTTAACAACTATGAACGTCTGTTTTCGTTAGCTAACAAATAAATAAAGTATCTCTGGCAGCATGCGCTTCGAAATAGAGTGAATGTTTTGAATTTAATGCCTTTCATGACTGTTCACATTCTTTGCGAAATTAATTCATTACTGTTTTTTCCGGACACAGCTTATCTTAGGCCTACATATTCCCATGTTTAGAGTTACACTTAAATTAAAAACTGAACTAATGCGAAATAATATAATTTAAAAAATACAAGTTGGGTAAAGCCGGCTGCACTACTGCATCACTTAAAATATAATTAAGAGCTCTTAGAATAACTCCTTAGTTGGTCTAAATAAAATCAAGAAAAGTAACTTATTTTAAACCCACTGTATGTCGTCTTATGTTAACTATGTGTAGCAAAATTAAACCATTGCTTACATGTATAGGCCTGTATTTTCATTACTACCTCTCTGTGAGCATAACTACTTCTAATACAACAAATATTTGCTCGATTTTGGCGTCCATACTTGGCGTCTGCAATTTACAAGTCACTTTTTACGCCGATCTATGTTTAAAGGAAACCGATGAAACTTATAGCGTCCATGTCTGCTATTATTGGAGCTGTTTGGAGCAGCAAGACCAACCATTTCACACTATGAAATCACAAAATATTCGCTGTTTCACTTCGCTACAATCAACAGAACATACAACACTGTCGTCGGATTGGGATTCAAAATGGCGTATTGTTCAGCTCAGTATATTTAGTGCTTTACTAAAGACGGCACAAACATCCATGCCCGAGGGGGCGATTGGAATCCCCAACGGGGAACGGCCTCGCGCATCGTAGCATAACGCGTCAATGCGCTCGACCGCTCCGCCGCGGCATCACACTATCCTAACAGACTTGGTCGTGGTACGTCCCACTATGATGTCTGCTGTTATTTCACCTGTTTGTTAGGTGTCGGCCGCTACGTAGTTCATAATGAGATGTATTCTTAGCACATTCATCACACTGTGGATCTCGGAATATTCAATTACGGACTGTGCCTCGCGTCTAACTCTAATTCCCGACGTGCGCCAATAATAATGACAGAAACCGTTTAGATTAGATTAATACTTGTTCCATAGATCATGAATACGACACTTCGTAATGATGTGGAACGTTTCAGTTAAATGAAATGTGTCTATACATAATATTACATGACACTCAATACTTGAATATTTTATTTTATTCATTTTTTTTCACTTTTAATTTTTTTTCCTGAAGTAATAACTTTTCTCTAGAAATTCATTAATGTGTAGTAGGTATTGCCATTCAGAAATTCTCTTAATTTATTTTTAAATGCTAGTTGGCTATCTGTCAGAATTTGTATACTACTTGGTAAGTAGTATGACACCTCATAGCAGATGAAACCTGTGCTGATGCTCCGCACTTGTATACCTTGTACACGCTACAGCACCATCGTTAGTATCTAGACATATTCCTGACCCGTGCCTTTTGTCACCTCAGTGTTTTAGTACCAAGTTATATTTTCTAGAAGAATAACTCTTCGCTGTCAGACTACGCCCACAAGCGAACACCGAGACTGAGTCATCGGTCGCGAAAAATTTCTCGCGCCTGCTTTCACCGGTCGCTCGCAATAAATCTGGCATTCCTCTGGGCGCTAAGTGCCTTAAAACAGATGTCTGCCGGAGTGGCTTTCTCGAATGAAATTAGGAGCGGCCACGCGCCGAGACGAGCGCGGTGAGAGGGCGGTCGGACTGGTGGCACCACTCTGGCCGCCGCGCCGCGGTGCATTCTGGGACACGCGTAACGGCGGGGGCCGCGGTCCGCAGCACACGCGTCGGGCAGACGGGCGGTCGAAGACAAGCCCCTATCACGCTATAGCGGGGAAGCTAGATAAGGACCAGTTCTTCAGGGAACTGAAAGCCACGAAACTGTGCAGCTGGGAGCAATACGTCAAGAGTCAACTAGAAACTGACCCCTGGGGCGTGCCGAACAAGCTGGTGAGAGACAAGGTGCGTACACCAATGGTTCTCTCGACTCTCAGGGTGGACGGCCGGACCACGGACTCTTGGCAGGAAACTGCCGAGGTCCTGCTCCAGACCCTACTCCCTGATGACGATGTAGCCAGCGACACGAACATCCAACAGGAGGCCGGCCGCGGTGGCCGAGGTGACTGAGGCGCTCCAGTCAAGGTCAGCACGGCCACTACGGTCGGGGGTTCGAACCCCCCCTCGGGCATGGATATTTGCGCCGTCCTTAGGATTAGCTAGTTCATAAGTAGTTTGTAAGTTTAGGGACTGATGACCCCGTAGTTAAGTCCCATAAGCTTTACAAACATTTGAACATTTTGTCCAACAGGAGATACGGGCAAATAGTTCAGCCCCCTATACCAATGAGATGATGGTCTACCCCTTCTCCCAGGAAGAGGTGGCCCACCACATTCGCAATCTCAAAAGTAGAAATGCCCCAGGGCCAGATCAGATCACCTCTGAGGTAGTGCAGTTTCTCGTCCCCCCCCCCCCCGAGTTGGTGCCTCAAGTAACTAGGCTATACAATGAATGTTTAAGGCAGGGGAAATTCCCCTCGCCTTGGAAAAAGGCCAATGTAGTAATTATAAGCAAGGGACCTGGTAAGGACCCGTCTTTGGCCAAGTCCTACAGGCCCATCTGCTTGTTAGACATTCTTGGCAAGTTACTTGAGAAACTACTGGCTGATAGACTTGAAGCACATCGTGTCTTGTGCGGGGTGAGCGACAGGCAATTCGGCTTCCGAGCAGGGCGATCGGCGTGTGACGCAATCGCCCTGGCGGCCGAGATCTGTGGCCTAACTCCGCACAAGTATGTGGTCGGCATCATGGTGGACATCAGCGGTGCCTTTGACAACCTCTGGTGGACTTCGCTCTTCTCTCGACTTCGAGAAATGGAGTGCCCAGGGCCGCTTTATGGTAGTCTGAGGGACTACTGTGTAGGCCGGGAGGTCAGGCTATTATCCCCTAGTGGGGAAGTAAGCAAGGGAGTGACCAAGGGGTGTCCAAAGGGGTCCGTCCTGGGGCCACTCTTTTGGGACGTGAATATGGAGCCACTGTTATACGACTTGAAAAACGGACTGCAGTGCAAAAGGCCAGACCAGTGCCAGGAATTAGTTCGGGGGGCACAGGCCAACCAGTAGGTTTGTACATTACTGGCACACCTGTGAGCACTGCAGGGGGACACACACAAAATAAGACATTAAACGTAGCAGTAGCGACTTCCACATAAAACACAACATGCCAACGCACACAGCACATACGGCAGACACAACAGCAAAAACAAAACATATCATGTAGCTCAGTAGAAACATTAGAAGTAGCATAAAAAGCACAAAAAAGTAGCAGCATAAGAAGACCCATTTAAGTATAGGTATTGGGTTATTGTATAATTAAAAGAATAAAAGAAATAAATACCGTGAAAAAAAACCTGTCGCCAAATTGAAGCAGCTGATCGCCGTCATTTGCAGGGCTGAATCCTAGTACTGGGGTTTTGATCTGAAGTGCATGAGACGCAAAATAAAGCACAAAATAGATATACGTTTCTTAAAGGAAAAAAAAAATCTGAGCATTGCAGTCTGTTTAAAAAATATTCTTAAATGATTGAATTTTCTTAATTATCCGAAATACGTCTGCATAGGAATTTAAGAATGCGAGACTCTTTTCTGAGAAGGCAGAGCGATTTTGCATCGACATATTTGCACAAGATGATTCCATGGAACTTGTAAGGTAGAAGAGAGTGCGATTATTATTTGATCCACGTAATGGTCTGTCAGGTCCTGTTTACTTTCTACCGACTACTCTGTACTTTTTGCACGCTTACTTTTGTATAGCACATTTTTGTTTACATTCCTTTCCGTATTACACAGAATTTTTCTTTCAACTTCCTCGAATTTGGGTATGAATAACTGTAATAACCCACACAACTTTAAACAGGCATAACATTTGAACACGTTCGGCCGCTAACGCTCTAGGGGGACGCCTAGAAACTGTATCACACACTATTTCTTCACATTTACAGTTACAGTTAAATTTATTAAATTAAGCTGTCGATTCTATTTTTGTGTTAACATATGGTATTTGTTGTTTACTGTCAAGCTAACCTCCCTCTTCCGTTTCCTGTACTTGTACATGTGCTCAGTAAAAACTCTACCCACAAGTTTTTTGTGCTGAACTGGCCTATGAGGTTGCCTTTAAAACCTGGTGAGAAAAACATACTGCGCAAAAACATTGTAAAAATACTCCTACTACCTCTACTTATAAAGATAGTCCTAGTGGAACAGTCTGTAAAGGCTTTGCTTGAAGATGGCCCATGTTTTAAGTAGCTCTGCCAAAAGTTTCCACACCTTTCATAAGCTAAACGTGTCATCAGAAAATTGATGTTTGATGTTAATTTGAATCCATAATGACCTTAGATGAGAGAGAAGCTTGGGTATCATACTTACTTTAGTTCAAAAAGGGGCCCACTACTCAGGAACACTAATTTTCAATAATTTAGCAACTACCACAAAAAAATTTAGCTACAAATAAAGATCAGTTTAAGAGGAGCCTAAAAGAGTTTCTAGTGGCCAACTCCTAATACTCCACTGACGAATTCTTAAACAGAACCAAACGATGTATATATCTGTATTCATACTATTAGTGTTATTAAATTATTAGCTTGTAAAAAGTGTATGTACCTGTATTAGTAATAGTATATTATCAATGCATGTATCTGTATTCATACTATTAGTATTATTAAATTAATAGCTTGTAAAAAGTGTATGTACCCGTATTAGTAATATTATATTATCAACTTGTAATAAATAAATAAATAAGAAAAAAAATGTTTGAAAGCTGTTCTTTCTTGCCGGCCGCGGTGGCCGAGGGGACTGAGGCGCTTCAGTCACGGTCTGCACGGCCAATACGGTCGGGGGTTCGAATCCCCCTTCGGGCATGGATATTTGTGCCGTCCTAGTTCGTAAGTAGTTCATAAGTAGTTTGTAAGTTTAGGGACTGATGACCCCGTAGTTAAGTCCCATAAGCTTTACAAACATTTTAACATTTTTTGTTCTTTCTTTTTGAATAACCCTGTAATATAGGACAAATAATCGAGCACGTTGGGAGAAAATGCTGTTGCGATATGGTTGGCAAAAGAGAGAAAATCTTCCCGTATCGTCTAACGCCTGGTCCGAGCTTTCGTCATCTGAGCCCCTGATCTCCCTCGCCTAGTAGGCTTAACGTCTCAGTGGTAATTGCTTCAAAAGTCGTAAACTCCAGTTTAGACGGCTGTAACGCGCTTGTTTCGCTAGGTGGTGGCCCTTTAAAGTTGTGAGAGCTGCGTGTTTGCGTCGCAGAGATAGCGACCGTGTTTGCACGTGGCTTTTCCTTATCTTCTGCGCACCGCTCGCGTGAGCTCGAGGATATGCCTTCCGACTGTGCGAAAAATGTTTCCTGAAGTACTTGGCGTAAAACAGCTCTACTGACACGGCTCCCCAACTTTGTATTCTATAGAGGCGATTCTGCTTCGTGAAATATGATCTGAAATATGACGCGTCTACTGCTTGCTTCTTGACGACGTTTGCAATTTTCGAGGTGTACGGGCTGTGCCATGCGTTTGTGACTTAATTGCCAAATGCGTGCCGTTTGTTTCATCGAGATGCGACACCGCGCTAGTGTCGCAGCGGCAAATTATAAACGATATTAGCGTGTCTCCAGCGACTGTTGACGATCACGCGAAACTTACTGGTCACCGTGTAAACGACATTAGCAAGGATGGCGGGAGGTGGTTCGACGAAAAGCTTCCCCCCGAGTTCAGAAATCCTCTCCCCAGGAAGTAATAATTTATTTCCCGGTGCATACGAGCCTTTCAAAATTCTGCCCTTCTGGCTTTGCTGTCCCGTCCAGAATAAGCGTGACCATTGGCACTAGCAGATAAATTCCACGTGTTATTATCTGCTTGCTTGGGGCACAGTAAACGGAATATTGTAAACGACGACACGGGCAGATATATTCGCTACCGTCACGGAGACAAGCCGCTTATTGACCGGACAGTGGAGGGTAACGCTATATCGGCGGCTGCAATCTACCATAAAGGCAAACGGGTGCAGTATTTCCGTCGCGCAGATGTGGTAGCCGTCTACAGTACACACGGCTTTGTTTTAAGGCTCCTGCTTTGCAAAGCCGGAAGGCATATTGTTTGGCCATTGAATATTACAAGATGACCTTCAGTTTAAAGTGATCTCTGAATCATTATGCAATTTGACATTTTTATTTTAATAAATCATTTTTCTGACTAGTTAGTGAAATAGGAAGGCTAGACAATTACATAGGACTCATGAGACCTCTGGACAAAATATAATATCTGTTCTTCCCTCCCCCCCCCTCCTTACTAGGCTAGAAATATGAAAACTTAAGTTCTTTTAACGTGTACGCGTGTCTTGTCTGTGCAATACTGAACTACGTATTGTAAACCAAACGCCGATCTTTTATAAAAAATACAAAGAGAAAACAATTAGTACAGCATCTTGCAGTAAACATAAATACTATAATTGTGTTTTTCTAATTAAATAGAAGCTTAGATTACATTTAGTAATGAACTGAGAGCAGTTATTTAATTTAATGAAAATTTTTTGTTTTTTTCCGTTCATTGCTATGTAGACCTGGGTTTTATCATTGTGAAATTGTTCTCGACAACCACGGGCCTACGATTTTCACTTTCGTTTGGCGGAAGTGTTATATATATATAATCTCAACACAGCGTAACTTAAAATCATAAATTTTCGAATAAAATCAAGTTACCGTACTGGATAGGTGAAGTCCACATTGAATAAGTCATTTGAAGGTAAAAGTTACTTTTTTGACTAATTTAATGCCTGTTTTGGAAAATTTGGTAGTTGCATTTCATCGAATGATGTCCCTGTCTTGAATTTACCTAAATAAAGGAGCCTATTAAACACATGTTTTTCAACTTTTAATACATGTTTCACCGAATATATATATATATATATATATATATAAACTCAAAGTAGAATGCTTTTGGTTCTGAAATAAGAATTAATGATAATAATTTTCAACCGAGACTAGCTCATTTTAATAAACACAACTGATCGCTGAACTTGGCCTCAACATGGAATGCTACCAGTTTTTCATCTTTTATTTTTCAGAGACCAATACTGAGCATTTTTACACTAATTGTTTTCGGTGATAAAATATCGCAAAGCAACACCCACTAACGACAGAGCAGGAATCTTATTAGAAGTCGGTTACCATTTGATCAAATGATCAGATGTTTGCAAAGCTTATGGAACTTAACTACGGGGTTATCACTCCCTAAACTTACAAACTACTTATGAACAACCTTATACTAAAGACAGCACAAACATCCATGCCCGAGGGGGGATTCGAAACCCCGACGGGGAACGGCCTCGCTAATCGAACGAAGCGCCTCAATGCTCTCAGCCGCTCCGCCGCGGCAGTTGCCATTTGAATTACGGGAAAAAAGCTAACTGTAAACAGTCGTTCGCTTGAAATTCTTACGGAGTGCTTCTGCTACTACCTCGTATTACACAGTTCATCACAAGGTGTGCAAGATGCATCTTGTACACCTGGTGTGAAGTATGTATGAGCGAAATGGTTAGTCAGCATGCCTGTAAAGAGGAAGGGAAGAAAGCTATGGGTTTAATGTTCCGTCGACAGCGTGGTCATTGGAGCTTACGCTTGGAGTTTTGGATAAGAATGAGGAAGGAAATCAGCCGTGCCCTTTGAAAGGAACCATCCCAGCATTTGCCTGGAGTCATTTAGGGAAATCACGGAAAACCTAAATCTGGATGGCAGTAGGGGGATTTGAACCACCGTCCTACCGAATGCGAGTCCAGTGTGTTACCACTTCTCACCCGGTCAGTCCTATAAGGAATGCTACCATTTTATTTTCTACAATTTTTGTAGATGCATGTGTACTAGTTATTATGATAAGAGATATACTATCAACAATTTTTGTAAGGATGAATGCTGGAGATCAAAAGATGATGCCTAAGTGGCATCTAAACCGGTCATCCAATAAAATAAATAGCGATCTTGGCTGGAAACCACTGTAAATTAATTCCTGATTGCTCCAACGAACCCAAGTAGTCTACATATGATTAATGTTTTGTCATACTCCATCGAGTGTCCAGCGGAGATACAGTGGTCCGCAACTACATACTGGGTTTCACTCGATGGAGTATGACAAAACATTAATTTAGGCTACGGCAACGTCTTCCGACTCCATCATAAACAATCTTATAGTTAAGTGGCATATTATGCCTATGGAGAGCGATCAAAATTTATATAAAACACTCTTACTTCAGCCAAGATCGCAAGTGTATTTGTTGGGATTTTACCAGTTTCGATGAATCATCTCATCATCTTCAGAATTTATTTATTTATTTACAATTTTCTCCTAATTTCAATAAAATAAAGAGTTACCTGTGAAAATGAAATATAAGAAAAAGAGCATTGTCAAACGATTAAAATTTGCATCACCAAAGTGGATCGTCATCTGTATTGCACATTTAAAAATTGTGTGAGTTCTTGCCACAAGTAATTGTGGTAAAAAAAAAAATAAAAAAAGGAGAGAGGAAAAAAAAGAAAAGAAAAAGCAACAAATAAACTAGCGTTCTTGGCTGAAGTAAGAGTGTTGTATATAAAAAAAAAAATCTGTTGAAATGCGTGTGGCGGAAAATGTGATAAAGGTGGCAGCGGCTACCAACGTATCATCTCAAGATTTGCTCCGGACGAAAACGCAAGAGCACTCCGTTGGTCGCGGCTGGTGACTTCTGCACCACTATTAGAGGGCGCTGCTGCGGAACAGCGTGGTGCGTCTGTCAATGTCATTTTAGCGGCACGGAATACTCAAAAAAATGTTGAAATGTTTGTATAGCGTATGGGACTTAACTACGGGGTCATCAGTCCCTAAACTTACAAACTATTTATGATCTAGCTAACACTAAGGACGGCACAAATATCCATGCCTGAGGGGGATTCGAACCCCCGACCGTAGTGGCCGTGCAGTCCCCTCGGCCACCGCGGCCGGCAATACTCAATGGGCGTTGTTATACAGGATGGAAAAGAAAATGTGTCCCGAAATTGTAACCCTGGGTAGCTGATGACAGTAGAAATGAAAATTTCTAATGTTGTATTTGCTTCTGCTTCTTTCGTGGAGGAATTTCGAAAGGCTGTATTAAGTAATTCTACTTTAGCAGAACTGTCATCAATAGTAGCACCATTACTTGCGTATTGTTAAAAAAAATGTTCAAATGTTTTAAATCTATCGGACCAAACTGCGTGGTCATCAGTCCGTATCTTACAAACTACTTAAACCAAGGTAAACTAACCTAAGGACATCACACATACCGATGCCCCAGAGAGGACTCGAACCTCCGACGGCGAGCAACCGCGCGCTCCGCAGTGAGGCGCCTTAGACCGCTCGGCTACTCCACCGCGGCAATTGCGTATTGTTGATTGTGTTCTACCACTAGTATACTTTATATACGTCCATAATTTCTTGGGGTTTTCTAGCGAATTACGTGACGCGTTATAAATTCATAGTGTATAATTCGCTTTTATGGGCGCCTCGGTTCAGTCTGGCTCTAGCTGTCGCCGCGATCGGAAGTGTCCGCTGCCGCTCCGCTACGCCAGTGTTTACGCCAGCGCTAGTTGTTTGTGTCTTTCGTTTACGGTTTTGTGTGATACTCTTCTGCCGTTTATTCGTTTCTGTGACTGATCGTCTCTGTCGTCGCCGATTTCATCGTCGTCGTACGGATTTTCGGTCTTGACCGAAGTCCTCCCGCAACTGCACAACATGTCTGCATCTCTCAGGAAGAATAATCTGGTATTTTCGTTTGAAAAGGAGACCCGGCGAGTTCAACCGACAGCCCTCGAGGTTCACGACTGGCTCTTTGAGGTAATCGCCATCGAAAATGATTCTGTTCATACCACCCAGCTTGATTCAGATAATTACTGTGTGTTTGTAAAGTTTTTGAACTCGGTATATGTAGATAACATATGTAGCAAGTTTGGCAAAAAAGTAGAATTTGTGCATAGAGACGGTACTAAAAGTCTGGTTTCAATAAGACGAGCCGATGCTGCATATCGGACTATTCGTGTGTTAAACTTACCTATTGAAATTGACAATGATAAAATCAAGGATGCTCTGTCAAAATTTGGGGAGGTTAAGGAAATCATTAATGAAAGATGGGGCCCGCAATATAAGCTGCAATGTTTTAATGGAATAAGGTCTGTCGAGATGGAAGTGAAAACCAACATTCCGTCTCATATTACTGTAGAGGGCTACAAGGCACATGTTATTTATACTGGACAAACGCCTACTTGCCATGTATGTAATGAATCGGGTCACTTTCGGCAAGACTGTCCCCGTCGTGTGTTTGTGCTAAAAAGTAACTTATCGCAACGACGAAAACTGACCCTCAATGATCTATTACCAGCAGATAACACTGTGGAACCAGTAGTAGATGAGGCTAACACCGATATTCCTGATATCAATTCCACAGAGAAAAACGATTTTCCACCTCTGAAAGTCCGATCCGGTCCTGAATCTGTTCCTCCCGACTGTGAAGTACAAAATAAGAAGATACCTCTGGAACAAAGCGATGACCTTTCTGATGAAGAATCATCTCGTAAGGCCCATGTATTCCGCAAACCGAGACCTTCGGGTAATGACGAAGCAGCAGAAGAAAGTAGCATGCAGGTCGATCCTGAAGTGTTAGTCGATAATGAGGAGCCCCGGGACGATACAGAAGAAATAGTGGTGGAGCCAGATATAATAATACCACTCGATGCCGCCGCGCTGGAAGCGCAACTTCCGCCTCAGAGCGAGCAGCACGAGCAAGCCGGCCAAGTCAGCGGTAAACAAGAGCCTCCAAGCCAAGAGCCACAGCCGGCTGCGGCAGGAGGCGGGCAGGACAAAGCGGCCACCGAACAACCAGCAACGTGCCCAAGCCAAGTGTTAACAACAACACCGACTAGCGGCGGTACAATAACTACCTCGGGAGCTCAAGACGTAACACGTCGTAAGAAAAAGCTGCTGCCGAACTCTCCCGTTCCACGCAACACAGGGAAAACAAAACCGGTGAAAAAAGACGTAAAGCCAAATATCAGCTATGAAGTAGTTCATGAAGCTGATCAAAACAGAGAAATCAGAGTCGCCCGGCCCCACATTAGTAATGATACGTGAAAATGTCGGTGTTTAGTACCACAGTTAAAAGACAGATAGATAACTTGTATTTTACTGCAAATGTATACCAAAGACTTTCTAGTGTCAACAGAATCATACTAGTTAACTACTGGTAATAGTAGACAACGGGATGCAAGCATACACCATTGCCTCTATAAATATTAATAAAATTACATCCGAATTAAAATTAGCCTCACTTAAAGAATTTTTACATGAATCCGGAACTGACATCGCGTTACTGCAAGAAGTCTGGACTACCGATCTAAAAGTTCCAGGATTTGTAGAAATTTTAAACGTATGTTCCATAACAAACATAGGAACAGCATTTTTAATACGTGAGGGAATACCAGTTAAAAACATCGAAAGACTGGAATCAGGAAGGGCAATATCTCTAGAAATTTTCGATGTCACCTTTATTAATGCTTATGCCCCGTCAGGAGACACACACAGATCAGAAAGAGCCACGTTTTTTAAAGAAGAAATTATTTATTTGTTACGGAAGAATCCCAGCAGCCTCGTTTTTGGTGGGGATTTCAATTGTGTCTTAAACCGCAAAGACCAAATCCCTAATTTTAACTACTCAGCTGAACTACAGCATTTAATAAAGGACCTAAAACTCAAAGATGCGTGGGAAGTCCTACATGTAAAGTCGACTTTACATACGTAACGGGCACTTCAAAAAGTAGGATCGATCGGGTCTCTGTATCCGTGAATTTCGAACACTCCATATTGAAGGTCGAAAGTATACCTGTATACTTTAGTGACCACAGTTCTGTTCTTGCCTGTGTAAATCTTCCCACGCAACCAACACGTCGTTTTAAAAACCAATGGACATTAAACATCTCCCGGTTAAGTGAACAAGACATGGAAGAAGAAATCCTAGCAGCGTGGGAACTTTGTTTAAGATCGATAGAACGACATTCAACAGTGTTAGATTGGTGGACTACACGAGCAAAACCCAAACTGAGGAAGGTCTGCATGCAATTCAGTGCACGTAGACATAGGGAGTTAAAGCACACCATGGAATATTATTATACAATATTAAGAGAACTTTATGAACGGGCAAGTGAGTCATCTCCTCGCATTGAAGATATAAGAAAAATAAAAGCAAAATTACTATCCCTAAAAAAGAAGCAAATGGAGGGTTTAAAAATAAAATCAAAAGATAAATCTGTTTCTGAAAATGAAAGCACATCATTGTACCACCTAACACGACACGCTCGAAACAGGAGGACAAATTTTATCGAGGAAATACAAACAGAGAACGGTTTAAAACTCACAACGCAACAAGAGATCGTCAATGAGGTTTTCAGATACTATGCAGATTTATATTCTGAGAAAGAGATCCATGAAGAGACCCTCGATGAATTTACCAAAATTATTGGGCCGCGTGTGTCAAATGAGGAAAACGACGAGCTTCTCTCACCAGTTAGTAAAGACGATGTGTTTAAAATAATATGCAACTCGCCTTTAAAAAAGTCTCCTGGTCCAGATGGCCTGCCACTAGAATTTTACAAACGATTTTGGAATATTATCGGCGACAAGATGACACTCATCGCTAACGAAATTCTTGACGGCAAGACTGTTCCAGCACAATTCAAGGAATGCAAAATTGTTCTAATACCAAAAACCACGGGAAAGAAAAACTTGAACAACTTCCGTCCTATTTCCTTACTAAACTCCGATTATAAAATCATCTGTAGAATCATAAATAGCAGACTGCTTCCCGTTGCCACGAAAGTCATAAGTCCACATCAGTCCTGTGTTGCAAACCGAACAATTTTTCAAACAATTTCCGAATACAGGGACATAATAGCCTTGACGGCTGTTACAAATATTAAGTGTGCACTTCTATTCCTTGATTTTTATAAAGCCTTTGACTGTGTCAACCATAGATACCTCCTTGAAACTATGAAGAAATTGGGTTTCCTTCCCCGTTACATAAACATGATTAGGAACATTGCATTGGGTATAAATGCAAAGATAGCAGTCAATGGACAACTCACCAAGCAACTGAAAATTATGCGAGGAGTCCCTCAAGGAAGTCCGCTTTCAATGAACCTATTCATCGCATCTATAGAACCATTTCTACAGCATGTTCACACCAGTCTTACAGGTATGACATTATCCGGACATAAAATGGTGATAAGAGCATATGCTGACGATGTGGGCGTAATAATAAGAAACAAAGAAGATTTGACTAAGTTGGCACTATTATAAATGCCAACAAGAGTAAGTTTTTAGATCTACGAGGCCTTGCTCACTTAAAGATACAATGGGCGAAACAAGTAACAACACACAAAGCTCTAGGCACGACCTTAACAACCTGCCCGATGAAAATGTGTGCAGAAAACTGGAGGGATGCTTTAATAAAAATCCGAGGATCTATCATTGGGAATTCACTTCGCAGCATGAATCAAATTCAAAGGACAATCTTCATAAACACCTGCATCTTCTCAAAAGCCTATTTCATAGCACAGGTTTTTCCGGCTCCAATAATGATAACCAGGAAGATCATGTCACTTGCCACAAATTTTTTATGGAAAGGAGAAATATTCAGGGTTGACACCAAAACTGTTGTGTTACAACCTAAAAATGGAGGTCTCGGTCTCATTGACATAAGAAATAAGGCTTCAGCTTTGTTTCTAAAAAGAACTTTTGATATTATTAGAAATCACCCAACTAGCATCACAAGTATGATATTCGCATGGGTGAAACCCCAAAGTCTGCAGCCACCTGTTGACATAAAAGAAATAAATCCACGATTGCGACATATTAGAATATTCTATGTAGACGCCAGTTACCTTAGGGATGTTATTATTAACTCTCAAAATGTGATTGCAAGAGACATTATACGCGAAAGAATGGAAAATGAGGGAACGAATAAATTAACAATGAAACATCCCAGTGTCAAATGGGAGGTTGTGTGGAAAAACATCAGTCTTCAGTGCCTGTCAAGTGATGTAAAATCCGCCTGGTACAAGGTCGTGAATAACATTATCAGTACCAATGAAAGATTGTATGCCATTGGTATAAGTGCAACTCATCTCTGTTCTACATGCAAACTAGCAGATACGCTACAACATAGATTTGCTTGTGGTGGCCACATCGAAAACTGGAAGTGGATCAAAAGCAGGATAGCACTTCTTTCAAGATCGTCTGCTGAATATATATCTCCTGACATAATTTACAGGCCCCAAACTCTGTACTACCCAGTAACAAAAAACAATGCAATTCACTGGCTACTTGGCAAATATGTCAGCTACGTGATTAACAACTTAGGCACTGACAACACAATAGAATTTAAGGCATACATGTTATGTGAATACAACACAATAAAAAAATACAGTAATCACAAAAAGCAATACGCGAATGTGTTGAAATTTGTATTTGAAAGGACAGGTGTTGGTTAAATAACACAAAGAAAAATCCATAAATTGCTCCCATCGGAGTAAAGAACCCTGCTGGGAATCTCAACAAAGGCTGTTTTCAACTCCATTCGAATTTATACGTGAAGAAATTAGATTGATATCACAGAAGTATTTTAAACTCTGTTAGAAAATTCACTATTATAATGCAGAGCACAGGTTGAAGGAATCCTTATACTGTACGCCAACAAGCTAACCAGACAAAAGAGTAATTCACGAAAGAACTACCCAGCAACAAGAAAACTAGAATTGACAAAGGGATGCAAATGTTTTAACGCATACACTGATGAAGAAAGTATAAAGTGAACGATAATTTTAAAAACAAAAAGAAGAGACACGATTTTTTTTCATTACAGTTGTGAAGCTCGCCAAAGAAGGCATTGCTGGAGAGCGCGAGGACGGGCTAGAAGGGGAGATGGGAGGCCCGATAGAAAAAAAAAAAAAAAAAAAAAAAAAAAAAAAAAAAGGTTGCACAGTGGTAGAGTGCCAGACTACTAATCCAAAGGTCGCGGGTTCGATCCCCGCCAGGTCCTAGGATTTTTATCTGTCACTTTCCACTTCTTTCACCTCCGTCAGTATTGCTCATGTGAAAAATACCGAGTAGCACCGTGGTTCGGAACCCACGTTAAACTGTAGGTCCCCCTATAACTGGCTGGGTAACTCAGTTCGAAGGTCGGAGGAAGGAAACGGCATACCACTTCCAAACAGGACCATGCCTAGTAAAGCACTATGGTGTTCTAACCAATCTTCGGATTGTTGACTGCTTTACCTTTTTTTAATTCGCTTTATTACGAGTACTCAACCTCTGTCAGTTGCTCTGCTGTTAAAAAACGTTTCCTCACAGAGACTTGACCTTCAGTGCAGCCGACTCGACCTTCACTTACTTGTAGCAGTAGGATATCTCCGACGTACGCACGTCTACAGTCCCCCTGTGAAGGAGAAAGCTAGGTGTTACGCGAAGGCGGTTTATTCAGAAGGCCCGGCGGGATTCCGGCCGACGCGTATCTGGGCTAAAACGCTTGCAAGCGGCCGGATGCCGCGTCTCGGTCCACCGACGGGACGCATCTCATCGGCGGCTGCTCCCTCCCAATCAGAGCGCAGCGCCAAAGACAGCTGTGCCATTAAAACGTCTACATTCATCCCCACTTAGCGCACCGTTGATAGCGTTCCAAATACGAGCAGGTTGTTAGACACTATAACCCTACCCGTCCTACAACACCGGTTAGTAATATGATAATTATAAAAATGACCCGTGTGCCTAATTATCTTAATTTGGTGGAAAAGCTATCGGTAATGAAGCCGATGATGTAGTGGAGGCTATAACCGGAACGTTGCTGCGCCTCTTTGGTAAACAACAACGATCGATAAGAATAAAAAAAAGTGGAAAGCAAAATTTGGAATAAAAATGATCAATGTTTAAATGAAAAAATGCGGAACAAACGGGACACAGGGATTAATTTGGAAAAAGTGAATAATTTATTGATTTACGGTCGCCAGCTCGATGTACGAGCAAATAATTTGGTGGGATGTCAATAATAGAAAATTTAATTAACAACGTTAAATATTACGTAAAATTTGGGTGGGCAGAAAATCAGAGTGTGCGAGTCAAATTCGGTACAAAAGACACTGACAATATACTAATTACTAAGAAATAGTTTACTATCACAGGGTTCATTGTAAGACAGCGAAATGCAAGCCATAGCCGCGCAAATGCAACATGCAGCAAATCATGCAAAACTCTCACCTTAATACTTACTATTTGCAGCTTCAAATAATTAATTGTTTATATAAGTACCAGAAATTATTCTACAGCGAGTATATCATGCACTTTAGCAATAATCAAGTTGTAACTGAACTATTAAGTGTACTAATCGCAAGCTCAAAAATTAATGACTTGTCGTGATAACACTGAATATTTAGAAAAGAACCATTTAACCTTCTGATTAACTTTTGCTCTATCTTTAACCAGGAATTATTAGCATTCAAACATTTGTAAACAATTACTATTCTCACTAGTCAGTACTTGCAAGTTAAAACAAACTTTACCTCAAAATAATATGCAGTGGAAAAGAATTAATTTTTTACACTGTTATTGAAATATCTTTTGAAATTGAAACTTAATCTAGCAGTTTCGTTCAACTTAGCAAACTTATTGATCAGCAACACTGGCATAAGCTACTTTCTGAACACATTTTTTATTAACGACTGTCACATTGTCTTTAATGACTCTGATTTTTAGTTTTCTATAACTTTGTGGATATCCTCGGAAAAACAATGGATGAGGAAGGAACCTGTCTGGACAATGACTATGGGTAATGATTTTTAAACACAGGTTCACAAATAACAGTGTTCGCTATTGAACAATCATCACTAATACGCTGGTTAGCTGTACATGCTAAGACAAACTGGACAGATCTTACTGAATTTGATGTGCGACGTGTTGCTGCTGATTGGAGACTGTTGGCACTTAACAACTGGCAAACACAGGCTCTTCTTGGCGACGAATGTTAATTACAATTTAGCGCCCACAGCATTCTTCTTGATGCATTTATTAATTATTTAAGCTGTGGCCGTATGAATAAATAATATTGCCTCTTCGCCGTCTCCTCCACTAGTGCCAATCCAACATGCATTCTCCTTCACGTACTTTTGCCGTAAACGAATCCGTCTTTCCGCCGCTACTTCTCAACAACGACTCTTTCTCGCTGTGCGCCTCTGCGCTACCAGCGATAAAAAACTCCCTACTTGAAGATGATTCTATACAATAGAAAATACAAATAATGAGGAAAAATACATAAAGCATCGTTTTATATATTACCCTGTACGCACACATGACTGGAAAGCACCGTTGGTCACTGTGTTGTTGTGTCACGAACCCACTGCTAGACCCCAGTGTTTTTCAATCCACTCAAGATTTATTGTCGAAACAGTGCGTATGGAATACATCAAATGATTACCTTTGCGTCGGAACTTGAGTAACGAACAAAAGTGATAAGAGCAGAACACAAGCAGGGGAAATGAAATTTCTGCGAAGCAGAATAAGAACAACGAGAAGAGACAGTATGAGGAATGAGAAGATCGGGGAAATAGAGAGCAGCCCTTACAGGATAGGATAGAGAGATCGTTATTTAAAGAGAATGAAAGAGAAGAGGATCCCTTAGGATACACGAAATACAGACGCAGAAGAAGCGACCGAGAGCAAGACCGAGGGATAGATGGCTAAGAGGACTGGAGGATTGTGTCAAGATGAGAGGAGAGGACTGGTCCAGATAATGGCGAGACAGGACAAAGTGGCGGGGTTTGCGTTTCAAACAGACGCAGGCTGTTGCTGGAAATTGTGCAAGATGATGATGACGATTACGTTTGCTGATTCGTAGCTCAAGCTGTAGTGAGAAACCATGTGTCGACCCGTACTGAAACACCGGTATTACTACGTGTTGTAAACACGGATAACCATCCGTGGATGGGATGCATTATTCCACGCCTGCTCCATCTGTTCAAGAAGTTCTGCAAGACTTGTCGGTTGACGAGTCGCAAGTGTCAGTTGTGTTACAATCATATCCCACACGAGCTCGATTGGAGACAAGTCCGGGGACTGTGATGGCCAGGGAAGTTTGATGCACTTCTTGCGCAACACGTTCAGTTTCATATGCGGTGCATGAGCGAGCATTATCCTGTTGGAACGACACGTGACCTTTTGCAAGAAGGTCTTAAGCGCCTAGCGCTGCTCAGCGTCCCATCCATAAACAGCAAAGATTGGAGTTGTTTGTTTATCGCATACCGGACCATAAGGCCTGTCAGGGACTAGTGTGTCTTGAACCTATGCACTCTACGATACAGCAAGTTCTACGTCGTACGTGCATGCGATAAGAAAGGAAAGAGAACTGACCCATACAGTTACAGGCCAATATCGTTGACATTAGTTTCATGAAGAATTTTGGAGCATATTCTCAGTTCAAATATAGTAAATTTCCTTGAAACGGAAAAGCTTCTTTCCATGTATCAGCACGGGTTTAGGAAACATCGTTCATGTGAAACTCAGCTTGCCCTTTTCTCACATGACATCTTGCGAGCTATGAAGGGCAACAGGCAGATTGTGTTTTTCTCGACTTCAAAAAGGCGTTCGACGCGGTGCCACACTGCAGACTGCTAACGAAGATACGAGCTTATGGAATAGATTCACAGATTTGTGACTGGCTGGAAGACTTCCTAAGTAACAGAACGCAGTACGTTGTTCTCGACGGCGAGTGTTCATCAGAGACGAGTGTGTCGTCGGGCGTGCCCCAGGGGAGTGTGAAAGGACCGCTACTATTTTCTATCTATATAAATGATCTGATGGACAGAGGAAGTTGTAATCTGCTGATGATGCTGCGGTGTATGGGAGGGTATCGTCTTTAACTGACTGTAATAGCATACAGGATGACTTAGACAAAATTTCTTGTTGGTGCGAAGATTGGCAGCTAGCTCTCGATGTAGAAAAATGTAAGGTGATGCGTATGAGTAGAAAAAACAATCCCATAATTTTCGAATACAGAATTAGAAGTGAGCTTCTTGATGCTATCGCGTCGTTCAAATATCTAGGCGTAGCCGCGGTGGAGTAGCCGAGCGGTCTAAAGCGTCTCGCTGCGGAGCGCGCGGTTGCTCGCTCGAGTCCTCCCTGGGGCATGGGTGTGTGTGTTTGTCCATAGGTTAGTTTACCTAGGTTTAAGTAGTTTGTAAGCTACGGACTGATGACCACGCAGTTTGGTCCGATAGGTTTACAGACATTCGAACATTCGAACATCTAGGCGTAACATTGCAGAGCGATATGAAATGGAACGAGCTTGTAAGGACAGTTGTGAGTAAGGCGGACAGCCGACTTCGGTTTATTGGGAGAACTTTGGGAAGATGTACTTCACCTGTAAAGGAGACCGCGTATAAAACGCTTGTACGACCACGTCTTGAGTATTGCTCAAGTGTTTGGGACCCGCAGCAGATCAGTTTAAAGGAAGACATAGAGGCGGTTCAGAGACGAGCAGCTAGATTTGTTACCGGTAAGTTCGACCAATGCGCGAGTGTCACGGAAATGCTCCGGCAACTCAATTGGGGATCGCTGGAAGAAAGACGACGTTCTTTTCGCGAATTTCTGTTAAGTAAATTTAGAGGGCCGGAATTTGAAGCTGAGTGTAGTACGATCTTGCTGCCGCCTACTTACATTTCGCGTGGTGATCACAAAGACTAGATAAGAGAAATTAGGGCTCGTACGGAGGCATGTAGGCATTCCATTTTTCCTCGTTCAATTTTGGAGTGGAATAGGAAAGGAAATACCTAGTAGTGGTGCAGTGTACCCTCCGCCACGCACCTTACGGTGAATTGCGGAGTATGTACGTAGATGTATATTAACACTGACGTGCAGGCAGAATCTGCTTCCATCAATGAAGACCACGTCCCGCCATTCTATCTTACAAATAATCTACTGACGACGCCAGCCAAGCCGTGCACGTCGATGATGTGACGTTAGTCGGAAACGGGCTACAGATGTGTGTGTGTGGGTGTGGGTGTGTGTGTGTGAGAGAGAGAGAGAGAGAGAGAGAGAGAGAGAGAGAGAGAGAGAGAGAGAAGCTGTTGAGCCGTGTTCCAACTAGTAACAGCTTGGCAACAGTTGGCTAGTACTGCTGGGCTTCCAATCCCTCGTATATGTGCTGTGGTGGCTGTACGATCTGTTAATACTGCCCCTACAATACGAAGATCTTGGCGGATGTCTGTGCTGTGTCTATGGGTGAGAGAATGTTTACGTGACTATTGCAAGCAGAATCGTTGCATGACTGACGCAGCTCGTCCATCTTGAGTGGGAGTTCTCCGAAAGGACCAACCCGCGTCTCAGAAGCCGGCCGCGGAAGCCGAGGGGACTGAGGCGCTCTAGTCACTCTGCACGGCCACTACGGTCGGGGGTTCGAATACCCTCTCGGGCATGGATATTTGTGCCGTCCTAGTTCGTAAGTAGTTCACAAGTAGTTTGTAAGTTTAGGGACTGATGACCCCGTAGTTAAGTACCATAAACTATACAAACATTTGAACATTTGAGCGTCTCAGAAGGCCATAATCTGACCCCTTTCAAACTCTCTGTGATATCAACATGTGAAGCAAATAGGTACATGCAACGGAGACGCAAACGTTGTTCCTTCAGCCAATCCATCTTTCACATAAGGCATATCAAAGAAGGAAACTTAGTAAAATTATAATTTTTCGCCAAAAATAATGTTTGCCATATCTTACCACAATGTGATGCGTTTAGTGAAGTGAAAACAAATACTGACAAAAATAGCCATCAACCTTTTCAAACACACTTGGTACTTATAAAATTTGTGCAACAAACATTGTCATAGTCAATAACAACGATGTTATATACATAAAAGTACTTAAAATTAAAATTATTGACATTTTCAATATATAACTGCTTATTGTTTCGGAAGAAGGTGAGGTTACTTTTCGTTTCCTAATTTTTACCCCTGCTACCTTCAAACTATGAATGAGTGTATTCCATGAGGGCCAAAGGAGAGAATATTTAAAATGCACAATGGCTATGGGAAGAACAGCATCTCTTAACAAGCGAAATTTATTGGTATCTAATATTAATTAATGTTACTAAGTCTTGTTTTGTAGTTCAAGTAAGAGGAGGATACAAGCATTTGAAATTTGGTGCTACAGTAGAATAAAGAAAATTTAGATGCGTAGATCGCGTAACTAATGAGTAGGTGCTGAAGAGAATCATGGAGAAGAGAAATTTCTGGCATAACTTGACTGAGAAGGGAATTGGTAGGACATATTTTGAGGCAACAAGGAGTCGTCAGTGTATCGATGAAGGGTAGTGTAAGAGGGGGAGGGGGGGAATTACAGAGGGAGACCAAGAGATGAATACAACAATAAGCAGGTCAAAGGGATGTTGTTGCCGTTGTTCTTCGGAAATGACGAGGCTTGTGCAGCGTAGACTAGTATGAAGAGCTGCATCATACTAGTCTTAGGATTGAAGATCACAACAACAACGACATAGTTGTGTAATATTCACACCTATCTGCACATGCTTTCTTTGGAATTTGAATTATTAAATTCTTCTTCATGTATCAGGATATTTCGCATGCTTAATGTTTTGTTCAGTTCATTTCGTACTACTAGGGACCAAGAGGCTCAACTCTCAGCTAGGATCTTCTGCTTTTTCTTGGCCCAGTACGCCTTCATCTTCTGGCTGTGAGCATGCTTCCTCTCATCCGTCCATTTAGGTCTGGTGGTGCCTGTACACTTCTTGCTTGTGAGAGATAGTGGGAAGACTTCATATAGGATCGCCTTGACGGTATTGTGTACAGTTCTCAGTTCTCTGTAATGGGGTCTGCAGTTCCTCTAAGTCTGATCTAACAGAGGTTAACCACTTGCCTTTGGACGCTTTTCCCTGCTTGTCACTGTGAGGATCTTCTTGGTGAGCCTCGAGTGATTCAGGCGGGTCATGTGCCCGTAGGTCAGTCGCCTTTTCCTCATACATGTGACTATGTCTTCCTGGTGTTCATACAGTTCGTTATTGTGCCTGATTCTGTAAGTACCGTCTTCCTCTCTTATGGGTCCTAATAGTCTCCTCAGTATCTTCCTCTCTTTAAGTTCTAGTTTCCTGAGTGGGCCCTTTCGATTCATCAAGAGGCACTCGGAGGCATAGAGTGCAGAGGTTCTTACTACAGAGTTGTAGTGCTTCAGTTTTAAGTTCTTGGATAGGTACTTGGAGGTATACATACTCTTACACGAATGATAGGCTCTCTCTAACTTGGTGCGCCTGGCGTCTATGGCCAAAGTTTCGCTCTCACTTGCTGGAATCCATTCTCCCAAGTACGTGACTGCAGGAACTTTACAGATATTATTGTTTCCTAGCGATATTGTAGAAGAAGCCTGTTTGATATTGGTGATGAACTCAGTCTTCTGTATGTTGACTTTCAAGCCGGTTTTTACTGCAACATTATATAGGCTCTGTAGTTGATGAGTAGCCTCCTCCATGTTGTTGGCCAAAAGGGTGAGATCATCAGCAAAGGCTAGACGTGGTATAATGAGGTTATCGTTCTTGTAGCCAAGTTTCAGTCCTGCTTCTGGTGACAATGTGGAAGTCCATTGTCTGATGAGTTTTTCCATAACGCATTTGAAATTGATGCACGAGAGGCAGTATAGTTACCTGGCATGTTATGCCTATGGAGAGTGATATGAATATATGCGAAAGTACACTTTCTTGAGGTTATTGAGCCAAGTTCCCCAATTCCACATTATTTATTTGCCTTTACCGATTTCGATGATATATATTACAATCTCCAGCAGGTTGTATGTCTTTAAAACATATTGACTTTGGAGAACTTGTAACATAAAGGGTTTCTCATCAAAATATAAGTACATAGTAATCTTCTTAAAGTACACGTCACCAAAATGTATCATCATATCAAATTAAAAGATAAAATATGATGACTGTTTCTCACATAAGGCAGACTGACTGCAGGTAAAAATCTCGTGTGTCAAATGTTCACTTGCTCTCAGTCTGCCTTATTTGAGAAACAGTCATCATATTTTATCTTCCAATTTGATATGATGATCCAAAGGTGACGTATCTTTTAAGAAACCGATAAAGACAAACAAATAATACGATATTGGCGATCTTGGCTCAGTAACCTCAAGAATGTGTACTTTTATATATTGTTTCGCTTCTTACCACGACAGGGTGGGTGAATTCATGCCCCTCAGTGTGTGACCTTGCAACGACAGCCTAGCAGAGACTGGCCTAGTTTCGCAGGGTTATGATTTAGCTCTCAGTGCACTGTATCATATTTTAATTTCCCACCCTAAAAATATAAGCATAAAGTATTTTGAGCAAAAAAGTTTTTCAACCGTTGGCCTGAAGAGCAGACATCACGCGCTCCAGATGGCAGCTCTCTCATCATGCTATTCAGAATAATCGGCACTGATGCTTCACGAACCTTAGAACGTTTGCCCCCTGTCTGAAAGTTTTTTAATTGTTATGTAAAAACAGAAGTATCGGAAATCTTATACGGCGACTACTATTGAACTACATGAAACAAAACGTAAATAAGTTACAAACTATGGGTTGCACACAGTTTATTCAAATATGCAAATGTTTGTTAAGCTTATGGGACTTAACTACGGGGTTATCAGTCCCTAAACTTACAAACTACTTATGAACTAAGGACGGCACAAATATCCATGCCCGAGGGGGGATTCGAACCCCCGACCGTAGTGGCCGTGACTGGAGCGCCTCAGTCCCCTCGGCCACCGCGGCCGGCCACAGTTTATTCTACATGTAAATATCTCTACAGATAATCTGATTTAGTTTATGACATGTTCGGTATGCCTGCCTTCTTCCGTGGCGAGTCACGGACGAATAGCGAAATTCTGCAAAACCCGTTGAAGTATCGGAACATCGATGCTTTAGACGACGTCCTGAATGCCTGGTTTCATCTCAGAAATGGTTTTGCGGTTATTTCTGTATACCTTGTCTTTAATATAGCCCCACAAAAGGAGTAGCATGTGTTCAGATCCGAGTAATATGGCGGCCAATTGAGGCCGATGTCAGTGGGCACTGGCTACCCCAGAGACAGAATGCAGTTCAAAAAGTGCTCCTTCAGGACATCAAACCCTCTCCTGCTTCAATTCGATCGAGCTCCGTATTACATGAACCTCATGTTGACAAAATAAGGACCACTTTGGATAAAGGGGATAGAAACATATTCCAAAAACGTCCCCTAAATGTACCAATTTTGGTCACTGACGAACCCATCCAAATGAAAGCGAACTTCCTCGCTAAACCAAACCAAATTCACATGCTCATGCACATACTAATTTCCATGTCCCGCGGCGAATCGTGCAATTTTAACTTCCTTCATAAACATTTTGTTTCATATTGTTTAAAAATTGTCAGTCTGTATTTCGTATGATTCTGCAACTAATCGTGAAGTATCGATCATAGATGAGGAACAAGAATGTGACGAAAATCAGTGGGGACCAATAACAGAAAAATGGGAGGTGGAGAAGGCGATCCAGGATCTCAAGTAAAGTAAGGATTGATCGTAGATGAGGAACAAGAAAGTGACGAAAATCAGTGGGGACCAATAAAGAAAAATGGAAGGTGGAGAAGGCGACCCAGGATCTCAAGTACAGGAAAGCAGTGGGTTGTGACTGAATACCGGCAGAAGCACTGAAGGCCTTAGGGAATGTGGCTATAACCAGAATCAAATCTGACCAACAGAATATATGTTACAGGTATCTGGCCTGCAGACCTAAACACGATATTGCTTTCCTTGCCAAAGAAATGCAATGCCAAACAATGCAAGGATTATAAGACAATTAGTTTTTTATGCAATGTTACCAAAGCTTTGACCAGACTAGTGCTGAGAATAGACAGGAAAATAGAGGAGAATATAAGATAAGGTCAGTTTGGATTTCGAAAAGGAAGAGGGACCAGAGATGAAATTGGGTGTCTGAAGATGTAAGCAGAAAAGTTTTTAGAAGTAAATAGAGAAATATATGTTTGTTTTGTCGCCTGGTGTATGTTACTGAAGATTCTTAAAGAAATTAGTATTGTTGGAAGGATAGAAGGCTGATAAAACAACTCTATGTGGGGCAGAAAGTAGTGGTACAAATAGATGAATATGAAACAGAAGAGGTGGCTATTGGAAGAGGTGTGAGACAGGGTTGTTGTATGTCACCGGCACTTTTTAATATATATGCTGAAAAACTAATTAACAAGGCCTTAGAAAATAACTACATGTAGTGGGAGGAGAAAGAATAAAAACTATAAACTATTCAGATGATATGACTGTACGAGCAGAATCAATAGAAGAGTTCCAAGTAATGAAGGAGAATATTGTAAGGAGGGGGGGGGTGAATTTTAAATGAAAGTGAATATCGATAAGACCAAAGTGATGAAAATAGGATTAGTAGGTATATCACTAGAGGGAAGAAAACTGCAACAGGTTCAATCATTTCAATACATGGGAAGGTTGATAACTTTCAATGGAAGTTGTACAGAAGAAGTGAAACGCAGAATATACATGGGAAAGAAAGCGTTTCGAAGAGTTAAAGATTTACTGACAGCCAGGAGCATATCCTTTAATCTCCGGAATAGGTTCGCCAAATGTTTTATGTGGAGCGCGGTGTCTTATGGTTCTAAAACATGAAATGTGACTATGAAGAAGAATGGAGAAAGTGAAATGCACTGACAGAGCGAGAAATGGAGGAGGTACTGAGCAGGGTAAAAGGGGAAAGGAATTTCATGAGGATGATTCCGAAAAGGTAAACATCTTGGGTGGGACACATATTACGCAGGAACTGTCTACCGCAGAGGATAATTGAGAGAAAAATAGAAGGAAAAGGAGGGAGAGGAATAATAAGGTGAAGAAAGGAATAAGCTACAAGTAAATGAAGGAGAATACTTAGGACAGACGAAAGATGCCCAGCTGATGACTGTCTGAGGAAAGATTTACTGAAAGAAGACGAATTTCGTACCTGACAGCAACCCGCAAATACAATCTCATTTCTGAGAGATGCAAAATGCATCAACGACGTTAACATTAGGAAAAAAATGCTTCAAAGATAAATAATTGTTCGAAATTAGTGTTACTTGTGGCTAAATAAAATTAAGTGCACGCAAGACCATCACTCGATTGGCTAATTGCACAATAACCTCATTAATTACTGCCACTTAAAACGTTGCGGCTGACATCGGTATAAATTTGCCAAAGCTTTGTTAACGACCGGAAGGCGTTATATAGGTACAGTGTGAGAATGTAAATTAGCGAATCGCTGCATTAGGGATATGGCAAGCAATCGTCTCGGACTTTATGCAAATTTCATCGTACGTACATCACAGAAACTACTAGACTACTTGGAATGAACTCCATCGTCGCACTAAATTTAGCTCTCGTGGTGCAGTCGTAAAAGTTGAGTAACGAGAGCTATAAATTGGTCAGTTTTTGCATCGAGCATGTCTGCTTTTACGGCGTTCAGAATGGCACGCGCCAGTGGAACTGCTAGCGGCTTCCTTCAATCCGCCTCACGTAATCCCTCTTTCACGCCCAACACGTGTCGATAGCACCTGTATTAACACTTTCCAACCGGTTGCCATAAAAGTACGTCGTATATTATATCATATATTAGTAATCATAAAAAAGGGAAACAAAATTACGACGCCCCGAATCCTCTCTCTTTTTTTATTTTTATTTATTTATTTATTGGCCCACTTTAGGTTACGGTAGTAACACTAAAAGTGGGCCTTTGGGATCGTTTTTTGACAGCTCAAAATTTAAATAAAAATAACGGCTTAACCATTCACCTGACACAAAAATTGAATAACCGAATTTGTAGAGGAGAAAATTCTCTACAACTTTGCTCCCTTATGTTTTTTTTCAAATCTCGTATCGTTTCAGATATAACGGCGATTTTGGAATGTCTGTCTGTCTGTCTGTCTGTCCGTTTATCTGTCTGTCCGTAAAGTGTTCCCCGTTCTTAAGACAAACCGCTCAACCGATCAAGACCAAATTTTACAGACTTAATTGTAGGCCGACAGAGGCCAGAAGATCCCTTTTTCAAATTTTTCGGACAAAAAATAGGGTAGTAATGCCAAAAAAAGCCGTTTGTAATGTAACAGTTACTGCAAACGAACGGTTCATCTGACACGAAAGTTCAATAACCTAATTGATAGAGAGAAAAATGCTCTACATCTTCGCTCTATTATGTTTTTCTCTTATCTTACATCGTTGCAGAGATATTTGCAAAAATAACGGCGATTTGACTATGTCTGTCTGGTTGTAACGTGTTCCCACTTTTTAGGTCGAACCGTTCAACCGATTGGCACCAAATTTTACAGACATAAATGTTGGCTACCAGAGACCAGAACATTGCGTTTTAAAATATTTCCGACAAGAAATACGTTAGTAATATCAAAGAAAGGTCGTTTGTAATGCAAAATTTTGATTGCATATATACTGTTCATCTGACGCTAAAATTGAATAACCGAATGTGTAGAGGAGAAGATTGTCTACAGCTTTGTTCCCTTATGTTTTTTTCATATCTCGTATCGTTTGAGAGATATTTGCAAAAATAACAGAGTTTTGAATTAACGAAAACTAGCCGTTCGCTGATGTTACGTGACATACCTCGCCCAGAACTCTCTCTGGCACAAGCCATATTGTTTGCGAATTTGATGATTTTCTTATTTTAACTTACACGTTTTCATTCCAAAGCTATGGCGCACTGAAGAATTAACAAAAACACGTCGTTCTTCGTACGATAAATGATAATCTAGTATATACAAATGCCATATCAGCATCAGTTAATAACAGCCATCAATAGTATGAGATTAATGTCGTGGCTTTTAAGTGTTGGACGTAGCGTAGTGGGCAATGCGTTGGACTGTGACGCTTTTGGTCAGTGGTTCAAAACCCACAACTACCTAAAAACTTTTGTTTTCCGAAAAGGGTTTCAGACATTCTTATTAATTAATTTTTTGTTGTTTACATTATTATTTTGGTCCAAAATGTTTGCTAAAACTTATAAAACTACAAATCTAAAGTGGGCCGCCCGAACACGTCAGTGAGATTTTTTTTTTAATTTATTATTATTTTTTTTTTTTTTTTAGAGCCAGACCAAAACTTGTTTTACGAACGAAGCCGAAATCGTAACCGAATGGTCGGCTCCTCTTATAGTATTGGCCGGAGGCGAAACTTACGTAATTAAATTAAAATTTGGGTAAATTTATTATACCGCAAATCACTAGTTTTCACACATTTTTCAAAATCTCCACCCTGCCTTCTTGAGTGAGCCCAACCAGGTGTCCGCAGAAGATGACACAGGAGGAGTACCGATTTACTGGCCTAAACTTCCATTCGGCAGTTGATAATATTCAGCAGACTTCTGAGCCAGCGCATACGAATACCTCGTACCTGTAATTAGTGAAGTGATGCCGTCCCCTCCCAGTCCTCGTAGCGCTTTGCATTTCTAAAGAAACTTCAAAGCAGAATAGCTGAAAACACACTACGATGCTGCAAGCAGCTATTCTTCTCAAAATAAAGTCCGGGATGCCAATAACAGTACGTTTATTGCTGACGACACTGTAATACAAAAATAGACCTTACAAATGTTCAAATGTTTGTTAAGGTTATGGGAGTAACTGCGGTGCCATCAGTCCCTGAACTTACAAACTACTTATAAACTACTTTATACTAAAGGCAACACACACATCCATGCCCGAGGGAGGATTCGGACCCCCGACGGGGAATGGTGTCTAGCATAGGAGAAAAGCACCTCAATGCGCACTGTCATTCCACTTACGCTTTACCCTTCATTGAAATGTAAGTAAAATTGTGGAGTATGGTCACTGCATGACAGACTCAGATTAGCTCCTGTCTCCGACAGATATGACTCGCGCGCAGTCAAGACCTCGAATATATTTCGTAAAATTTCGTTGGGTGTACTTCTCTTCGTTAATTTGTTCATTTGTTTATTACAGTAATTAGATTTAAAGTTGCTGTTGTATCTGCTGACGACTGATACAAGGGCGGTTTGATAGGTCTGGTAAAAATAAAATTAAATATTGTTTTAAAGGCGAAAACTCACTTCATTTCTCGACGTAGTCTCCTTGCAAGACTATACACTTGCTCCAGCAAGTTTCCAGTTCTTTCAACCCATCGGCAAAGTAGGCTTTGTTAAACTCTGCAGAATAGCCCGTCACAGCGGCGAATACATCCTCATCATGAAAATTTCTTCCCACCAATCCAAATTTTGAAGTTTGGGAATAAGAAGAACTCACTCTGAGCCAAGTCAGATGAATAAGGTGGCTGAGAAACCAATTCAGATCCCAGGTCGTGCATTTTTGCCATTGCGATAGCTGCTGTGAGGGCTGGAGCGCCACGGCGGAGCGGTCGAGCGCAATGAGGCGCTATGCTGCGATGCGCGAGGCCGTTTCCCGCCGGGGGTTCGAAACCCCCTCTCGAACATGGAAGTTTGTGCTGTCTTTAGTAGTTCGTAAGTTTAGGGTAGATGACACCACAGTTAAGTGCCATAAGCCATAACATCTGAACACATCTGTGCTGCAGCATTGTCCTGATGAAACAGCACTTTCTTCCGGGCCAATCTTGAACGTTTTTCAATTAGTTCCCCTTTCAAACGATCCAGCTGAGCTGCATAATAGGGACGAGTTATGGGTCTGCCTTTTTCCAAATAATCTATCAGGATTATACCCTGGGAATCCCAAAAGACAGTGACCATCACCTGTCCAGCTAACAAAACAGTCTTCACCTTCTTTGGTGCACTCTACCCACTCTTCCATCGTTTGGATTGTTGTTTGGCCTCTGGTGTGTAATGGTGAATCCAAGTTTCAGTCACAGTTATGACTTTGCAAAATCCTGTGGATTGCGCCTGAACAGTGTGAGATTCTGAACAGAAATATTCTTTCGTTTGCGTTTTTCGTCCAAAGTGTGCAGGTGCTATCCAGTCACGGACAGAGCTTCTTCATGGTCAGTTATTCATGAAAGAGGTAATGCATTCGTTCAGTTGAGATGCCTACAATGTTAGCTACATCGCGAACTTTTAATCTTCAATCTTCAATTACCATATCAAGCACATTATCGATGATTTCCTATGTGGCGGCTTCAACGGGCCGACTGGAGCATGCTCCATCTTTCGTGCTTCTCCGACCACGTTTAAACTCAACGATCCAAAAGTAAATGGTCTTCAGTGTTGGTTCAAAAACCACGTGGACCTCATGAAACTCGGATTTGATCTGTACATCTGTCCGACTCTCAAAATGAAATTGTTTAATGACCATCCTATGGAACTAATTACGCAGTTACCACTGCAGCTGGCAGCCAATAATTAACAACTGCCGTTCGAAACTTGCAATAATATCCTTGGAGATAGCAGGCTTACCAACAACAGTGCAGGTTCCGAAAATTTCCCGATCTTTATACTTATTTACCAGACTTAACAAACCACCCTCGTAGGCTTCGTTCCTGTTACTAAAGCAAATTCAACCATGCTGCATGAAGTATTTCGAAAAATAACGCCACAGTTCCGACTAACCGTATGATTGTGGTCAGTGTAAATATACACAAACGCAAGAGGAAAAGCTCTGTACCACATTACCGATGTTTCATAAACGCATATTGGTTATTAAAAAAGCTCCCCGCTTTCAAGGAAACACATTAATAAAACTTTTTAGCATAACAATACGATTACCTGATCCATTAAGTACAAGACTAAATGGAATTGTTACAAACGCAGTATAAGAATACGATTGTGAAATTATTCTTTTTAAATATCTACATCTACATTATAACATATGATAAGCATGCAACATGTTAAACATGAGAAGCACCTGCTGAAACTGGCGATGATGGTGATGATTCTGCTGATTTCGATAGAGACGATACTTATGAAATTCCGGAATCTAACCTCTTTCTAGACCAGTGCAGAAAAGTAGAACTTTACTGATAAGGCTACGAGAAAAATTAACTCATATTAGTGCAGTGAATGTAACGTAGGTCTGTCTGCCATCGAGTGTTTGAAATTGTATTACAATGTGACTCATTATGACGAGTAATTGATATCATGGCCGCGTGGTCTAAGGGGTCATCACACAGTTTAGGCGACCGTTCCTGCCAGAGGTTCGAGTCCTCCCTTGGGCACGGGTGTTTGTGTTGTCATTAGTGTAAGTTAATTTAAGTAGTTTGTAAGTCTAAAGAGTAATGGGAATGGGAGTTTGGTCAATAGGTTAATGAACATTTGAGTTGGTATCTATGTGTATATGAAAATGTTCAGATGTTTGTAACCTATTGGACAAAACTGCTATGATCATTAGTCCCTAGACGTACAAACTATTTAAACTAAATTGCACTAAAGACAACAGAAATACTGATGCCCAAGAGAGGACTCGAACCTCCGACGGCGAGAAACCACGCGCTCCGCAGCAAGGCGCCTTAGAACGCTCGGCCACTCCACCGCGGTTTGTAGATATCTATGCTATGTAAATAACACAATGTGATTCCTTCAGTCTTCTCATATCAGTTTAAAATGTTTATTTCTTGCTTAAGCTAAATAAATAATAAAATCAATTTTTCGTCTGTTATTCAACGTGTACTTCTTACTACTTCCTGATAACAATATATCCTTCTTATACCTGACTGTTTCTTCACATGAAGATGAAACTTCAACATTTCAAACTGTACTGCAGTCATATTATAGGGCGATGGGAAACGTTTTAACATTAGGTCTACATAAGAAAATGTTCAAATGTTTGTATAGCTTATGGGTCTACGGGGTCATGAGTCCCTATACTTACAAACTACTTACGAACTACCTATACTAAGGACGGCACAAATATTCATGCCCGAGGGGGGATTCGAACCCCCGGACGTAGTGGCCGTGCAGACCGTGACTGGAGCGCCTCAGTCCCCTCGGCCACCGCGGCCGGCTCTACATAAGAGACGTTAGACGAATGCAGAGGTATGCCTATAGTTCATTCTGTTATTTTCCAAAAAGATACTGTTATTTTCCAAAAAGATACTGGAAAAAGATATCAGTAACTAAATGGAAGAATACGTTTTTCTATCATGAACTTGAATAATGTCAACCACGAAGTGAAAACATCAATTTACAATGCATTTATGTTATATTTACGTTGGTCGCTAGAATTCTACAAAGTTTCAGGGGCGGATACCACACGCTGTACTTAATGCAGTGCTCCTTCCTGTCTAAAGCCCCTTTTACACGATCCACTTTCTTCCGACTACTCGTAGCGTGGACGGCTTTTCTGCCATCGTGTAAATCAGGAGCCAACCACGGCGCGAGTGCGTCTATGACGTCAATAATCTTTTGATTGTTCCGAGTGTGGAGTTCTAAATTTTCGAGTGCGGTGAACACTGCGCATGCGCAGAAGCAACGGCTGCATTGCCCAGCAGAAGACGCGAGGTACTGTTTTGTAAACAACGAAGGCACGTGGTAAGTAGTATAATACGGAATAAAAAAATCTAGTGAGTCATCACTGGCATTTTTACTTCACGTTTTCCATCGAAATAATACAAAGCATGCTGATTGTGGATTACTTTTTATTTTTTGTAGAAATGGAGTGGACGAAAGAAAGCGTTAAGGCTCTTATGTCGGCTTATGAAGAGGAGGGAACCCTCGTACATACAGAACATCATTTATATGACAATACGGTAATTTTAACCGCCCCTAGTATTATTTATGATCTTTGTGTGTTAAGGCGACTGCATATACTCATTGAAAACATCATAGCCGCAGTGGAGTAGCCGAGCGGTCTAAAGCGTCTCGCTGCGGACCGCGCGATTGCTCGCCGTGGAGGTTCGAGTCCTCCCTGGGACATGGGTGTGTGTGTGTTTGTGCTTAGATTAGTTTACCTAGGTTTAAGTAGTTTGTAAGCTACGGACTGATGACCACGCAGTTTGGTCCGATAGATTTACAAACATTTGAACATTTTGAAAACATCATATATTTTCTAGAATGCACGAAAAGAAATTCTCAAAGTAGTGGTAAACAAAGTATAAGCAGTTTGCCCAAAAGTTATAGTTGAAGATTGTAAAACCAAAGTTGGCACTCTGCGGTCACATTACGACGCAGAGTTAAAAAAAAAATCGCTAGTCTTTGCAACCACGACCGCATCCAAACGCTTCTCTTCCTGCCTCTGCGCTCTTTCTTCTTACTTTTCTGCAAAGCGGCGGCGATTTCTACCCTTGCTGCAGCCAATACCACAAGTTTTTCAGCCATTTCGCAGTGTTGGATAAAGGTTGTGATTAAAATGCAAATCAGCACACGAAGTATTACGACGACAACCACACTGCAAAGACCGCATAGCAGACAGCACACACACACAAATTTTGAAGATATCATTTGTTGTTGTTATGGTCTTCAGTCCGGAGACTGGTTTGATGCAGCTCTCCACCCTACTCTATCCTGAGCACGTCTTCATCTCCTCATAATAACGGCAACCCACATCCACTTGAATCTGCTTACTATACGCGTCTCTGGCCCCCTCTACGATTTTTACCACACACACTGCCCTCCAATGCTAAATTTACGATTCCCCGATGTCTAAGAATGTGTTGTACCCAGCGATCCCTTCTTTTAGTCAAGGTATGCCAAAAATTCCTTTTCTTACCAATTCTGTTCAGTACCTCTTCATTAGTTTTGCATTCTACCCACCTAATCTTCAGCATTCTTCTGTAGCACCACATTTCAAAAGCCTCTATTCTCTTCCTGTCAGCACTGCTTATCGTCCATGTTTCACTCCCGTACAAGGCAACACTCCACACAAATGCCTTCAGAAAAGACTTCCTTGGACTTAAATTAATATTCGATGTTAGCAAATTTCTCTTTTTCAAAAATGCTTTTCTTCCCATTGCCATCTGCATTTTATATCCTCTGTACTGCAACCATCGCATGTTATTTTACTACCCAAGTAACAAAACTCATCTACCACCTTCATTGTTTCGTTACCTAATCTAATTCCTTCAGCATCGCCTGATTTTCTAAGACCGCATTCCATTATTTTTGTTTTGCTCTTGTTAATGTTCATTTTATACGCTCTCTTCAACACACTGTCCACTCCATTCAACTGCTCTTCCAAGTCCTTTGCTGTCTCTGACAGAATTACAATGTCATCAGCAAAACGCAATGTTTTTATTTCTTCCCCCTGAACTTTAATCCCTATTCCAAATATTTCCTTGCTTTCCTTCACCGCCTGCTCGATGTACAAATTGTGTGGCAAAGCCACATTAGCTGATGTTACAAGGCCAGCTCAGTCAATCATCCAGACCCTTGCCCCTGTCACTACTCAAAAGGCTGCTGCCCCTCTTCAGAAAGCACACATTTGTCTGGCCTCTCCACAGATACCTCTCCGCTGTGGTTGCACCTAAGGTACGGCTATCTGCATCGTTGAGGCACGCAAGCCACCCCACCTCGGCAATGTCTGTGGTTCATGGGGGTGTGAAGATATAGTATAAATGCAAATGATCAGGCAAAACAAATGAAACACGGAGTCACCAGGGGCGTTGCAGTCGACACACTCGGTTCGAGTAGTCAACCGAGAAAAGAAAGTCGCTCGTGTAAAAGGGGCTTACAGGATATGTGGACGAAAAGTATCGTCGCTGGTGTCACGGAGCGAAAAGCGTCTTCGGAGTGCTGTTGAGACTGCCTGCCGACCGTCGCCCTACACAGCTGTACACGCGACAGATCGAACCACACAAACGAGTTTCAATGTACCGCGGTTACTGACGTGGAATACAGTTGGCATCCACTCAAGACGAGTACGTGAACATAGCGATGGTCGGCGAATGTCGACTCGATGCAAATGAAGCAGCTATGGCTAACACTGTGAGATATCTTAGGAGACGAGCTACGGCAGCTATTACGTTCTTACATACATCTACATATTTACTCTGCAAATAAAATTTAAGTGCATGAACGAGTTCGCGGAAACAGGCAGGCTGAGAAAGCACAGCATTAACAGACGAAGACCTGCAGAAGGCGAGGAGATGGAAGTGTTTGGTGTAGCTGCTATACACTACATCTCTGTGTCAGCTTACGAGACGTTGCTGCAGTTAGTAAATCTGTGGTGACTAACTAGTTTTCGGATAAACACTAATAAAATAACGCCTGACTTAAAAATAATAGTATTTCGAAAATAGATACCAAAATATTTACTACTACTCACAGACTCAGTAAAAATAAATAGACCGCTCATTGGCGCGTGTGTAGTAATCCCATATTGGAAGCTGATATTTGCAGAAAAAACGGTGTCTTGACTCTTAGTAAATTACAATTCAAAAATTCGATTAAACATTGCATACACAAGAGTTAACTGAAGCAAATAAATTTTATAAGAACTCAGTACGCGTGTTCTTCGAAATAAAGAGCGTCTAGTTCAAGTTATAGCGGAGATGTGGATTAGTCGAGTTCTTGCTAGTTGAAGTAAAAATATCCCACAGAGTGAGCATTGGAATAATTGACACAATATGTTGTAAATATTTAGTAAAATAATGTTTCGAACATGTGTCATGTAGATAGTTTAGTAGCCATTAATAATTATTTTGTAAAGTAGCGTATGTTCATGTCAGCTGGTTAAAGTACACTCCTGCCCATTAAAATTGCTACACCACGAAGATGACGTGCGACAGACGCGAAATTTAAGCGACAGGAAGAAGATGCTGTGATATGCAAATGAAGAGCTTTTTCAGGGCATTCACACAAGGTTGGCGCCGGTGGCGACACCTCCAACGTGCTGACATGAGGAAAGTTTCCAATTCTCATACACAAACAGCAGCTGACCGGCGTTGCCTGGTGAAACGTTGTTGTGGTGCCTTGTGGAAGGAGGAGAAATGCGTACCATCACGTTTCCGACTTTGATAAAAGTCGAATTGTTGCCTATCGCGATTGCGGTTATCGTATCGCCACATTGCTGCTCGCGTTGCTCGCGATCCAATAACTGTTAGCAGAATATGGAATCGGTGGGTTCAGGAGGGCAATACGCAACGCCGTGCTGGATCTCAACGGCCTCGTACCACTAGCAGTCGAGATGACAGGCATCTTATCCGCATGGCTGTAGCGGATCGTGCAGCCACGTCTCGATCCCCGAGACAACAGATGGGGACGTTTGCAAGACAACAACCATCTGCACGAACAGTTTACGACGTTTGCAGCAGCATGGACTATCAGCTCTCAGGCCATGGCTGCGGTTACCCTTGACGCTGCATCACAGACAGTAGCGCCTCCGATGGTGTACGCAACGACGAACCTGGGTGCACGAATGGCAAAACGTCATTTTTTTCGGATGAATCCAGATTCTGCTTATAGCCTCATGAAGGTGCATCCGTGTTTGGTGACATCGCGGTGAACGCACATTGGAAACGTATATTCGTCATCGCCATACTGGCGTATCACCCGACGAGATGGTATGGGATGCCATTGGTTACACCTTTCGGTCACCTCTTGTTCGCATCGACGGCACTTTGAACAGTGGCCGTTACATTTCACATGTGTTACGACCCGTGGCTCTACCCTTCATTCGATCCCTGCGAAACCGCACATTTCAGCAGGATAATGCACGACCGTAAGTTGCAGGTCCTGTAGGGGCGTTTTGGGTACGGAAAATGTTCGACTGCTGTCCTGGCCAACACATTCTCCACATCTTTCACCAATTGAAAACGTGGCCGAGCTCGTCACAATACGCCAGTCACTACTTTTGATGAACTGTGGTATCGTGTTGAAGCTGCATGGACATCTGTAACTGTACACGCCATCCAAGCTCTGTTTGACTCAATGACGTTATTAAGGTCTGATTTCTCAGGATCTAAGCACCCAAATTGCGTTATAATGTACTCAAATGTCAGTTCTAGTATAATATATTTGTCCAATGAATACTGTTTTACCATTTGCATTTCATCTTGGTGTAGCAATTTTAATGGCAAGTGTATATCCTCGTTAAACTCCGAAGCTCATACATCTCAATACCATTCGTAATCCATTCAGTAAACCGCAGCAGAGAGAACTTGACTGAACAAAATGCGGAATGAGTACGCTGTGTCTCTCTTTCGCCAAAAAAAAAAAAAAAAATAAATAAATAAATAAATAAATAAATAAAATTAAAAATAAATAAATAAAATAAAACATAATAAATAAATAAATGCGTAACTTTCTGTAATACAGCAAATTTTAATCCTGTTCTTACAATATTTTTTTTCACGTAAAACAACACCGAGAGGATGTGAGGTACGTGCTCTAACAAGGGCACCCGATGGTGACGCAGCGGTACGCCACCACGCCGCCACCTCGTGGGTAGCGCGGTGCCTGCCACCAACATCAATCGGCGCGCTTCCTTGCTTCGCACCGCCACGCCACCGGGATAACAGTCCGGCGCGTTGGCGGCCGCTACCACGCTGTAGTCCACACACCGCCCATACGCATCGTACTAATTAAAAAAGAGCAAGAAACCAAAGTAATCAAGTGTAAAAAAAAGTAAATCTACACTCCAACTACGTTAATAATTTATGTGAGCTCACACAATATATAGGTTGTTTCACTAAGTGTGTTTGCCTCTGTAACTTATAAAATAATAGGTGACGGGAAATTTTTATGCGGTAGATCAACACAAGAAATGTTACACTTTCTGCGGATCTATGCACATAGTTTATTGTATCATTTTCCAAAGAGTTACAGCATAATGCAATACCCTGTCTTAATGTGGTGGAGGCCGAGTTGTAACGTCGCCGGTGTCACGGAGCGAGAAGCTTCCTCGATGCGCTGTGAATGCAGCACGATGGTCACCCAGCCCATTCTGCGCGTGCTGTTGTGGAAGAACTAAACAACAGGTTTGCAGGAAGATGTTTGGGCGTCATGATCCTCGTTCATGGCTCGCAAGGTCGCCCGCGTGCTGTTGTGGAAGAACTAAACAACAGGTTTGCAGGAAGATTTTTGGGCGCCATGATCCTCATTCATGGCTCGCAAGGTCGCCCGATTTAACACCAGTAGATTTCTTTTTGTGGGGATATCTAAAGGATCGTGTTTATGTCACTAAGCCCACATCCCCAGATGATCTAAAACGGCGCATCGAGGACGCAAGTCGCTCCGTCACACCGGCGACGTTACATCTCGTCCTCAGATCCTTTCGACGGCGCATTGCATTATGCATTGAGGAACATGGACACACATTTGAACATCTCATGTAAATCAACTTCCCACCGCCATAACATCCATCACCCACCACACCGCCATGTATTATGTACAGCGTGTGGTATCTGCCCCTGAAACTTTGAAGGGTTGTAGCTCCCAAACTATTATAACAGTGATAGGAATGTAAATTGATTTGGACGCAGCTGGTTTCAACGAATCCAATGCACGATAGAAAAAAAAACTATTGTTCCATTTAAAAATAATGTCTTTGTGCTGTAAATCTTTGGAAAATGATACAATAAACTATGTTCATAGCTCCCAGAAAGTGTAGCATTTCTTGTGTTGACCTACCGCATTAAAATTTCCCGTCGCCTATTATTTTATAAGTTACAGAGGCAAACACATTTAGTGAAACACCCTGTATATTTAAAAAAATGTATTCAAAAAAATGTATCAGTCGTACCGACGTCTATTAAGAAAGAAATCATTTATGTCTTTGAGTAGGGCTGGACATTTGCCAAATCAAAGCCAGAGGGGACAAATGTAGCGTTACATTAAATACTTTTACTAAAATTATATCTGCGACGCTTGTCGTTTGCGTATCCGTTCTCCCTTCAATCTGTATAACTTTTTTGTTTTGCGATTATTAATTTTTTTCATCCGGCCTGGAGAGAGAACGGAAGCGCTCTTCGTCTTTCTGTACTGATCGGCTGCCTCGCCATGCTCTCTGCTACCAAAATGCAAGTGTGCTCTTCCTTTATTCATTCTTCTTTGATTTCACACTTTTTTTTTAAATTCAAAATGACATTTTTCTACTCCCAATAATCTTTTATTGATTGTTTTCAGGAATGTGTAGTCAGTCGTACAGAGATGCTTGGTCATTATTACGATTCGTTACGTGATTATATAAGTTTGGTTCTCCTTCATTCAGTTTATACTGATTTGATTTTCAGAAAATGCAGTTAATGTTTTTATTCAGCGAAGTCCACTATTTTGCGATTTTATTCCCTTAATGTGCCAGTAACTTAAGTATGAAATAAAATAAAATAAAGTTCAAATGTTTGTTAATTTTATGGGTCTTATCTGCGCGGTCATCAATATCTAAACTTACAAACTACTTATGAACTAACTTAAAGACAGCACAGACATCCATGCCCGAGGGGGGATTCCCGACAGGGAACGGCCTAGCTCATCGGAACATAGCGCCTCGATGCAATGCACTCGGCCACTCCACCGCGGGTTAATAGTATGGTAGAACTTTATTACGCGAAGTGTGAGATCACCAAGCATAAATAGTTTAATAGTTTAATATCATTCTATATTCCAGCACACAATGTCTACAGCATGATCCACGCCTCGTCGTGCATGTAAAGGTAACTATTCGCCAATTTTCATTTGTAGTGGTGCTTTCAGGTGTTGTCTTAACTTCAACAATCACTACCGCTATTTTTGACGCCGATATTATCATAGCTCTAGTCTGACATTATCTTAAAAAAATTTAATTCCTAAAGATATTCCGATATTCATTCAATTCTATGAGCGATATTTATTCCAAATCCTTGCAACCACCAAACCTAAAATTACAAAGCAACACTACAATATGATAACTAGTCAAGTTCTTGCTAGATGAAGAAAAAATACCACAACATGACAATATTAAACAAATACAAAGACATGTGCCAAGTATGCCACGAAATATAAAACCGGAAACGAAAGTGAAAAACTGAGTGATTGTTAAATAAACCCCACGTATTTGCTGTTATTAAAATTTCGTGCAGCTATCTTGACTCTATAACTAGACGTGTTTTCGCTTCTAATTATATGAAAAGAACCCTACATTCTTGAACAGATGCAGTATTTATAATATACCGCATATTAAATAAGCCACAGACTGAATCGATTATACAAATGAGCGCCAACGAACATGAGAGATTTCCCGGGACTTTTGTCTGCTATGTATTAGTTTGAGAGAGTTATATTTCATCAATTTTTTTCCATCACGGTTTATTTTTCTGTCTGAAGTAAGTGATTGTCTACTTGTTTCTGTCTCTGTTTGATACTTGCTTCCAATAAAATTCTTTTTATAGAAGTGTTAGTACAAACTTTCCTTGAGAAGTTTTCCCTCCAGGAGTGGTTATTGACAGGCTGAGAGGTGGAACGTTCCTGTGCCTTTCTCTTTGACAGGCGAAATCTACAAGTGTCTTAGAAAGTATCCTGTTTAAGACTATGTACCATTTGTAGGTTGGCGTCTTTCGCTGCGGATACAAACTGGTCTCGAAATGCTTTACGTTGGTTCCTCCTCTTTAACCCAGTCGGGTGAGTTTTTCTGGGTACAAATATAGGAGCACTTTATACCCTTAACAGCAGCTGAGGATTAATGCTCTCGGAATTAGAGAGAATTCTAAGCCGACCCACAGCTTATACACGTAGTGCATCATGTGCTGTCTCACAGACATCTAAGCAAACTCGGTGCTTTGATATGTTTCGCATCACAAGCGCACGAAAAGGATGTAATGATAAAAATGACGGAAGACGACGTATACCCTGAGTCTTGCAGTGATCTTGGCGCAAAAGTGTAAATAAATTACTATTATTTTTAATTCAAGGGCCTGTAACATTTCATATATAGTAATAGGACCTTTTTGTGAATTATATTACCCTTGAATGATACTAAATAGTTTTATTTGTTCACTACAGTTCTTCCCTTTTATGACGTTGTCAAGTGGTCTGTAAAACTTTCAAAAATTTTCACTAATATTTGTCGAAACAAATTTTGGATATAACAATAATTTTGAATGCATTCCTTATATTTCATCTCTTGTTGTTACATATAGCATCTATACATCTATATGACAGTATGAGGGTACATTAGTCAGAAAGTCGTTTTTAATTACTTATTAGCTTAATGACATTCCTGTTTGACAGCTCTTGCGATGCTGTATGTTTACAAAGTTTTTACATTCTGCATTTGGTGGTCTCTTTTGTTATGATCTAGCTCCCACCTCTGGTCTCCGACGAATTTTGTGCTACGTTTTAAGATGAACATAATTACAAAGATTTTATATTCTGAATTTCGTGGAGTGATATCTATACAAACTGGATGTATCACTCTGGCGTTGGAGTATAGAACTGAGCATGCCTGCATATTCATATGTTTTGCACACTATTTCACATTAGCCGCAATTTCTATCAATTTTTACATGATAAATAATTGCTTTCTTACCTCTAGGTCTTAAATTCATATAGATATATGATGTAATAGCTTGATATTGTTGCAGAATCGAAACGTATATTGTCTTAGGTTTCTTGTAATACTTCATGGTAGCCCTATTGGAATTTAACCAGTGATTGCCAGTTCTACGAGTGTGTCACCATGAAGTAGCATCTCCGTGATTCATCGTAGAATTCGCATAAATTGGAGAAATTGCAATTGTTAAAATTCAGAAAGGATTTGACGTGAATTCGTAAACTGCTGTTTTAATTGTGCCAAATCACAACTGTCACAGCTACCGAAAAGTAGCATTCACAGAAATCACTGTAATCGGACAGTCACTGTTTAGGTCATCACCATTACAGGCAAACTAACGTCGTCCCGAGATCACATGACCATAACGGCAATATATGTTGACAATACAAAGTCTATTCTGCGCACCTCAATCACTGATCTCTATGCTAACTGGATGTTGAACTTCAGTTGTCTGAGCCTACCACTCATAGATGTTCATATTTGGTTTCTTGCCAAATTCAAATATGGCTACCACGAAATGTTACTAGAATAAGAAAATACGCTTAAATTCCACTGCCATACCAGCCTATTACATCGTGTATTGACATAAAGTTGAAAACAAGAAAGCAATTCTTGTTACGTACAAACTATTGGAAATTCGTTTGCCATATTCAAATATGGTGGACAACGCGAAATAAATTAGCAAACTATATGAATATGCTGACACGCAGCAGTTACATGCTCAGTCATAGTTATACATCCAGTTTGTATAGAGATCACTGATCTCAATGATCACTCTATGATAGAGATCAGTGTTAATAGTATACAATACCTCAGAGACCAGGGAGATACTTTATAACCAAAGACACCAGCAAATCATTGATCTCTATACTATCTGGATGCTGAACTTAAGCTGTCTGAGCATGCCAGTCAAAGACTAATTCAAATATGGCTGCCATGCAGTATTACAAGAAAATTAAGACTATACACATTTCGATTCTGCCAAAATATCATCCTATTACATCATATATCTATATGAATTTAAGACCAAGAGGTAAACAAGCAATTATTTACCACGTAAAAATTGATAGAAATTAGTTTGCCAAATTAAAACATGGCAGTCAATGTGAAATCGTGTGCAAAACATATGAATATGCTCAGGCACCACAGTGATACATTGTTTGTATAGATACCACTGGCTATTAAGAATCTTTTGCTTATCTTTGATTTTGAAATCGTATGTTTGTCTGGTTTCCAAGGTATTGCATGTTTATCGGAATTTTGTGCTATCTTTGATTGTGAAACATCATATCTCTGAAATTATCCGTTTCAAGCCTAATTATATCGATAAAATTTTGAAAATAAATTTTGTGTTTAAAATCTGTATTCATTGAGAATTTCATTAGGTATTTCTAATTCTTCGAGAATGTACATATGTATAAACATGGACGCGTTACCTAACGAAATTCTCAATAAACACACAGATTTTGAACACAAAATTTATTTGCCAAATTTCATCAATCTAATTAGGCTTGACAACGGATAATTTAAGAGATGTCATGTTTCATAATCACAGACAGCACAAACTTCCGAATAACATTCAATATCTCAGAAACCAGAGAACCCCAGCAACTAAACAGAGAGAGACACAATTTCATAACCAAAGACAACACGAAATTCAGAATATAAGATCTTTGCAAATATATTCGCATTCAAAGACAGCACAAAATTCGAAATTAAACGTCTCAGAGACCAGAGATAGAAGTTAGATCGTAACCAAAGACACCACGAAATGCAGAATTTAAAATATCTGCAGTGATCTCTATTCAACCTGATGTATAACTATGCCTCTGACGATATAACTAATGCGTGCCAGCACATTAATATGTTTTGCTCGTGATTTCACGTTGTCTGCCATGTTTGAAAATGGCAAACGAATGTCCATTACTGTGTATGTGCGTAGAATTGCTAGTTACCTCTCGTTTAGAACTTTATGTCAATACACGATATAATAGACTGGTATGGCAGTGGAATTTAAAACTATTTTAATTTCTTGTTCTAGTAACATTTAGTAGCAACCAGATTTGAAGAAGATACTAAATATGAATATCTATGACTGACACGCAAAGGCAAGTAGAACATCCACGTAGTATAGAGATCAATGAAACGTTTTAAACATATAGCATCGCAAGAACTGTCAAACAGGAACGTCATTAAACTAACAAATAATTAAAAACTGCACTCTAATGTACCCACATACTACCTTACAGAGGTACAGATGCTGTATGTAATACCAAAAGATGAAATGTAAGTAATGTATTCAAAATTATTGTAATGACCTATATTTCGTTTCGAAAAATATTTGTGAATTTTTTAAAAACTTTTGTAGACCACTTGACACAAAAGGGAAAGATCTGTAGTGAACAAATAAAACTACTTAGCAGCATTCGAGGATAAATTAATTCGTAATAATTCCTATTACTGCTGGTAAGCACACACAGTTCGTCCACAGTTTATAACATTGCCAGGCTAACATTATAATGAGGAAATCTGTTTTCTCCGAAAATGATCTTCAGCACACACAGGTTCTGCTGAAGGCTTCAGTTTCTGACTACCTTCATTCCCATTCCTAAAGTGCCCCTCGCCTCCGATGTATTTATAGCAAAAGGTAGTCCGTTCGCGATTCAAAGAACGAAAATAAACTAGATTTTCCCTTTTCTTCATAAAGAACGGAGAAAATTTTGGTTTTGATCTTGATGAACGAAACATTCTACCATTTGTTAGTCATGTATTTAAAACACCAGTAGATAAAGGAATTCTAAGAAATCTAAGAAATTTATTTTTCTTATAACTAGATATGATTAATATTTGATCTTCAGATCATTGAGGTTCTGTAAACACCCCGTTGTATGCATATGGAACTATAAATGTGAATACTGTGTGGTTATGTCAGTAACGGATCTACGTTATTTCTCAACCGGGACAGAAACTTGATAGTCCCCCCCCCCCCCGGCGAGTGGCCGCCTGGGATAGACACACCGGTTTGACTCGCTCCTCCCCCCCCCCCCCAACACACACACCGTTTCCTACCCTAGATCCAGTGCTGAGATATGTGTGGATAGGTCAGGTACCTTACGGAACTGCACAAGCTGAACTTAATGAAATATTTCTCGAAGCTAGTCATCATGTACAACACATGTGCTGAAATTAAGACTAAAGTTCAATTTTCAATACAGTTCCGGAGCTTCACGAATATGGCAGCAATGACTGAAAATCATTTGCGCTTGAAATAGGTTGATCCACCTGAGAAGTTTAACTCAGAACTTCCATCTAGTTCTGTTCTAGCAAAATTCATGTGTAATACAGTATAAAGTCTCAATAGAGTCCGTAAATACGGTCTTCCCAATGAAGAAAAACACTGCAAATAAGGTCAGCGGTTTGATCACAGTCTTCCCGAAGGAATGCAACAATCTCAATGGTGTTCTAATTACGTTACTCTAGGTGATCATGTAAGTATGAAAGGTATAGATAATGATTGATATTATGCTTAAAGTTTCTTGAAAATCGCTAACTGATCTCATTATTCAAAGCTGGGTTATTGTAGGATTGGTAAGTTCCGCTCTATGTTAGTAAAAAGCACGTCTGTAACGAATCTCATTATTTATAACGTCATATCTCCTGAACCATTCGCATATACTGATTTAATTTTGAAGATACATTCACTTACGAATGTAGGTATTGTTATTTGTTATGGTCTTCAGTCCGGAGACTGGTTTGATGCAGCTCTCCACCGTACTCTATCCTGAGCAAGCCTTTTCATCTCCTCATAAGAACGGCAACCCACATCCACTTGAATCTACTTACTATATGCGTCTCTTGGCCTCCCTCTGCGATTTTTACCCCACACACTTCCCTCCAATGCTAAATTTACGATTCCTCGATGTCTAAGAATGTGTCCTACCAAGCGATCCCTTCTTTTAGTTAGGGTATGCCAAAAATTCCTTTTCTCACCAATTCTGTTCAGTACCTCTTCATTAGTTATGCGATCTACCCACCTAATCTTCAGCATTCTTCTGTAGCACCACATTTCAAAAGCCTCTATTCTCTTCCTGTCCGCACTGTTTATCGTCCATGTCTCACTCCCGTACAAGGCAACACTCCACACAAATGCCTTCAGAAAAGACTTCCTTACACTTAAATTAATATTCGATGTTAGCAAATTTCTCTTTTTCAAAAATGCTTTTCTTCCCATTGCCATTCTGCATTTTATATCCTCTGTACTGCGACCATCGCATGTTATTTTACTACCTAAGTAACAAAACTCATCTACCACCTTCATTGTTTCGTTACCTAATCTAATTCCTTCAGCATCGCCTGATTTTCTAAGACCGCATTCCATTATTTTTGTTTTGCTCTTGTTAATGTTCATTTTGTACGCTCTCTTCAACACACTGTCCATTCCATTCAACTGCTCTTCCAGGTCGTTCGCTGTCTCTGACAGAATTACAATGTCATCAGCAAAACGCAATGTTTTTATTTCTTCCCCCTGAACTTTAATCCCTATTCCAAAATTTTCCTTGCTTTCCTTCATCGCCTGCTCAATGTACAAATTGAATAACATCGGAGAAAGGCTACAACCCTGTCTTACTCCCTTCCCGACTGATGCTTCCCTTTCATGCCCTTCGAGTCTAATAACTGCGGTGTGGCTTTTGTACAAGTTGTAGATAACTCTCCTTTCCCTGTATTGTACCCCTGCTGACTTCAGAATTTGAAAGAGTGTAGTCCAGTCAACATTGTCAAACGCTTTCTCCAAATCTACAAAGGCTAAAAATGTAGATTTGCCTTTCCTTAATCTATCTTCTAAGATAAGACGTAAAGTGAGTATTGCCTCCCGGGTTCCTACGTTCCTCCTGAATCCAAACTGATCTTCCCCTAGGTCAGCTTCTACCAGCTTTTCCATTCTCCTGTAGATAATTCGTGTTAAAATTTTGCAACCATGACTTATCAAACTGATGGTTCTGTAATTTTCACACCTGTCTGCACCTGATTTCTTTGGAATGGGGATTATTACATTTTTCTTAAAGTCTGAGGGCATTTCGCCTGTCTCATATATCCTACACACCAGTTCAAATAGTCTTGTCATGGCTGGCTCTCCCAGAGACTTTAGTAGCTCTGAGGGTATATCATCTACTCCTGGGGCCTTGTTCCGGCCTAGGTCTTTCAAGGCTCTGTCAAATTCATCTCTGAGTATAGTATCTCCTATTTCATCTTGATCTACTTCCTCTTCCCTTCCTACAACATCGTCTCTAAGTTCATTTCCTTTGTAGAGCTGCTCTATGTACTCTTTCCACCTTTCAGCTTTCCCTTCTTTGCTGAGAACTGGTTTCCCATCTGAGTCCTTGATATTCGTAGAATTGCTTTTCTTGTCCCCAAATGTCTCATTGATTTTCCTGTAGGCGGTATCTACTTTTCCCCTTCTTATACATTCTTCTACAGATTTGCATTTGGCTTCTAGCCACTCCTGCTTAGCCAGTTTGCACTTCCTATCAATCTCATTTCTTAGTCGTCTGTACTCCATTTTACCTGTTTCATTTACTGCATTTTTATATTTTCTCCTTTCATCAATTAAATTTAGTATCTCCTGTGTTATCCAAGGATTTTTTGCAGGTCTTGCCTTTCTACCTATTTTGTCCTCTGCTGCCTTCACTATTTCATCTCTCAATGCTACCCATTCCTCTTCTACTGTTTTATTTTCCCCTGTTTCTGTCAATTGTTGCCTAAATCTCCCTCTGAAATTCACCAGTACTTCACGTTCCTTCAATTTATCTAGGTCCCATCTCCTTATTATATTATTAATTTATGTAGGTATATTAGCTGCAAAACATGTAGGGAATAGTATTAGTACTAAAGAAAAAATAAAGTAAAACATCATGCCTAATGTTTAATTTTACTACACGTCATGGTAAACAGAAGTTGCTTTTTGTCGTGTCTGTCATATATCCTGAACTGTGTGTCGTAGAATGATATAATTTTACAGGTACGTACTGTACGTAAAATGTGTTGCATACATAGTTAAAAGGTAATAAATTAAAAAGTCATAGCAGATACTGAAGTTTGACCACATGAAAAGCAAAAATGTAGTGAGGATAAACTTGTTTTCCTTTAATCACTTTGTGGGTTTGTAAGCAAGGAAAAGTTGCGAAAAGTTTTGTACTTTTATAAGTGAATGAAATGTTCAAAATACATCAAATTTTCATCCTCTCCAAACAGAATGTGAGAAATGTGGAACTTGAGATAATTCCAGTTAAATGTAACGCACTGTGATCCGCCGCCGGTCTAGAAGTGTCACGTCTTTCGTATTAAAGTTCCTAATTATTAGGCACATATTGTTACTGCATAACATCCATACTTGAAGATACTCGTACTGACTTCTTTTAACCCGTTAAATTTAATAGCTGCGCACTACAAAAGTGCTGTGTCTCTATGTAATATGCAATTTCCACCAAGTTTTCAGTTACATGAAAAGGATATTCTAAATATCTCAATACAGAGTGCTTTATTATGTGAGGAAATGAGAACAAGTCAATTCGTTAGCAAGTGTAGAGATCCTTGCAATCTCTCATTTTCAAGTATTCTCACGTAAAATCCTCTTTAGATCTAGTAACTTCCGTTATGTTACTACTAGGCTTCATACTGAAGGAAATGTAACTCCTAGTAGGTTTTGGAAACTGAGTAGTAACTCTGAAACACAATGGACAAGAAGCAAAGAAATAAACATTTATGAGTGACGAAGGAATATCTTCAAATCCAATAATACATCACTAACTTCACTCTTTTTCATTCTACAACTATGTATTTCCTTGAATAACACGACAGTTAATGAAATTTTGCGTAGTAACCATGTGGCAAAATACTCCCCTATGCATGTTATCATTTGTCGAAATATCATTTTGATACCTCTAACCGTGTATGAGATACGCAATGATTCATTCTGGCCTTATCGGCATCGGAAATGAGTGCGCTAAATAAAATTTAGCGGAATGAGTGAAAGGTAAAGATCTCCTAAGTATAAAATAAAATTTAATCCATTAGGAAAGTTTCATCCGCAGCAACATATGGTACAACGAGCACCAAACAGAACATCATAGCAGCCTCGATTTTTTACTGCAAACGTTTCCTAATGTAGCGCAGTCTCTTATTTCGAAGCCAATATCTTATAAATTATGACTGTTAACGTAATGACGAGGATTTCGTCACAATGCTGAAATATAAAGATTTAAGTAGCTGAAAAATTAAATATTTCTATCAATTAGTTTTTGCGAAATCGTTTGTGAAAGATGGCAGGGCATGCGTCTCCACGCTGTTAGTGCAGCGCGATTCCAACCATGTTGAGGAAAACATGGCGGACGGTTCAGCCTGGGTATTTAGGAGCTCTAGTCTCACCCATTCCGTCAGATTGGTATTGTTGAGGCGTGATTGTTTAGCTAGTTATGCGGGGTGAGTGAAATTTATGTACAATCTAAGGTAGAGTGTTTTTGATGCAATGTGCAACATCAGTATTGAAGAGACCTAGGAACCAATGGGAAGCAACACTCTTTCTGATGTGTGTATATACCGCTGTTATTACAGAAACGCCGCGTTATTTTTTTTAATTGGCCTTTGAGTAGTCCCCTTACACCCATCCACATAAGTAATGATAAGGACATCCTCTGGTACAGTTATGTAAGCATGTTGGCAAAAACAACTATACAAACATCAAAAATGTGACAGAAAACAAAAACAGAAAGATCAATTTGAAGTAACATAACAAACATTAAAGATATGACACAATATAGTGATTAAACATGGTTTTATCTTTTACATAACAATTCATAACTCTTTCTTCGCCGGCGTTAGAAAGGAGATAAGTTCTTTGTACACTCCAAAGTCTTTGGTTGCCAATAATGTTGATACAGATATTGGTAACTGGTAGTCCCTGCTCACAGAATAACTTAGTAACTTTGATGTGAGTTCGCACCTGTTCATGCATGCAAAAACAATGTGATTCGTGTCTTCTGCTTCGCCGCACTCACAGAGTGGAGATGTAACTATGCCGATGCGATGTAGGTGCTGCGCAGTTCGACAGTGGTTGAGCTTCAGCCTCGCTATGGTGACTGCCAGCTTCCGAGAACACCTCAGTCCCTTGTACCAAGGTCTGGTTGATAGCACTGGCGTTATTTGCTCATAGTATTTCCCTTTAGTTGAGTGGGAGGCTTGCCATTATTTGTCCCATTCAGTCCGAATTTTCCTTCTGTAAACTGGTAAAAGATCTTCCGCTGGAACCTAAGTATATTTTTTAAAAGCTTTCTAGGACTTTTATTTGCGGATGGAGAAGTTAGTACTGCTTCCTCCCACAAGTCCCCTAAAACCTCCACATCCTTGCGGATGCTGTTGCGTAGCAGTGTGCGTTTGTACCGCCCTTCAGTACGCACGTGGTGCCGAGTTGCTGTCCAAGTCTTTATGGAAAGCATAGAGTTCTGACTAACCTGTTGTCTTCTATAGTTGTGTCCCCAGCGCAGAAGACAGCACACAGGTCGTTGGTTCTTCTACAGCATACAAGTGAGGCTAAAATAAGTTCTGTAGGATGGAAGCATAAGAAGCGACTCGCGAGATTTTTAATTGTCAGGAATGCCATTTATTAAATAAATAATAAAATATGAACAACTATTGTTAATACGACACGGCCTATACTGCCGTAGTTCATGTTGAAACCTCGACTGTTATCACAATTATATAAAACTTTACTCATGACCGGCGCGGTCCAGCGCGTATAGTGGTCAGCTCGAGACTGAAACTGCGGCGCGTTGCGAGAGGGCACCTGACGCCAAAACATGGCCGTCGCGCGCCTTCTGCAAAATCGCTCTTCTCTTGTTACAATAAGAGAAGGCACCTTAAACTTTTTAAACTGTCAAAACCTAGCCTGTTCTTGAGAGATATTTATCACAAATTCTCAGCTCTGAATAATTAACACGCCGTGGAGGTTAGATTCCTCCCTGGGGCATGGGTGTGTGTGTGTTTGTCCTTAGGTTAGTTTACCTTGGTTTAAGTAGTTTGTAAGCTACGGACTGATGATCACGCAGTTTGGTCCGATAGATTTACAAACATTTGAATTTTTGAATAATTAATATTTAGTATATAACGAACAAAACTAATTTCAAAAGAAATCAAGTGACGTGAAATGCAGCAGCCAATGCGAGAAGAGCACCGGTTCCCATGGGAAGCAGCACCTACTGTGCCATATGCTACTGCTCCCCACCCCACGTTTCAGCATATGCTGCACTTTTGTCTTTCTTCCGCGTTTCAGACACGTACGATGTTAGTAAAGAAACGGCCAGCGGCCAGAAATATAAAGTGGCCATAGGCCAGGAATATCACATCTTCCGTACCAGTGGTAACCGCTTCCTTGGCAAGTGTATCAGCGATCTCGTTCCCCTGAACGTTGTTGTGTGCTTTAATCTAAGACATGGAAACACTGTGTCCATTCCTTTCCAGGTGGTGTATGTGTGCAAACGTCGCGATGACGTCCTCGTAAAAGTGCAGTGATGTACCGGACCGGTAAGAACGCGAGGAGCCGCGGCTGTCTTCACCGCGCAGACTGCCCTCCTTGTGAGGGGCCGGTGCGTCTCCTGTCGTCGCTACGCCACGCCACGGGGCTAAGTGGACGCTGTAGGCGGGTTTACTGCGCGCCGCATCGGAAACCGCGGGCTCTCAGCACCGTAAGGAGCTGCCGTAAACGTGTAATGGGTGTTATCAGCGCCAGCGAGACAGTCATTAGACGTACGACAACGATTTACTGCCCGTAATAACACGAGCCGACAGCGAAACGCCGGGTCGAGCAGATGCCACCGCCCGCTTAACATGCAGCGTGCGGGGTGCCCGCCATTTTCACCGCCTTGGGACGGAGGCAGCGAGTGCCTCACAGCCACAACAAACCCAGTTCCACGGCAGACAAGTACTGTACCGATTAGCAGTAAACTGCGTTACATTGTTACACAGACACCCCGTTTACATGGTCTTCCAAAACCTGATTTGCCGCGGTGGAGTAGCCGAGCGGTCTAAGGAGCCTTGCTGCGGAGCGCGCGGTTGCTCGCCGTCGGAGGCTCGAGTCCTCCCTGGGGCATGTGTGTGTGTGTGCGTGTTTGTCCTTAGGTTAAGTAGTTTGTAAGCTACGGACTGATGACCACGCAAGAAAAAACGGATTTCGTAGACCGATTTCCCAATTCCCAATTCCGCTTTTGGTTGGTCATGTAAACACTCCAAAATCGATTCTGAAAATCCACTTCTCTAAAGCGGTTTTCCAGTTCCACAATCGATTTTCGTGCCCATGTAAACGCAACCGTTTTTTGAAGCCTTCTCGGCTTGTTCAAATGTTGAAATGTTTTTAGAGATGCCGGCTGCGGTGGCCGAGGTGACTGATGCGCTCCAGTCACGGTCAGCACGGCCACTACGGTCGGGGGTTCGAATCCCCCCTCGGGCATGGATATTTGTGCCGTCTGTAGTCTTAGCTAGTTCATAAGTAGTTTGTAAGCTTAGGGACTGATGACCCCGTAGTTAAGTCCCATAAGTTGTACAAACATTTGAACATTTCATTTTTTAGAGCTTATGCGACTTAACTACGGGGTCATCAGTCCCTAAACTTACAAACTACTTATGAACTAGCTAATATTAAGGACGGCACAAATATCCATGCCCGAGGGGGGGGGGATTCGAACCCCCGACCGTAGTGGCCGAGCAGACTGTGAGTGACGCGCCGCAGAGCGCTCGACCACCGCGGCCGGCTTCTTGGCTTGTCAGATTGTGTTTTCTTGTTAAGAATTTTCAGCACATATTGACAGAGTGATATTTTCTAATGTCAAATAAAAGTAAAAAATATTAGTGTGAACATGAATCTGTGTATTTAAGTAAAGAAAATTAGCGATTGTGCTGTCTAAATCAGGAAATGAATCAGCTGTTTTTCAGCCGCCATTTTAATTGGGCTAGGAAATCCGACTCAGGCTGTACCATGTAAACACGACAGCGAAAAACGGTTTACGAAATTCGGATTTCGTCTTCCGGAAGATATGTTGCATGTAAACGTAGTGAGAGATAGCGCCCTACAGAAGCACAGATATTGATTTCTACGAAACCGTGGGAGGAAATCCTTGTACATTACATAAAGGATCATGACGCTGGAAAATTTCTAGGCCTACTTCCTAGCCTCCATTTTAATCATAATAGGAAGGCACTGTATTCTACTGTAATAAATACTCGAAATTTAAAACTGTGTGTAGTAGGACTGAAATCTCGTTTTATTTTAAATGGGAGTACAGATAACGAGATCTCAATTTTTTTTAATTCTATTTATTCACGATGCCCGGTTTCGACACACTGTGGTGTTCTCTTCTGGTCTCATTGACGAAAACTGCTTATAACAATGCTGCACCTATAATCTGGTAGGTGTACTGGTTGACATTTATACAGTATATAAAACTAGCTTAAACCCGCGGCTCCGCTCGCGTGTTGGTTGATTATGATAGATAATGCGCGAAACGTCAAATCTATGTTTTTAAAGAGATGTATTAAAAGAAATTTCTTTTTTACCGCATTATTTATTTCCTCATTCATATGCAGATAAAGAGCTGAAGACATTGTAGGACGTATAGACCAAAGATATGGTCTGTGGCACCACGTTTCGCTGTATGTAACTTCCCTGCTATAGAGTCTCAAACGTCATCACTGGCGTTCAGTCCGAATTTTTTTATAATTTGACGACTTTCAACCACCATATGTTCCACCCATTATAGCTATCGGCATGGAACTGCTGTGGTGTACAACTGGAGACTTCGGAAAACAATTACACACAGACCATTCGTTTCCGTTCTGTAGTTTACGCTGCAGAGCGAAATATTAACACACACGCACGTAGAATTTTGTATACACCGATAACTTTCCATCCCAATATACTCCACCTTTTTATCATTATCAACCCTCAAGCAACAATGAAACCAATAAAACCATTTTCAAAGAATAAATATAATTTTCAAAGAGTAATTATTGTTCCGCATTTCGCGCTTTATTCTTCAAATTACTAAATATTTATCAGATCGCTATAAAACCGTGCCCAAAACCTCCCTAAGGTATAAATTAGTAATTGTACAAATATTTAAGTCTCTGCGTCTTGTCGTTCGGACGTGATAAGCGTAGACCGAACAGACATTCACATTTATAGATATAGATAGATTACGTGCTGGTGGGTAGTCAGAAATAAAATAGATACCTGGTCAAAGTTAAAACAGTAAAATCTACATAGAATAATGACCATCATAGTGCACATGCCTGGTTGAACAGCTACATGGGTTTTATGTACGTGTTCAACCAGACACGTGCACTATGGTGGTCATTATTTTATGTAGATTTCCGACTACCCACCAGCACGTGATTTTATATATAAATATCAACCAGTACTGGCCGCGGCGTAATAGCCGTGCGTACTGAGGCGCCTAGCTGCGGTGCGCGTGGCCTTTCGCCGTGGAGGTGCGAGTGTTCCATCGGGCATTACGTGAGCTACATTGTTTGAAATTCTCATTTTCTTTCGTGTAATTTTTTTAGTATGCTTCATGAGACATATTACTGTTTCAGTACAACACATTAGCTGCCTAATCACTCATAAAAATCTGTGGTTCTATCCAAAGTGAACGGGAAACTGATTTCAAAGTTGAAGGCCGCTACTGTACTTCAAAGCTATGCTGTTCACGGAGAGACACATCATTCATTACTCACACAAAACCACCTTCATCTGACATGTTTTCTTTACCAAATATTTGCGAGAAATGGTTAAGGAAAGAAATTGCAAGACGCAAAACCTCCATTCCTGTCTGGTACCAATCTTCAACTGCAAAAGTCGATTAAAAATAAATAAATAAATAAAATTTTAAAAAAATCAAGGCTCTTAGCAGCCTCCGTTTAACCATCATTTTGAGCTGACTACCGTTCTAAAGGTAAATAACCATCCTAGAGACACAGTGTGTTGTCGTGACGTTAAGACATCCAAACACTCACCACTCTCGAAGCTGACAAGCTGTATGCATCCGAAGTAGACCTACCTGCAACAAAAGAAACACCTTGAGAATTCTTTGAAACAACGCCTTGAAAGCTGCATCCATATGACAATTACAGTACTGATAAATACACATGATGGCTAGTAAATGATAAGCACTAACCGTTATGATCATCTTGTGATGATGCACATCATCTTTCTTCAGTGCTTGCTATAATAAAATAGAGAGGAAATCCTTTTTATGCTATATATCTTGTCTTATTTATTATTATCAACCAAACTTGTTTCACCACTTATTGTGTCATAATCTATGGTTTTTGCCTATAATTTGACATTTAGAAAATTGTTTGATATGAAAAAAACGTTGATTATATTAGGCGTACATTTATTGTCATAAGTCTTCCCTAAATGAAGTAACCGGCCGGATTTATATGTTGCTTTAATTAAACAATGACGAGTTTTACAGCTTGTCATTTTCAACAACAAAACGTTTTCATTTCCGAAACGAATTAATTTATTACACTTTCGCCTGCAAATTGTAACGAAATGTATTCCTATGTGGCTATTTAGCGTCTTACTTTCGAACTGTAGTGTTGTTCTCTCCTTTTTGTGGCAAGTATTTACGCTTAGTGATGTTATTATCTGAGTTTTTGTACTTTTTGTTATAAACACGCACTGTTTGTCACCATTTGTAGTGTTATAGTGTCTGTAATGTTTTCTTTTGTTTATGTAGCGTCACGTCACAGAGACAAGTTAGAAAAAGAGATCTTGTGAAACACAGCTAGCTCTTTATTCACATGCTTTGATGAGTGCTATACACCAGGGATGTCAAATAGATTTTGTATTTCTAAAGGCTTTCGACACAGTACCTCACAAGAGTCTTCTAATCAAACTGCGTGCTTATGAAACACCGTCACAATTGTGGGATTGGATTCGTGATTTCCTGTCAGACAGGACACAGTACGTTGCAACGGATGGAAAGTCATCGAGTAGAAGTGACATCTGGCGTTCCCCATGAAAGTGTTACAGGGCCACTGCTGTTGCTTATTTTTATAAACGATTTAGGAGACCATGTGATTAGCTTTCTTACGTTGCTCGTGGCTGATGCTGTCACTTATCGGTTAGTAAAGTCACCAGAAGATCAAGAGCAACTGTAAAATGGTGCATGGTGCAAAAAATGGCAATCCACCTTTAATAATGAAAAGTGTGAAGTCATCCATATGACCACTAAAAGAAGACCGTTAAACATCATTTACACGATAAATCAATTAAAACTATAGGCCGTAAATTCAACTACATACCTAGTAGTAACAATTACAAACAACTTAAATTGAAAAGAACACAGAAAATATTGTAGGGAAAGCGAACCAAAGACTACGTTTCGCTGACAGAACGCTCAGAAGATGCAACAGTTGTACTAAAGAAACTGACTACATTAGTGCGTCCTATTTTGGAGTATTGCTGTGCATTATGGGACCACACTAAGTGGGACTGACAGACGATTTAGAGAAAGTTCAGAGAAGGGTAGATCATTTGGACAATCGCGATATAGGGGAGACAGTGTCACATAAATGATGCACGAGTTGGAGTGGAAATCATTAAACGGAAGGCGTTATTCGTTGCGACGAGATGTATTCGCGATATTTCTTGCATCAACTTTCTCTTCCGCATGCGAACATATTTTGTTAGCACTCACCTACTTAGGAAGACATAATCATGTCATAAAATAAGGGAAATCAGATCGAAAACGGAAAGATTTAGTTGTTCCTTTTTACCATGAGCTACTAGGGAATGTAAATGTAGAGAAACAACATAAAATCGCTTCGATGAACTCTCTGCCATGCACTTCAATGCGACTTGCAGCGTGTTTAAGTACATGTAGCAGCTACAACACATCCATAGCTTCTTTTTGAACAACAGTCTGAAATTGCCCGGGCACTCTATTTTGGAAGCACAAAACACTGAATCGAATTACGGAGAGGGAATGCTTTTAAATTTAAATAATATATTTTCAGCAACAGCTTGCATTATTCTTACTTACATGAGTGTATAAAGGTATGAAAGACGTCTATACATGTCGGATACAGACCAGAGAGTGAGTAAAACTACTATCACAGTTCCGTCTTCTCAATTCTTCGGAAGTAAAAAAAAAAATAAAATAAAAAAAAATTAAAAAAAAAAAGACGAACGAAATTAAATTAGTTGCATTACGAGTCATAGGGAACCGAAGGCAATAAGCATCGCTGATCAAAGATAAACAAAACAATAAAAATTTTAGTGTATCGTTACACAAAGCTGCTTTTTGAACAACAGCTTGAAATTGTCCGGGCACTATTTCTCTATTTTGGAAGCACAAAACACTGAATCGAATTACGGAAAAACATTTCGTTGGGAATTGTTTCGGAATCGACTATCATACAAGATACCGACATACACATTTCATTGCCACCGCTTACGGACTGCTGGCGTACCGTCACAGAAATATCCGTCTGGCGGATGGAGCCGTCAGGATGCCCAGAACAGGCCGGAGGCGGAAAAAAAATCGTCCACCTCACGAAGCCACATGCAACAAATCAAGCTGTGGCACCCTCGCCCGGGAGGCAAACACACGCCTTAGCAGACCAAATGTGAAAATTATGCAGCGGTGATTTGGAAAATTCTCCCGAATAAATCTGGCTGCGACGACCGCCCTGCCCCCCCCCCCTCCCCGTTTTTTTCCTCCCTCGCCTATCCTACCGCAGTGGAGGGAAGTAAATCAGAGACTTCAAACATATCATCTTTTCTATATGCTCGACCACAGTGGAAACACGGAGCAGGTCAGCGATCAATAAGCACGACACGCAGGGGTGCCTTTCTTCCTTTGGAGGGACGGCGGGGCGTGAGAAGGGGTAAAAGAAGGCTGATAGTACAGCAGGAGGGACGGGGCAGAAAAGAAAGCGGAAGAACTGGAGAAGTAGGAGGAGAAGAGAGGTCGGCTGAGTGTAAGTTAAGACAATGGACATCGATTTGAGTGCGGCCAATGGGGACGGTCGGACGGGTCGGCGGGAGCGGCCAGTGGCTAGGCGGCCGGCAGGGGGCGTGGCCTCTGGGGGTGGACGGCGGCTGGCGGTCGATAGCCGCGGGTCACCCTGGACACGCGCGGTCGAAGGCCGCAACGCGCCTCCTAAATACACCGCCGCCAGCCTGTGGTCGCGCCCGTACTCCGCAACATATCAAAGTTGCACAAACAACCCAGGTGACCAGGAAAACTTTAATAAGTAGTACAGAATGCCAGAAACATTTTCGTCGATTTTAATGGGCGCTGGATTAGATTCAATGAGGAGGCTGAAAATTAGAGTCCAGACTGGAGATCGATCCCCGTAATTCGATTCAGTGTTTTGTGCTTCCAAATTAGAGAAATAGTGCCCGGACAATTTCAGGCTGTTGTTCAAAAAGCAGCTTTGTGTAACGATACACTAAAATTTTTATTGTTTTGTTTATCTTTGATCAGCGATGCTTATCGCCTCCGGTTCCCTCTGACTCGCAATGCAACTAATTTAATTTCGTTCCTCATTTTTTTTTTTTTTTTTTTACTTCCGAAGAATTGAGAAGACGGAACTGTGATAGTAGTTTACTCACTCTCTGGTCTGTATCCGACATGTGTAGACGTCTTTCATACCTTTATACACTCATGTAAGTAAGAATAATGCAAGCTGTTGCTGAAAATAAGGTAAAAGGTAATCCAGTCAACAATCCGAAGATTGGTTTGAACACCACAGTGCTTTACTACGCATGGTCCTGTTTGGAGGTGGTATGCCGTTGCCTTCCTCCGACCTTCGAACTGACTTACCCAGTCAGTTATAGGGGGACCTATAGTTTAACGTTGGTTCCGAACCACGGTGCTACTCAGTATTTTTCACTTGAGCAATACTGTCAGAGGTGAAAGAAGTGGAAAGTGACAGATAAAAATCCTAGGGCCTGGCGAGGATCGAACCCGCGACGTTTGGATTTGTTTCTGGCACTCTACCACTGTGCAACCGAGGCGCACCATTATATTACTTAAATTTAAAAGCATTCCCTCTCCGTAATTCGATTCAGTGTTTTGTGCTTCCAAAATAGAGAAATAGTACCCGGAAAATTTCAGACTGTTGTTCAAAAAGCAGCTATGTGTAACGATACACTAAAATTTTTATTGTTTTGATTACCTTTGATCAGCGATGCTTATTGCCTTCGGTTGCCTCTGACTCGCAATGCAACTAATTTAATTTCGTTCGTCATTTTTTTTTTTTTTTTTTTTTTTTTTTTTTTTACTTCCGAAGAATTGAGAAGACGGAACTGTGATAGTAGTTTTACTCACTCTCTGGTCTGTATCCGACATGTATAGACGTCTTTCATACCTTTATACAATCATGTAAGTAAGAATAATGCAAGCTGTTGCTGAAAATATATTATTTAAATTTAAAAGCATTCCCTCTATTCACTTTCCTCCCCCCCCCCCCCCCTCGGTTATTTGCGGACATGGTAGTGTGCTTTTTGTAAATTTCAAAATTACTAAAAATTTCCCGTCTGTCATGCCGTGGTCTAGTGGATTTATTATTACATCTACATCTACATGGGATACTCTGCAAATCAAATTGAAGTGCCTGGCAGAGGGTTCATCGAACCACAATTATACTATTTATCTCCCATTCCATTCTAGAATAGCGCGCGGGAAGAAAGAACACCTGAATCTCTCTGTTCGAGCTCTGATTTCTCGTATTTTATTCTGATGATCATTTCTACCTATTTAAGTGGGAGTCAACAATATATTTTCGCATTCGGAGGAGAATGTTGGTGATTGGAGTTTCGCAAGTAGCCCACGCCGCAGCGATAAGCGCCGTTGTTGTAGTGATTCCCATCCCAGATCCTGTATCATTTCCGTAACGCTGTCTCCCCTATATCGTGACAATACGAAACGAGCTGCCCTTCTTTGGACTCTTTCGATGTCCTCCGTCAAACCCACCTGATAAGGATCCCACACTGGGCTGCAATACTCCAAAAATGGACGGACAAGCGCAGAGTATGCAGTTTCTTTAGTAGTTCTGTTGCATCTTTTAAGGGTTCTGCCAATAAAACGTAGTCTCTGGTTCGCCTTTCCCACGATATTATCTACGTGTTCTTTCCAGTTTCGTTTCGTCCCCGACTGCGGAGGACATTCTCAAGGGGGATCGTGGCACTTTTGGATGTCCGATTCACACCCTGGCTCGCTACTGACTGAAGCCAAATTCCGTTTACAAGGGCTCGCACGCAGTGGTGTGACGTCAGATGTTTTTGGCAGGCGCGCGCAATTCGTCGTTGCCGTTTGCCTCCGTCCGTTGATGTCGTCCCATGGTGGAAGACTGTTACATTTCTTCTTCAAAACCGGAATCCAGATATCATTTAGTTTCACGCCCTACTCCATCCTATTGAAATTATTGGAGTGTTTTACAATTTCTATAGCCTCTCTATACAGTCTTTCGTGGTATCCATTTATGGCTGCTAAGAAGAAATGAAGAAGAAATGTAACAGTGTTCCACCATGGGACGACATCAACGGACGGAGGCAATCGGCAACGACGAATTGCGCGCGCATGCCAATAACATCTGACGTCACACTACTGCTCGCGAGCCCTTTTGTAAACGGAATTTGGCTTCAGTCAGTAGCGAGCCATGGTGTGAATTGGACATCCGAAAGTGCCATGACCCCCTTGAGAATGTCCTCCGCAGTCGGGGACGAAACGTTGGGTTTTAATAATAAATCCACTAGACCACGGCATAACAGCCCGGAAATTTTTAGTAATTTTGACCATTCCGGCCGTGAAAGTTTACGTTTTTGTAAGTATCTCTTAGACTTTTTGTCTCGGCTTTTATTATTATTACGAGGAGGAGTTGAAAAATAAGTTCCTCGATCGCCACACACCGTAAGGTGGCTTCCGGTACATCAAAAGCTTCTCCATTAAAACGTATACACATGAGCCGACATTCGAGGAGATCCGTTAAACAAAGTCAGTAATAAAGTACCCTCCATCACGCAACTTGAAGGTGTATTGTGTGAGTTCACATATCTGTGCAGGGATTTAGATAAGTTGTACTCCAAAAATGGCAAGCGGAATAGTAACAAAAGTAATGAGTTTATCTAAAGGAAGTGTGGTCGCAAAATTGTGTAAAAAGTGCGTCACATGGACAATCGCGATTTGGATACAATATTAAATGTAAGTAAACAGTATTTTTGTTCATGTCATCTCGCCATCTGCAATTGGTTTCCCTATTGTTTGTTGTTTTTTGTTGTGGTCTTCAGTTCGGAGACTGGTTTGATGCAGCTCACCACAATACCCTATCCTGAGCAAGCCTCTTCAACTCCACATAAGAACGGCAACCTTCATCTGTCTGAATCTGCTTACTGTATCCATCTCTTGGTCTTCCTCTGCGGTTTTTACCCCACACACTTCCCTCCAATGCTAAATTCACGATTCCTTGATGTCTAAGAATGTGTCCTACCAAGCGATCCATTCTTTTAGTCTAGGTATGCCAGAAATTCCTTTTCTCCCACATTAGTTACGCGATCCATCCACCTAATCTTCAGCATTCTTCTGTAGCACCACGTTTCAAAAGTCTCTATTCTCTCTCTATCCGCACTATTTATCGTCCGTGTTTCACTCCCATATAAGACAATACTCCACACAAATGCCTTCAGAAAGGACTTCCATATGCTTAAATCAATATTCGACGTTAACAAATTTCTCTTTTTCAAGAACGCTTTTCTACCCATTGCCATTCTGCATTTTATATCCTCTGTACTGCGACCATCATTTGTTATTTTACTGCCCAAGTAACAAAACTCATCTACCTCCCTTATTGCTTCGTTTCCCAATCTAATTCCTTCAGTATCACCTGATTTCCTTACACTGCACTCCATTACCCTAGTTTTGCTCTTGTTAATGTTATCTTATATGCACCTTTAAGCACACTGTCCATTCCCTTCAACTGCTCTTCCAGGTCTTTTGCTGTCTGAGATAATTACAATGTCGTCGGAAAAACGCAATTTTTTTAATTCTTCACCCTGAACTTGAATTGCTTCTCCAAATTTCTCCTTGCTTTCCTTTATAGCTTGCTCAATGTACAAATTGAATAACAATGGAGAAAGACTACAACCCTGTCTTACTCCCTTTCCAACCACTGCATCCCTTTCATGCCCTTCAACTCTGACAACCGCTGTCTGGTTTTTGTACAAGTTGTAAATAACCTTACGCTCCCTATATTTTACTCCTGCTTGCTTCAGAACTTTAAAGAGTTTATTCCAATCAACATTGTCAAAAGCCTTCTCCAAATCTACAAAAGCTAGAAATGTAGGTTTGCCTTTTCTTAATCTATCTTCTAGGATAAGCCGTAAAGTGAGTATTGCCTCCCGTGTTCCTACATTTCTCCTAAAACCAAACTGATCTTCCCCGAGGTCCTTCCTATTATTAATACCAAATAATTTGTTTTCAAATCATGAACTCTACCAACATTTTACACATGTAAAATTCTGAATGTTTTAAACAACTGAAGATGGGCACAAGCCCGAAACCGGTAGTGTAATAAACAAATAATACGATCTTTAATGTGACGCGTAGCGATTTTTATTCTCAACCTTGAACCCAGTAGTTCATTAATATAAAACTATGTTTGTACAGTGCAGTTCGAGTAGTAACTGGAGTTTTCTACGGCATCCCGTTCATCGCAATCGAAGGACATCTTGGGTTGACAAAAGGAATGTTTCTTGGTTTGTGATGACCTCCTCTGATCAGTGGCAGCCGAAGAGAATCCTCACGGTCTGCACGGCCACTACAGTCGGGGGTTCGAATCGCCCCTCGGGTATGGATATTTGTGTCGTCCTAATTCGTAAGTAGTTCATAAGTAGTTTGTAAGTTTAGGGACTGATGACCCCGTAGTTAAGTCCCATAAGCTTAACAAACATTGGAACATTTTATTTGAAGAGAATCCCGAATGGCTGCAGAACGCGGGCACGAGCCTAGCCCCGCCTCCAATTACAGACTGGGGCGAATCAACCTGTCCGAATAGACAACGTAAAAATTATCGGGCAAGTGATGTCGGCAACGGACGTAGGAGTAGCCGATGGGCGGTAGTTAGATTCGCCATAATTGAGTCGGAGAGACGCCAGACAAGGAGCTCTTCCGGATATTCTGGTCGGTCCGGTGCGGCTGGCACGTTTTTTGCCATCGGCAGTGGGGAAGGTCGCAGCTAGTGAACTGGATACTCTGAGAGCGAGGCAGCACTGGAAGGCGAACTGCTGGAGCGCGTGCCAGGATAAATTGCGACCGTTTTACTTCTTTCCTTTTGTTTCTCTTTCCAGCCCTACCCAGTGGAAGACAGACAGACGACCAAGTTGCTCGGTGGAGAGTGGCAACAGATGACGTGTTAATTGGAATGAAATAGATGCGCGCTGAATATGACGCAGCTGGTCTACGCGGTATGGTCGGAGGGAGCACTGCGTCGCGACGATTACTGTCCAGTCTCTCCAGAAGAATCTATTCGACGCGCTGGAAAAAAGAGAACTGGTCGTTAACCTACGCGCCCTCTTCAGCGTCGACGCTAAATCACTTGGATAGTAATAACAGTGCTCTGTAGCGACGTATTGTGCCCCCGAGTGGCTAGTCTGAAATTTTTTTCAGGAATAGCGAACAACTTATTACACGCCGGGGCTTGGCGAATGAGTAAGGGTTTAACCTGTCCTGAGATATGATTTGTTAAGTCTATCCGCCCTTTCTCTCTCTCTGTCCTTTCACTGGCCTACATCATTAGTGATTCCAGAGTAAAGAGAAAATATTGGAAGAGTGAAAATGGAAAAGATTCAAAGTGCAAAATCGCGTAATTTTCAGAGAAAAAAAAATCACAACAGCGCCCTGTTCCTGCGGATGTGTGTACGGGAGTTGTGCCTATACGAGTGCATGCATGTGTGTGATTCTCTGAGGAAGGCTTTCTCTTTTCACCATGTGTGCCTGTGGCGTAGCATGTCATCTTTACTGTCAGTTGCAATCAATCATATTCATAATATTCTCATTATTCAAACTCTTCTCTTTTAACTTTTAGGAAAAAAAATATTAATTTCATACGAGAGTTGGAATTTAAATAGTGGCAACACTGCTGTGGAGACACTACGCAACGGAATCTACTATTGTTGCTGACAGGACACGTTGTTGACATATCTACCTTAATACAAGCAAATGGACTCGCCCAAGGAGGTTATAATAGGGGTAGATACCCTTAACGCAACAAAAATTCAAATGTTTGTAGGGCTTAACCCTACAAGCACCAAGCCCTGGCAAAAATTACCCGTACATTTTTCTTTTATTAAAAATGATAATAAATGTCATTCATTGTTTTTGAGCCTTTTTCTATTTGTCCCTCACCTTATAAAATAGTACACTGTACATTTCTATGGTAACGGTTTTAAGAACTACAACTAAAACATAGAATTGTATTGCCGAGGGCACATTTTGCCCTGGGTTGGTACTCAGTGCGACCATAATTCACTGTCTTCCCTACAACCACCAAAGCGAATCGAGAACAGAGTGGTGTTGCCAGATGTTCTCTCCCCTCTTCATCCACTTGGGTAGCAATATGATAAGGCACAGTGACGTCATGAAGATGGCATCACTACTAGTTCGCAACAAAATGGCCACCAGGGCTAGCCCAGATGGCGTGTACTAGTAAGTTCGAATTTTGAATTGTTCTCGTATGTTTATAACAATACTTACATGCAGAATGGCGCTCGCTGTTGCTAGGGTCAATGTCTTCACGCGACTGCGTCTTGTCTCAGTGTAATGGACTTTAGTCTCAAATTCACAGTGGGGGAGCGGAGAAGAGGTGGTTGTGGTGCTGGCATCTAGCGGTATAAGAAATTGAAATGATGGCCAACTGCGTTCAAGGAAAATTCAAAGTTCCCCCTAGGTCTCATTGGACTACATCATGGGGGAGGTGGAGGAGGGGGCGTGATGCTGGTTATTTTTTGGCAGTCATCTTACATTGTAAACAGAATTACTGAAATGCATTTTACAGGATCTACAGCTTCTTATAACATCCGGGCAAAATTTGTCCTTAGTTGGTGTTCCGTGTAACCCGAAATACCTTTGTGCTGCTTGGGTTAAGCGATTTACCTGCAGGGTAAATAAATAAATAATAAAATAAATTACTTATGAACTAGCTTATACTAAAGACAGCACAAACATCCATGCCCGAGGGGGAATTCGAACCCCCGACGGGGATCGGCCTTGTGCATCGTAGCATAGCGCCTCACTGCGCTTCGCCACGGCAATGGCCACAGAAGTGAAGCCATTGTTACCACATTATGGAACCAATAACATTTGTGGTGACAAGTGTGTATTCATTGCATTCTGAGTTCAAAGTTGTACGTTTCTAAACAGAAAATAAACGTTACCAGCAGTGCCTACGATATGCAAGCAGAACAAAAAAAAAAAAGTATCTGCTATTTAAGTTTTTGTTGCTAAATTAATAGTTACTATTTGTCTTGGTGTTATTCCCTTCAATGATTTCTAATTTTCATTTTTACAAGATATAGGTTCCCTTGAAATGTCAAAGAGACAATTTTAGTATAAATATTTAACGACATGCAGCCTGAAGAAAGAATTTTCGTATGCATTCAACTTTAAAATCGTCTCTTCAGTATAGAACTTACGAAAGTGATAAACCTTGATTCTGTGATGACTGGCAAAATTATTTATTTATTTATTTTATTTTTATTTATTTATTTTGTTGTTGTTGTTAAAAAATGTTCAAATGTTTGTGGAAATTATGGGACTTAACTACAGGGTCATCAGTCCCTAAGCTTACAAACTACTTATGAACTAGCTAAGACTAATGACGGCACAAATATCCATGCCCGAGAGGGGATTCGAACCCCCGACCGTAGTGGTCGTGCAGAACGTGTCTAGAGCGCCACCGACCTCTCGGCCACTGCGGCCGGCTGCTGGAAAAAAATTTGTTCGGTGTTGCCTGGCAATCCAAATCTTGTATAGCGTGTGGATTCATACAAATGAAATAAAATTTTGCGTTAATAAATCACAGTTCAGCTATCTGAAAGGTCTGTATTTGTCCACAAAAGTATACTATATCAAATATGTAGTCAGAGATAAGTCTTCTAAATTATGGAAGTTAACAGGGCGGGAACCACACAGTGTTTTAATCTAAAACATATTTCCTAGGCTCCGCAAGATGACGGAGTGGCTTCATTCGACAGCTAAGCTTTGCATAGTAGCGCCGTCTCACCTTATTTTAATCTCCTTGGACTCGCCCGTCCCAAGTGACCGGCATGCGCGCAATCGAGAGAAACACAGACACTTTTGAGCGAGCCGTCTAACGTAACGGTGCCATTCTGTTTTCGAAACAGGATCGTCAGATTTGAGTTGAATGTGCCAGAGTTTGTACCGCACGACAGTGTCATCCAGGTCTTCAAGGACGTGCGGGAAATCAACACAGAACAGTGGCACGTTAGGTAAAAAGCCTTCAACGAACATCGGGAAACTATGGCAGACATGCATCGAGCAGGTCGACCTAGCGTCTCTGAAGAAGAAGTGCATACTGATTCCAAAGATGGAGGAAGCACTTCGTGACATTCGCTTCAGAACTGTTCCAGAAATTCGACAGGCAGTAGACCGCTCCATTCGCACCATCAAGAGAACAGGCTCTGCTAATGGTATACACATCGCTGGCAACGGGTTCAACACATCGCTGATGACTACTTTGAGGGACAGTAAAAGGTGCAAACATGTAAGGTTTTTGTATCGGTAGTCAATAAATGCCACTATTTAAGTTCCAAGCCTGATATTTAATTAAAAAAAAGTAAAGATAATTTATTCAGATACAAGAGAATTATGTACCTCACACCATAACTGCTCACAATAAGACAAAAAAAAGAAATAATTTATTAACAACATTCTAAACGCGAAATTTAGACAGTAAATGAGGCGACCCGAACTCAATTATTCTGGTAGGCTAGACGAAAGGTCTTACTATAAAACGGATTTTTTCCAACTGTTTTTATGTAACCAATTAAAAGAGCGCAATTGATCATACGGAAATTACACAGTTATAAATATAATCGACGAAACACTGCACGTCGCGATGGAGTACCGAGCGGTCTAAGGCGCCTTCCTGCGGAGCGCACGGTTGCTCGCTGTCGGAGTTTCGAGTGCTCCCTTGGGCATATGTCTGTGTGTGTGTGTGTGTGTTGACCTTGGTTAGTTTCATTAGTTTAAGTAGTTTCTAAGCCTAGGGACTGATGACCAAAGTCCCATAAATTTACAAACATTTGAAATAATTCTAGGTAATAGTTAACTTTATAGAAAGTGAACCATCAGTAGGACGGCTGATGAAATACTGTTTGAACCTAAATAGCTCAGAATACCTGAGTCATTTACTAAGATGTTACATCTTCCCGATACACTGTCTACTGAAACAGTGGGAAATGCACTCATAAAAATATATGTTTTGTTGTAGCTTTCTGCTGCTACAACTTTATTCATCGTAGGGCAGTCTGCGCGGGAAGCTAAAATCACTCTAGACAAAGTTAGTGTAACACAAACGTTATTAATATGTAAAATCATACAATTACGTAACTTTGATGTGAGCTGCTATCCATGACTAACTATTTTGTACAATACTAATTGCCTAGGTCGGTGTGACCTCCTGAGTAACTGAGACTGTCGGTGGTATCTAAGACTGAGCATGCTGTCTCGCGTCCTGCAGCTTGTCGACTGCTGCGTCATCTTCTCTTTTGTCCCGTCCTTGATGTTCGCGTCCTCTCGTCTCGGGAGATGTCAAGAAGTGAAGTGCAGAAGTGGAGAAGTGGGCCCTCCAGAAGTGAGTGGCGCTTTTCTGTCATCTTCGTCGGTGGTGCTCTCGACTTGCTATCGGCGTGGAGGGAGTGTTGCCGCTGTGTGATTGGCTAGCAGCTCTCCACCGCCTTCTTGCTCTTTCGTTCCCATTTCCGGACGAGTGGCACCACTACATATTTTAGTCTTTAGTGGCACTTTGCTTTCATTTATTTTGCTGCACAGTACCATCCTCAGTCAGCACCTGGAAGACAGACAGTCATCATGCTCGCTTTCCAAGTAAATCAGTACGGAAATTGCGTACTAGTCGATGGACTGAGGAACGTAGTGCGCACCGAAACCTGTAGGCAACAGCATAAAAACAAACTGTCACTATAGACTAAAATATTATTCAATAAAATATTTCACCACAGTAAAACTACTGGTAGTGGACGTCTATATCTATATCTACATGGGATACTCTGCAAATCACATTTAACTGCCTGGCAGAGGGTTCATCGATTCACCGTTATACTATTTATCTCCCATACCATCCTCGAGTAGCGCGCGGGGAGAAGGAACACCTGAATCTCTCCGAGATCTGATTTCTCGTATTTTATTCTGATGGTCATTTCTACCTATGTAAGTGGGAGTCAACAATATATTTTCGCCTTCAGAGGACAATGCTGGCGATTGGAGTTTCGCAAGTAGCCAACACGCTGCAGCGATAAGCGTCATTGTTGTAATAATTCCCTTCCCAGATCGCTCTCATCCACTATATCGTGGACTCTTTCGATGTCTCTGCCAAATCCATCTGATAAGGTCCACACACTGGGCAGCAATACCCAAAAAATGGACGGACAAGCGTGGTCTATGCAGTTTCTTTAGTAGTTCTGTTGCATCTTTTGAGGGTTCTGCCAATAAAACAGAGTCTCTGGTTCGCCTTTCCCACGACATTATCTACGTGTTCTTTCCAGTTTAAGTCTGAAGTAATAGTAATTCCTGTTTTTGGAGTTTACGGCCTTTACTTTTGATTGATTTATCTTGTAACCAAAGTTTAACTTATTTCTTTTCGTACTCATGTGGACTATTTCGCATTTCTCATTATTTAGAGTAAATTGCTAATTTTTACTCCATAGTGTTATCTTATTCATATCGTTCTGCAGTTGGATTTGATCTTCAGATGATTTTACTAGACTAACTGACTAACTACAATTTTGCAGACACACACACACACACACACACACACACACACACACACACATACGCACGCGCACGCGCGCAATGCATACTTCAGCTCTTGGCAAACTACCATTGGCCCCCTTACTCCACCAAAACAGTTTGCGGTGATGTTGGGCACAGTCGATCAGCAATCTCAAGACAGTTCTACTCTAGTGACAAGTCCGCTTTCGAACAGAGCCCCTGATGACAAGCGAAAACTTATCTAGAGACTGCCCGGAAACCAGAACTGATGGTGTGGACTGCCATTTCATTTCATAGCAGAAAATGATATTCCCTCTAAACTTCGGATATCGTTGGGGAGCTAGTTATTCCGCCTTGTGGGCACGATGTATGAGACAAAAAAAAAATACGCTCACACTACAAGAAGAATATAATAAATACAATTCCAAATAAACCAAGTGGACACAAGTGTTGAAATTGCAGAACTATCAGTTTCATAAGTCTTGGTGGCAAAATACTAACACGAATTATTTACATATGAATGGAAACCTGGTAGAATCCGACCTCGAGGAACAGTTTGGATTTAGGAGAAATTTAGGAAGATAATATGATACCTGCTCGGTTAGCCGCGTGGCCTAACGCACCGCTTTCCGAGACGGGGAGGCGTTCCGGCCACGGTTCGAATCCGCCCGGCGGATTAATGAAAGGGGTCGGAGTACCGGCCAGCCCCGATGTGGTTTTTAGGCGGTTTTCCACATACCCCTAGGTGAATACCGGGCTGGTCTCAAGTACTGCCTCAGTTACAAGATTCGCAAACATTTCGTAACACTGTACGCTTTCACACATATAACCCTCTGCACAGACATTTGGGATACACATTTCCTCCCGGGGCGTATATGGCGGCGACAGGTAGGGCATCCGGCCACCCCGTAACCATTAACACGCCAAATCCGATTAACAAAGCCGACCCTGAATGTGCGGGATCATGGCTCAAGAGAAAGAAGGAGGAGGAACATAATATTATACAATAATCACAAAACGACTTACCTTAGAAGGTAGGTTTATCTTCTGTAGCTTTGGAGAAAGGTTTGACAATGTTTGCTGGTATACATTATTTCAAATTATAAGGTAGCAGGTGTGAAACATAGGGTATAGCCGCGCAGTATTCACCACGGCAGAGTAACCGGGCGCACTAAGGCGCCCTGCTGGAGTGCGCGCGGCCATTCGCCGTCGGGGGTTCGAGTCCTCCCTCGAGCATGGGTGTTTGTGTTGTCCTTAGCATAAGTCAATTTTAGTTCGTAGTTTGTAAGTCTGGGGGCTAGTGACCAACGTAGTTAAGTCCCTTAGATTTAAAAGCATTTGAACTTTTTTTTCCGCGCTGTATTAGCCGCGCGGTCTGCGCGTCATTTCACGAATTACGCGGCCGCTCCCGGCGGAGGTTCGAGTCCTCTCTCGGCCATGGGGGGGGGGGGGTTACTTGTCCTTACCATAAGTTACTTCAAGTAGTTTGTAAGTCTAGGAATGCATGACCTATTTCATCTGTCTCCACTTATATTTAACAAATGAATATCGTCTTCTTGCTTTGGGTATTTGCGTAAACTGTGATAGAGCTAAAGGAGATCCATCAGAATTTACTAAGAAAATTTTGGTGCACATTACGCCTCCTAGTCAGGTTAATGTGTACGCGTATCAGAAAGTCTGAATCGCGGTCAGGCGCCAATAGCTATCCGCTTCACACACACTTCCGTACGGAGAACTGCAGTCCGTAAAACGCAAAAATTCAAACAAGCAAGTTACTGAGTAGTCTAATCGTTTTGTTAAATTTTCAAAAAAAAAAAAAAAAAAAAAAAAAAAAAAAAAAAATACTACGCGAAACAAAGAATAAACTGGTGTAGGGCATTCATATTTAAATGCTGTATTTCACAAAACTGGATCTAAATCGCAAAATGTTGGATGAGAAAGTTGTAATTCTCAGCCTCGTTGTATATATTTTGTTTATGGTGTGGTTGTCATACGGGATGGAATTCGAATTAAAAGAGGAAGATTCAGGATTTGAAATCCAAACATACCATGAAAGAAAGCCGTACAAGGATTTGAGCAGCTGTTGTGCCAGATTGCCAACTGCAAGAAACCACAAGTTATATTAAAAAAATCGTTTTTGCTTTACCCGTTTATCTACATTCGTCTAAAGTTTGTACCGATTCCTGCAAGTTTACAGTGCAGAAAATCTGAAGGGTACGGTGCCATTATCAGACCATTTATTTCGGCCCAAGTGACACCTTTTACAAGAGCACATAATGTTCAAATGTTTGAAAACCTAAAGAGTCAAACTGCAGGTCGCGTGGTCTAAGGCGTCATTTTGGGCGGCCGTTCCTGTCAGAGCTTCTAGTCCTCCCTCGGGCATTGGTGTGTATTGTCCTTCGCGTAAGTTAGTTTAATTAGTTTCTAAGTCTGGTCCAATAGGTTTACAAACAGTAATTATAAATCCCTTTATAAGATCTTTATTGCCATATATCGCTTCATGATTCATATGATGACTAATGAGTCGAAACTAGTCATCATATGAAATCATTAAAATTTATGCCAATAAAGATCTTATAAAGGGATTCATAACTGTTACATTAAAAGATCGCCTCCTAGACAACAACCTGAATGTCAGGTAACTACAGGTTTATAAACATTTTAAAATTTGATCTGAACCAAATTGCTTAGGTCATCTGCCCCTATACTTACAAAAGTACTTTAACTTGTTCTAAGGACAACACACAACATGCCCAATGGAGGACTCGAACCTCATACGGGTGCGGCCCAGCAACCTGTGGTTGGGCGCCTTATACCAAGCGGCTGAAACACGAATCAATTGGTTAGAACAGAGTGCCTGGGAGACAGCTTCGATTAATCGTTCTTTGTTTGTAACACTGCTTCGTGAAAACAGATATAAAATTGTTGAATATCCGTCTCCATATCGGTTTTATTTTCTAAAACATGACCGGTTTCGGGACAACTGCCCATCTTCAGATCAAATTTTGAAGTTACAGAGTAACCTGTCCTGTGATGAATGAATGTTCACAGTCGTAGACGGATATTCAACAATTTTATTCATATAACGATCGCAGACACTCCCTGAAGACTAACAAGTCTTGCTTTGATAAAACAGATATAAATCAAGAACACTCCACCACACGTTCGTAGCTCCAATAGAAGCCGAGCATCAACAACTATAAACAACAACAAAAAAAAAATATATATATATATATATATATATACGCTACTGCGCTGTACCGATGCTCTTGTTTGTAATCAGTTTATTTGGCTTTTGGTCCTAAATGAATTTCTCTTTCCGTTTGTACTTAAGCAGTAAACGATACTTTTGAATTTGCTTTGCTCAAAGCCTAGTGTAAGAATTTCTCTCAGCGCTTGAGTGCAGGTGCCTTTAACAGTCGTGTAACTGTCTTATACAGGTGACTGTAACGAGTGTACCGTGTGTCGTGATGTTCGTGTTTTTACAGGTAATGAGGAGAGTGAAACCAGGCGCAAGCAAGGGAAGATTTATTATTCATTATCACGCGATCTCTTAGTCATGATATTTCGGAACTTTCCATTAGCTTTAATGTATGTTCATATTAACTTCAATATCTCGAAAGAATAGTTTACTGTCTTCCGTGTAGGCGCTAAACACTTCTTGAGTTTTTCTATATGTTCACTGGTGAATTCTCTGTTTTGTTACCTCTGCTTCTTCAAATGTTCAAATGTTTGTAAATCTATCGAACCAAACTGCGTGGTCATCAGTCGGTAGTTTACAGACTACTTAAACTAAGGTAAACCAACCTAAGGGCAACACACACACACACACACACACACACACACACACACACACACACACACACACACACATGCCCCAGGGAGGACTCGAACCTCCGACGGCTAGCAACCGTACGCTCCACAGCAAGGCGCCTTAGACCGCTCGGCTACTCCACTGCGGCACTGCTTCTTCACGTCTCGTTTTATTCTTCGTAGTCATTTCATTGCCTCATTTTTTTCCGGTAATGACCAGTTTAGTAGATATCTAAAAGTCATATTGTTAATCTCTTTGTTCCACTCCTTTCATATGCCACAAGTATTTAATTATTTGCATTTTATTATCCGAGTAAACTTTGATATATTTTTCAATCTCCGCTTGCGCTCTTAACCAGTATCTTCTTCTTCATTGTATTTTACAGTTACGTTTATTTTCATTTAATTATTTTCCAGTATATCTCTTTTCGAGTATGAAATGAATTTTCAGTCGTACAAAGGCACTTTTGTTCGATAACCGTGTCATAGTGTATCGGTTTGCTATGTTTTGACATACTTTTTATTCTTCTAAAAGCTTGTGTAAGTCTAAATACTGTTTCCACTTAGTAACTTGTCTTCTCCCAAATATTTGTTGTCCAAATCAGCCGATAAGTTCTCTTTCTACGTATTTAGTTCGTAGAAATTTGGAAGATATAAAAATGAAAAATCTACTTCGAAGATATTTGTGACACTTAAAACTTATGACGACGTTCAACAAACACCTGCTCGTCGTACGTAATCTAACGATTCGAAGAAGACTGGCAGGAAAAAAAATCACGTTTACTATCAGCGACGTAGTTTTGACACCAGCAGCTAGTTACGAGGTTGTTGTTTCGTGTTTCCCTGTTAACCATCATTCCAGGTAATCCGACATCCCTGCGAAGCGTTTGCGTCGGATAAGCCATTCTGTACTGCAGCTGTGGCTGCTAAAGCCACAATGCTTCCCACCGCTCGCGGAAGTGTTTAATCTAGAAGGTAATACAGTCACAATTAATTATTTCTAAAAAAACGTGAGAATTCTGTAGTGAGTAAGAGTGTACAGCCATGGAAGTGAGTGCATGTAGATCACAGAATGATTAAGAGTACAGATAGATTAGATTAGTTTACTACTTGTTGCATAGATCATGATTACGACACTTCGTAATGATGTGGAACGTGTCAGGTTAATGAAAGGTGTCTTTACAAATTATTACTTTGTACTAAATATTACATGACACAATATTTTTTTCAGATTTACTAATTTAGATCTAAAAATTTATCTATAGTGCAGATGGAGTTACAATTCAGAAATTCTTTAAATTTATTTTTAAATGTTAGTTAGCTATCTGTCAGGCTTTTGATGCTGTTCGGTAGGTGACCAGATTTTTGTGGCAGCATAATTCACCCCTTTCTGTGCCAAAGCTAGATTTAACTTTGAATAGTAAAGATCATTCTTTCTCCTAGTTATGTAGTTATGTACACTGCTATTGCTTTTGAATTCGGTTGAATTGGTAATAACAAATTTCATAAGTGAATATATATATACTGTGAAGCTACTGTGAAGATACCTAGCTCTTCAAATAAGTGTCTACAGGATGGTCTTGGATGGGCTCCAGCAATTATTCTGATTACACGCTTTTGTGCAACGAATACTTTTTTACTCAATCATGAATTACCCCAGAAAATGATGCCATACAAAGCAGAGAATGAAAATAGGCATAGTAAGCTAATTTACTGAGATGAATATCACCAAAATTTGCAATTACCCTAATAGCATAAGTAGCTGAACTCAAACGTTTCAGCAGATCTTCAATGTGTTTTCTCCAGTTCAACCCCACATCAATGCATACACCTAAAAGTTTTGAATATTTTACCTTTGCTACAGATTTCTGGTCAAAGTGTATATTTATTAATGGTGTCATTCCATTTACTGTATGAAACTGTATGTACTGTGTTTTATCAATATTTAATTACAGTCCATTTGCTGAGAACCACTTAATGATTTTCTGAAAGACGTCATTTACAATTTCTTAAGTTAGATCTTGTTTGTCAAATGTGATAACTATAGCTGTATCATCAGCAAAAACATCCAGCTCTGCATCTTCATGAATATAGAATGGCAAGTCATTAATATATATTAAGAACAGCAAAGGGGCGAAGACCAAACCTTGTGTCACCCCATTTTTGATTGTTCCCCAGTTTGAGGAATGTGCTGGATTTTTATTTATTTATTTATTTATTTATTTTTAATTATGTGAATTGCTTATGTCAACTTTTTGCACTCTTCCTTTAGGTACGATTTAAACCATTTGTACTCTGTCCCATTGGTACCACAATACTTTACTTTATCTAGAAGAATTCCATGATTTATACAATCAAAAGCCTTGGAGAGATCACAAAAAATCCCAAAGTGTGATGTCCGGTTATTCAGAGCATTTAATATTTCATTGATAAAAGTATATATAACATTTTCTGTTGAATAGCCTTTCTGGAAACCAAACTGACATTTTGTTAGAACTTTATTTTTACCTATGTGTGAAACTACTCTCGAATACATTACTTTTTCAAGAATTCTGGATGAGGCTGTCAGAAGTGAGATTGGGCGGTAGTTGTCTCATCAGACGTATCCCCTTTTTTGTGAAGTGGTTTAACAATAGCATATTTCAGTCTATAAAGAAAAACACCCTGATTCAGAGAACTACTACATATGTGGCTAAGAATCCTACTTATTTCTAGAGAACAAGCTTTTATTATTATTTTCTTAATTTCAGAAGGAGAGGTGGGTGGAATTTCTATTGTATCAAATTAGCCTGTTCCATTAACTGCCTAGCTTCTTCTAATGAACATTTAGATGCTATTTTACCCACAACCTTTAAAAAATAATTATTAAAATGTTTTCAACTTCTGGCTTGTTAGTTGTAAACTTTTCATTCACTTCGATGGTAATGCTGTCTCCCTGTCTCCCTCTTTGTTGTCCTGTCTCCCTGGTAATAATATTCCAAATTGTTTAATTTTTGTTATCAGAGGTACTAATCTCAGACATGATACACATGCTTCTGGACTTTTTAATAACTTTCCTTAATGTAACACAGCAGTTTTTATAATATTTGACTGTTTCTGGGTCTTTACTCTTTCTTGCTGTTACATACAGTTCCCTTTTTCGGTTATAAGATATTATTATTCCTTTAGTAAGCTATGGTTTCTTGCATGGTTTCTTATCATTATATTTAACTATTTTCTTGGGGAAACAGTTTTCAAATAATATTACAAATGTATCACGAAATAAGTTGTATTTTAAATTATTATCAGCTTCCTGATACACGTCATCCCAGTCTAGCTGCTGAAGATTTTCCCTGAAATTTCTATTTGTTGAATCGTTAACTGAACGCACAACTTTGGAGGGCTGTTTTGAATTACAGAGAGGAACTCTGTCATTTACCGTAACTAGCTGCGCACCATGATCGGAAAGACCATTCTCAACAGGACAAGCATTTATGTTTTTAAACTTATCTTGGTCTATAATAAAATTATCTATAAGTGTACTGCTGTAGGAAAATCAATTACAAATGACAAATTGAAAGAACCGAGTAAGGCTTCCAGGTCATTCTTCCTATTACATTCCTTTAGTGAGTCAACACTGAAATCCCCACAAATAATAATTTGTTTTCCCTTATCTGACAGATAGCACAACAAGGCATCCAAATTTTTCATAAATGACTGAAGTTTCCTGAAGGCGACCTATATACTGTTACAATTATAAAAGAAGGACCTTTATTCAGTTTAAGCTGACAGGCACATGCTTCTATATGTTGCTCTACACAAAACATTTGTGTTTCTAAACTTTTCGCACAGTGATAACTTTTGACATTGATGGCAACTCCTCCTCTCACCATATTCTCTCTATTCACATATGCTGCTAGTTTGTAACTGCTTATGTTTACTTTTTCCATATCCGTCACAATGTGATGCTCAGATAGGCATAGTATATCTATTACATTCTCTGATTCTATGTCATCTAAACAAACCAGTAGCTCATCTACTTTGTTCTTTAATCCCCCAATATTGTGGTGAAATATGTTAACATTATTTTTTACTTTACTTTTGTCAAATTCATGTGAGTTTTGAGCATATTTAGCACATGCCTGCCTGAGCTTCCCATTGGACCCTGGTCTTAGCCTAAAAAGGAGGTACATTCATGAATTACAGTGTCCTCCCTTAAGGTTTTTGCTATTAACCCAGCCATTTTACCCTTCCCTTTCCTATTGAGGTGTAGGCTATGCCTTGTGAAGTCCCACCTACCTACAGCCTCAACAGCAAATAGCTTATAATTATAAAAGCGGAAACTCAGCCGTGAAACTGGCGACAGCGCACCCGAACCCCTCCTAGCGGCTGGAGTTGTAAACTAACACAAGGCATGAACAGCCGCTTTACATTGTTACACCCAGAAGACTTACTTGATACGTCGTCTTACTTGATACAACTAGAAAATGGTCGGAAGAGGGGGTATATGAGGCTATACCGCTGTAATAACAATGAACAGCAAAGCACTCCAAAATAATTCTTGAGATTTCCAAAAAATAAAGAGATGTAAGTATGATAGCTTAAGCAGGGAACCTACTCAGATCATTTGATTTAACGTTCTTATTTACCTTGTTTCTTTATAATTTGTTTATAGATGAAGTTATTCTTATTCGAAGAGCTGACTTGATTCAAATTTTAAAAAAGATAGTTCCTGAGCTTTTGAATAAAGAATACAAAGTATGCTCAGAGCACTTTGTAGAGAAAAGGTTTAGATATAAGAATATTTTAAGTCAAGTATAAGTGTTGTTATTTATTCTTTATGTGTTTAAAAAAAGGTGGTTATTGTAATACAACAACAAACGTTTAATGGCAAGTCAGACCTAAGAGTTTCTTAATCTTCACAATGGTTGCACCTCGATCACAAGTTACTGCCTTGGGTATTAAACCGGTCTGATGAATTAGTATGCTTATAAACTGGTCAATAGTTTACTGTGAAGTTGATGCAACAGCATTCTTACTAAAATTAAATGAATTATAAAACTGCCATTCAGTGCACCCGTGAGTGAAATATCTGCTGAAGACAGTGTTAATATATGTCTGTCTGATGATATCAGTATAAATGAAGGTAAACGTATTGAAACAAATGTGAGGGATGCTCTGGCATTATATAACAATACTGAGCTTGAAGTTGCCAACTTACGTATGTAGATGAAGAGATATGGCAAACAAGATTTTTTTACCAATGGGTGTGCTAAGAGTATGTCATATAAAATGTCAGAAATTTTTAGAGAAATTTTGGTAAGTGCGTTATTGAAACCACTTATGGTGTGAGAAGCAAATTGGTTTCCTTTCACATGAATGAATGAACCGAATTAGGAGACGTGTAATAAATGTTATTTGTTGTTGTCAAAAAAAAATATTGCCGTTCTAATCAAATCATTTGTTAATAAGAAAAACGATTCCTCAGCATCACAAATCAGAAAGAGAAGCCTCAAGTTACGGAAAGTATCTCACAAATAGAAGTAAAAGCTCTCGAAATGTGCGTACATGTATAGGATTAAGGCGTGTGTATTGTATTAGTTTCATTTCAAATTCTACCCAAATAATCAGCACAGAACTGATTGATCTAGTACCTTATTAACCCGGTACCTTAAATGAATTATCATATAACACAGTTTCTTAAATGGCGCAACAAATATAAGCCCTGCGTTGTAATTGCGCTACGCAGGGAAATAACATTCGGAACAGCAGGCGCGAAGCCGGGTTTTGTTTCCGCTATTATCTTTATAAGCTACTAGCTTATACCGGAGGCTCCGATCGCGTGGTGGTTGGTGATAAGCTATCTTTCAGTAGTATGGTATGAGACTGGTTTTCAAGGATGAAATGAAGTACAATACCTTCTTTAGAAACAAACATTTTTAATCACTTGATGTAATTCTCGAAACGTCAAATCCATTTTTTTAAAGAGATGTATTAAAAGGAATTTCTTTTTTACTGTTTTATTTATTTATTCTTATATTTACTTATTGGTATTCTTATCCTTACAGAAAAAGAACTGCAGATATTGTAGCACGCATAGACCAAAGATATGGTCTGTGGTATCACGTTTCGCTGTATGTAACCTCCTTGCCATAGAGTCGTAAACGTCATCGCTGGCCTTCAGTCCGATTTTTTTTTTAATAATTTGACTACTTTGAACCACCATATCCATCCCCTTATAGCTATCGCCATGGAACTGCTATGGTGTACATTGGGAGACTTCGGACAACAATTACACCCAGACCATTCATTTGCGTTCTGTAGTTTTCGCTGCAGAGCGAAATATTAACACACACACACACACACACATACTTAGAATTTTATATACACCGATAACTTTCCATCCCAATATACTACACCCTTTTATCATTATCAACTCTCAAGCAACAATGCAACCAATAAAACCATTTCCAAAGAGTAAATATAATTTTCAAAGAGTAATTATTGTTCCGCATTTCGCGTTATATTCTTCAGATTAGTAAATATCTATCATATCGCTATAAAAGGCCGGCCGCGGTGGCCGAGGGCACTGAGGCGCTCCAGTCACGGTCTGCACGGCCACTACGGTCGGGGGTTCGAATCCCCCCTCGGGCATGGATATTTGTGCCGTCCTTAGTCTTGGCTAGGTCGTAGGTAGTTTGTAAGCTTAGGGACTGATGACCCCGTAGTTAGTTCCCATAAGTTCTACAAACATTTTTTTTCGCTATAAAACCGTGCCTAAAACCTTCCTCAAGTATAAATTAGTAACTGTACAAATATTTAAGTCTCCGCGTCTTGTCGTACGGACGTGATGAGCGTATACCGAACAGACATTCACATTAATATATATATAGATAATGAGTTGGTTTACGTTCTAGGAGGCGATCCACTTATGATAATGTAAAAATATTTAAAAATGCCAAGATCGCTGATCATCATTTTTTATTTACGACGACCGGTTTCGCTGAACTATGTCAGCATCATCTAGTCAAATAAAATATTTTACAAGGCCATAATCTTGTAATGTCAATCAGTTGTTATATATAAATTTACAGTGCATAGGTGCACTATGTCATTATTATAAAACATAATTATCAATAGATAATTATAATGACATAGTGCACCTATCCACTGTAAATTGTTATATAACTCCTGATTGACATTACAAGATTATGGCCTTTTAAAATATTTTATTTGACCAGATGATGCTGACATAGTTCAGTGAAACCGGTCGTCGTAAATAAAAATTGATGATCAGCGATCTTGTAATTTTTAAAACTTTCTACATTATATATAGATAAATTGCTATCCGATCGCCATAAAACCGTGCCTAAAACCTTCCCCGGGTACACATTAGTAACTGTACAAATTTTTAGCTCTTTATGTCTTGTGGTTCAGCCGTGATAAACGTACACCGACCAGACATTCACATTTATAGGTATAGATTTGGTTACAGGATAATTCTCCGCTATGGGGACGCCTATGGCAGCAACTTAATTCGCCGACTGAATGATTATAGGAAACAAACCGCTAGGACAGATGATAACCGGCGCGTCCCGTACAACTGAACCCAAACGGTTACGACGCAGTCGCACAACGGAGGCGCGACGCTAATTGAATTTTTGTGCGGTCCGCCCCGCGTCAGCGTAACTGCTGCGAGGCACGGAAAGCGCCCATTGCCGAGGATACAACCGCCCTAATGCGGCGTTTCATTAGAGGCGGGCAGGGCGACATCGAGCGAGCGTCGGGTATTCACGTCGGGGCGGCGAGCAAAGCGAGAACATCCAGCATTGCGTTTTACTCCGGGAGTAGCCGGGCGCGTCCAGTGGGAAGACGAGCGACTACGCGAGAATCGACAATCGATCGATTTTGATAGGTGCGAGGGAGGGCAGCGTGCTGCGTCACAGGCGTCGGTGTACGGCAAAGCGGACGGCTGAAAAGACAAAATACGAGCGCTCGGAATATCACCACCATGGAGGTAAGAATGAACCGAGGCGCTCTGACGCCACAGTTGTGAAGCCAAGGGTAGCCATCTTGATCCGACCAAAACACTGCTGTTTTCGTATGTTTGTCGCTCGTTTTTGGAAGTATTTTGCACTGTTATTGTGACTTGTGTGATGTATATGTGTACGAATCGTTCTGATTGTGACGCGAAATCGAAGGAAATGCCATTTCATTGTAAATTGCCTCGCTAACGTGTGATGTTACCACTTTTATTGTGAACGAACCTATACATTTTTACTTGTAATTTTTTCTATTATGATTTTCGATTTCCTAAAGATGAAAGTTATTTCCCCCGCTAGCATGCTATTTGCGAATGAATAAAGAATAAAATATAAATTTGATTTTTATTAAGTCAATGATTTCGAAATCAAAACCTAGTTTCAATATTATTACGACACAAAGAAAAGATATCGTCACTGAGCTCGTAAATCTGACGTTGGTTCATTCAATCGAATTATTTTATCAGACGATCGTCAGATTATCTAAAGAAAGAACCCACGTTTTTGAATCCTAATATTGTAGTAACAACTATTTTTAAACAAAACAAACGCGATTTTTTTTCGTTTTTCGAGATTTTATTTTAAACAAAAACTTGAAAGAACCAGAATGAGGACGTTACATGCGTATATGATGCAATTAGCGACTCTAAATACAGACACAGCTACAACACACTGTCAGTGTTTTGGTCGGAGCGTCATGGCGGCTGTGGCTCAAAGCGTAGTACGGCTGGGATACGTAGCGCCAGCTCCCTTTATTTTCACCTCCATGATCACCACAGTCTAACATACACAGTCCAGACCAAGGAGGTTAAAATAAAGGGAGATGGCGTTATCTATGCCTAGCACACGACAGTTAGAGCCTGCCGCCATCTTGGTCAGTCGTGGAATGCTATTTCTCCGTTGAAACTATGCGTTAAGTAGCCCCCTCTTACTGTCAGTCCATTGAATTGACAGACAGTAAAAAGTATATACTTTAAAATAATACATTTTGTTGAATAAATACTAATAAATACTCATAAGATATTTCAAAACTTTATTTTTAACGCTAATTTGCATTCTTTTAACACGTTGTTCATCACAGCAAAACCGCCGGGACGTTTTATTCTTGCTTTACGTGACATGAAACATCAGCTCTACAATACGAACACTTCTCGAAGACTCTTCAGTATGGCGGAGGCAGGCTTCACTTTTTCAACGTAAGGGCGTCTCCGTGTATTCTAACTTCCTTGGTCGAGACACTTACTACTGTGAAAGTTGTTAACAACTGACAGTTGCAACCACACTAGCGCTGCTGGCGAAGGAGTGATATTTGTTTATAATTATTTTTGTACGTAATTAACAAAATAGTTCGTACAATTTTGTGCTACAGGTACTAGTAAAATATCAAGAAATAAGCATAATACGGAAATCGCATTTAACTGATTCAGTGATACTCGGTGAGCAACATGGTCATGAACAAATACTTACCAATATGAGTATATCTGCAACTTATTTCCCTGAAAGTAAGTAGAATACAAACATAAGAGAAACATAAATTTCTATTATGTTTTTTTCTTGCTCGTATCAATTCGGTGTGGTGTCTAATGATTTTACACTTCACTCGTCTTTCTTATACGCGCATAATCTTTTGAGTGTAATTCCTTTAGCTTCAATAGCCAATGTTCTGAAGATTCATACCGTTTGTTGTTCAGTTCTAGCAACAACTGTGGAATTGGATTTTTCATTGTTGGTAAACAGTTTTGTTTTTAACTATATAATTTTGACGTCTTTACAGCGTTCATTTAATGAATTAAATAGCAATCAATTATGGCTTCACTGTACTAGGTTGAGATGGAACACTCAAGTCTGGCGAATGAAAATTTGTGCCCGGCCGAGATTCGAACCCGGGATCTCCTGCTTGCGAGGCAGACGCGTTGACCACTCCGCCACCGAGGACACAATGACCAGCTCGACTGCAGAGGACTCTTCCCTGCACGTCTCCCGCCACACCCAAATATCCATTCGCCACGCTGTCTCTTCCTATTATCACAGCCTATTTATTCTGTAATGCTCGCAGTCACAATACTGTATTCCATCAGAGAGAACAGACCATGAGGTATCGAACCACAATTAATTGTCGTCAAGCCCAGCCTCGGCTTGTATATACTTTTATATTTTTGACGCCTTTACAGCGTTCATCTAATGAACTAAATCGCAATTTGCGATCAGTTATGGCTTCACTGTAATAGATTTAGATGGAATACCCAAGTGTGGCGGGAGACGTGCAGGGAAGACTCTTCTGTAGTCGGGCCGGTCACTGTGTCCTCGGTGGCGGAGTGGTCAACGCGTCTGCCTAGTAAGCAGGAGATACCGGGTTCGAATCTCGGCCGGGCACAAATTTTCATTCGCCCCACTTGGGTATTCCATCTAAACCTAGTACAGTGAAGCCATAACTGATCGCAAATTGCGATTTATTTCATTAGATGAACACTGTAAAATAGTCAAAACTATATAAGTACTGTGAAAGAAGTTAACAACTGACAGTTGCAACCACACTAGCGCTGCTAGCAGTGAGGAAGCTGTCGAAGGAGTGATATTTGTTTATAATTATTTTTGTACGTAATTAACAAAATAGTTTGTATAATTTTGTGCTACATTTAATAGTAAAATATCAAGGTATATGCATAATACGGAAATTAATGTAAAAACAGACGAAGTTAACTGATTCAGTGATAGCCTGTAAACAACTTGGTCATGAACAAATACTTACGAATATGAGTATATTTGCAACTTATTCCGCTGAAAGTAAGAAGCATACATACATAAAAGAAACATAAATTTCTTTTACGGTTTGTTCTTGCTATGACAGACAGTTTTTTGGGCGCGTATCAATTCGGTATGGTGTCTAATGATTGGTACACTTTTACACTTCACTCGTCTTTCTTTTACGCGCATAATCTTTTGAGTGTAATTCCTTTAGCTCTAATAGCCAATGTTTTGAAGATTCATACCGTTTGTTGGTTCTAGCAACAATTGTGGAATTGGATTCTTCATTGTTGGTAAACAGTTCTGTTTTTGTCATTTTATTGCCACATCTGGGACCTTCTTCCTTCAGCTACAGCTGTGGTGGCTGATTTGGTATGTTAATACTGTAGTTATTGCATACTACATCCCTTTCCTAAGCTCCACCCACTCCGATTTTACTGGCGTTGTAGTGAAGAAATCTCAACGTTCCTGACTAGAAAAGCGAAGTCTTTCTGCTAAAGGGCAGCTCTTCTGGTGTTTCGTGGCCATTTTTATTGATAAAAAATGAAATTATTCACGAAAAGCCTGTAGGTTACAAGATAATTGTAAATAAACTATGCTGAAATTTATCATTTCGTACCTTGCGAGGTATCTTAAGAAACCTAAGAAAGACAAATGTGGAGCTATTTTTAAGTAATTACCTATTTTCATGATACTACATACGTTACCTAATGTAAAAATTATGTTACAATCAATGTAAACGATATCTATTCTCACTCACCCAATATTGTACTCAGAAACGTAGCATTCCGGCCGCTTGGAGCGCTGCTGTCGCAGTGTATAACAAAAATCTGGGGGAGTGTCGTGACTGTATATGTTAGGCTGGGAATCACACCCATTGATCTCAATTATTAACACTGGATAAACAACTGTAGTGGTTTGGATCTGCGAAAATCGTGACGGTTAATTATATTATGTTGGCAACTCCGTATGTATAGGTCGTGTTGTTTGCTTGAACCTTGTGTCCTCTGAAAATAAATTATGAATGATTGATTACTTTAATAAATACACGATGATGAAGTTAGTATCGCTTACGCCGTTATTACAATATCAAATTATTTGACAAAGAATTGGATGAAAAAATTGGATGAAATATTGATCTTACTCTTACAAATATAATGGATTAAACGCCAAAGGGGATATTACACTATCATCCAATATTTTGTCAAAGTTGCTTCAAAATAGCGGTGTTATGCTCAGCTGTTGTTTATACTACATTTGCATTGTGTCTGCATTTACAAGAGAAGGAGGGAAAAAAGAAAAGGAAACGTACTTGTATGAAAACGTGGGTGTCACGGCGAGATAAATAAGTGTTCAATAAAAGTTGTTACGGAACGTGAGGATTTTCTTTTTTATATCGTCGGCAGTATAGCCGGGCCGTAATTCATTGCTAATTATTTTGTAGATCACTATTCTTTACAACAGAGTAACAGAAAAGACTGACGCAAACAATGTATACGAATAAGATTGTAAGTTGATAAAGCAAGTTTCATTAAATAACATTTTAAATGGAAAATGTCAGGTCTGGCGAAGAGGAAAATTTAATTCCTTAATTTCTCCTGGCAAATAACAACTTCGAAAAATTTACGGGTATGCTGCCAGGTACGAAAATCGACGACGGCTGATATTTCGGCAGGAGACCACCCAGAAAATTTCAAGGCGAAACTGCAGTGAGGAAGCAATGTGCAACGATCTTTAAAACCTCGGTTTTTAGTGAGTAAACAGGAAAGACAACACACACCGAGCAAGCAAGCACATAGCGCCGACACGACCAAAGATGAAACCGGTCAGAATATCGATAATAAACATCAGTTCTCGACGGATGAGGTCGGATTAGTTTTGTCCCTCTGTTTTTTGACAAGTGAGAGAGCAGAATCCCAAGCGGAATTTGAGCAGAAGCCTCCATCCCTATTCATAAGGTTGTCACCAAGTTTTATTTCTATCGCTTCCTTAATAACACAGTCCCAGTACTTGAAAGTGCATGCCAGAATTTCCGTATTGTTGTATTCCATAGGGTGACCTGTGTCAAGACAGTGTTCGGCCAGAGCAGATTTGTTTGGCTGTTGTAAACGTATGTGACGTTTATGCCCAATACAACAGTCCTAATAGTTTGAGCAACATATGACATGCCACAGCTACATGGGATACGGTACACACACACATATGCCATAAGGAGGACTCGACGAGTAACCGCGCTCTTCTCAGCAAGGCGCCTTAGAGCGCTTGGCTACTCCACCGAGGCTGCTGCAGAACGAACCACATTTATGGTCTTACCTCTTAAACATTGCTGAAAGAATATCAAGATCTTTTCTGTGACGAAACTATCCATAGTGGATAGTGTGTTATTTCTACTTTCTCCGAATCCAAGCGCAACGACTGGATTATATTAATGGATGAAAACAGTTACAATGCTTGGAGACTACTTAGATACTTCACCAATGACGCAATGACGACCTCAGTACATAGTAACATCCATGTAAATAAAATTTCTAGCCAGATTGTGGAGAATGGTAAACAAAATAAAGCTGGAAGAGTGTCAAAACAAAATAAGGAAAAGCTAACCACGAAAATAGCGTTCTTTCTAGGCATTGTGTTATTGAAGATCTAAATACAGATTGAATAAATGCAATAATGCCAAGGCGGCAGATCTTGATGACATAAGCATTGACCGACTCAAAACATTTGGACCTATTAGGAAAGCAATGACTCTTACATTCAATAATTGCATTACCTATTATAAAATTCCTGATCTGTGGAGAAAATCAAGATTTATTGCAGCACTTAAGCCTGGCAAGAATTATCGACCGATCTTTTTGCTGAGTCATTTGTATTAAATCTTAGAAAGAATGATTTTAGACAGACTATCTGAGGTGGTAGTCTCATTGCTCATACCAGAACAAGCAGCCACTAGATCAGATAGAAGTTGTATTTCCCAAGTACTGCATCTGACACAATATACAGAAGACGGCTATGAAGACAACAAAGTCACTCGAGTAGTTTTCATTGACTTAACATCAGGCTACGACACAGGTAACCGTAGACTACTGCTTAGTGTAGTGCATAGTATAACTGAGGACTATAAACTCACACAAATGATTGAGTGCTGTGGTGTCGCACAAGTACAAAGTGCGCGCCACCTACTTTCGCCGCGCGCCGCCATGCACGCACGGCGCGGCGTTCTCACGACGACAGCCACGAGCGCCTCTGCTGCAACCCCGCTCGTGGCCACCACGGAAAGACACCGGTCACTTCGGACTGAGATAGCAACCAGTTAGGACCTTCGTAATCAGATAGGCACCAGTGAAGACTTTGCTATTGTACAGGCACTAGGCAGGCCTCTAACAACTATGTATCAACATTCTGCAGTAATATGTAAAAGTTAAGTATTGTTACATTCTGTGCAATATATATCTCTTTCTAATTTACTCTAGTGTTTATGGTTTCTGGCTGCTCCCCTCCGTACCTGCACCGGAGGGCTGTCTTTGTTCCTGTGTCGGTCTTGTACCGCTCGGCCACCGACACCTACGACGAGGCTGGGACACAAAAAGTGCTTCCTTCAAAATACTTTTTTTTTTTAAATTACAAATTCAGAGGAGCAGGGTTCTCATTATTATCAACATCTAAGCCAATGAACACCCTCGCCCACACGGGACATAGAAGCTTACATGAAAAGATGCTGGGCCTCTAGCAGTATAAGAAGAAACATTTGAACTTGCAGAAGAGAAGCTCTGCCTTACAAAATCCTAAGTGGTTACTGTAAAGAGCCACATCAATCGAAAAACACAAATCTGTGCCTTCCACCTCAAAAAGCAACAAGTACCAAGAAAGCTTTACGTGATCCGTTTCACCCCAAAACACTTGGGAGTGACTATTGACCGAGCTCTTACCTATAGAACACACTGCTTGAACTCCATACGGAAGAAAGGTATATGCAAGGAACAACATTCTTTGGAAATTATCAGGTACAACCTGGGAAACACATCCCCATACAGTTATAGCCCTTTGCTATTCAGCCACAGAATATGATGCCCTGATTGGTGAAGATCTAGTCGCGCCAAACAAGTGGATGTTGCTTTAAATGAGACCTGAAGACTCATTACAAAATGTCTGAGATCTACATCACTTGGAAAGTTTACTGTTTAGCAGATATCCCACCTCCAGATAGCATCCATGAGTGCGCATCGAGAGTGGAGAAAACTAAAGCACTAAAACTTGCGACCCCATATCATCCAGAAAACCAAAGGCAAAACTGTACAGTTTTATTCTGAATCTATATTTCACAATATTTTAGACAATAGACTATGCATGACCTATACGTCAGACAGAATTATTATGAATTTGAAATTTATGATGTCTCATTGTCTATAGGTAGAACATGTATTTCTGAAGAAAACGGGTCTATATCCGTCGAAACCGTGGTCAAATTAAACTACTATTATTGCAACTGGTTGGCTGATTATTAATTTGCTATTTGTATAGGCCATAATTATGCCCAGAAATGATAACGTTTGTAGTACAAGTGTTTTGATTTTTACTTCGGATTTTTTTTTTTTTTTTTTTTTTTTTTTTTTGTGCGTGTATGTCCTAAGGGTTTTTTTTTACTTTCACGCCACGTTTTTCTTGTTGTCGGTAATTAAGACCTAAAGTATGTATGCTTCTGACACGATTAAGAGTAAATAAATAGGTTTACAACCATATTAATTTCTTTTCAGTATTCCAAGAAGTTATTGGATGTTTGAGGAAGAGGGGAAATAGAAACATAGACGTGTACAGACAGATGATCTTATGTTTCGCATATACGGAAATACAATAAAGATGTTTAGAGTATCCAGTCAGAATACCCTGAAAGCTGGTATAACATAGTATTCGGTGGTCTAATTCCAGCCTAAAACTGTGCTGACGATTTCACCACTTAAATTTCGAAATACGTGATCCGAAACGGTGTGGGAGATATCCCTGGAGCTGAATGGTTCTCTCCAGGAACCGGATCTGCGCGTGACGGCACCAACTGAAGCTCGTGAATTTGCCCGCGGGGAGTCCCCCGTTATCTGCATATGTTTACGCGACCAGCCTGAAGCCAGTGCTGCCAAGCTCTCTCGCTCTAATTACAAGCATGCTCCGACGTAATTGACGCCAAATTGCTGATCGCAGGCTTTTTTGCTTCTGCGCACCTGTGTTCCACTAATGACAATAATAATAATTTCATAAATAATATAATGAGGACAGTTACAACTCACCGCAAAGACGTGGCGACGAGATGCGACAGGCACATACAAAAGACACACACATACAACACATTCAGCTATCGGCCATGGCCTTCTTCAGAAATAGAGCACTCACGCAATCACACAGGCACACAACACAGTCATACAACCATCACCTCCGACTGCCACACTTCGTGATGGTGATGGTTGTATGACTGTGTTGTGTGCCTGTGTGATTGCGTGAGTGCTCTATTTCTGAAGAAGGCCATGGCCGATAGCTGAATGTGTTGTATGTGTGTGTCTTTTGTATGTGCCTGTCGCATCTCGTCGCCACGTCTTTGCGGTGAGTTGTAACTGTCCTCATTATATTATTTATTCCAACCTGGACTTTCCATTATTATATAATAATAATTTCACACACAAAAAAGAGTCTCTTGCTTTCCTAGCGGCACCTTCAAAGAAAAGGACGGGAAAAAAGGACAGAGGGACTGCTCTCCCGCAATCACATTGAGGCTTACTTAAATTGTCGCTGGGTCAAGTTATGACTCTGATCTCTACGTAGATAGTTCGGAGAGCGGTTACACAGTAGCAAAATTATCTCGCTGAATAGCCCTGGCTTCTCTCATTTTTCTCTCTCTTTTATACGATCAAGTTTGTTTTTATAAGAGTGACAGGCTATTAAGGGCAATAACAGAAATCTCCACCCCGAAAAGACGTCTACCAGAATAGCTACAAGGCGTAGCGCCATCGACCGAAGATGGCATTGAATCAGGACGATGGCTGTAACGGAGAGGGAATTCCGGGAAATGTAATTCAGCCAAATAGGGGGCACAGCAGAGCGAGCGTAGCTGGTGTCAAAATCAAGGACGGTTTCATCGCAAAGAAAAGTGGGAAAATAGGTGTGTGCCTGGTAACAGGAGTCTAGAAATGTTGAAATTATTGTTCATTTGGAGGTAATATAGCTTACAATCGGCTAGAAGAATGGAACTAGTCCTGGTGGAAGTTCCTGTGGGGACTAAGAGTAAAGAAAAGAATATGACCAATTAAGTTCACCGAGAAGTTTTTGCAAATAAGTAGAGGTAGGATAGAAGGAAGAAGGATTAGGGTTTAATCTCCAATGAAAACCGTGGTCATTAGTGACCGGAGCATACGTTCGGAAATTTTTTTGTCAGGGATCAGTGTTGCCAGGTGTAGGGAATTTTCCCTACACGTAGGTACTTTTAAGCATTAAAATCATGTAGGGATTTTTCAACCAAAAGTCCCCAAAGCGTAGGTACTTTGGTAAAATTTTACAATCGCCGACACATGCCTAGCGGGTAATGTTGGCAACAAAACAGCTTCAATAAAGCCCACAAATTGTGGCAAAGTTTGAAGAAGCCAATGATATTTTAGACGGCATAGTTGTTTTCTGTTCATAGTAAACAATATTAATTTGAAAACGTAGTTTCGGACACATTAAAATTGATGCGAAATATGATGATTTCAATGTATATAAACGGAATGGAGAGTAGGTTTGGAAATAGTGTCAGAAAATTTCAGCACAGGGAAAAATTTATTGTTTCCATGAACGAAAGACGATTTATTACCTTGACTAGACTGTTATTTATTTTACGTCAGATCGATACACTAGTTAGAACTTGTAAATAAGAAGCTGCTGACAAGGAAACGCTAAAACATTTGCGACAGCCAACGTCATAATGAACCAAGCGCTAGATATTCGTTGTCAACATAGCATTACTCTTCGAAAATATGAATCATGCAGACTGACGGACTTCCTTTTTTGTGCTGACTGTGAACTAAATAATTACTGCTATTCCTACTCTATGGTTGTTAGTGTCTCGATGTATCCTTGTGCGGTCAGTAAATGAGTTATCGTCGTGTAGCAGTGCACTAGGAGTTAGCGGCATATTTGGGGAAACTAATTAATGCTGTTCCTCTCTATGGGTGACAGGTTCTTGATGTACCCTTGTCCGATGGATAAATCAGTAATCCTCTTGTAACAGAGCACTTGGAACTCCATCAATCAGTAACGATCAGTCAATGGAAAAACATATCTAACAAGTGAAGCATGATGCCAAATATTTATTTTAAAGTTTTTCAAAATAGTAGCATGTCACATTAATCAATTGGTTAAGCTCTGATGGCTGGACTCCTGGATTCAGCCCCTCCCAGGCGCAAATCCTGGCTACGATCCTGATGTAGGGGCATTAATGAGGTGGTAGGGAGAAAGTAGGGAAAACGTAAGTACATTTTTGTGAGACTGTAGGTATTTTCTCTCTCTGCCATCTGGCAACACAGGGATAGAGAAGTAAATCAGCCGTGCCTTATGGAAGGAACCATTCCGACACTTTCGTGGAAGGAAGGAAGACTAGAGTTTAACGCCCCGTCGACAGCATGGTCATTGGAGGCAAAGCTGACGCTCGGTTTGTTCCTTTGAAATGAACCATCCCGGCATTTGCCTGGAGTGATTTTACGAAAATCACGGAAAACTTAAATCTGGATGGCTGGAGGTAAATTTGAACCACAATCCTCCAGAATGCGAGCCCCACTTGCGTTGAGTGATTTAGGAAAATCACGGAAAACCTAAAACAGGTTAATACAATAATTGAAGCAGTCTATATCGCATATGATATTTTACTTTATTTTGTTATGATGACGGTTTCGATATACATGGCTTCACACCTCATCAAGGACATGATTTGATGATGATCCATGTAGAACGAAACCGGTCATAATAATAAAATAAATTATTATATGCAACATTGACATCTTCAGTTATTATTCAAAAATTTTAGATCGCTGCTGTTTTCCTTAGGAACAACGTTGCTTAAAATATTAGAACAACTGGAATGCAAGATAAAGTTTCTTAGTAGAATATATGAAGATGAATGGGATATCAGGAAATAATTAGATACAGAAAGAACAGATACATAATAGAAATTAAAAGAACCGGACATTCCACTTACAAAGAATGAAATATAACAGAGTTTCCAAAGGAGTGTTGGGTTACGTGCTGAGTGGAAGAAGGGATCGAGGAAGATCGAGAGCAACTTGGAGACAAATGGGCAACTGAAACTGGCAATAACGCTGTATCCACGAAATGAATAAGAAGGAGAATAAAAACTCGTGGCGTCCTTGACAGGAAGCGAACCTCGCTACTGGCAATAGGAAATGGAACTCTTACAAGCCGCCTACCGCCAAGTTTTGTCAGTGTCTGTAAGGGCAGAGTTTTACAACACGTCACGAGAGATACTCCTCCAGTACTGAGCTGTCCCCAGCATTTCTGGAATATTTAAACAGCTGTGCCGCCACATGCAAGCTTTGTGGCGGGCATCACGCGACCACACAGTAGACCAATAGAACTGCTCTTTATCTAGCCGTCTAGTCTGCTTGCAGTAAATTCCGCAGCCTTACAAGTTTATCGATGCGGTGTCCTTTTCCGCTAAGGTTGTCGTTTAGCCACTGCATTACGCTCTGGCATACGAACTAAAAAATGTTCAAATGTTTGTAAAGCTTAAGGGATTTGACAGCGGGGTCATCGGTCCGTAAACTTACTTACAAACTACTTATGAACTACCTTATACCAAAGAAAGCAGGAGATTCGTACCCCCCCCCCCCCCCGCCGACAGGGAGCGGCCCCGAGCATCGGAGCATTGCGCATCAGTGCGCTCGGCCGCTCCGCCGCGGCGGTACACGAACGGCAGGATCACAAATGGTGACCGTTCTTTCGGACCGGACATATATTGCTGTATTTGTTTAACAATCCGCTGCCACTTCTACTGGTTGCCCGACGAGGGAACGATTTTAATACAACTGTGTGCGTGACATATACGGAAACTTAAGTGAAAGAAGGTGTAAGATTTTAAATGCGAAAATTTTAGGAAGTTAACCGTTGCCAATCTGTTTTTGTTATCTTTCTACATCTACATCGATAATCTGCAAATCACATTTAACTGCCTGGCAGAGGGTTCATTAACCACTTTGCATAACTTTTCTCTACCGTTTCATTCTCCAATAGGGCACAGGAAGAAAGAACAACTAAATCGTTCCGTTATCGATCTGATATCTCTTATTTTATTGGGATGGTCATGTCTGACTATGTAGGTGGGAGTCAGCAAAATATTTTCACATTCAGAAATAAAAATCGGTGATTGAAATTTCGCCATCAGATCACGCCGCAATTAATAACGTCTTTCTTTTAATGATTGCCACCCCAATTCGTGCAACATTTCCGCGACGCGAAAAACTAGACACGGTGTTCAGTCTTGGCAAGTCTGGCCGTTCTGTGGCTTTCATCTGGACTCCAGACCACATTGGTATTTCAGGGAACGAACGCGCTGATCAGCTGGCCAAGCAGGCCATCGCCGGCCGGCGTCTGGATATCGGTATCCCAAAAGGGGATATCCGCTTGGGTCTGGACCGGAAGATCTTTGTGGCTTGGAATTCGGAATGGGCAACAATGAGAACACCCAATAAGCTCCGTGCAATCAAACCTTCCACAGCAGTTTGGAAGACTTCCCTAAGGCCTTCTCGAAGGGACTCGGTCGTCCTCTGTCGCCTGCGTATAGGCCATACGTGGCTAACGCACGGCCACCTCTTACGTCGAGAGGAACCGCCAGAATGCCATTGTGGCGCTGTTTTGACTGTAGTCCACATCTCGTTGGACTGTCCACTTTTAGCTGCATTGCAGCAGTCTTTTAACCTGCCTACTGCGCTTCCATCGATTTTATCTGACGACGCCTCTATGGCTGACTGTGTTTTAGCTTTTATTCGCGCAGCTGGTTTTTATCGTAAGATTTAATGGTGGCTTCGTATGCCTGCTCTTCCAGGCATACACCACATATAGTTTTAAACTGTTGTCACTTTTGTCTTGTCAGTCCTATTTCCGACTGGAAGTTTTAGGACGTGCATAGTGGCTGGCCCATCCATTATTATCCTAGTGATCAGCCAGCCAACAACCTCTTCTGTGATTTTTAGCATAGTTGATTATTTGGTCCACCTCTATTGTGGTTTCCTTTTTCTTTTTGTGTTGTAATTTTTGCCCACACTGTCTTCCTGTACATCTTGTGTACCGGAAGCGGGGTGCTTATTTTTAACAGTAAATGAAATACTGTGATATCTTCGCTGGGAACAGGGGATGACCAAGCAGTTTAGTCCCCTTTAAACACCCAACACCAGGTGTTCGTAGGAACAAAGCGGTCACCGGCGTTACTGTATAAATCCCTAGCAAAACAGATCATGCTCTCGGGCGGCAGCGCCAATTATTATAACTTCAGCAGCAGCGCGGTGCAGATTTTCTACCACTGTATATTCCGAGTTACAAACCTAGTATATAGCTACTGAGTGATCGTAATGACTAAAACAGTTTAATGTACAGGTAGAGATCTCACATTTGTTAATATCTCAATAGTATATCAATTACTTTCGGCGTATAAATATAACAAATGTAACATTATTCCGAAAGTGGAAAATAATCATGTATAATGGACCCAGCAGTACTATCATTTCCTCTTTCGTTACTTCTCTGTAGTTCCTGTCTCTTGAGTAATTAGTGTCAGCTTTTTCTGTGTTATGTGGAACTTAGTACACATAATTACCTCATCAATCATATCATCATGTATCATGAACGAGAGAGCTTGCGTCTCTGACTTCACGCCCCTTCCGTTCCCTTTCGAACTGCGAAGATTTTTATGATATTCTTTTTCGATGTTTTGGAGTGCTGCTTGTATGGCGTTTTACTCCACAGAGTGGTAACGTCTTCAATATCAAGTTCATTGCGTCTGAAATCTTGTTCTGGATCGGAAATAGGATTTACATTTGAGTAATAGTATACTGTTCATGATCCGCTGGGGAAGCTAGACAAAAATCACTAAGATCTACATTACTTGTCGAAAGAAGTCTATTTCCCCATCCGTTAGATCCATACCACATCTACGAGACCTGAAGATTAAATTATGTAGTAGAGTAACACTGATTTTTGCATTGTATAAGGCTTAAAAAGGGTTAAAAATGAGATTGACGGAAACTGCAGCATGGCTAATCAGAAGGAAGTAGAGGACAATTTATCGAGAGCTAAACTTCTATTTACGAAATAAATTAAAAATTTTTAGCATTATAGTATGTAGGATAAAATTTATAAAATAAATATTTACTAGAAACTGCCAGAGATCCATTTTCAGGGAAAACTAGACGTAACACAAAACAATTCAAATCAACTTACATGACAGGCAGCGCGGTGCAAATCTGCTACCAGTGAGGCACTCCCTAACAAAACTTTGTTTGGGTGGACGCAGCCGTGTACTAGAAACTCAGAACCTTCACCGACATCATTGTTAAGGCTAAACTAAGGAATAACTAGAGCGGAAATACGGCATCTCCATTAATGCGTCTACAGTGAGCATCATTATATAAATACGCTAACAAGAAAATTGTGGAACAGATTACTAATTTATTCGTACAGCCAATGAAACATAATTCGAAAGATTGTTTGTCGTAGATTTCACGAATATGAACATTATGTGTGCATTTAGCCATTAAAAGTGGTAAAATGAAGTAGAAATTTTCCTATCTACAGCTTGGATCAAGTTCTATATTCTCCAACAATCAGCTCACTGATTGGGTATTCGCCTCTACCAAAGATGCTGCAATGTAGCATATCTGCAGTATTAAAATAAAGTATTAAAATAAGTGAATATCGAAACATAGAGTGCTCCCAACACACTTTCTTGTGCCGTTCAAATGCTTCATTTTCGCAGTGATTAAGAGTGGTTAAAGGAAATGAATGTTTTCATGTGAATGCCGATATAAAGGATGATACGCCGGGAGAGGCATCTAGCGGTGCTCGGGTGGAACTACGAAGTCGAGAATGCCGATATAAATGATGATGCGCCGGGAGAGGCATGTAGCGGTGCACGGGTGGAACTACGAAGTCGACTTGTTGTCAGCTCTGGAATTCTGAATATCGCAGTATCGAAATAATATTATTTCTTGGCGTTGTATAAATATACGAACACCGAAAATGTAGTTCCGTTTCAGATATTAGGCGAATGAAAGTTATATAATTCGAAAATGGCATGAGAAGTATATACTTCCATTTTTATTTGTTGTTATTGTGTCAGGCATTTTCCTTAACACGTAAAAGATACCGTTTCTTACCTCCCAGTGGCGGCTAAATTTTACCAAATATCCCAGCGGCCTCCTATGATACTGGTGGCAACAGATGCTGAATAATGAGAATCCTGTGAGTCATCATTTTAGTCAATCGCTTGACAACGCTTTACGAGGGCAATTATTTTTACTGAGCGGACGAGGGTACATACAAGAATCTGTCAACCACAAAGCATGAACAGCATTATTTGTTTACTTCATGGTCTGCACGATACACTAGTCGAGTCATTCTATGTGGTTCGAACAAATGGGCAAAGATTTTCTGTCGTGTTGTTGATGTTGCCAACATAATCACACGAGGCAGCCGACATGATACGTAAAATTTTACCCCCCAGTGACCATTGTAAACACAATCAAGTTTCGACCACAGGCAATACTAGTTTAAAGAAAAGTGGCAGCGTATCTGCACCAGCGCTGCAGCTCGAGGGTTAAGCGAAAAAAGAGAACTTCTTGCTTTAAGAGTCCAATCAGTGTCCAAATGACTGTGGACACTACGTTTTTATTGTGAGCACCAGGAAATTCGTTCTGCGACTCCCTCAAAAAGAAGTCTCCTCGTCGGCTGATTATGCAATTACCTGTAACTTCGTCTGTCATCAGGGAGAATGTACGCATTTTTTTTTCCACACAGATGTCTGACATCGTCTAGGCCAATCATATCAAGTCAAAGTAGCCGCTGATCTACATACACTACAGTGATAGCCCTTCTCGTGGCAGAGTGTAATTGCAGAACCCCGGAATCTCATTTCCTGGACCCTCCCCCTCCCCACTGCATTCGATTTTCTTCGCTCAGCTCGCTTGGATAACATTCTGCAATTTTCCACGCCTCATTGCCCTGCAGTGTATTTATAAGCCAGAAGAAAGCCGCTCTGATATTTAACACGCGGTGACAGCCATTCCGTAGCGAACTTTCGCGAGAAGTCGATTCAAAAAGAAGCCGACGAAATACGAGCTCGCCGTACCGCCCCTTTCACTTCCCTTGGCTTTTTTAAGTGAGTGATTAACGCGATGCCGATGAGTACAACTACGGAAGGAGTAAACAGACACACATTACACTTAAGATCAGTTCTCATTGAAACGATAAAAAAGAGCAGTGAGCTCCAAATGTCAAAACAATCTCTCTTCTAAGAAGTGTCTCTATCTGCTCCAACATTGGAAAACTAATGGACTACGGTTTTACGTAAGGAGCTTTTACACCGAACCAGATGATGTTACACCTCACCAGCCAACGGCTTCCGCCAACAAAAAAGCACTGGAGGTGAAGCCATATCACGTGGCCTTGGAAGCATCTACCCTGCTTCCAAGCATGAACACTAATTAATGGAAGCTAATCATGAGGATTAACTTATGGACTAATGGAAAGTAAAAGCCAACTGCCATCAGCATTGTGCAGGGACAAGACAGCTAACATAAAATCATGTAGATATACGCGATACATTAGTATGTTAGTAGTTCTAATTAACCTGTGAAACTAATACACTGACACACAGGGCTATTCTAAAAGAAGGAACAGATATGAAACATTTATATCTTACAAACGATAAAATGTGGAATCACTATTCCAATGCCCGTGAACAAACAGTCTAACGTTTCTACATAAAATGCCATATATGCTTTAATTGGTCAAATATTAACTGCTCTGAATAACCGAAAATCGCCCATTGGGATTTTTTTGTATTCTGTCAGAGGCTTTTGATTGTGGAAATCATGAAATTCTTCTAGATAAGCGTAATCATTGTGGTATTAGTGGGGCAGTGCACAAATGGTTTAATTCATACTTAGCTGGAAGAGTGCAAAAAGTTGAAATTTCAAAAATGTAAATTATAAAAATCAGGCGATTCCTCAAACTGGGGAGCTATCAAGAATTGGGTCCCACACAGTTAGATCTTGGGTCTGTTGCTGTTCTTGATATGTATTCATGATTGCCATTCTGTATTCACAATGATGCAAGGCTAGTTCTTCTTCCTGATGATACAAGTATAGTAATCACACCTAACAAACAAGAATTAACCGATGAAACTGTAAATAATGTCTTACGAAAATTATTAAGTGCGTCTCTCCAAATGGAATTTTGATAAAACACAGTACATACAGTTCCGTACGGTAAATGGCAGGGCACGTTGATAAATATAGTATGTGAACAGATGTCTGTAGCTAATGTGGAATATTCAAAGTTTTTAGGTGTGCATTGATGAGAAATTGAATTAGAAGCAACACATTGATGAATACTGAAACGTTTAAATTCAGCAACTTATGTTATTAGCGTTATTGCAAATTTTTGTGATAGACCTCTCAGTAAATTAACTTATTATCATTTTGACTGATTCTTCCGTCGCTTCTTGGTACAACATAATCAAATAAATTAAAAAACACAATTTTGTGTGTGTTGTACAAGTTTATTTTTGTTTACTTAACCGGTTTTCGGCTTATTAGACCATCTTCAGAGTACTGACTGCTGTGTCAAAGAGGTTACAATGTTTAGATACAGTATGGGAAGAGATGACAAATGTCTCCAGTTAGATCGACATACATAGTATAATACTTCTTTGTCATTGTGTTATTACAGTTATCAACTTAAAAATAAACAGTAATAAATGAATATACAATGTGTGGAGGATAAAACAAGGAATATATTTGAATATAAACTGGGAACTGGAACTACCTACTATTATAAACAAACTGATAATGCTGATAAATAAATATATATGTGCCTTGATAATAATTTTGTGCGATAATTATAGATGGTGTTACATATGACAGTTGTAAGGCCAGCTTTAGAGTGGCATCAAGAACTTAGAATGAATAGTTACTGCATTAGATTTTGTTTTAGTTTAGAAATATTACATTGCAACCTTTCAACTGAAACTGCCGTCACAACTAAGTCATCCGCATGTGCGAGACTGCTATTTTGTTTTCACCTATTTTAATCTCATTCTGCCAGTCTATTGTTTTCAACATACGAGCCATGAACAACAAACAGTTGTGGCAGATTATAGCTTTGTCTTACCCCTGAAGCTACCATGAACCAAGAACTCAATTTGCCGTCAACGCTAACTGCTGCCTGACAATTTACATATGCGTTTAATTGGCTGCAAACGTGTACCTCCAACTGCATAACCTTTTAGGACAGTAGGTTGCTCCTAGAAACACGGTTATAAGCCTTTTCTGGATCTAGAACACACATATACAATTCCCTATTCCAATCAGAGCACTTCTCCATTATCTGTCATAAGGTGAAGAACAGGTCCTGATAGCTCTAAGAGACTGAACTACAAAGAAGTGTTCAAATGGAAAGGTAAGAAATAACTTAAAAGCAAACTGGCTGAAATTTGAATATGCCGCTGTGGGGTGACTTAGTGCGACATCTAGGATGGCGAAGCATGCGTCGTTAACTCCCCCTATACAATTCAAGGCTGTGCCCTCAACAGGCAAGGTGAGGCTCACCATCTTTTTTCGACGTCCGAGGTCCGATACTCATCGAATTCATAAGCACGAAAAAACAATTAAGAGTAACGTGTACTATAAGACACTACGTAGTCTGTCTACGTCCAACGGCCTGGGCTGCTCACGGAGAGAGTGAATCTGCTTCATGATAACCCGCGTCCACATGTCTCCAGGGTCGCACAAATTGTACTGGTCAAGTTCAAGTGGGAGTAGCTTGAGCATCCACCCTACAGCCCGGACATGTCAACCTGTCTGTACGACGGAGTTTCCGAGCGCTCTAAGGCGCCTTGCTGCGGAATGCGCCGTTGCTTGAACATTTTTGTCACCCTGTGACTTCAATTTGTTTGGTCTACTAATGTCAAAGGATAGCGCTTCAACCAGGACGACGAACTGAAGTGCACAGTAAAGGTCTGGTGCCGGCCGCGGTGGCCGAGGGGACTGAGGCGCTCCAGTCACGGTCTGCACGGCCACTACGGTCGGGGGTTCGAATCCCCCCTCGGGCATGGATATTTGTGCCGTCCTAGTTCGTAAGTAGTTTGTAAGTTTAGGGACTGATGACCCCGTAGTTAAGTCCCATAAACTATACAAACATTTGAACATTTGAAAGGTCTGGCTACAGTTTTCCAAATGACAATCCAAGATCGCACACCAACAATTTATTAAATTACGACCGGTTTCGGTGCACTGTGTCACCATCATCTGGTCACATACATGTTATAATCTGGTCATCTTGTTAAAAAAAAGGGTATAAAATTAACAAGTGCAACATTTCACTTAGTCACTATATTAAAAAAATACGTAAGTTAAAAACATGACAGCTTACAAAATACTCAAAGCTGTCATGTTTTTAACTTACGTATTTTTTTATATAGTGACTAAGTGAAATGTTGCACTTGTTATTTTATACCCAATTTTTTTAACAAAATGACCAGATTATAACATATATGTGACCAGATGATGGTGACACGGTGCACCGAAACCGGTCGTCATTTAATAAATTGTTAGTGTGCGATCTTAGCTTGTCATTTTGAAAACTATGAAACGATTAGATCGCCTCCAGACCAGACTATGTCAGGTAATCTTAAAAGGTCTGGCTCTTGTAACAGCTACAGGAATTCTGGGAACATGTAATCCTTTGGCTCGTTAAACAATGGAATAGTTGTGCTCAGGCCTGTGGCGATTACTTTTGAATAAAGACTTCAGTTATACCCATAGTGTCACTTCGTTCCTTTTTATTTGAACACCTCTCATATTTTCATACATTTATTCATCCTGGCCATGGAGGCAGAAGGTATCACTCAGCCATCGTAAGAAGGAGAACGCTGGAGTTAGTGACGCAGGAAACGCGGTTGCTAATGGCTTTATTGCCTAGGGCGGTGCTAGAAAACAAGTGGCAGGTGCGTAGCGACAGAGATCTGCCACGGTATGCGGCAGACACGCTGAAGGTACACGTGGCTGCCAGGTGGCTACAGATCTCGTTGCTCGTCCGGCAACTGGCATTCCTGTGGAAGTCTCAGACGTTATAACTCTCCAGGCTGCCCTGCCGTCTGCAAATGTCTCCTTTCCCTGGGATTCTAACATGCTGTTGACAGCGAGCCTTTCTTTTCTCGTTCGGAATTTCTCCGTATAAAACGTTACTTTGTTAACACCAGTAGAAAAAGCTCCTTCTCCTTCTTTCTGCAGGTATTATGTATTTGCCCTTTACCCCTTCTTGGTTGTATTACCTTTCGACCTTTCCTTCGGTCTTTCTAAACATGTATCCCCGATCTGGAAATAACTCCAATAATTTTCGAATTCGTAAATTAATTTTGGTCTTCTGTCGTCTTCCAGTCTTGCGACGGGGTGTTTCCAATGAATCCCGTTTTCTTTATTCTGTTCATGTTGAAAAACAGTGTAGATCGTAAAATGGTTATGCCATTTAACCGGTTTCGACCTTACCTTAGGTCATCTTCAGAAGCATATACAGGGTGTCCAGAAAAGGGCTTCCTGGTATCAAAATTAAATATCTCGAAAACAAAGATCGATAGAGGAATGCAGTAAACGGTATGTTTATTGTGAAAGCTGTAAGAAGTTTATACAGAAGTTTGAAAAAATAGTTACTAAAGCTGCTAACAGAGGGCGCTGTACAGCTCATGTCAGCATACATAAGTGAAATAATCGTATGAAAACACTCTTTGCATACAATCACATCACAATGTTTTCAAAATGTTCACTATTGGCACTACAGAGGCGGCGCTAACGAAGAATGAAATTCGCCATCACATTTCGTAGTGTCTCGACCGAAATGGATTCACATGCCACAGAGATCGCCGATTCAGGCTCGTCCAGCGTGGCGGGATGCTTCGGGTAGAAGATGTCTTTCACTCTGCCCCACAAAAAAAAAAAAGTCACAGGGAGTCAAATCCGGCGAATATGGAGGCCAATGCATGCCTGCACCAGTAAATTAGGAATATTCCAAAGCAATGACTCGATTCCCGAAGAAAGCGATACACTTGTTCGGTCCGATGTGGTCGGGCTCCATCTTGCATAAACCATTCAGTACCTGGTCGATCCTCTAACTCTTGCTGTGTGGCGACTAATTGTTCCAAAATTGCAACGTAACGTGCACCAGTGACCGTTTCTCGAATGTAAAAAGGGCCAGTAATGCCACTGCTGCATATTGAAGCCCACACAGTAAATTTAGGAGAATACAGGGGTGTCGCTTCACACTAATATGGCTTTTCGGAACCCCTATATCGCCAGTTCTGCTAATTCACGTATCCATTCAGGTGGAAGTGTGCTTCATCTGTAAACCAGATGCAGCCAACATCAAATCCTTCACTATCAATCATTGTGAGCATCTGATTAGCAAAGGCAACCCTTTGTTCCACAGCTCGTACGGGTGTGGTCTGGTGCGTTTGAATTTTGACTGGAAACATGTATAGGCTGTTTCTCAGACTTTTCTGCGTGCTGGAACGCTTCAAACCAGTCTCAGATGCAATTCTACGGACGGATGACGTTGGATTTCGCTGAATAATTCCAGAAACTGTGGCGATATTTTCAGGCGTAACCGCGGTCTGCTTGTGGCTAACATGCTCCACTAGATCATCAGTTACGCTGCCTGTTCGTTGAAATTTTTCGAAGAGCGTACGAATGGTTTTCGCATCGGGTCCTTTAGGAACATTAAATCGTGCTTGAAAACTTCGCCTTGTTGCCGTAGAACTCTCTTCTAACCTGTGGTTCTCTAGCACCAGAAAAACGCGTTGTTCAATGGAGTACATGGTTTTAATCTCTTCCCTCGGTATGCTAACCTCCTTTCACGTTTCAGTAGTGGAACTGATTGCTCTGGGCTTCGGATCACTATTTATACTAGGCATTACGTATGGCGATTACAGCGCCATCTGTTAGCAGTTTTTGTAACTATTATTTCAAACTGCTGTATATTCTTACAGCTTTCACAATAAACATACCGTTTACTGCATTCCTCGATCGATCTTTGTTTTCGAGATATTTAATTTTGAAATCAGGGAGCCCTTTTCTGGACACCCTTTACACAGCTCATGTGGCTGGTGCTGACTTCTCCAGGGCTACAGTGGCTACACTTTGGTAACTGTAGAAGTGAGCAGTTACCACGGTGCAGTCACTTTAAGAAAACCTTTTTCATATACATTTGCTGAAGAACTTATTTGACGCGTATTAATATCGTCTGAGAACTCACTTTGGCATGGAGTTAATAATATGATGGCTTTGCGTAGTTATCTATTTGGTTATTTGTATCACATTGTCAGTGGATCACTATTTTATAATTATCAACAACCAAACAGTTAGAGCCTGTAACTTAACGTGACGAATCCGATACCTTATTTTTCATTCAGTAATAAGAAATGTAGACTAAGTGATTCATAGTTCAAACGAATAGTAATCCCCCTATCCCAGAGACATGTCCACGAAGCTTTATTTTTATTTAATTTTTTCACTCAAATTGCAACCTCTATTCCAATTTTAAGCGTTGAAACGGCTTGACAGTTCACATGCAAATATATTTTGGATACTGACCTGATGAACTTCTGTTGTACTTGAAAACAGAACGCCCCCAACCCCTCTTCCGAGATTGTCTCGCCTTCCAGAACCTAATGTACTTCGTAAGTCCATTTTCAAAAGATCACGTATCGAACTCAATACTTGATATCTCAATTTGAAAAATGAATAGGAAGAAAGTTGCATCTCAGCTTCCTGTATTCTTTGTTCACTTCTTAGATGTCACGACTCGCTTCCAAAAAATTCAAATGTTTGTAATCCTATGGGACCAAACTACGTTGGTCATCAGTCCCTAGTCTTAAAAACTACTTAAACTAAGTTAAACTAACCTAAGGACAACACACACATCTCTGCTCGAGGGAGGATTCGAACCTCCGACGCGGGAGGCCGCGCGACCCGTAATGTGGCGCTCCAGACCGCTTTTTTTTTTTTTTTTTTTTTTTTTTTTTTTTTTTTTTTTTTTTTTAGATTTTTTTTTTTCGGGCCTCCCATCTCCCCTTATAGCCCGTCCTTGCACTCACCATTTGTCGCCTTCATCGGCGTAGGCCTGCATTAGCCTTCTGTTTGAGAATAATGTTAAAGCTTCACAGCTATAAATAAATTCTTGAAAATAAAAGTAAAGAAAATTTATGTTCTCGCTGTAACTGATTTGTCTCTCACACTTGATTTTGAACCTGTCATATGGTGTGCTAATTTTTTTTTTAATTTTTAATTTTTTTTTTTTTTTTTTTTTTTTTTTTTTTTTTTTTTTTTTTTTTTTTTTTTTTTTATCTCGGTTGTTATTCCAGTCCTAGGAAGCTCCGAAGCTCGTCTTCTCATAGTTTGCTGCCAAATGCAGATAGTTCCACAATCTTTGTGATTGTCCTGTTCCGTTTTTCCTTCTGAGCATTTTAGCATCCGTATTTCGTCTTCTCATAACTTCGAGAGCCTTCGGTTTCGGAAAGCAACCCTGTTGTTCGAATCATTTGTTGATTAGTAGTTCTTGTGGGGTTCCTTACAAAGGAGTTAAAAAAAATAATAATATCCTTACATTGTAAAATCAGGTTAATCTAAAAACAAATTGCCTCTCCTTCTGAGTTCTTATTTAGGCTCGTAATGCTTGTCTCAATGTGAGCAAGGCACCTCGCACACGAAATAAATGTAGAAAAGAAATAAAAGGTACTTCTTGCGAAGATAACTGATTTTTATCACCTTTCAATCTATACTAAATTCATCTAAGGTATGTTATTATGAACATTGTGAATTTATTTTCATTTATGGGGATTGCAGAACGACATTATGGTCCTTTATATATAAAAGAAAAAACTTTTAATAGATCTCCCTGTCGCCACTGGCCAGCTGTTTCAGGGTTCTGCTGAGGCCTTCACGGCTACCGTAGCGGCCACGGGACCCACGAAGTCCCCACCGTACTTCACCCTCAGCAGCAATCCCCTACTTTAGCAAGCCCCTACCGCCGAAATCCATTCATCCTACTCCTTGCTTCTGGAACACAATTCGCAACATGTTACCAAAGTTTTTCACATGATCTTTCATCTGGTAAATTTTATAATATTCTCTTTGTACATATTCTCTATATTCCTGTAGACAATCAGTCCCCTTGTTACTGATGGTGTAGGTAACAAAATGTCCTAGTAGCCATACGATAGCATTGTTTTTTTGAGCTGGGAAATAAATTTCTTCTGGGAAGAAAATAACATTTGGATTAATGTCTCTCCCATCGCTCCGTCTTAGGAAGGCGACTTGGTTTTTAACATCCTGCCATATTTCTGCCAATCCTTTACAAGTAAAGCGATGCTCTAATGTATCGATTTCATGGCATTTTGAACATCTGCTTGTATCACTGAGGCCTATGGAATATAGTTTCTCATTCGTGCTAATAATATTATTTACAACTCCGTACCATGCAGACTGTGTATCCGTTGTAAGAATTTTATTGCTTATATTCTTCCAGATATTTTTCCAATTTTTATTGGGTTTCTTAACCTCCATTTTGTTTTGGTTGTCCTTGGATCTCATTCTTTCGAGAAAATACTTGCAGTTCTGCTTGTTTTTATCCCATGCAATGTCTTGCAAGTAGCTTAGTTCTAAGAAAAATTCTCGAATATATTTAAATTTATAGTTGATATTAATGATGTTGACAGGTGGCTGAAAGCTTTTTGGCTCAAACAATTTGAACAATTTTGCCGTTATACTGCTTGGATATTTATCAAAAAGTTGCAGGGTCCTCTTTATAAATAAAACGGTAGTTTTCTTCCGGATGTCCGTTAAACCAAGTCCCCCCTCTTCCACAGTTAAAGTCACTGTTCCGACAGCCACTCGAAATATTTGACCGTGCCAGATGTAACGGCAAACGGTTGCCATTATAGCTTTCGCTATGTCTTTCGGTATAGGTAAGACCTGTCCAATGTATGTTGCTTTGGATAAAACCGAACAATTAATGATTTTGATTTTTTGCTTCATATTGAGATCCCTCATGTAATTTAATATGAGAGAGCCGCGAATTTTGCCTAGAATTGTCTTCCAATTGGAGACTATCGTTCGAAGTGGGCAACTATGGAGAGTTAGACCCAAAACAGTATGATGTTCAACACATTTTGCCCAGGCAATCTGTACGTCGGTGAGTCCATTAAGTTTTAAAAAGGCACTCTTTGTTTCATTTACTTCTGCACCTGTTGCTTGAGAGTAAAGGTACACATTTTCTGTTAATCTTGCAGCATCGTCATTATTCCTGATAATCACACCTACGTCATCGGCATATGCATTGCATACCTTCTTCATTCCGGAAACAGATATACCCTCCAGTGCTTCTTCCAACCGTCGCATCAGAGGTTCCAAGGCAACTACATAGAGCATCATGGACAAGGGGCTCCCCTGGGGAATCCCACCAGCAATTGAAATATCCTTTGTATAGTGACCATTTATAGATACATTTGTTTTCATTCCCGTTAAAATGTTTTTTAAAACTTTCAGATTGTGGACATTGAGGCCCATGAATTTTAAGGTTCTAAAAAGGTAGGTATGATTAACCCTATCAAAGGCCTTTGTGAAATCTATAAAAACCAGGCCACCATGTTCAGTAGTGTTCGAAAAAATGGAGACTATATCCCTATATTCACTTACGGTTTTAAAAATACTGCGTCCAGAAAGACACGTTTGGTGATACCCAATGATCTTCTCTAGGATTGGTGTTAACCTATCCTTAATTACTCTGGCTATTATTTTGTAGTCTGAATTAAGTAAACTTATTGGTCTCATTTTATTGATATCCTTTATTTCCGTATTCCTACCCTTTGGAATCAACACTGTGATACTTTGTTTAAAATCTGGAGGGACAGGTTCCCCATTCACAATTTCATTAATCATTTCAGTGAACTTGTTCCCTATTATATGCCAATATGAGTTATAAAACTCTATGGGCAATCCGTCAGGGCCTGGTGACTTTTTAGTCGGAGATGACTTAATAACATCTAGGACATCTTCTTGAGTGATTGCTACTTGCAGATTCCGATTGTCCTCTTCCGTTATTGCGTCCGCAAGTCCAGTTGTGAATAAAAAATCTCTTGTCACAGATTCTTCGATCTCCTTTTCACTATAAAGAGTGTTGTAGAATCGATATGCCTCATTCAGGATATCTTTTTGATTTGACAAGATTTTTTTATCCTCCGCTCGCAGGTGTTCAATGAAATTTCGTCTCCTCTGTTGTGCATGCCGTATGAGGTGATATACTGAAGCGTTTTCCCCTTCTACAATAGTTTGCTCATGGGATTTAATTTTCAAGCCCTCTAGCTGTGTACTCTTCATATTTATTAGTTTTGCTTTTGTTCGATTTATTTGCCTTAAAATATCATCTGTCATTGGTTGTCCATATAATTCTCGTAAGCAGGAGTAATAAAATTCCATTGTATTCCTAGTCCATCTCATTCTCTCTTTGCCGTATGATATTACAGTAGCTCTCAATTTCTTCTTCGCAACCGTAACCCACCATTGGACAGTTGACCTATATTTGTGACGTTGTCTTAAAGAGGCCTGCCAGGCGTCGTCTATTTGTTGATTTAGCTCGTTTTCTAACAGCATACTTGTGTTTAATTTCCACAGTGATCTACCCCAGTACGTTTTCTGTTTTGCCAACTTTACGCTGCATTTGACTGCAAGATGGTCGGAGAATATAGTGGGTATAACTTCGATTGCAGCTATTTTATTTTCGAAATTCGATGAGACGTAAATTCTGTCAATTCTACTCTGCGATCTACTAGTAATGTAAGTAAACCTAACAAGGGTGGGGTATTTGATTTCCCATGCATCTCTCCATTTCATATTTGTTACTAAACCTTCAAGTTCTCTAGATTTATTGAAATTTGGGCGTTGGTCCTTTTCATTTAAAACGCAATTCCAGTCACCTCCTATTAAAACATTTGCAGGGTTGTCTTTTAGTAAATGGAGAATATCACTTTTATAAAATCTGGCCCTTTCTGCTCTTAAATTGTTGCCCGATGGTGCATAAATATTTATTACATTTGTATTAAACATTTTGCACCTGATACCCCTCCCCGATTCTAAAATGCAGACGTCGTTTACTTCAATTCCATCCTTTGCAAGTATAGCTGTTCCACAGTTGTGCTCAGGTGCTACATTTAAAAGTGTTTTATAACCAGAGATATATAGGTCTTTGATTTGAACCTCTTGCAATAGCGCTATATCTGTGTCAGACTGATACAGAAAGTCTTTAAGGGCGGCCATTTTAGTTGCGTTCTGTATTTTGTTTATATTCAGAGTCGTCACGTTATAATCTTGTTCCATTAATAGTATGCGAGAAAGTGGTTAATAGTTGAGGACAGTTATATTTCTTGTTCTAAGTTTCTAATTTTCTCCATCTTCTTTCTGTTTGTCTACATGTTGCATTTCAAACTGTTAGTAAAAGTCATCTTCTTCTGGTATAGACGCATCTTCCATTTCTTCATCTTCCTCCTGTGTCCAATCTAATCGCGCCTCTGAAGTGCCTAAACTTAATGTTAATGTTTGTTAAGCTTATGGGACTTAACTACGGGGTCATCAGTCCCTAAACTTACAAACTACTTATGAACTACTTACGAACTAGGACGGCACAAATATCCATGCCCGAGGGGGGATTCGAACCCCCGACCGTAGTGGCCGTGCTGACCGTGACTGGAGCGCCTCAGTCACCTCGGCCACCGCGGCCGGCAACCGCTCGGCTAGTCTTGCGCAGCAACTCGCTTCCATTTGTCGTGATTCGCACTGATATCGTTTCGTGGAACGTAAGTAGTATTCCATGCTTGCTTTAGTTCTGACGATTCTACGGATTGTGATAAGGAAGGGGACGCTCACAGGGCAATCTGTGTTACAGTTTTAAATTTGAAACGGCTGCAGCTATTTTTGATACTGAGATGAATGAACTTCTCGTACTGTACAACTGAACACCTGCACTCCCTCCAGAAGAATCAATTATGTACACCCCTGAAAATCTTTTTCTGTGTGCCAATTTCTGTCAGGAACGAGATAGCACTTCCTACGAAGTATTACGAGTTTACTTAGTTTGATCTTTTTATTTTTCATGCAGCAATTCGAAACTGAGAGTTCTTGAACACGTTCATCAGATATTCCCTGAAAAATAGTGCTGAAAAACAAGTTCTGTTTCGTGAGCAGTATGTCCGCCTTCAATTACCCCTGTTCATTTCTCCCTTGTTTGCCTTATGAAAAGTGGTGATACGTGGAGAGGATGTCATAGAAAGAATTCTCGTTGTCTGGACCTCAGTTGAGACTTCACCGGGAATATTAGAAGGGGTGCGACAGAAGTTAACCCAATGATGCCACACGGCAATGATCTACTCTGCAAATCACATTTAAGTGCCTGGCAGAGGGTTCATCGAACCATCTTTATACTATGTAACTCCCGTTCCATTCTCGAATATCGAGCGGGAAGAGTGTATGCAGCCTCTTTAGTAGTTCTGTTGCATCTTTTAAGAGTTCTGCCAATAAAACGCAGTCTTTGGTTCGTCTTTCTCACGACATTATCTACTTGTTCTTTCCAGTTTAAGTCTGAAGTAATAGTAATTCCTAGATTTTTTTTAGTGTAGTTTACGGTCTTCACTTTTGATTGATTTATCTTGTAAACAAAGTTTAACGGATTTCTTTTCGTACTCATGTGGACGACTTCAAACTTATCATTATTTAGAGTCAATTGCCAATTTTTACACCATAGTGATATCTTATTCAGTTCGTTCTGCAGTTGGTTTCGATCTTCACATGATTTTACTAGATGGTAAATGACGGCGTCATCTGCAAACAACCTAAGACAGCTACTTAGATTTTCCCCTAAATGGTTTATGTTATGTAAATAAGGAACAGCAGAGAACCAATAACACTAACCTGTGGAACGCCCGATATCACCTTTGTTTTAGTCGATGCCTTACCATCGATTCCTACGACCTGTGTCCTCTCTGACAGGAAATCCCCTGTCCAGTCGCAAATTTGGGGTGATATACCTTAACCACGCAATTTGATTAATAACCGTTTGTGAGGTACGGTGTGAAACGCCTTCTGGAAATCAAGAAATACGGAATCGATTTGCGAATCCGTGTCTATAGCACTTATCACTTCGTGTGAGTAAAGAGCTAGTTTTGTTTCGCATGAACGATATTTTCTATATCCGTGTTGTCCGTGTTCATGTTGTGAGATACCGCTTTGAATAACTACTGTAAACGTGGAAGCTCGTGAAAGTCTTATGGGTAAATGGGATTCATTACTACTTCGCTTTTTCGCTCCTCAGAATCGTCACCAAGCCAACCAGGGAATACCGCAGGTGGTGACGAGGACTCGGAACTTGGGGTTCTTAGTTTGAGCGCTACGCGACGTGAATACGTTTCCGCTTTTCACTTAGTCAGTCAAGATTGCATTTTATTTAAATGATACCGGTTTTAACCAATTAAATGGCCACCGTCAGATCACTACAAGCATACTGTTGGCCACCCGTTGCATTGAGCCCTCTTACCGAAAATCAGTACATTTGCTTATCTCGATCATCCATGAAACATGTTCACGAAATTACCCTGTATAATAATTTAAAGCAGCGATTCCCCTGTATTTTTTGTAAAAGACGCACAATCTTTCTGGAAAAACTTTCTCGACCTAGCACTACAGCAACTATAATTCCTTTCTTACGTTTTGGCATCTTTCTTGGTAGTTTTACTTTTCGAACTGCAATATGCACTTATTTTTGTTTATTCTTACGCTTGTTTCAGAAAAACAACTGAAGAATGTGCATCACGTTTCGCTGTATCTCTTTGCTATTATAGTGTCAAAAGTCATTGGTATTTAGTCCGAATGTATATAAGCTGACGACTTTCGACCACTATATCTTCCGCCATATTATAGCTATCGTCACGGAACTGCTGTAGTGTACAACTTTGTACTACAACAACACAGAGAGATCGTTCGTCTCTACCCACGCGTAGAATTTTACATAAGTCGGTAACTTTCAACTCCCATATCTTCCACCCCCTTATCAACCCTCTACCACCACAGTGCCAATGAGAAACTGATACCTACTACCACATACAAACACTTGGTTTGCGATGTGCAGTTTTGGCTGCAGAGTGAAACATAGGCACAAACACCTCAATTTTTATATACCGTATATACCCATTCTAGTCTCAAAGCAGGTTCTTGCATTCATCATCATCATCATCATCATTAGAGACTGATTATGCCTTTCAGCGTTCAGTCTGGAGCAAAGTACCTCTAATAAAATTCCTCCATGATCCGCTATTCAGTGCTAATATTGATGCCTCGTCTGATGTTATGCCTTTTACTTCAAAATCATTCTGCGCCGAATCTAAGTACTTTCTTCTTGGTCTACCTCGACTCCTCTTACCCTCCACTGCCGAGCTCATGAGTCTCTTAGGTAACCTTGCTTCTCCCAGACGTGTAACATGACTCCACCATCTAAGTCTGTTCTCTCTAACTGCTTCATCTATGGTGTTCATTCCCAGTTTTTCTTCGATTTCCTGATTATGGACACCCTCCTGCCATTGTTCCCATCTATTAGTACCTGCAGTCATTCTTGCCACTTTCATATCTGTAACCTCTACCTTATGAATAAGGTGACCTGTAGCCACCCAACTTTCCCTCCCATACAACAAAGTTGGTCGAAAGATAGAGCGGTGCACTGCTAACTTAGTCTTGGTACTTACTTCCTTCTTGCAGAAGAGAGTAGATCTTAGCTGAGCACTCACTGCATTAGCTTTGCTGCACCTCGATTCCAGTTCTTTCGCTATGTTGCCATCCTGTGAGAAAATACATCCCAGGTACTTGAAACTATCTATCTGTTCTAACTTTGTCCCTCCAATCTGGCACTCAATCTGTTTGAATCTCTTTCTTCATATCATAATCTTTGCACCTCTGATCGAGCTCTGAAATATTAGTTTGCAACCTTTCAATCGAATCTGCCATTACAACTAAGTCATCCGCATATGCGAGACTGCTTATTTTGTTTTGACCTATTTTAATCCCGCCCTGCCAGTCTACTGTTTTCAACATATGATCCATGAACAGTATGAACAGAAGTGGTGACACGTTACAGCCTTGTCTTACCCCTGAAACTACCCTGAACCATGAGCTTCCATCTACTCTTGCATTTTTTTAACCAATTTCAACCACCAATTTGACTTGGCAACATTTCGCAATAATCATATTTTCGATCACCTTAACGAGGCAGTAGGTCTATAGTTTATGCAGCCTCTCTATGTGTGCACCAATGCGTCTGGAAAACTTGAAACCGCAGCTGACAGTAAGAACACCCGGTGACAGAAGGACGTTTATCTACGTGCCACCTGCGGCCACAAAGAACCCCTGACGCACCCACTAAACTTCCTGCGGTTCCTCTGGTCGCCGGGAGTTCCCAGATTTCAGCAGAGGCGGCACCAAAAACTTGGCAGTGGCCATAACAGCGCCAGGGGAAAAAGCTTTCGGCGGCCATGGCAAGGCCACGCGGACCTCCCCTCTTACCGCGTCGCGGCGGCCTGTCAGTTCTATTGCGCAAAGTGTCATAACTGAGGCAGGCGACGCGACGGTTGGTGGTGGCCTCCAGACAAGCAGCGACACGCCTCGTGATTCCATAGCTCGTAATTTTCCAGCGAGTCATCCAGCGGGTTCCCGAAACCTCAGTGACCTCGTCCCCCGCAAGCACGCTGCTCCACAAAGAAAAGGAAGTTCTGACAATAGGAAGGTATGCTATGTAATTTCAGCGATTGCAATATAGAGTCCAAATTGGCGGTTGAATTTGGTTAAAAAATGCAAGAAGCTGCTTTTATGGATATTTTTATTCCACAACTAGTTTTCAAGCCACTGGACGATCACCGATAATTCACTGGAACATTTATCATCTTTCACCGAGCAGTGTTTTCAATCAAGTTCCTACATGACGTGTCAAAAATCCCCACGTTCACTATGAAAGTCCCTTCGGTACGAACTGATTCCTAAAAAAGAAAAAAAGAATAGTTACTTACATATTGGGTGACTTTCCATTGATTACATTATTGTACAATGAATTGTTACTCTTTTCAATATAAAGAAAGGTACTTTCATTCTGCATCATCCGTGAGAAAAGTCCCAACGTTTGGCAAATCCGTCCCTACAATTTGGAAAAAAGGTCAAAAGTCTCTACACGTAGAGACATGTCCCTACGGTTGGCAACACTGGCACCAAGTGTGTAGGTTCACGATGGAACGATGGTTTGTATTTTAATTATAGGTATAAGCATAATCACGTTGCGCATTGGGCACTGACGATTTTCACACAAGAGAGCATGCTGCTACCCTTGGCGACACTATATTTACAAAATGTAAACAATGGATGTGGTACAAAAAGGATGAACATGGTAGATGCCACACTTCACTAATTAATTTCATATTCACAGAATATATGACATCTGCATTTACATGGGATACTCTGCAAATTACATTTAAGTGCCTGGCAGAGGGTTCATCGAACCACCGTTAAACTATTTATCTCCCATCCCATTCCTGAATCTCTCCGTTGGATCTCTGATTTCTCGTATTTTATTCTGATGATCATTTCTACCTTTGTAAGTGGGAGTCAGCAATATATTTTCGCATACAGAGGAGAATGTTGGCGATTGGAGTTTCGTAAGAAGCCCAGGCCGCAGCGATAAGCGCCGTTGTTGTAACGATTCCCATCCCAAATTATCATTTCCCTAACGCTGTCTCCCCTGTACCGTGACTATACGAAACGAGCTGCCCTTCTTTGTACTCTTTCGATGTCCTCCGTCAAACCCATCTCATAAGGATCCCACATTGGGCAGCAATACTCCAAAAAAGGACGGACAAGCGTAGTGTATGCAGTTTCTTTAGTAGTTCTGTTGCAACGTTTAAGGGTTCTGCCAATAAAACGCAGTCTTTGGTTGGCCTTTCCCACGACATTATTCAGTTTAAGACTGAAGTAATAGTAATTCCTAGGTATTTTGTGGAGTTTACGGCTTTCACTTTTGATTGCTTTATCTTGTAAACAAAGTTAACGGATTTCTTTTCGTACTCATGTGGACGACTTCGCACTTCTCATTATTTCGAGTCAATTGCCAATTTTTACACCATAGTGATATTTATTTAAATCGTTCTGCAATTGATTTTGATTTTCAGATGATTTTACTAGACGGTAAATGACGGCGTCGTCTGCAAACAATCTCAGAGAGCTACTTAGATTTTCCCCTAAATCGTTTATGTAAAAAACGCCGGATATGACATCTGTTTTAGTCGATGCCTTACCATCGGTTACTACCTCTCTGACAGGAAATCCCCTATCAAGTGCGAATGGGCAAAGCTGAAAATGTGTACCCAGCCGGGATCCAAAATTGGGTCTCCTGCATTCTAGGCAGTTGCAGTTGTTCTTCGGGTTGATCTATGCCTTGCGGTCGTTGGTTCAGTTCGTTCTTGATTTTTCGTTGACTATTGGATCAAGTTTTTTCTTACAGAGGACGCTCAGGCATCTGACCGGGCACGTTGAGCCACGGCGGCTGGTTACACCACTGGGGACACAGTGATCACCGCACATGCAGGGACTACCTAAGCACGCCTCCCGTCAAATCTCCAGTCTTACCCTGCCCACAGTACTCAAACTCGTAGTTTCAGAAACTAATTCCCGTAAGAATAAGGGCCCCAAACAAAAACAACTGCAGCATCAGAAGTGATGTCTGTTCTTCCGGAACTGGCGCCACATGTATATATCACTAATTAATGTCTTTTGGCTTGAGACATTGTGTATGCATAAAAAGTATATGAATGACGAAATTATATTTTATACATCACATTGAATTGTGCTAGTATGCAGTACAAGAGTAATGAACAAGTATAGAAAATAAAATCTCACAGGGTGAAATATTTACGATGTGGTTTGACATTGACTAATTTGGCTATGTTAATATAATATAAACAATAGGACATTTACCATTTTGATAACAGACGTTAATAATAACGCATGACTATGAAGGGGAGTGGTTGGATCTATTTTACTGTTTTGGTGCTAGAATGTCTTTGAAGTTTTGAAAGGAAAAGTTATGTGCTGTTTGTTCATTAAGGATTTTGTGAGGTGAATTTAGTTTGTAGATATAAATCTCCAATTTTTCAAGATCGATACGTAGCCCCTCAGCAACTGTAGTACCGAAAGATGGTAACTGATATTACCAATGGGGTGTTCATAATGAGCAATGTGTGCTGCAAAGCTGGATTTGCTGAAGGGGGAACATAGGAAAATTAGTCAAAATGATAAAAAAAAATTGCCGCCGGGAAGTTCTGTAGCATGTTAGAAATACTGTATCCAATTTTCACATTTTAATTCGAACTACAAATGACAAAAATGCTGTCTTGTTTCAATCACTGCGCATCTCCACGCCCACGTTTCTAGAAAACACTTATTTGCCACAGGCATATATGGATGTAACATTGAAAAGCTAGCGTGTGTGGGTCACATTCAGAAGAGGATGGGCGGGAGACTTCTGAAACTGAAACCGTTAAGATTAATTGAAATCAAATTCAGCCACCAGAATACACTATACAACCTTTTTATTATACTTTTAGCACAAAACAATAACGTAAAGATAGACGGACAGACCATAAATAAAAAAAGAAAAGATATGGCCAAGGAACGTTAATATAAACGCCACTGTGCAGGCGGTGAAATTGCACATATCCATGCGCTACAAAGTTTAACAAAGTTTTCGCAAAGATACCAAACCCTCCACGTCTCTACGAACGGTGTGATACTTACTAGTAGTGAATGACAATGTGATAGCTGTCGTCTCATCGTGTAAGGTCAAGAGTGACGGTGTGTGCGTGGTTGGAGTCCCCGGAAGAAACAGTAAATATAACAGCAGTATTCCTTCCTATCATACAATAGCAAATGGCGCCGAGTTCGAGCCACTGCCGGAAAAAAATTAACTGTATCGTCGTTTCAGGTACTAGTATAACGGTATTTGTGAACATATTTAATATCTGACATCTGATTGTGCTTAGATAACAAATCATCAATATACTACATTCTATTCCACAAGTTTACGATGTATGACATCTGTGAATTGCACTATGTTAGATATCTTCAGCGGTTACGTCTCAGCAACAATATGAGCTTCATGAAATTCCTGGGTTCAGACACCGGTCTTGGAAACCGATACTAATGAAAACGTCAGTGTTTTACGCCTATTTTTGCCTAGAGATCACGCACTTAAACGTTGCCCCTGAGCGGAGAATGTTGGGAGCTGAAGCTTGCATTCAGCTTGTAGCGCATGGGCCGTTAGAACAAGTCCCGCCTCTTTCTCCCAGTGCCGCCAGCTTACGGCGTATAGATTACAGGTTTTAGAAGAAACAACATGCAAGGGGTTAAAGCGTCAGAAATGGAACACGAAATTAAGTATCACTTTAATGTTTGAGTAATAGAAAACTGGAACGTATATCTACGAAATGTTAATATTTTGAAGGGGCTTATTAAGCGGGTGTAGAAACGCTTTCTGTCTCTTTTTATTGTTGTAACTGAATAACAATCAGAATTAACATTCTTCATACCAATTCTTTCTAAAAGAAGTCGTCAGGATATGTGGACTTATTTAACAAATAACAAAGTGGAATACAATAATCAAAACCAAGCACAAACCAACAATACATTGACGAGGTCTACTGTGTACAATGCTGTTACGAGGTAAGATTGGTAAAGAGCATAAACATTCTGTAGACACACGAACTCAGCTGACTTCTGCCGATCAGAGAGGGCCACGAAAAAGTGCGTGCCAGCCGCGGTGGCCGAGGGAACTGAGGCGCTCCAGTCACGGTCTGCACGGCCACTACGGTCGGGGATTCGAATCCCCCACTCGGGCATGGATATTTGTGCCGTCCTTAGTATTAGCTAGTTCATAAGTAGTTTGTAAGTTTAGGGACTGATGACCCCGTAGTTAAGTCCCATGAGCTATACAAACATTTGAACATTTTGAAAAAGTGCGTGACCTGTAAACACATCTCGATCAGGCACACAACTGTTGTTTGCTTAACAGTGCGTTCAGATTCAGATCGCGAACAAAACATATCATGTCATTCAACAAGTGTGATAACGTATCTGACTTTTCACTTATTGCAACGACATTTAATTTACAAGTGTTACTGTCTCATTTCTAATGACGTGTATTCTAATATTTGTTGTACGAAAGTATTGGTTTTCACCTTGCCTGAATGCCATACGGACAAATAGGAGACTTGCTTAGTACCTATTGTGCGTAGGTAATAACTGTGCTGTGGAATGATTTGACGACCGAATGTAAAAAAAAAACCTGAGACATTGCACTAAGCATCACAAGAACAGCACATGCCGTACGCTGGAGCTGGAAACAAAATAATAATGTCTCCAACGTCAGGAACAAGTGACTGTCTATACTGCTATTCTTGTGACCTTAAACAGCCCAGACCTGCTTCTGACTGGTCGTTAAATCCGCCATCACGGTTAAAGTGGTCCGCGCACATTCTTATCCCCACAGGCTGCTTAATTACAGAATCCCAGTATGTGAAGGCCTGCGACAAATTTTTTGTTTCTTCGAACAGAATTTTATGATTGTTTGCAATGCTGTGTTCGGCGAGTTCCGATTTCCGCACTTTTCGTTTTTTATATGTTTTTATTGGTTTACTGCACAGAGGTCTGAACGGCACAGATATACTGATCGATGCAGTCACTTCCGCACTCATAGCGTGAAAGCCGACACTGTCCTTAAAAAGATGTAGCGCTTATTTTCCTAGGAGGTCGGAAAATCGATCTAATACGTCTCCCGAGGACTATTTTGCTAGATGTTCAAATGTTTGTGAAGCTAAGGGACCAAGTTGTTCAGGTCATCGGTCCCTAGACTTACTAACCACTTAAACTAACATAAACAAACTTGTGCTAAGAACAACACAAACATTCATGCCCAAGGAAGAACCTGCGACGGAGAGCGACTGCGCTATCCGTGGCAAGGCGCCTTAGACAGCACGGCCTATCCCTCGCGACCACCTCACGTGAATCTTACACATGGTCATATTTCCTGTTCTTGGCGAACGCTGTCTTTACATCATGTGGTCCATAGCCGGTCTTCCTGAACACATACTTCAGATCATTAATTTTGGAATCTGAGTGGCCTCGACAGAAACCATTTTTGATATGTATATCAGTGTTTTCAAAACGGTCTTCTTTTGAACTGGGTGTAAAAAAACCTTGTGCGCTGATATACAAACCAGTATACGTTTGTTTATGATACATATTATGGCCAAGACGTCTGTCTGATTAAAAAAAAAATGAAGGCAGTCTTTCTCCCTTCTCCGTTTCGCAATGTGCGCGAAAACTCCCCTGGTATGAGAACACACCATGAAAAATTGTCAACGTAACAAAATCAAGATGGACGAAGGTAAGCTGAATTTAATGCCCGTTCCTCAAACTGCTCAAGTTCGACATTGCTGGAGACAACGGAGAACACAGAGGCATTCCATTCACCATTTCGTAAAATTCACCGCTATACAAGAAATAGGCGGGACAACTTTGTTGTTTCAGGAGGAAAGCGCTCTACCAAAAATTTGAATATTGTATCTTCCATATAAACTTTTATGAACAGCAAGACCACATCTAGAATAACCAAAATATCATTATTCTCAATGAACATAGGAAAGTTTTTGATGTGATGTTCGCAGCGGCCAATGATTGGAGTCATTAACTTGTCGACGCATTTGGCTAGCCTACGTCGCGTTGAATGGCCAAGTGAGCTAAGGCGTCATGCTACGGACTAGGTGGCTGTTCCCTCTAGTAGGTGTGTGTGTGTGTGGGGGGGGGGTATGTGTTGTCCTTAACGTAAGTTACTTTGTTTTTAAGTCTTAGGTCTGATGACCGTAGCAGTTTTGTCCAACAGGTTTAGCTTGGCTAGCTTGAACCGATACCGCTGACAATAAGTGTCATTGGGAGCTCTTCCTTATACTCGTCCTTATTAAGTAATCCGTAAACCATTGCAAATCTATCAATTCGAGCGTTGAGATTTTTAATATCTCCTGATAGACCAGAATTCTTCAATAGCTCCGACTTCTTTTCCTGCTATATGACAGAATGGAGTCCGTTTTCAGGCATTTGTACGAGCTGTCTTCCAGAAAAGATGTTAGTTTACTAGGATATTCAGTAGTGGGCACTCGTCGAAAGCTCAAGACAATTTCGACAAGTCCGCTGTAGCTACACATATCCGCGAAACTGGCCACCTATTAAAGCAGATTGAAGATGACCTTATGATTTTGCATAAACAGGATAAGGGAAGAAAGTTAGATCTGCTAGAACAGATGGAGATTACAATACATAAAGCTAAAAGCGACGTTTCATTAAATGAACAAGTTCAAGGCAATACATACAGCTTTTTTAAAAACTTTGTGGACCTATTATAACAAAAGTCTTTTATTTTTATATTTCAACCTCTATCTTACTGTGCAGCCGGCCGCGGTGGCCGCGGGACTGAGGCGCTCCAGTCACGGTCTGCACGGCCGCCACTACGGTCGGGGGTTCGAATCCCCCCTCGGGCATGGATATTTGTGCCGTCCTTAGTATAAGGTAGTTCGTAAGTAGTTTGTAAGTTTAGGGAATGATGACCCCGTAGTTAAGTCCCGTAAGCTTAACAAACATTTTGAACTTACTGTGCAAACGATTTCGCGACACCTGGATGTACTCACTACCAATGTTCCAATGTTTGTTAAGCTTATGGGACTTAACTACGGGGTTATAAGTCCCTAAACTTACAAACTACTTATGAACTACTTACGAACTAGGACGGCACAAATATCCATGCCCGAGGGGGGATTCGAACCCCCGACCGTAGTGGTCGTGCTGACCGTGACTGGAGCGTCTCAGTCACCTCGGCCACCGCGGCCGGCTACTCACTACCTTGTGGATGATCTTTGGTATTTAGAGGTCTTTGTTTTCATGTGTATACGTGCGCCCCACTCATGTTGTTGACTCCGTGCATTTCGCTAGTGTCATACGCCGCCAGTGCTGAGGTCTGTTTTGAATCTTGACGAAGCACAATATGCTGAGCACCTTTCTGCGGAGACTCGGTAACAAGGGAAATAACCACGTTTTCTTTTATTACGTTTTAGATTTTTATTGTCTCAGATTTTAAGATTCTTGTATAGTTTAACTGATGATGAAGGCTTGACCATTGAAACGCGTCATAATTTAGTGTTGTACTCGATCTCTGTGGTTGAGCCTACTTGACAAAATAATTAAGTCGAAGAATGTTTTATACAAAGCTATGTATCACCATCAGATTCATCGGACGTAGATGAGACTGTTTAGAATGAAGATTGAAATGATTTTAATACGTTATTGTTTGTAGCTGTCTTTACATTTATTAAAATGGTGCTGATTGTTTTCCCGTTTTCGTATAATAATCCAAAATTTCAAAGCAGTGCAAAATTTTATAAAGAACAATAAATCTTTATTTATTTTATTCAACAACTAAGAATGTTAGCACGTCTCCTACAGCAAATTGTTCTACAGCAACATACATACTCTGCAGTCCACCCAAACGTGCGTGGCGGAGGGTATCTAAGGGTACCGCTCCCATACTGAACAAGAGAAAAACGAATGCTTGTATGCATCCGTACAAGCCGTAATATCTCTGATCTCATATTTGTGGTCTTTACAAAGATTCGTGATAAATGCCACCCAAGTAACGGGCCAAAGTCGCAGAGGTCTCTCTGTAAAACCGAATTGGTACCGCCATCTGGACGTGGCGACATGTTTATTTTCAAATCTCTCAGCTGCTTCTCTACACCGGCTATGCCTATACTGTGTCCCCCATTGTCCTCCATTTAGGAGTTAGTGCGACCATCATATGAAGGATCGTTTGCATGGTTCTACTGCTTGTGTGATATCGTAAATGTTAGATTTAAAACTTCGGCCTTCATTTTGCTATCACCACCCCAGAATGACCAACGAATGACTGGATAGCTTATCGATTTTTCATAAGACCAGAATTTTTTAGGTTTCTCGGAAGATCTTTAATAAGGTATTATTGTATGCTTTTCACAGGCACACGAATCTCTACTAAATTTTGCCTATTTTGATTTGTTTCACCTTTTAACCCTTTTCTCAGCATTTTTCAAAAATCTTCAAATGTTTGTAAAGCTTATGGGACTTAACTGCAACCGGCCGCGGTGGCCGAGGAGACTGAGGCGCTCCAGTCACGGTCTGCACGGCCACTACGGTCGGGGGTTCGAATACCCCCTCGGGCATGGATATTTGTGCCGTCCTTAGTCTTAGCTAGTTCATAAGTAGTTTGTAAGCTTAGGGACTGATGACCCCGTAGTTAAGTCCCATAAGTTCTACAAACATTTTGAACTTAACTGCAGGGTCATCAGTCCCTAAACTTACTAACTACTTATGAACTAATTTATACTACAGTCGACATAAACTTCCATACCCGAGGGAAGATTCGAACCTCCGACGCGGGAGGCCGCGCGATTCGCAACGTTGTGCTCCAGACCGCTCGGCTACTCTCGCGTGGCCAGTATTTTTCGAATATTATTATTATTAAACCAAACTTCCTGGCAGATTAAAATTGCGTGCCGGAACCGGGACGCGAACCTGGGAGAAGCAAAGGTCCTAGGTTCGAGTCCCGGTTCCGGCACGCAATTTTAATCTGCCAGGAAATTTCATGTCAGCGCCACACTCCGCTGCAGAGTGAGGGTTTCATTCTGGATTATTATTTCCTGGGTGTTGTGCCGCGTCATGTAAGAAGGCTATTTACTGGGTATACCCAGATGAAGGCCACTGTAACATTGGCCGAAACGTATTACAGAAATAGCCTTCTTACAACAATACGCGGTACAACACCCAGAAAACGTTTATGTCATTTGACTCTGTCCGCGGAAGCCTATGATATTACATTATTATTTTCCTTCCTTAATCCACTTTGTCGGCACATATTCCTCCAGTGCTTTATTTAAAATTCATTTAAATTTTGCCCATAATTCTACATCCTCCGTACCGGAACTAAATGATGTCCATTCATTCCTTAAGTGGGACGCAAATAATTGCTTATCTGCTCTTTCTAACAAATACACTCTCCTAGCCTTCTTGACTGATTTATTAACATTCGTGACCATTGTCGCTATGACGCCTGCCTCTACAGTGACATCATTGACATGGTCTGGTCTGTTTGAAGCTATATCGGCTCAAAGCACAATTCGGAAAACGTGTTCAACACTTGTTCACAAGACTGTTTGTATGTACCTCCCTGTAATGAAACCATAGAGGTCCCAGTCTATACTCGGCAGGTTAAAGTCGCCCCCACTAATAATGCATGATCCGAGTATCTTCGCGCTACTGAGCGTAAACTTTCTTTGAATGACTCTTGCACTGCGACGGTGGAATCGGGGGGCAGTAAAAATACTCAACCAATAACTTGATTTCGCCAATGACTGTTATACACATTCAGATAACCTTACATTTACTCTCGCCGGTTATTACAAAAAAACGAAAAATAAATCGTATTATATTCGAATACTAAAAAAATAATGGTAAATCGGAACTAAAATATCACTGTCGTTATTACTTAATCACTACCCCACATTGCGAAGCAGTACGGACACCTCGGAAGCCGACACGGGCAGATGGGAACCAACCCAGCACAAACGCGAGTAGATTAGTTATGTATACGGTACAAGACTTTATCTAATTCCCTAATTACGCCCTCCCTCTGCGAGGCACCTGCGGAACCGATAACCAAGTCTCCCAACTGAGTCCTTTCAGAAGTCCCGCTCGCCGGCGCGAACTAATTTTAATAGTTCGCTGGTGTGACTTCGGATAGCCATTTCCTCGCCCCTGCACAAACGCCTGTGCGGCGGCGGACGACGGATTAAAAGGGAGACAGCGGGGAGCGACGCCGGGCGTCGCCACCGTCATTGGTCAATACCGGCACGGCCGCGGCCCGCGATTGGACAGACGCCGAGTGCGACACTGCGCATGCGCCGACGACGCTCGCGAGTCCGTAGGTCAGGGGAGGGGGGGCAGAGGTAACGACGCGGGCGGGAGACTCGTGGTGGGGGGAGCCGTTACAAGGACAGCGGCGGCGGTAATAATCGTAATATCTGTGGCGACCCGGCTAAGATAACATCAGTGCCCCGGCGCGTGCATTACCGTAGATCGACCTCTTCCGGGGACAAGCGTAGGGGTCAGGCTTTCGGCCAGCACGAAGACACCCTTCTAACGGCCAGTATCCCCATTAGCACAAACCAAGCACTCTGTACCAAATAGTCACGAGCGGGAGAGATAACTCGAATACCAACACCACATATAGCCCATTTAATGATTCCAACGAGGCATTTTGGCCCTTCCTATACATGAAGTGAGAGCTTACGAGATTACCCATGATGCACCGGTTACGCCGTCCGCGTACATTGTAGACGCATCCACTTGCACAAGATGCACACATACGATCGCTAGTAGACGGAATAGGATGGATCTCACGCGTATGGAAGTGCTTCGCGCATATGCAGACCGAATGGCGAACCCAGCTGACAAACGATGCCAAGTCGCGAATTTGTTTGAGAATGTGTACTCGTTTCCTACTCAGAGGAACGTAGTTTTCGACTCAGTCGTATTTTAGGTGGTGCTGCTATAGAGGAATTGCATAAAAAATGTAATATAAACTGTGTACAATATTTATTGAATACAGAGATATAGCTGTTGATATGAAATCGAAACAAACGTAGATCGAATGTAAGTCAAGAAATTTTCACTGGTTTATCCGTCGGTTCTCGGTAGTACATCATCATACTTACTCAAAAGTAGAAATTTTTGTATCTTCTACGCGTTCATTTCCACTTAGTTACCCGGTTTGCGGCTTACTAGGACATATTAAGACTTTAAACTACGTCGAAAACCGATTATTTAAATAAAAGTCAATATAGTGATCTACCAACAACCGACGAAAGAATCAGTCAAAATATCCAAATCAGTTTGTTGTACATACCAAGAGCTGTATCTCTGTACCCAATAAAAACTGGACACACGTTATATGAAATTTTAATTGCAAATCGTCTTTATTACCATCTTCTAAAATATTTGCTATTTTCCCTGAAACATTTTGTAGTTAACAGATGAAATATTTGTTTTTGGTGAGCATTATTTGAAGCTTTGCTACTGTTAAAGCTCTATGTATAGACAACTGAGCTTGATCTTCATATACATAGGTGCCTCAAACAGCAGGGGCTGGAAGAATGTAGTCGCGTTTTATAATGAGGACGTTAACACATGTGAGCGACGTAGTTACGCATGAACTGCACGAAAACAATTAAATACAGTTTCACAGTGGCAGTATAAAACACAAATAAATGTTTTAATCGTCACAATATATCATACAGTTTCGAAAAGTGATGTTAACGCGGCGATTCATTTGCTGTAAGTTGACAACAAACGAAGTAGGCACGTGAAGCAGACGTCTGAAAAATGCGTACCGTTTGAACGCTTCTTTGTAGTTCGGCGGTCTATCGCAAGGGGCATTGCAGCTGACAACGACTTCCTTGTGCGTGTTGCACGTCTCGTATAGAAAGGGCTTTCTCAGAGGCGACGCGTCCTACATGTGTACACTGATTCAGTGAAGCCCAGGGCAAAATATCTGACCATGTAAAATGAATAAATAAATATGGCTTATATGCTGATCACGATAGACTAACAGCGTGTGATTACGTAAAAGCAAAATAAGCAGTCTCGCATATGCAGATGACTTACTGGTGATGTCAGATTCTAAGTATTTCAGAGCTAGATCAGAGATTAGTGTATGGAGATCAGCGGCCCCAAAACGAAGGTCATGTCAGTGGGAAAGAGATTTAAACAGACTGAACGCCACATAGTAAGAACAAAGTTAGAACAGGTGGACAGTTTCAAGTACTTAGGTTGTATTTTATTTTTCAGTCTTTCGACAAACTATATTGTATGCAAGTGAAAGCTGGGACAATAAAGATTTACCTTCTTAATAAGGCTTAGTTTACAGATATGAAAGTAGCAAGTAGCAAGCGCAGGTACTAAACGATGAGAACAAAGAAAATGGGAATGAACACCACAGATGAAGCAGAGAGAACATGGTTAGATGGTGGGGCCATGTTACACACGAGGCAGAAGCAAGGTTACCTAAGACTTGAATTATTTTGAAGTAACAGGCTTAACATCATACGAGGCATCAATGTTAGCACTGAATAAGATATCATGGAGGAATTTTATGAAGCGGAATATGCTCCAGACTGAACGCTGGAAGACTTAATCGGTCTTAAACGACGATGCTGATAATTGGTTCGATCATGGTCCGGCACATATTTTTATCTGCCATAAATATCACCTTTAGAGGTGCAGCAAAAGTCGTAGAATTAGTAAATTGCAAATGAATGATTATTTAAATTTCTCTTCATTTTCACACTTCTTTGCGAAATTTCTACTCTGTTAGTCCTAGGGCGGTTCCGCCACGTAAGTTTAGAGATAAACAGGTAGACACGAAGAATTAAGTTGGATTAATCTCAGATACTTCAACAGTTCTCGCATAAAAATTAATAGGCCTTATTTTTCAGAAAGCCGCGCGTAAATCAAATCAGAGTGGGAAAACAGGCTGGATTGTTCTAGACACCTCACCTAAATCCCCTATTAGGATGACAGTAACAACAAAATACACTGCTCAGGACAGTTGGGGATCAGGTGAGATATCACACACAATACACATGTTTAACGTATTTAATCCATATATTGGCTAAAATCGCAAAAAAAAAAAATAAATAAATAAATAAAATAAAAAAAAAATATTAGCTTTATGGGATTCAACTGCTTGGTTATTAGTCCCTAGCTTACAAACTACCTAAACTAGGGACAACACACACATCTCCATGCCCGAGGGAGGATTCGAACCTCCGACGCAGGAGGCCTCGCGATGCGCAACGTGGCGCTCCAGACCGCTCGGCTACTCTCGCGCGGCGTTTACAGTTGTAGTTTGTGTGTGATACAGTATGAGATTTTGCTGTCTCAACTCTTTACTTGAGGTTTACATAGCGTTCACTTAGAACGTCGCAGAACGTTCATCTCTTGCTGATGTTACCCGTGGTCGACCTTGGGCTTGATTTTTTTTTTTTTTTTTTTTTTTTTTTTAACGGTTCCTGTAAAACCACGTCAAATTCCACTACGAACACTCAAAGAGCTGCAGCCACCGCTCTCTGTGTCTGTCCCGCTTGGACCCTCCCTATGGCTCTCGGTGCCGCAGCTTCGGGTACGTCACATTGTTGTCGCATTGCACTATCTGCTCACTACACTATCTGAATCAAACTCAATGTTGAGCGCCCTATAGCTGCAATAACAACAACTGAACCCAACTAATTTTGTAATTCGTCTGGTAGAGTCGACACTAACACCCTCTGCAGCAACGTTTTTCCGCGGTGGAGTGGCCGAGCGTTCTAAGGCGCTTCACTGCGGAGTGCGCGGTTGGTCGCCGTCGGGGTTCGAGTCCCTGGGACATGTGTATGTGTGAATTGTCCTTAGGTTAGTTCATGTTACTTTAAGTAACACCCAGAAGATGGCCGCTTGCAATAGTGGCCTAAACGTCGGTGAAACATTTGATATATGGACGATGCGGTCCTATACCAAGAAGAGTTTTATCAACAATGACAACGGCCGCGGAAGCATTCGTTTACATTATTTTAAGTAATTTGTAAGTATTTGGACTGAGGACCATAGCAGTTTGGTGTAGTAGGTTACAAACATTTGAACATTTTGAGCCACGTTCTATGATTACTACTATCTCGGTTGCCTTAATGTTGTTGTCATCACTCCGTAGAACCTACAAAAAAAAACTTCGAACTATTTTAGTTTATGCCACCGACGACGATACTTCTGAACCTAGTTATACTGCCTCGACTCACAATTTCACTCGTCCCGGAAGAGTAATTTCAGTATCCTATGTAACGTAGACATGTTAGATTGAATATCTCTGACTCATATCTTTGGCTCCCGAAGACAGTCTTTGGTTCACGGTGCCCCGCGTTTGAGCAGTAATAGTTGTGGCGTGGATTCTGATGAGTGAACAGGAAGAGTGGTATACAACAAGTAAGGGAATAAAGTTAAAATTTATTGGACGAGCTTAGCCCTTTGCCTTGTGCTTTTTTTTATGTGACGATGTAAAGAAAATGATTGATCTGTTTTTGCAACATGATACGGATTAAAGGTAAGGAGGATTATAATTTCATTATTGTACGTGTTGCGTAGTTGTAATCCATGTTTGTAGTAAAAAAACAGCAAGAGTGAATTCAGGAATTTCAGTATCCCCCTTGAAAGCCCAGAAAGTAAGGACGGTTTTGCTTTATAATTATGGTTTTAATGAAAAGATGTAGTGAACAGACTTGCAAGAAATTAATTGTCAAAATTGTAAGATATTGTCTGATTTATGTTTGCCTTATATGATAAAGGATTTCAGTTAGATAAAGGATTATAATTCAAACTTACTTTATATTTGTGTGGACTTAGCCATCCACCTAAAAATATATTAATTTATTTTTTCTTTGAAGACAAAAAATATGGACTATATTTGTGTGGTATTTAGTGAATGCGCGGGTCACCTCCGCCAATTTCGTTGTCAGTGTTATCTTACGGTAATTTGGAGAACAGGTGCACAGGCAGCTTATCCTTGCGCACAAAGGTAGGCCATAAAAAAAGGACAGTCTTAACAGTTAAGAGAAACATTTCGGATATTATTTTCGTACCTCTATATTCTTGTCAACCAGTCATTTCTGAACCTAACTTTTATCATATTGTTCAAGACATATTTAACATTTATTACCGGAGGTCAAGATGCATATTTCATGAACGCAGTTAAGGATCTGCACTTGCTTTATTGCGTACTAATGTTTTTTGTTTGCTTTCCAAAGTGTATGTTAACCAACTTCATAACAGTCAAATTAAAGAGCTGTAGATGAAGTGCAGAATTAGTCTCAGACTTAGACACACACAACAAACATATTACACAGCGCACGTGGAAACTTGTTTGTGAAGTTACCAAACCCGAGTCATACAACATATTATTAATAAGCTGCAATTGCAACACTAATCATTTGAAAAATAATTTTGTTAACAACTTTCATTATTATTTAATAAGTTCCTACAACAACGGCAAAGCTCTTAAGATTATTTAGAAGGTGGCTCTTACTTAGCAAATGCAATACAATAATTATTATTGCCATCATCTATACGATTTATTTTCAACTTTGACTCAGCAGGAGCATAATTATTATCATTATTAATATCTTTAATAAGAGGTTTTCAGCCAAGATCGCTTTCTTCTTTTAATTACATGACCGGTTTTGGCGTGCTGAATGCCATCTTCAGACCTGTCGTAATTTTTTATATCACATTCAGTACTGAACTTGTTTCTGAAGTGCTTTTGACTTGGAACTTAAGAAAGATGGATTCAGTCGTTTTATTATTGACGTGTAAATTTTATTTGGATGACACATAAATGTGGGTGTATACCAATTTGCTATGTTAAAAATTGTTGCAATAGCAGTGACGTAAAAAATTACGACAGGTCTGAAGATGGCGTCTAGCACGCCGAAACCGGTCATGTAATTAAAGGCAGAAAGCGATCTTGGCTGAAAACCTCTCATTAAACAATTCTAGCTCGCCCCAATAATGTGTTCCTTATATATTATTAATATCATTCATGACTGTGCATTAGGAACTGCAGCTGAAGTCATTTCTTTTCTTCCTGATCCGTGTTTCTTCCTCTCATTTATAAAAATGAATCAACGTGAAAATTTACCTAGCGAAATCCTTATTTCCAAGAAATCAGTCTGTTGTACTACACACTTACGTCCTTATCATCATGTCCCTCCCGGCGTTCCTTGATAACACTGCGTCTGAGCTTTGTAAATCTTGTTTGTTATTTGACCATTGGGACTTGACAGACTACTCTTCAATATCATCTTCCTTTAACTCTGCGAAATTCCGACTCTGTCAGAGGATAAGGGCGGGTCCTCCTCGTAAGTTTAGAGATAAACACGTAAAAACTAAAAATAAAGATTTAGTCTACTAACAAAGATGGCTTTATTTAAAATAATTTAACAGTTCTCGCATTAAATATTGATGGCTATTAGTTTGCATCACGCTGCGTGTTTAAATGAAATCAGAGTGGGAAAAGAGGCTAGATTACTCTAGACACCTCATCTGAATCCCATATTAGAAAGACGCACACAACAAAATGGAAACAATGCGTTGTCAGTTTACTTTGGATTCAGTTAATTTGAGTCACCACCATACGGACATGACACGCCGCGAAACTAACACGAGGGTAACGTTCAATTACCATTCCGTAAATAAGTCGGTTGCACTGACGTGTCGCGTGAGGGCAGACCAGATAAATAAAATTAGAACGCGTCCAGAGGCGGAGGAGAACGGTAATCGTTTTTGGCGCGCTCTTTGTAACCGGGAGAGATATGACAGGCAATAAGCTTGGCGGGCACGCACCAGCAGTGATTTGTGGCGGAGATAAGCATCGGCCCGTTATTTACAGGCGACGCGCCTCACAGACGCAGACCTGGGAACGGCCCGTTCCACGGCCACTGTCCGGCAATTTGTATTCCGCGGGGAAGCAGCAGAACAGTCGCCGAGAACCAACCGCGAGGTTCTGGCGATGATGAGGACGCTACTGTGCACTGGTCTCAGTAGCTACTACTGTATTTTATACGAGTCTTGATAGGGACATATTCAGATATACTTACGGACACTGGGATGCAGGGGCGCCGACTCCGTGGGTGCTCCGGGGCTCGTACACCCCCCAAGAATTTTTGGGAGTGCTGAGCACCCACATAAAATTGAGGTGGAAAATAAAACTGTATAAATTTAAAAAAATCGGGAAAAATCAAAACCTACCTTATGACTCAAGAGGCAATGCAAAACGTGACCATAGCGAGAGACGATATTTCATACGTGAAAGAAATGGTCAGTATTGTACGCGGGTCCCCAAGCGAGTAGTAATGAGTGTCTGTGTTTTACCCACTATACTAGCTTTATTCATCCTTTCCTTTCGTCCTTTTGACTTTTCAGGTATACGTATTTATGAACATTCAATTGTGTTCTTTCAGGAATTTAGCTTGAAGAATCTGATGCCTGATGCTAAAGTTAATCGTTTTTCATTTATCTTTGTCACTTCCCTTGTTATTAAAATTATAGATTCAGTTGAAATTTGTAATGCTTTTCTCTCAGGCTTAAAAAAACCGTGGATTATATTAATACTGTCAGAGATGTAATGAAGTTATCTCGAAGTGATGAAAGTTTCGATACAGCTCTTGCTTGGAACTGACCAAAAAAGTTTGATGTCGGACTTCAAAATCTCAAAATATTTCAAAGATTTCTTTAAACCTTGGTGACGGTGTTCTACCAAACGCTTTTGTCAGAAAGAATAGCTTCGCACAAAATGTATTAGATTGCTGTACAGGGAAATATTATTTCATTAGTCGTGTAGAAGTTTTGGGGTGTTTCTTATATCGAAATATCCACTTCAGCCAATTACATCGCTTTATTGTAGAGTCCTAATGCAGCAATGCTTTCCTTTTCTTCCTCCTCCTCCTTCCGTCTATCTTTAAAAGGCCAGACAACTGTCTATTTACTTTTGCCAAGAATTGCTCATTCAAAAACGCATGAACATGATTTACAGGAGGGTTGGTTTCGAACATTTGTGAACGGTGATGTAGAGCACCCAGACTGATTTTCAAAAGTCAGCGCCTCTGCTGGGATGGAGCATTCAGAAGGAAGGAAGCGTAAGGTTTAACGTCCAGTCGACAGCGTAGTCATTAGCCCTTTTATGACCGAATTCATTAAACTTTCGCACTTTACTGTAACAATTGGTTTCGTGCTTTTGGATCTTTTAGTGAGTCAGGCCACATTTCTACATTTTTACAGTTTTACCATTACATATAGAATTAGAAAGTGTGATCTCTTGTCTTCCATTATGTGGGCTGAATGGATTTAGTGCAGAACTCTTCCACTGAGCCAACATCATCTAGAAGAGAAGGCCTTACAACTGGCTCTAGGCCAACGAGAAAGACAGGCCCGACGCGCTCATCATGCGACGTAAGCAAGGTTGTCCTCAGGCAGCGCGATCGCTAGCTGAGTGGTTGACCGCTATGAGGCAGTGGGCTGCGCCCCAGCGGCCGGTCAATCAGCTAGCGACCGCGCCAGCTCAGGATTACCAAGGCCTACGCGAAAGACAGGCCGCGGAGCGCACGTCCTATCACGTGATCAAGTGAGGCCTGCGCCGGCGCGATCGATAGCGGATTGGCTGGCCGCTATGAGACAGCGGGCTGTGCCCCAGCGACCGGCCAACCTGCTAGCGATCGCGCCGGCGCAGGCCTCACTTGATCACGTGATATGACGTTCACACCGCGGCCTATCGTTCTCGTAGGCCACGAGGCCTAACTTGCTTACTTCGCATGATGTGCGTGTTGGGGCCTGTCTTTCTCGATGCGTCGAGGCGGTGGGCATGCCCAGTTAGATGGTGGTCGTGGTCTCTCGGTATGACGTAGGCATGGCCAACTGTGAGGCCTTGTCTTCTAGGCGGTGTTGACTGAGCTGCGCTGTGATCGTTTTGGACGCAGTTGTGTTCATGTTTATAAACGCTATGTCATATGCTTTGTTGCTTATTTGTGGATATTTTGGGATTTATATGAAGAATTGTACAACAGTACTGATTGTTACTCCTGTTCGATATTAAATTAAACCGAAGGATGTGAATACCAAGCAAATATTTCGATTGAAATGAATAGCAGAGTGGCAGTCTCCTAAACTGAAGTGGCAATGTTTTCCTGTTCTGTGTCTGATTATAAGTCAAGATATAGAAGTTGCAAGAAGCTAAGACGCTTTCTCACATCACCAAAAGATTTATTAAATTTTAACAAACTGATAAAAGTTATACCAAAAAAAGTCATGGCGCTACCAAAAAAACTTTCACATCTGTGATGCTCAATTAAAAAAAAAAAATAATAATATTAGGAAGTTCGAAACTGACAAACTCACTATTTGTACAAACGAAGGAGAACTGCCCAGAATTTATTGGCTCTTGAAACCAAATTCAGTTCTTCACAAGTTGCCCATGCATTTATCTATCCCTATAAAGCTATGAAAATCCCTTAGAAAAAGGAGAATCGCGGTGGAGTAGCCGAGCAGTCTAAGGTGCCTCGCTACAGAGCGCGCGGTTACTCGCCGTCGGAGGTTCGAGTCCTCCCTGGGGTATGGATGTCTGTGTTATCCTTAGGTTAGTTCAGCTGCTTGAAAAATTGTGAATCAAATACCGACCAATTTGAGTCAGTGATACCACTTCTGATTTAAATAGAACCATTTGTTTGTTAGTCTACATTTCTTGATGCGCCTGAAATTACTGAAAGCGCAAGTAAAAAAATATAAAAAAAGTTTGACCAGGAGAAATAATAAACTCAAGTCAGAGACGGCTAGAGTAACTGTGCTGCTGTAGGAACACTTCATTACAGTCATCTCTGGGCAAACAGAATTATTGTTCCATTGGATATTCAGATGCCATGCATTCTTGCTCGAGTTGTGAATGTGTTATATATTTTAGTAGATTTTAGATCTTTATCTAGTTGGTCTGCTGCAGGAATATGAAGTAACACGGTAAGAAATATTAGAGTTGCCATAGAACAGTCAGTGATTCCTTTTTTCCTTTTCTTGATACTTTAATACATGGACAGAGGAAAAAATTAATTTATTAATGTTTGCGAAGTCACTGCAGTGTTTTCCTGTTTCCATCCCAGTACAGTTGAAAAAAATCAATTATCAGTATTGAAAGTACGCTTAAATAATGTAGTTTAAATATGTTTCCACAACGTAGGGGCCTATATGAGAATCACGCCTTCATAACGTGCAAAGTAGAGGTATGAATGTGAAAGTGTAACCTCACTGCATGGAATAGTAATGCGTAAATCGAAGCTAGTGCCGGCAAGCGGCGAAACGGGTGTAATCGACAAGTAATCACACTTTCTACCTTCTCTTAGTTATAGCTTTACTTACACATAATATATATAATTATATATACATAAAAAATTAAAAAAAACATTTGTTATTATGTAAATGAACATTAAAATTATGGTAACAAACACAATTATAAAACATACTTGTAATCTTGTATATATTGAAATAATTTTAATATTTATTGTAATCAAAATATCAATTTAATTGCAAATGTAATGCTTAATACATATAATAAAGAAACAAAACCCCAGAACTTTGGCCGCAAAGATCCTCTCATCCGGCCCGCCCTTTCCCCTCATGGTTGGGAATATAAAAAATTTAAGAAGACTTCCTCTCGCCCATAATATACGGGAATAGCTTGGCTACGAAGTCTCACTCTCTGTTCACTAGTTTCATCATGGACTCTTTATCTTTTAGTGACCTAAGGAGCAGAAAACCGTCAATGAACAAATATTAGAGGACCTAAAATAAATCTTCCTTTTCAGCGGGAAACAGATCAACCCTTTAGTGACACTCGTTATAAACAGTCTAAATAGCTTGTAAAGGAGCTGCAGGTTAGGGCATGCCAATGAGTGATCTATAGGGGAGAGCTGCCGAAGATGGACCATTGCCTAAATTAGACCAACTACGTACTTTACTGTGTTTTGGTAACTTAAAGTTTTAAGTTCGCTCAAATGGTGAGAAATATTGTCGAGGTCACATGGCTCAGTCGCTAGTCGATAATAGTCAATGGAGTCGGAACAGTTTCAATTATTGCGTTTTCTTCGATGTCGCTACAAGTTTTCTGCTACAGATAATAAGCTTTCCTCTGCTGTAAAAGTAAGAAAAATATCATCAGCACTATAGTACATAAGTGCAATTCATTATCTAATAATTCAATATCGTAAAACTAGAGTTCAGCGTTGTGTATTCCTGGAACGTTATCTTTACTTACATGGCGTCGACTTGCCGAAGTTGGACCAATGGCTAATTTGGACCGGTCCAATTTAAGGGTCACTCGTAACAAACAATACTCGAGGTCATTTAACAATACGTAATAGGTGCATGTTACGTTTTTAGGTTTATTTTTCAAGACGGCAAAACAATTTAAAAAATAAGTAATAAGTATGGTAATCTTTTTAGACTTGCAAGATGACAAAAAGGGAAATGTACGGGAAAAGTCAGAAGATGAACTGAAGGTCGGTGTGGAAACATACAGAAACGGTGACGATGCACTTAACGAGTGTGCTCATATATACCGAGTACCAAATGTTCAAATGTTTGTAGAGCTTTTGGGACTTAACTACGGGGTCATCAGTCCCTAAACTTACAAACTACTTATGAACTAGCTTATACTAAAGACGGCACATACATTCATGCCAGAGGGGGGATTCGAACCCCCGACCGTAGCGGCCAATACCGAGTACAGAGCTACAATAAAGAGATATGCTGATCGTAAAAAAAGTTCGCAAATGGAGTTCGGTTATTCGGAAGATAATCAAACTTTACGACGAGATGGAAAAAAATTGTCGCAGATCACCTTCTTTTATTTGAAGAGAGGTTTTTTGAATTCACAATCAAAGATCATCGTAAATTTCCATTTGACATAGCAGATAAATATGAAATACCTCGTTCTTTCAACAGCGAAAAGAGAATGGCGGCTAAAAAGTGGATTTATTCACTTATGAGACGAAATCCACAACTTTCCTTGCGTCAGCCAGAAGGAACATCAATGGCCAATGTTGAAATTATGAAGTATATTACGGGTCGTATTTACTTTTTAGTTAATGTCTTACAATATGGTGTAACTTAAGCAACTGAAGGTCCAAATTTGGACCGTTTACACATTTTTAAATTTTAAATGATATCCATATATACTTTGTGTCTATTCAAAGTATGATACTATCAGATGAAAGTGTAGAACATATAGCTTCTTTTACGGTATAATTTGTTTCGATTAGATAGATAATGTGAGCTTGGTATACCAAAATAAAAAAGTGGTCCAATATCGGAAACCTTTCCCTACTACAAAATTAATAACAGTGCAAAAAATAATAACTTGCTCAGTACACTTTATATGAGCAAAGAAGACTTCAGGACATTAAACTTTGACTGACTTGAGAATGGCACACAGCCGAAACAATTGTCTGAACTAAATAAGACATACAAATAAAATAAAAGTGCAGCACTCAATGTAATAAAGTTCAAAATGTCATTTGCTGACCTAATTCATGCTGCGGGCCCACCAGAAAAGAAGCTTTTGAAGTAACTGTTAGCCTGATAGATTGTGCCGTTTCCAATTTAAATGGGACAGAAGTTAGCGTATCGGATAATTGCACGTGCGTTCTTTTCTTTTGGTTTCCTCGAACTGAACAAGAGTACGATACAAATGAAGAAGAAGAGAAAAAAGACAATGACCGGTAGCAAATTTCGACACAACGAGTCCTCATTCTCGTGCACTACAGTTCTTGTTTTTTTGGGGGTTTAGGTAAACAGTCGAGAATCATAGTTAGCAACATCGCACCTTATTAACTGCTTCTTGTCGTTTGGACGTGATAAGCGTACACCGAACATATATTCACATTAATATACATAGATAAACAGCTATCCGATCGCTTTAAAACCGTGCCTAAAGCCTTCCACGGGTAGACATTAGTAACTGTGCAAATTTTTAGCTCTTTATGTTTTGTGGTTCAGACGTGATAAACGTACACCGAACAGACATTCACATTTATAGATATAGATTTCCTAGTACCATCGCAGCGGCGTAGCGGCCGAGAGCATTGAGGCGCTATGCTCCGATGCACGAGGCCGTTCCCCGTCGGGGGATCGAATCCCCCCCTGGGGCATGTATGTTTGTGTCGTCTTTAGTATAAGATTGTTCATAAGTAGTTTGTAAGTTTAGGGACTGAAGACCCCGCAGTTAAGTCCCTTAAGCTTAACAAACATTTTAACGAGTAGCATCCAGGAAGTAATTTTCCCTATGAAAAAGAGATAGAAAAAAGAAAGCACTTACATGAATAGTTTTATTGGCAACAGGGACTGCAACATTTGATCTATTATTTGACAGTCACCAAAAGACAAGATATCGTGGGATTAGTTATTATTATTATTATTATTATTCGTGATTAGTGGAAATCTCCCACCTGTAAATGGAACCGATTTGACAGACGTCTTCAACTGTCCCTCGCTGTCAAAACGTTGCCCGAAGATCGTGAATTTCTTGAGGAACGGTGATAGATAGAAATCTCTGGGGGTAATACTAGGACTGTATGCTGGATTATAAAACAGCTCCCAGCCGAACTACTGAAAAACAGAATGTTGTGCACCGAGACGATTTGTGACAAGCATTGTCATGGAGCAGCAGAACACCCGCAATAAGCATTCCACGCGTCTTGTTTTGAGTAGCAGGTCGAAGTTCCCGTAATGTTCCACAGTAAGCGCTGAAGAAGAGTGCCAGATGCTGGTTCCGTTCACAGACGAAAGACTTCTGCGATGCAAGAATACAAAAGTTGGTCCCGTTTTGATAATTATGTCGAAAAATAGCTCAAATATTTTTGTAACTGGTACCTATATTCTTCTTCATGTAACTATATTGTCTTTGCTTGGAAAAAAATAGCGAAACTTGCTTCTGGATGCACCTCCTACGCCGGCCGCGGTGGCCGAGGGGACTGAGGCGCTTCAGTCACGGTCTGCACGGCCACGACGGTCGGGGGTTAGAATCCCCCTCGGGCATGGATATTTGTGCTGTCCTTAGTATAAGCTAGTTGATAAGTAGTTTGTAAGTTTAGGGACTGATAACCCCGTAGTTAAGTCCCATAAGCTTAACAAACATTTGAACTGAACATTTGCACCTCCTACGAGGGGGAGATGAAAAATAAGTTTCCCTGTCGATTGTGGTCAGAAATGCGTATGAAAGGAAAAAAAAAAATAGAATGAGACATTAAGGATAAGACATATCTTTATTTTTCCACAGAAGTTCCAAGTACACTGAGATATTTGTCATACCGCTTTATATGCTTAAAAAAGCTTTCTAGGAAAAAAACGGCCGTTGCATGTGAAAGGCTTGGTTGACGTCAGCATTGCTTCCAAAGCGCCTTCCGCCGAGAGTCTTCTTCAAAGCTAGAAACAGAAGGAAGTCACTTAGTGCGAGATCAAGTCTGTATGGCGGATGGTGTAGGCGCACCCAACCAAGAGTTGCAATATGGTTTTGCGTTGCCGTCGCCGAGTGTGGTCTCGCATTGTCATCCAACAGCAGAACGCCAGATCTGAGAAGGCCAGATCGCTTTTTCCGAAAATCACCTCTTTCAATTTCGACAGAGTGGCACAGTACCGCGCAGAATTGATGGGTGCATCCTCCAAAAGGTCCAGCAAAAAAACTCCTTGGGCGTCCCAGAAAACGGCGAGTCATTACGTTTACATGTAACACATCTTCCGGAAGACGAAAACCGATTTTCGTAAACCGTTTTTCGCTGTCGTGTTTACATGGCACAGACTGAAACGGATTTCCAAATCCACTTAAGATGGCGGCTGAAAAACAGCTGATTCAGTCCCAGATTTAGTCAGCACAGATTCATGCTCACTCTGATATTAATACTATTATTTCACATTAGAAAATATCACTCTGTCCATATGTGCCGAAAATTCCTACCAAAAAAACACAATCTGACAAGCCAAGAACGCTTCAAAAACGGTTGCGTTTACATGGGCACGAAAATCGATTGTGGAACTGGAAAACCGCTTTAGAGAAGTGGATTTCCAGAATCGGTTTTGGAGTGTTTACGTGATCCACCAAAAGCGGAATTGGGAAATTGGTTTACGAAATCCGGTTTTGGGAGCCCATGTAAACGGGGTGAGTAGCACTTTACCTACAGGCTGACTGCTTTTGAACTTGTTTCGGACAGGCGATGACGGATGTTTTCATTCCATGGATGCGGCCTTCGATTCGGGCGTCTAATGGTGGGCACTAGACTTGCGCATAATAGTTCGCGATCGGGAGCGCTCACTTTAGTTCCCGGCTCTTCCGCGAACTACTTCGTTCTTTTAGTTCGTCCGCTCCCAGTGACGGCTGAGCGGCGTGGTCTGCGCATGCAGGTGGAGGGAGAAGTTCCCCCACCTACCTGCTTCATGCGCTTGCTGCTTGAGCCGCTAACGATATCACGCAAACCAAAAGAAACAGTTTGTGGATAATTTCTCGCGTTTAAGTTTAGAGTTATCTCTATATTTTGGCATTATGGAATTTATTAGTCACATATTGCAGGGTGCAGAATACTTCAAAACCGAATTTTTGTAGCACTATACTATGTAATCTAGCAGGCAGACGCTCACCTCGAAATGGCTCCCATCAGCAGAAGGCAAACACGTGATTTTTAATTCTGCTGCGCGCCCTCTCGCTATTGCCCGTTAGTCCTCCGAAAAGAATCCAACAAACTAAGAAGCGATATACGTTTGGCATAATAGTTCGCAACCGGTAACGTATGTTTTAGTTCGCGACCGATTGCACATATCTTAGTTCGCGACCGATTGCACATATCTTAGTTCGCGACCGATTGCACATATCTTAGTCTGCGACCGATTGCGAATATCTTAGTTCGCGACCGATAGCGCATATCTTAGTTCGCGACCGATAGCGCATATCTTAGTTCGCGACTGATTGCTCATATTTTAGTTCGCGACTGAAAGCGCATATTTTAGTTCGCGACCGATAGCGCATATTTTAGTTCGCAGCTCGGCCGCGAAGTAGGTCACTCTTTTTAGTTCGTCCGCTCTTTTTTGCATTTGCTACCGCTCCTAAAAGAGCTCTTTCTTTTGTTATGACAGCTTTTTTATATAATGATCAGTGTTGCCCAAGCGTGTGCTATTACCCGTATTTTTGGGCAATTAGACATCAAATACTTAAGCAAATAAACCATTTACTATTTAGACACTGCCGAATACCTTGGAAGATTTGTGGCAGTCAACTATGAAACTACAGCTGAGCTGCATCTCAGCTCGAAAAGGAAGTAACTGGCAGAAGGAAATCACGCGATTCTGCGCGCTGTCTTGTCCTCTCGCTGTTCCCCGTCAGTCTTCGGAAAAAGAGCGGACGAACTAAGAGGCGAGGGATCTGCGAACTAGTTCGCGTAGTTCGTCTGTGGGAGCACTCTTCCGAACTAGTTCGTTCACGAACTAGACAAGACTAGTGGGCTTACGTTATATCCGCCGTCACAGTCCGAAACGGAAAGTCATTCATGGTAACGCACGAGCTCTTCCAGGCTGAACGCCATGTGTTGTTCCACGTGTGTTAGGGTCAGTTAGCGGGGCACCCATCGTACTGACACCTTCCTGTATACCTTTCTGTATCGAATAAGGTCCGATTCCAAGTTCTTCCGCTAATCCATCGATGGTGATACGCCGGTTCGCTTTAATCATACACCTTCCTGACATTTGCATCTGTAGTGGCCGTGCGCGTCCGTCCAGGTCTCCGTATGTCTTGCACTTGCGATCGTCCATCACTGAATTTACGGCACCATCTCCGCACCATTTGCCTCGACATAACACCTTGCGTATACAGCTCAACAAGGTGGTTATGAGTTTCTGCTCCTCATACCCCACGTGCTCATTCATAGCCGGCTGCGGTGGCCGAGGGGACTGAGGCGCTCCAGTCACTGTCTGCACGGCCACTACGATCGGGGGTTCGAATCCCCCCTGGGGCATAGATATTTGTGCCGTCCTTAGGATTAGTTAGTTCATAAGTAGTTTGTAAGTTCGGGGACTGATGACCCCGTAGTTAAGTCCCATAAACTATACAAACATTTGAACATTTTGAACTTTGAGGAAAGCACCCCATAAAACCCGGCACCCAACATTAATATTGGGATATCGCAATAAGCCATTCAACCTCGTGTAAATTAAGATAACTGAAGATGAATAGTTCGAAACCAGTTGTAACCTAACAAAGGCATATAAGACAGCTAAGGCGGATTACGATAACTCAAGGAAAGTAATCGCCGGTATTACTTTCTAGAATTGCTCAACGTATTTCAGCTGTGAATTCCCTCACTGTACTTGGAAATAATGTAGAAAAATAAAGATTATGCCTTATCTTTAATGTCTCATTCTTTATGTTTTCCTCTCGTACACAACTCTGCCCACAGTAGACGGGGTAAACTTATTATCCAACTCCCCCTCGTACTAACAATCCAATGAAAACCCAAGAGGAACTCACAGCCTAGATCGAAATTTACTTAAAAGTCCTATATTTTCTGATTACCGGCTTCAATGAACAAGTAAATCAGTAAATAAAGGAATTTTCAATAAATTGCCATCTAGGCCGTGTCTTCCTCTTGGGAGTTTTCATTGAAATTTCTCAGATCGTTCTCCTGATCCTGCAATGTCAGGTAACATTTGCGAAAAACCTATTTAACTGTGTTTAATATATTCGAAACCAGAATGAAACTTTCACTCTGCAGCGGAGTGTGCGCTGATATGAAACTTCCTGGCAGATTAAAATTGTGTGCCGGAACCGGGACTCGAACCTGGGACCTTTGCCTTTCGCAGGCAAGCGCACTACCGACTGTGCTATCCCGACACTACTCACGATGCCGCCTCACAACTTTACTTCTGCCAGTACCTCCCCTCCTACTTTCCAAACTTCACAGAAGCTCTCCTGCGAACCATGCAAGACTAGCACTCCTGGAAGAAAGGATATGGTGGAGCCATGGCTTAGCCACAGCCTAAGGGATGTTTCCAGAATGAAACTTTCACTCTGCAGCGGAGCGGAGTGTGCACTGATATGAAACTTCCTGGCAGATTAAAATTGTGTGCCAGAACCGTGACTCAAACCTGAGACCTTTGCCTTTCGCGGGCAAGCGCACTACCGACTGTGCTATCCCGACACTACTCACGATGCCGCCTCACAACTTTACTTCTGCCAGTACCTCCCCTCCTACTTTCCAAACTTCACAGAAGCTCTCCTGCGAACCATGCAAGACTAGCACTCCTGGAAGAAAGGATATGGTGGAGACAGGCTTAGCCACAGCCTAAGGGATGTTTCCACAGTGAAACTTTCACTCTGCAGCGGAGTGTGCGCTGATATGAAACTTCCTGGCAGATTAAAATTGTGTGTCGGAACCGGGACTCGAACCTGGGACCTTTGCCTTTAGCGGGCAAGTGCACTACCGACTATTCGAAACCAGTATAAAGCCCGTGTTAGGTCAATCAAAATCGTAGTTTTTGACGCGTCTAGGTGTGTATCACATTTGGTGACCTATGTGACGTAGAGTGATATAATTTTTCTGGCGCATTTAGCGAAGTATGTAGGTATTGCCTCAAAAGTGTGTTCGGAATGCAGTTGGTATTTAATAAGTTAAAACGTTACGTCAGATGCTGAAATTCGACTAGACGAACAGCACCGAACGAGTTGGAGCAGTGGCGACATACTGGATTCACAATCGGGATGACGCCGGTTTAGATCCGCCTCGTCCATTCTGATAAATACGCAAAATGTTGGAAATGAAATTATGTTGCCGATGGAAGCCGTCAGTTAATGCGATCGTAAGAAAGTTTAGGACCCTCAAAAAATGGATTTTATATTGTATGAATGATAGTTTATCTGATTAGTAAGAACCTTTTAAGCTTCTAAGTCAATAGGTTCGAGATATCTGTTATAAATTCAATAATGGCGTTTGGGGGCCCCATTCTCAGAGTTGGTTTCGTGCTGTGCTTGCATTTGTCACCTGTCGATTTACTCTTCCGATATCTTTTCATACGAACGACAGCTACTTTATTCTGTCCTCTGCAGTACACAAATAGACTGTTTTGGGTTCGGTTCCTAGTTACATCCTATTTTACGGATTATATGCTATGAAATGTTTCTCCTAATGAGAAATGAAAATTGCAGAGTATCTCTAAAATGTTAGCCGCTAAGTAAATATGAAGTACTTGCACTTACAGTGCACATATAGGATGATTACTGAGAGTATGCAACGCGAAGAAAAATTTAATGCACACACTTGAATGAAAGTGCAATATTCTTTAATGATTTTACTTGGTTTTTATAGTGCCATTCGTAAATATTTATTTCCGTTTTATACGAATGACATCACAGACCTGTTATAGTTCCATGCCAGATGAAGTTGTGCCTGATCATTATTAAAGTAACTAATGGTAGTCTGGGTACACAGCGTTAAGTGGGCCAGTGAGTGAAACGTTCACACAGATGCAGCTGCCGCGCGGTCTGAGGCACCATGTCACGGATTGCACAACAACTCAGGACGGAGGTTAGAGTCCTCCGTCGGGCATGTGTGTGTGTGTGTGTGTGTGTGTGTGTGTGTGTGTGTGTGGTCTTTAGCAAATGTTATTTTAAGAAGTGTGTAAATTTAGGGGTCGATGACCTCAGAAGTTTGGTCATAGGACTTAAACCTAAATAAATAAAATAAAAATGATAAAAGATGCATCTGGCAACGGTGAATAACTGCCTGTGATGGAAGAGAATAGTGAAACTGACGCTGTTACTGAAACGTCAACAAATGTACAACGGTAGTTCGGAAAATAAGTATCGTTTCGATTTAAATCCGCCGCACTGCTACGATATTAGTAGTATCTCTGGTTCAAGCAAAATGAAATGACGCTGTTTAGAGCTCGCTCTGTGTTGTATGTCGTTCATAGCGATTTTTTAAATAATGACATCGTTGATCGAAAATGCCTCCGCAAGTGAAATATATGCGATTCTTTTTCTGAATACCAAGTGACAATCGTCTACAAACCTCTGAGATTTACAGAGAAAGTGAATTAATTTCTTTAATGGTGAGAATATGGGTCCGATAATTTAAGGATGGGTGTTCATGTGCAGGATTAAGTGCGAGGTGGTTTCTGATAAACTGGTTGGTACACTGGAAGAAATTATTAAGGCAAACGGTAAAATTACAATGGCTCTCCAAATTCCAAATATTTCGCGAACAGTAAGTTAGGAGATTAAAATTAAAAACTGTGTATCCATAAACTTTGGGCTAGTTGGGTGCTTTGCTCCTGAGGAGAGATGAATCAATCCGGGAGCTGACATTGATAATAAACACTGCGGGACTGTAAACCCTTCCAAAATCAAACAAATATCTATACATCTTATAAAATAGGTTGTATGTGTGTATGTGGGTATGTGTATAAGAATGTTCCATATCTCCTCCTAAATCACCATGTTCTTTACTATCAGGCAACAATCGTTGTCAGGATAAGAACCACCTACGACACATAAGTAAGTAGAGATGACGTCATAAACAATGACAGTCGTGAAAAACTGTCGCATCATGCGGTAATATTCTACATCTGCTCCTAAACTAATGGACCGATTTCAACCAAATTTGGTACAAATATTCTTTAAGGTCAGGAATCATTTCCTATTGATGCAAAAACCACCTACGAAACATAGGTCATACGATATCACGACATGCGCAATGAAAACTGCCCCATCTTGCGGCGAGTGATAGCGTGATTTTATTCGTCAACTATTTGACAATGAGAGTACTTAGCGACTTGCAAGAAACTTTGAACATAATTTCAAATCTTTACGAAACTTTATCTTGCTGACAATCCCAAAAAATGATGAAATGAAAAAAGTTTATTGCTTACTACATTTCCGATGTTCATGATGTATATCTACGGCATTTGGAATGTCGTTACAAGTTATTACTTCTACACTGCAAATTGTATTCACGAGACAATTCACAGACAGTACACATACATAGCACTGAATGTTCCTTCGATACTATATCACATTTCGACATATAGTTCATGAGATATAATGTCATAAACAATTTGGTTCATGAAAAAAAGCATCATCACGCATGAGGTTTCTATTTATTAGGCTACGTCTTTAGTGCTGACACCATTCACGAAGTATTTTGCATGCATTAGGCACATGAACCTTCAAATTTATATCTACATCCACATGGATACTCTGCAAATCACATTGAAGCGCATGTTAGAGGGTTCATCGAACCACTATTATTATATTTCTCTACAGCTCCACTCTCTAATAGCTCGCGGGAAAAAGGAACACCTAAACTTTCTGTTTTCGGTCTGATTTCTCTTGTTTTATTATGATGGTCATGTCCCCCTATTTAGGTGGGTGCTAACAATATATGTTCGCATTCTGAAGAGAAAGTTGGTGAAAGAACTGTCGCAAATAGATCTCACCGCAACAAACAACGCCTTTTTAAAAATTGAATTCCACCTCAACTCGTGCATCATTTCCGAGACACTCTCTCCCCTATATCGCGATAATACAAAACGATCTGCCCTTCTCAGATTTTTTTTTTTTCCAAATCGACCGTCAGTACGTCAGTCGCACCCGGTGTGGATCCTACAATCACAGCAAAACTCCAGAAAAGGACGCACAAGTGTAGTGTAGGCAGTTTCTTTAGTTAGAACTGTTGCATCTTCTAAGTGTTCTGCCAATGAAACGCAGTCTTTGGTTCTCCTTCCCTACAGTGGTTTCTATATGTTCTTAATTGTTACTCTTAGGTATTTAGTTGAATTTACGGCCTCTAGTTTTCACTAATTTATCGTGTAACTGAAGTTTAATGGATTTATTTTAGTGATCATATGGATGATTTCACACTTAATAATAAGGGTCAAATTCCAATTTTTTCACTATGTAGATATCTAAATCATTTTGCAGTTCCTTTTGATCTTCTGGTGACTTTACTAACCGATAAATGACAGCATCATCCGCGAAGTCTAAGAGAGCAGTCCGATTGTCTCCTAAATCGTTTATAAAAATAAGGAACAATAGGGGCCATTTCACGTTTTATAGTTTCATAAACCGTCAATTACAACGTACTGTGTCCTTTCTGAAAGGAAACCACGAACCCAAGTCGCAGAACTGTGGCGATATTCCATAAGCACGCTATTTGATTGGTAGACGCTTTTGAGGTAAAGTGTCAAAAGCCATTTGGAAATCTAGAAATACGGAATGTGACTTCCCTTGTCGATAGCTCTTACCACATCATGTGAGTAAAGATCTAGTTGTGTTTCACAAGAATGATACTTTCTGAATCCGTGTTGACTATGGGGCCATAAATCATTCTCTTCAAGGCAGTTCATAATATTTGAGGAAAGTATATGTTCTAAAATTCTGCTGCAAAAAGACTTCAGTGATATAGGCCTGTAATTTTGCCGGTTATTCCTATTGCATTTCGTGAATATTAGCGTAACCTGCGGAATTTTTCAGTCTTTGGGTACGGAACGTTCTCTGAGCGACCGGTTGTATATGATAACTATGCATCAGCATACTCTGAAAGGAAACTAGTTGGTATACTTTTGTTAAGTGGTTTAAGTTGCTTTAATACACCAGTGGTGTCGACTTCCAAATTACGCGTGCTGGCAGCTGTTCTTGATACGAATTCTGGAGTAATAGTTTCGACTTCTTTCCGGAAGGATTTCGAAAGGTATTGTTAAGTATTCTGCTTTAACAGAACTGTCATCAGTAACATCACCGTCAGTGAAGGTATTGATTGTGTTTTACGGCTAGTATAGTTTACATACGACCAGAATTTCTTAGGATTCTCTACCAAATTAAGTGACAAGGTTTCCTTGTGGAATTTATATGTAAGCTTCTTGCATTGATGTTAAATTTCAAGTTTCTGTAAAAGCGTGCTAGTCTTGAGAATTTTGTGTCTTTTAAATTTGGCCTGCTTTTTTCTTTGCTTTTGCAAGAGAGAGGTCTAACCTGTTTTGTGTATCATGGCGCGTCAGACCCCTCTTTTGTTAATTTGCTTGGAATAAAACTGTCAATGGTATACCTAGGAATTACTATTACTTCAGACATAAACTGGAAAGAACACCTAAATAATGTAGTGGGAAAGGCAAACCAGAGACTGCGTTTTATTGGCAGAACCCTTAAAAGATGCAACAGAACTACAAAAGAAACTGCATACACTACGCTTGTGCGTCCAATTTTGGAGTATTGCTGCCCAGTGTGGGATCCTTATCAGGTGGGTTTCACGGAGTACAACGAAAGAGTCCAGTGAAGTGCAGCTCGTTTCGTATTGTCACGATACAGGGGAGACAGCGTTACGGAAATGATACAGGATCTGGGATGGGAATCATTACAACAACGGCGCTTATCGCTGCGGCGAGAGCTACTTACGAAACTCCAATCGCCAACATTCTCCTCCGAATGCGAAAATATATTGTTGACTCCCACTTACATAGGTAGAAATGATCATCAGAATAAAATACGAGAAATCAGAGCCCGAACGGAGAGATTCAGGTGTTCGTTCTTCCCGCGTGCTATTCGAGAGTGGAATGGGAAGTAAAATACTATAACGGTGGTTCGATGAACCCTCTGCCAGGCACTTAAATGTGATTTGCAGAGTATCCCATGTAGATGTAGATATTATTTATATGAACGTAAGCCACATCTGATCTACCCTAACATTCTTAGTTTCTAAAGAATGGAGATTCTCACTCAGGAAAGCAGTTAATCGAATTTTTATCTGCTTTTTTTAATAGATATATGTTTCATTTATTATTGTTTGATTTGGGAAATCCGATATTCATTTCCGCTACAACTCTGTGTTCACTAATACCTGTATCTGTATTGATTTTCTTTATTAGCTCGGGATTATTAGTTGCTAAGATATCAAGTATATTTTCACAACCATTTACTATTCTAGTGGGTTCATGAACTAACTGTTCGAGACAGTTTTCGGAGAATGCGTTCAGTACAATTTCGGACGATGTTTTATGCTTGCCTCCGGTTTCAAACTCATATTTTTGCCAACATATCGAGGGTAACTTAAAGTAGCCACTAATTAAAATTGTAAGCTTAGGGAACGTTTTTGACATTTCGTCCAAGCTTTCTCTGAACATTTCTACAATCTAATCATCTGAGTCAGGGGGTCGGTAAAAAGAGACAATTATTTATTCTTGTTGTCAGATATAACCTCTACCTATACCAACTCACAGAAACTGTCTACATCAATTACGCTATATAATAAACCGCTTGTGATAGCAATAAATATGACTCCACCTGTTTTATTCAATCTGTCCTTTCTGAACACTATTTGCCCTTTAGTAAAACTGTGAGCTGAACTTATCTCCGGCTTTAGCCAGATTTTGGAACCTATAATTTTCTATTAGCGCTTGCAGCTCTAGTACTTTCCCAACACAGCAACGATAATTTAAAACTGTTAGACCAATGGTTTTATTAATTTTGACAACATTGCCAGTAGAGAGAAACAGCGATCTATTTGGTATGATTAATATTACAAAAAAACAGTCTTGATCGCAAAAATTAACAGTTTCTGTTTACCGGTTTGCCGGCCGCGGTGGCCGAGGGGACTGCGGCGCGCCAGTCACGGTCCGCACGGCCATTACGGTCGGGGGTTCGAATCCCCCCTCGGGCATGGATATTTGTGCCGTCCATAGTGTTAGCTAGTTCATAAGTAGTTTGTAAGTTTAGGGACTGATGACCCCGTAGTTAAGTCCCATAAGCTATACAAACATTTGAACATTTTGTTTGCCGGTTTCAACCTGATGTACGCCATCTTCGGAATGAAATGTAGCTCATGTGGTCAGTACTGAACTCGGCTGGGCTGGCCTGGGCTGTCCTGGACTGGTCTGCTGCCAGCAGGTAATATCAGGTCGAAAACGGCAAAGAGGAACTGTTAATTTTTGCGATCAAGACTGTTTTTTTGTAATATCAATGGTTTTTAGAACTGTGTTCGTCCTGTCTTTGCCGAGCACCCTTTGAGATTGAAACCCTTTGTGTGTGTGTGTGTGTGTGTGTGTGTGTGTGTGTGTGTGTTCCCAAGACCTGTAAATTTTGCTGATCACTTCTATTGCCTTTCTTGAACATTGGAGGGACCTGTGCAACTTTCCAAGTCTTTGGGTACGCAACGTTCACTAATCGAGCGTTTGTATATGATAGGTATGTGATGCTGTAATCCTGGTTGATAGAGACGGGTAGGGTACAGGTGGTGCGATGCATGACGACTCGCGACTGCGGCCAGTGCCATTTGAGCAGCGCAAACAGCGGGGCAGGAACAAGTGTGACGTTCCTGAGGTGACGCCGTGACGTGCTCACAACTGGAAAGTTCCGCTGCCGCTCGGAGCCTGGTGCAGGCGGCAACGAAGGCGAGCCAATTGAGACTCTCCGACACTCTACCGGCAGCTGGCCAGTCAGTGGAATTCAATAACCACACACAAAGGCCGTTCAGAACTTCGGTGGTCAGAGTAACAGGAATGTCACTGGAGACAAAAACAAATGTAAACTCCTGGCCATTAATATTGCTACACCACAAGGTTGGCGCCGGTGGCGACACCTACAACGTGGTGACACGAGGAAAGTTTCCAACCGATTTCTCATACACAAACAGCACTTGACCGACGTTGCCTGGGGAAACGTTGTTGTTATACCTCGTTTAAGGAGGAGAAATGCGTTTCCGACTTTGAGAAATGTCGTTGTGGTGTCGCACAAGTCTACTTTCGCCGCGCGCCGCCATGCACGCACTGCGCGGCGTTCTTACGACGTCAGCCACGAGCGCCCTCTGCTGCGATCCCGCTCGTGGCCACCACTGAACGACATCGTTCACTTGGGACTGAGATAGGAACCAGTTAAGACTTGGGAATCAGATAGGCACCAGTAAAGACTTGGCTATCGGATAGCCTCTAGGAATTATCAGTAGGCAGGCCTCTATCTAAACTATGTATCAGTAGCGGCACCTGTTTTTCGCGAAGCGCGAAATCGCGAAATTTTTGCGATATTTTACAAATTTTGCGGAAAATCACTAAATCATTGATATTTACGAAAAATCACGAAACAATCCACGAAATTTTGTGAAATCTCATCAGTCATTTACATGTACTGGCGAAAATTCGAGAAATAAATGACAATTGTACATCACTTGGATGTATGTCGTTTAGAGCCCTGCCAACCCCTTTTCATGTGCAGCGCAGAAGTCCGTTTCCGGCGCTTTATTTGATCTCGTGACTGATAATGCACTGCGTGCTCGTAATCGTTTCTGATCGCTGATTCTTTCAGTGATTTGTTCTAGTACAGGAGATTAACATGGTAGTAATAGTTTTTGATCGTGAAAGATAATTCGCATCAGATGGATTTTACGTTTTTGATAAAAACAAGGAAAATAATCATGTGCAAATACTACAATGTGCGTATTGAATGGCAAAGGAAGGACACGTGCCCACAACATATAAATAGCAGTTCTTCCCATAAGACGAACGAGGAGAAAGAGCTGCCGACGGGTGTCAAGAGACAAGTTACACTCACGGAAATCAGTGCAGCGGCAAAACGAGCGAAAGTGGACAAGGAAGAATTCGTGTTATCAACACCACGATCTTTGTTCCGAAAAATACCGCTACGATGCCGCCATATAGTTTTCATGAATGGTATACATTCTGGATTTCAGCCTTTGTTGCAGTGTTTGCAGTCTGCTTTTGAACTTTTCGTGCGTGAAGAGCTGCCCTGTATCCGATCGTGAAAAGGCATTTTTTTCCCCGCCGCGAAGTTTAAGAGAAGAGTAATTTCTTTCGAGGAGACGACATTAAATTGCGCCGATGCGCGTGTTATATGGGCGAAAACACACGAAATTGTCCGAGAAGAGGAGATGAAGAATTTTAAAGGAAATCGCAATGGGATTGTTGCAACAATACTAGATTTTGCGTGTTATTTTTGACTCAATAATGGACTGCTACATTCCTGTGTACACACACAAGCCCTCATCTGTAGTACTCCCTAATAATTACGTGCACAATGCGGGTGCCGCGGAGAGTAAATGCGTAGTGAAAGGGTTAATACATATCGTTATTTCTTACGGCTGTCATTTATTGCGATGTAATAGTAATTTAAATGTGCAAAAACGCAAAGGAACGGCCGCGCTTTCCATTTCGATTATCCATATTTTTCGTTTTTAAGTAAATTACTTAGGCTACGTAAAACTTAAATAAGTTGTAGGATAAGTGTTTCTCAAACATTTTTTATTATGTCTCTCCATCAACGTCAAATTTGCATGTTTTCTGGATAAAATAAAAAGGGTTACACTGTAATGAGGCTATAATTGATTTTTGATTTAGTTTTTATTCGTTAAAAAGTGACAAAAAATTACCGAAATTATTGACGAAATAAAATAAAAGTAGCAAAAAGTATACCGAAATAGGTTTCAAAAAATGACGAAATCGAGCAAAAATTTTCACCACAAACAGGTGCCTCTATGTATCAGTATTCTGCTATGTAAAAGTTAAGTATTACTAAGTCTCTATGAAATATATATCTCGTTCTAATTTACTCTAGTGTTTCTAGGTTCTGCTGTCCCACTGGCTGGTCACCTCCGTACCTGTACACGCGTGCATCCTTTATTCCTGTGTCAGTCTCTTTCTACTCGGCCACTGACACCCAGGACCACCGGCGGAAACGAGACACAAAAGTGGCGACGGGGCTGGGATACAAAAGTCGCATTGCAGCCTGTTGCGATTGTGGTTTATCGTATCACGACATTGCTGCTCACGTTGGTCGCGATCCAATGACTGTTAGCAGAATATGGAATCGGTGGGTTCAGGAGGGCAATACGGAACGCCGTGCTGGATCCCAACGGCCTCGTATCACTAGCAGTCGAGATGACAGGCATATTATCCTCATGGCTGTAACGGATCGTGCAGCCACGTCTCGATTCCTGAGTCAACAGATGTGGACGTTTGCAAGATAACAACCATCTGTACGAACAGTTCGACGACGTTTGCAGCAGCAGCGACTATCAGCTCGGAGACCATGGCTGCGGTTACCCTTGACGCTGCATCACAGACAGGACCTTTGTCAAGTTTTCATGAGCTGTTTGTCTAGCTGCTGTTATTTAGGATTGTCGTTTCGTAGTAACTGCAGCATCTGCATCTTCGTCACTAGCTGGAATTATTTGAGGATCTGCGCTTGTACTAGCTAGAGCTTCTGAGTCTTCCTGACCCTCTGCTGCTGTAATTGCAGACTGTATACTTGTACTAGGTAAATCTGCTTGTCCGTCTGCAGCTATAACCACAATCGTTTTATTTAAAGCCTCTTAAAATCATCTTCATCTCCTTGATAACATCTAGAGGCAAACTCGAGGTCGTAAGTCATAGATGTATCAAACCTGGCATAATGTGGTGATTGATTGATGCTAGACTGAAGCGCCCGATTTTTCATAAATTGCACAAAGTGAAGACCGTTTGACCATTTCCTAATATTGTTTTCTTTACGCTACGTAGTAACACTAAAAGTGTGCCTTCGCGATTACCTTTCGACAGCTCGAAATTTAAATGAAAATAATGGCTTTACCGTCATCTGGCACGACCATTGAATAAACTAATTTGTTGTTATATGTGATGTCACTATGTTCAAAAGGAAGTGTATGTTTGTCAAAACAAAACTCAAATATCAAATCGTTTTGGCTGTTTATTAAAATTCTGTCACAGAGAATATTACGTTTCAAGTGAATAGATCTTCAAATATATACAATAGAGTGTCCGTATGTTTGTGTGTACGTGTTATACGCCACCTAACGAGGTTTACTGATTCTCGCAGTAGTGTACAAAACGCTGGGTTTTCAGCTAGAGCCGTAATGGTATCGACTATTTTCTTGGAATTGCATGTCGTTCAGATGAACTTGGCAACGACCGTTAATGTCTAAGCGACTATAGTTTAGGAAAAAAGCCCCCTTCTCGTCACCCTCCTTTTACGCTGATAAGTTTCGCTCATAGACAGATAAATGTTTAGTAACTTTTAATTTGTCTGGATCTCCCTGACAAACGGCTGTATGAGCTGCTTCAATTATGTGAAAATTTCATTGACATATGCTTAGTACTTTCTTGTCACTAACTTCCGAGTCCCACAAATATTGATAACCTTGAATCGATTTGAGCGTCTGTACTGTTTCGTTGTCTCTCAGCTGGTTTTGCTTCCTCAATTTCGTCCACTAATTTATCATACGTTTCTTCTTTTTTGTGTTCTTCAATATTTAACATTCTTTTCACAATTTCGTCAATCGATTACAGTTTAGTCCCACAGCTTTACCGACATTTCAACATTTCTTTAGGTGAAAAGCCGCGTGGTCTAAGGCGCCATGCTACAGACGGGGGCGGCCGTTCCCACCGGAGTTTCGAGTCCTCCCTCGGGCATGGCTATGTGTCTTGTTCTGAGTGTAAAAGTAGTACGTAGGTCTAGGGACTGATGACTATATCAGTTTGTTCCAATAGGTTTACAAACATTTGAATATTTTGAGTTGAAAATTTGGGTATTGATGATGACTGGGGTAGTCCATGTAGTAGTGGCAACGACTGTGCACAGATATTTTTATTCGAAAATTATTAAATAACATTCCTTAATTAAGCTTTCCTGTTGTTAATGAAACTTAACGTAAAAAATAAAAAATAAAAAAATAAAAAATAGATGTGTGCTAACGATTCATTTTTTACTATAGTTTTGTGCTTACTATCTATGCACTGAACTACCGACAAATTTTAAATCTGCAAATGAAAAACCTCTCTGAAATCAAATACTGAAAGATGATTTTTTTTCAAAGTTCTTTTGTTCCTAGAATTACGTCGTATTTGTTTATTAAGTTGATATCCTGGCGTTGACACATAAGCATGTAGAAAATCTAGTCACTATAACATACCTTGAACACAGCGAATACTTCCCATATTATGCATTGAGGTCAACACTTCCAGAAACTTACCAATTCTGAAGTTGACGAGCGGTACCCATTGACATTTTGCTTACCTGCAACAAAACAGAAATACTTAAGAGGTTTCAAATAATTTAAGAGACACGCAAGTAAGAAAATACATATGGTGTGAGCCAAACGTTCGTTAGCATTTCTGAATGAGCTCTAAGTCATGGAATATTGTGGATAGAGAGGTACAAATTGACTCTGAAATAACACGGGGTTTTACTGAAGCACAGAACGAGAGCACAGTTAGCGCAACAGATGGCGTTGGAGAGCAACACGGCAGTCTTGAGAGCTATCCGTGCAAAATCCAGCGTCATCAGGTTCACCGATTTTGTAACAAGCAGAGCCTGTTGCGCTGAAGCACTCCAAAAAGTGGGGAAAATGGAGTTCGGCTGCCTCAGGGGTCGTGGACTGCGTAATGAATTTCACTCCAAGGAACCAGCTTATTTCGATAAGTGACGATACTTTGAATGTATCTACAGACTGCTTGTGTGTACACTACGATAATGCTTTACCGTAACAATAACATTGCTTACTAGATCACTTTGTTAAATGATTTCTGTTCATAAAAAACCTTGTAACAATACTGTGCAATAATCCATGTTTGTTAACAGCATTTATCACTAATATTTACTGACGTCTTTTGTAATCCACTTAACCATTTGTCATGGTCTACTTACCTCATAGTTTTGCTATTGTCATAAATTATCTAAACTAAATTATGTAAATAAATCCGCGACTGCTTTAGTCATACCTTGTATATATAACTAATTTCTGTTTTAATTCGGCATGTAAACATACTAAAAATATTTACAATCTATACTGAACAGTTTATTATACTTTTTGCATGTGGACGAATCATTTCGGTTTTGCGGAAGTTAAGCAAAGTAATTTCATTGCAACAAATTTGTTCTGGTATATTCTAGATAAAAGTTTAATGTATAAATTCTCGCACATTGAGTCAGTGTTTGTCATAGCCCCGAAGCATTAACTATGTAGTAAAGTTGTAAATTCTTTCTGCCATCATCATTATCATCATCATTAGAGACTGATTATGCCTTTCAGCGTTCTGTCTGGAGCATAGTACCTCTAATAAAATTCCTCCATGATCCCCTATTCATTGCTAACATTGATGCCTCGTCTGATGTTATGCCTATTCTTTCTATGTAATAAAACGTTCATTCAACTTGAAGTCACAATTTGTAGTTCCATTAACATGTAAGAACCCTGGAGAAGTAATATTTATTTTTAAATAATAATGACAGGTGAGCAAATGACGTAATAATAACGACCGGCGAGGTGACGGCACCGTAGAAAAAACAGCAGCTGTTGTATTATCTGATTATGTAACCAAAATACAATTAAACCTGATGAACCCATTTTGCACTCACAAGGGTCTGACATGTGGATCACCGATTTCGATCAAATTTCAATGGATGTTCTGTATCGAATATAAAGAGACACGTGTTTCGGCTTTTACTGAATCTGAAATCATTATAGACATCGAAAGCTGGCTAAAGCCGGAGATAAGTTCATCTGAAATTTTTACTAAAGGGCAAATAGAGTTCAGAAAGGATAGAATGAATAAAACAGGTGGTGTCATATTCATTGTTTGGTACTGGTAAAGGAAATACCTGAAAACAAGAATACATTAATAATTAGCTCTGTTTACCGACCCCCTGGCTCAGATGATTCGACTGCAGAAATGTTCAGAGAAAGCTTGCACCAAATTTCAATAACGTTCCCTAAGCATACAATTTTAATTAGTGGCTACTTTAAATTACACTCGATATGTTGGCAAAAATATACGTTTAAAATCGGAGGCAAGCATAAAACATCGTCCGAAATCGTACTGACCGCATTCTCCGAAAATAATCTCGAACAATTAGTTCATGAACCCACTAGATTAGTAAATGGTTGTGAAAATATGCTTGACATCTTAGCAACTAATAATCCCGAGCTAATAAAGAGAATCAATATAGATACAGGGATTAGTGAGCACAGATTTCTTGTAGCGAATATCTGATTTCCCAAATCTACCAAAAATAAATGAAACATATCTCTATCCAAAAAAAGCAGATAAGGATTCGATTAACGGTCTCCTGAGTGAGAACCTCCAGTCTTTAGAAATTAACTATGTTTGGGTAGATCAGATGTGGCTTACGTTCAAATATCGACAGCCGTTGACGGTTTAATACCAAACAAATTAACAAAAGAGGGTCTGACACGCCATGGCACACAAAACAGGTTAGATCACTCTTGCAAAAGCAAAGGAAAAAGCAGGCAAAATTTAAACGGACACAAAATTCTTAAGACTAGCAGTCTTTTACAGAAACTTGAAATTTAACTCGAACTTCAGTGCGAGAAGCTTACATATAAATTCCACAACGAAACCCTGTCACGTAATTTCGAAGAGGATCCTAAGAAATTCTGATCGTATGTAAAGTATACTAGTGATAAAACACAATCAATACCTTCACTAACGGTGATGCTACTAATGACAGTTCTGCTTTAGCCTTCCGTAATTCCATCAGGAAAGAAGTCGAAGCAATTACTCCAGAATTGGTATAAAGAACAGCTGCAAGCAGGCGTAATTTGGAAGTTGATACCCCTGGTGTATTAAAGCAACTTAAACCACTTGACAGAAGTAAGTCCCCCGGATACGATTGTAAACCAGTTAGTTGTCTTTATGAGTACAATACTCCATACCTAGTTATCATATACAACCGGTCGCTCAGCGAAAGTTCCGTGCCCAAAGATTGGAAACTTCCACAGGATACGCCAATATTCACGAAAGACAATAGGAATGACCCGCAAAATTACAGGCTTATCACTAACGTCGGTTTGCAACAGGATCTGAAAACATATACTTTCTTCAAATATTATGAACTACCTCGGAGAGAGCCGGCCGTAGTGGCCGAGCGGTCTGCGGCGCGCCAGTCACAGTCTACACGGCCGCTACAATCGGGGGTTCGAATCCCCCCCCCCTCGGGCATGGATGTTTGGGTCGTCTTTAGTATAAAGTAGTTGATAAATAGTTTGATTAATGATGAAAATTCTCTCAGAGATGATAACTATTGTTGAAACGAGATAGAATGGCTGGCCAGTACTTACCTTTGTGCTGTACCGCCGATAGTAACACAAATGAAGAAACAGAAAAAAAGGGGACAAAAAGGACAAGCTTTCGGAACAAGGTTCCTTCGTCAGATGGGAGAGAAGGGAAGAAGAAAGGATGGGAACGGAAGGGAAAGGTAGTTCACGACCTAGGTCATGAAGGTGGTGTTTCGGAAGTGTGGACGTCAGAGATACTGCCAATTTCAAGATTTCAAATATCTGAGCGAACGATGTAGTGAACCCCTCTTAGCATTGGGTATATTGTTATTTCAGCGAGTTTGATTTCCATGCCCATGATTTTCTCATCGACTGATCTAGCAAAACATTCTTTAATTAAGGCTAGTCTAGGAAATTCCTTTTCCATTTCCAGTGACTGGAAAGCTCAGATAAAAAATAAAGAGTTGAATAATATCAATGCTAATTTTAGAAGTGTAAGAAGTAACTTGTACTATTTCCATTTTAGAAAAGACTATACAAGGGTATATTCATTGTTACAGTCAAAAGGTCTATTTCATTTTTAACATACGAAAACGAATGTATTTATTTAAAAAGTGTGTGTAACATATGAATTTCTGTTAACACTACTTTAATGCAGAAGGAAATGTTGATAGATTTATACATACTTTCAAATATACTTTCCAATGTTGATGGAAATGTCGTCAACCCATTCCATACTTGCACCAGAATAGAATTTTTGTTTCCCTGTACTAAGTATTTTTATACCATTATTGATTTTTGTGTGATTACAATGGACATACCTTTTCTTTCCACTTTACGTAATAATATAATTAAAAAATATGAAAATAATCTCCTCTGCAGATTTAAATGTAGTAATAAATACTGTTTTCTGTGTTATCTTCACTTATACGGACAACATGTTTAGTAGTAAGCTCATTTTAACATAACCACACACGAAAGTATAAGTGAAAAAAGATATTGTGAATTTAAACCCTAGTGCAACTTTCCACAGTTTATTATTTCGGAAAAGGATTTTCAGTGCCTCATCAATCAAGACAGTGATTTCGAAACGGCGCGAAAAGGCTCGTCACATCTTTAAAAACGGTTATCAAAATTGTAGAAGCTCAAAAATCTTATTTAACTGAACTTTGAAATGTTGTTCCTACATTACGATAACCCATATTTAAATTATTGCATGTGTATTAAAGAGTTCTTACCTTTCTTTAACACGCAAATTCTAACCATCATTTAGTATAGTCACAAAAATTGAGATTTAAACTGACAACGCAATCACGAAGCCGGCCGCGGTGGCCGAGGAGACTGAGGCGCTCCAGTAACGGTCTGCACGGCTACTACGGTCGGGGGTTCGAATTCCCCCTCGGGCATGGATATTTGTGCCGTCTTTAGTATAAGGTAGTTGATAAGTAGTTTGTAAGTTTAGGGACTGATGACCCCGTAGTTAAGTCCCATGAGCTTAACAAACATTTGACTTTTTGCAATCACGAAACGTGAAACAGAGAAAGCCGCTCTTCAAACGAGGCTAGCAGCTGCTAGATACGTGTCAGAGTCCTGATAATTTAGTCATCATCCCAGCAGTTGGTCAGTCATCATAGAATGCATTTTCTACTATTGTTGGGCAAAGTTTGATTTTCCCCTTTTTGGGCTGGATTTCGGGACGTGTACTCCACCGTACGCCGCGTTGCCTACGGACTGTACTTTCTCTGGGCAACTCGCAGCTCGGCGTTCCCACCCCCAGTTACATGCCTTATTCTTCAGTCATCAATATTACAGCTGCAAGTCTTACGTCACGAGCAACGGACGCTCCATCTGCAGCGTGCATCTCGGGATGCGTCGCCGCCCCTCGGCTGAACTCGTAACAAGAGATCCGGGATTTCTTGCGACTGTCGTGAAACGGAGCGTGAAATTCGCTAAAGCAACTTTTCCTTGCATAATGAGGGATGTTGAAAAGTAAAAGACGGAAGTCTAGGCTGAAGACTGCGCAGCCACACCGCCTTCTAAAATCGAAGTTACTGGAGTCCGTTATGCGGGGTGGCACAAACACTTTCTGGAACTCTGTGTCGCTCAGGTAGCGTCAAACACCCCATGAGGCTCAGTGCACCCACACTGCACTTCTACTCAGGACAGACTAATTTGGAATCGTACCAGCGGCATCTGCATGAATATCACACAAGTTAATTATACGATTAATTACACGACACGGTAGTCAACTGTTAAAATTTCGAAAATTGAATAAAGCGACTATCTGGATGATCAATCGTCAGCGCAACCGCCTTTGCGACGTGCGACTTTCCGGCGATAGCAGCTGCGGTTCCCGCTTAGGCTGTGTCCTCAGTGGCACCGACAGACCGTCGTCAGACGCCGTCGACCCCGATATAATTTGTCGCTTGGTCCGCTTAAAGGAGAAAGTGTAGGTTACGTTTGAATGTATTCTGTGTCTGAAGTATATTAGATTTCAATTCCCTGGGATGCAATGGATTCCACCGACATTTTTATGCTTCGAAATCAGTGCTACAATGCGGCTTTTGTTATTAATAAAGACTTCGAATACATACGAATGAGCTACACCTGTCTGGAAAAAAGAAAGTGGATTGTGTACTGTCCTCAGTTATTGCTACACGCAGACAATCTTTTCGAATATGTGAGGTACCGCTAAAAGGAGAAATTTCTATTACATACTTGTGATATTTCATGGTGTCATTGACAAGCAATTTACAGTTTTGCTGAATTTATTTGAAGTTGTGCAGACATACACCAGTTAACCTCCATGCTTTAAATAATGAAAAACTACACCAGTTAGAGAAATTCATTGCTTATCACAACGAATGTCGAGCTATATTTGCATCTTCTAGTGCATTTGTTTACGTAAGTACGGCACTTTTCGACATTTCAGTGTATGATTTCCTGATGCACTGCAGTTGTCTCTTTTAGGTTAGGTACTGAAGTTCGGAAAATCGGACAGAATAAGTATTGAGGTGTGCCTTTTATCGTAATGTTAGAAACCATAAATTTGTCTTTCTGCTTAAAGGTATTGTGCCTCTTCTATTACACAGAATATGCAACATAATAATCGCGTCTTAGGCCTCTCTGTGTACGAAAACCAGTGTAAGTGATGATTTTTGTGTTGTGATATCCATTATCCAGTTTAATGAAACAGACACAATACCTGCAAGCATAGAAAGACGTACTATTTAGTATGTAAAAAAGTAGCCAAGATTTTATTATGTATGCTACGATTTCTCTCATTATAGATTAAACAAAATAGGTGGGAGCGTGTTTGTCGCTGTCAAAAGTAGTATTTCATGTAGCGAAGTTGAAGTTGATAGTTCGTGCGATCTATTATGGGTAGAGGTTGTACCCGAAAATCGTAAGAAGTTAATAATCGGTTCCTTTTACCGGCCTCCCGACTCTGACGATTCAATAGCAGAAAGGTTCAAAGAAAACCTGAGTCTAATTACAAAAACGTACCCGACTCACACGATAATAGTAGGTGGTGATTTTAATTTACCCTCGATCTGTTGGCGAAATTATATTTTCAAATCAGGAGGTACGCATAAAGCATCGTGTGAAATTGTACTCAACGCATTCTCTGAGAATTACTTCGAACAATTAGTTCATGAGCCAACTATAATTGTAAATGGATGTGAAAACACACTTGATCTCTTAGCAACAAATAATCCTGAGCTCATAACGAGCATCAAAACGCATACAGGTATTAGTGAACACAGAGCTGTAGTAGCGAAATTGAATATCGAAAGTCCCAAAGTTACCAAAAATAAACGCAAAGTATATTTGTTCAGGAAAGCAGATAGAAACAAAATACATTGCTTCTTGAAAGACAGCTTCCACTCGTTTCTAACACTAAACGTAGGTGTAGACCAGATGTGGCTCAAATTCAAAGAAGTGGTATCGACAGCAATTGAAAGTTTTATACCTAATAAATTAATAAAAGAAGGAGGCGATCCCCCTTGGTACTCAAAACAGGTTAGGACACTGTTGCAAAAGCAAAGGAAAAGGCATACTAAATTTAAACGAACACGAAATCCCCAGGATTTGCGATTGTACTCAGAAGCTCGAAATTTAGCGAGGATTTCAATGCGAGATGCCTACAACATTTATCACAACGAAACTCTTTCTCGTAATTTGACTGAAAACCCAAAGAGATTTTGGTCATATGTTAAATATACTCGGGGAAAGTCACAAACAATACCTTCACTACGTGACAGTAATGGCGATCCTGCAGAAAGCGCTACTAAAGCAGAGCTACTAAACTTAGCTTTTAGAAACTCATTCACCAAAGAAGACGAAACCAATATTCCAGATTTCGAATTACGAACAGATGCCGTAATGAGTAACATAGAAGTAGATATCATCGGAGTAGTGCAGCAACTAAAATCACTTAATAAGAACAAGTCTTCTGGTCCGGATTGTATACCCATTAGATTTCTATCTGATTATGCTGAAGCGATAGCTCCATATTTAACAGTCATATACAACCGCTCTCTCATAGAAGGATCTGTACCAAAAGATTGGAAAGTTGCACAGTTCACACCTATATTCAAGAAAGGCAGTAGGAGTAACCCACTAAACTACCGGCCTATTTCATTGACGTCAATTTGCAGCAGGGTTTTGGAACATATCCTGTATTCAAATATGAATTATCTCGAACAGAACGATCTATTGACCCAAGGTCAACACGGATTTAGAAAATATCGTTCATGCGAAACACAACTAGCTCTATATTCACACAAAGTGATGGGTATCGACAAAGGTTCGCAAATCGATTCCGTATTTCTTGATTACCAGAAAGCTTTTGACACCGTACCTCACAAACGGCTTTTAATCAAATTGCGTGGTTATGGTATATCGCCCCAAATTTGCAATTGGATAGGGGATTTCTTGTCAGAGAGGACACAGTTCGTAGTAATCGATGGTAAGGCATCGACTAAAACAGAGGTGATATCGGGCGTTCCACAGGGTAGTGTTATTGGTCCTCTGCTATTCCTTATTTACATAAACGATTTAGGGGAAAATCTAAGTAGCTCTCTTAGGTTGTTTGCAGATGACGCCGTCATTTACCGTCTAGTAAAATCATCTGAAGATCAAAACCAACTGCAGAACGATCTGAATAAGATATCAGTATGGTGTAAAAATTGGCAATTGACTCTAAATAATGAGAAGTGTGAAGTCGTCCACATGAGTACGAAAAGAAATCCGTTAAACTTTGTTTACAACATAAATCAATCAAATGTGAAGGCCGTAAACTCCACAAAATACCTCCACAAAATACTTCAGACTTAAACTGGAAAGAACACGTAGATAATATCGTGGGAAAGGCGAACCAGAGACTGCGTTTTATTGGCAGAACCCTTGAAAGCTGCAACAGAACTACTAAAGAAACTGCATACACTGCGCTTGTCCGTCCATTTTTGGAGTATTGCAGCCCAGCGTGGGATCCTTATCAGGTGGGTTTGACGGAGGACATCGAAAGAGTCCAAAGAAGGGCAACTCGTTTCGTATTGTCACGATACAGGGGAGACAGCGTTACGGAAATGATACAGGATCTGGGATGGGAATCATTACAACAACGGCGCTTATCGCTGAGGCGTGGGTTACTTGCGAAACTCCAATCGCCAACATTCTCCTCCGAATGCGAAAATATATTGTTGACTCCCACTTACATAGGTAGAAATGATCATCAGAATAAAATAAGAGAAATCAGAGCTCGAACAGAGAGATTCAGGTGTTCTTTCTTCCCGCGCGCTATTCGAGAATGGAATGGGAGATAAATAGTATAATTGTGGTTCGATGAACCCTCTGCCAGGCACTTAAATGTGATTTGCAGAGTATCCCATGTAGATGTAGATGTAGATGTAGATGTAGATTACAGTAATATCAAGAAACTACATCTGTGCAAGTGATGCATAAAATCACACATCGTAACGTCGCGATGTATTTGTGTAAACAAAGACACTAAACGCGAGAAAAATTCTCAAAATGCGTTATTCTAAGCATAAAAATACATAATGGATGCAGTTTTTCAGTATTTAAATCCATGAAGAACAAAGTTTTAGGCCACCCAGAAACACCCGGTTATGATGAACGAAATGAAGTTACGGTACATTGAACGTCAATGACTGTCATTCAATATATTTGTGAAAGACAAGTGTGAAATTAAGAATAAATTTTAACACATAAACGACTGAAAAGCGGAAGCACACGTAGGCCTGCACCACATTTGCAGGTCACTTCACAGAACACACTCATCACCTTGTTAAAGAACGCCAGACAGCTAATACCCGATTATCACAGTGCAAAACAACGTAAGAGAACCAGTACAATAACCTTAAGATACGCCACAATCCCGGATTGAACACATTTTTTGAGGTTATAATTCACGCCTAAAATTTCTGATAAAGGATTTAACCAACATGGGGTTTCCAATAAATATCAGACCGTAGATTCCGAATTATATTCCGAACGTGATATTTATCGTCTTCTGCGTGCCATAATCTCTTACTTTCTTTCACTAGGCATATCAGTTTCTCACTGTTCATATCTACCGTGTGAGAACGTATGTCGATTTGACCGAAGAAAAGAAACTGATTTGAATTTGACCGACTGTCGTCCGAAGTCTCTAACGTTGGACGATGGGATCGGCTACACTGTGACCGTGCCCATAGTACTGATTTGAAACGATCGGCCGTTTTCCGCCGTCGGTAAAACCCACCGATATCGGAGCCACTGTGGCCACATCCTTAGCGCGCCGCCCGACCTCCGCACTAAATTTAATGCGTGTTGGCGCGCAAGGTATTTCTGACATACACAACACAAACACTTAGACAGAAAAGTTTATTACTCATGTGTATTACGCAAGGAGGTGCTGGAGCTGCCTCCCATCGTTGTTCAAGCATTTCTGACACTTGCTGAGGAAGTTGCTCACTACACTCATTGATTCTGAAAAAGGTGCGTGACGGAGACATTGACCCGAACTTTTCTTTTCGGACGAATCATGGTTCCACCTAAGTGGGTATGATAATTCGCAAAATAATCGTTACTTGAGTTGGGAAAAGCCTAACTTAATTAACAAACAGCCCCTGCACGATCAAAAAATAGGAGTGTGGTGCGCTGTTAGCGGAGAGAGATAACTGGCCCTACATTTATTTATTCAGGTAACAATTAATAGAGACAGATATGTTGAAAACATATTGCGGCCTTTATTTGCCCAATTATCTGAAAGAGAACACGCCTTCGTGACATTTCAGCAAGAGTCTGTGACGGCACATACAGTCAACTTATCAATACGGGATATTGGTAATGTGTTCAGTGAAAGAATTATCACTAAGAACATTTGGCCCCCTCGTTCTCCCGATTTAACCACGTGCGATTTCGATCTGTCGGGAGCATTAAAAGAGAAAGTGTACAAATCAAATCCCCACACTTTAGATGAACTAGAAACATACATTCGTCATGAAATCACTGCAATTTCTGATAGGGAACTTCAGAGTGTAATGAGCAATTTCCTCAGCAGGTGTCGGAAATGCTTCAACAACGAAGGGAGGAAGTTCCAGTGCCTCCTTGCGTAATACAGGTGAGTTATAAACTCTTCTAAGTGTTTGTGTGATGATCATCTTGTGATGGTGCAGCTCTTGTCTTCCGTGCTTAGATTTGTGGTTGATTCCGCATTATGCAAGACATTTTTTGTTTTGTTTTAATATCCAAACTAGTTTCGGCATTTATTGTGCCATCTTCCGTGGGTTTCTACTGTTTATTTTATTGTCATTCGCATGATTTGCATATGCATTAATGCATAACAAGAAAAATGGCGCCGCGGTGGAGTAGCCGAGCGGTCTAAGGCACCTCGCTGCGGAACGCGCGGTTGCTCGCCGTCGGAGGTTCGAGTCTTCCCTAGGGCATGGGTGTTTGTGTTAGCTTAGTTTACCTGTAGTTTGTAAGCTATGGACTGATGACCACGCAGTTTGGTCCGGTAGATTTACAAACATTTGAACATTTTTTTTTTTTTCAAAAATGGCGATGCAAACAGTGCTGTTTCACAGCAAAAATCGCACTGAAGACCACAAAACATAACATCACGCCACAAACAAACAAGCAGCAACAACACAGCTCAAATATGAGAGGCTGTCAAAACTTGTCATTCCATAATTAATGCATATGCAAATCCTGCGAATGACATAATAAAATAAACGGCAGAAACCCAAGTAAGGTGGCACAATAAGTGCCGAAACTAGTTTGGGTATTAAAATCAAAAAAGTTGTATAAGGCGGAATCAACCACAAATCTGTTTGTGTGATGTATATCAGAAATAACTTGCGCGCCATCCCGTATTAAATTTAGTGCGAACGTCAGGCAGACCGCTAAGCGGGCACCATAGCTGCTATCGCCGGCTAGTCGCACGACGCAAAGGCGGTTGTGCTGAGGATTGATCACACTGTATAATTGTCTACTTTTCCCACAGGATGAGTTTCTGATTAGTTTTCCTTTAAATTTAACATGCGTTTCATCCATTGTATAAAGGATATTTAATTAAACACAACCAGACACAGTTAAACAGAAGAATGCTGAGACATGCCAAATATTATTCTCTTATTGCAATACAGTAACAACAGCTGCCAAATTTATTTAACCAAAGGTATTAAACATAAGGAGAGGCATTGAAATAAAATTTATGCTCGAACCTGGGACCTCCTACTTACTAGATAGGTGCTTTAGACCACTCAGCTAACACAGCGTTGTAGCCAAAGCAACTACACGGCCTGAGCAACAAAGTGGGATAGTTCCTATTTGCGTCTTTTGCTGGGGTGCTGTTCCATTGTAGGAGAGCCCTGGCAATTTGATATGCATTACACATGGAACATGAGACAGAATTAAAGTATATGGTGTGGAGGGAGACGTGCTTTAAGACAGTCCATATAGTTGCTTTGCCTACAATACTGTGTTAGCTGAGTGGTCTAAAGCACCTACCTAGTAAGTAGGACGTCCCGGGTTCGAATCCCGGCCACAGCATAAATTGTAATTCAATGCCGCTCCTTATGTTTAATGCCTTTGGTAAAAAAAAATCTACGAAAACATCATTAGCTTGTAAGACAAAAATAAGTAAAGCAAAAAGTAGGAAATGTGCAAGATAAACTGCGCGAAAAGTATCGGTTTCTAACCTAGATTTTGGGTTACTCTATTTCTTCATTATGACGTATTTTTAGTTACGGGCGCTCTACGTCATCTTTTTCTTTTCCACGAAAGTGTCTCCACGCATGAATGTGCGAAAACAATTTTTCTTTTGCATCAGAACGATCGCCAGTATCAAGGCAGCACAAATAACGTATTTATGCTACCACATGTGAAGGAAGGACCAACAGCGGAGTTTACAACACGTTACTGAAACGATGAGTCACCTATTTGTCGCTAAACTATAATGGATACTAACGTATATTGAGAGATGACCGCAAAAATAATAGTCATTCTTTTATTGCATGTCATAGATAGAAGAGAGTTCATACGGTAATTAAGGTTCATTTGTCCTCGCACTTGTTTTGCGAAATTAACGGTCAGAGTAAGAGCTCTATATTCCTTAACAGTGGCCATCAAACATTTTATAACTACCACTGTTATTCCCAGAAGTGGTAAAAGCGTCGTTTGTATATCCTCAGTTTTTCGTTGTTGTGCTCTCTCTCTCTCTCTCTCTCTCTCTCTCTCTCTCTCTGACACACACGCACGCACACACACACACACACACACACACACACACACACACACACACACACACACACACATTCCAATTTGTTTCTCAAGAAGTAAATAACATGCGTGAACAACGACAAGGTTTTTATGCGTGATTAGATGTAAAATATTGTACGTATGTCTACAAGCACGTAAGTTTAACACTAACCAAAGAAGCTGGTAATAAACAGCGTAATACATATCGACACACACTATTGAATTGAACCAAGACCTCAGTCCTGCCTCCGCAGCTAAGTTTATAGTATGAAATCCTAATGGCAAATGCAAACGAAAGGGTGATGTAAAAATCCTCCATACGCTGCGCCAGTGTTCTTCGTTAAATTTAGAAATTCTTCGCGGCGTATCGTCTTGGAGAGAGGGCACACAACACAGCTAACATTCAAGTTGGCACAGGGTTTAAAAATGTATCTTCCTTTTTTCCTACACTCTTCGTAAAAAAACTTCAAATCTACGGGACTTAACTAAAGTCGTATTTAGTTTCTAGGATTGCAAAGTATTTGAACTAACTGAAACTAACCTAAGGACAACACAACCACCAAGCCCTAGGGAGAACTCGAACCTCTGACGGGAAACAACCGCGCGCTCCGCAGCAAGGCGTCTTACAGAGCTCGGCCAGTCCACCGCGGCCACTCTTCGTAACAACAGACACATACACCATACATGTATGTCAGCGAAAGCTGTGAGAACACCAGGCCTCTCGATGGTTTATATAAATAAAAAAAATCGTTTTTAACTTCATGTTACAAAAAGTTTAGAACTGGCAAAGAGTGGGACAGGAATATGTTTCACATACTACTGGTCGTTTTATCCATTCGTCTAATAGCTGCTACATTGCTTGAAAGTCGGCATTACTTGATTCCACCATGGTTTTTATGATTTGGTGCGCTAAACTGAAGTTTACATCATACCATTTTCTCTACAGAGATGTTTGCTGGTGCTGTTTCATTTGTGTGTATGTCACTTTTCTTACAATGTGAGGAGAAATAGAGAAGCTGCTAGGCTACTTCATTCTTGTCTGTTTCTAGCCCATCTGTTAGTTCGTTGTGCCGATTTGATCATCACTAAACATACAATATAGCAATGAGGATATATATCAGTACCCTGTATACAGAAATATATTAAAACACTATAGCCCCTTCAGTCCTCGCGTCCCCTGTAGGGGACATAAAACGAAATAAACCTGGTGACAATATTCAAATGTTGGACACAGTGCGACGCATCTCAACACATAAATAGAAGGTGGCAGCACATGTTGGAACTAAAAAAGTCACACTAGGTTGCCTCTTGTTCACTCTGCAGCAGTGCTAAAATAACAGAATAAGAAAAACGATTTGTTGGCTATCTGAGCTCTCAAATCTGCATGAAACTCTTTATTTAATGTAAAATCAGCCTATGCTATTATTAACACAAATGCATATTTACATTATATAAACTGCATAGTTAAATATCACTATCACACCCTACACTGACTGTCGAGGTACCTAGTGTCCTGATGTCCCCTGTAGGAGACATGAGTTTTTGTAGAATATAAAGACTCAGAAATTTTTTAAATATATTTGAGGTCTTTTGGGAATATTATTAATCATAAAGTAAAACAAGAAAAAATGAAAAAAGTTCCCAGGACTGAGGAGTTTTTTTTAATAGGAACGAACAATAAGCGGAACAAAATTTAATTTATAAAACAATGCTGACTTCGGTAAATTGTGCTGATTTCATTCTGTAATAAAATAGTAATAAGAATACAGAGACCAGAGCTTTTCTGATACATTTCTTATGTGACGTACTTGAGATCGAGTGGTTGGAAAGCTTTCCCGTGGCAATACGGGCCGCTCAAACTTCTGTTTAATTTTATTACAATGGAAGAGAGAACGGTGTGTCGTCTGCCTAGCACTAAAGTATGAACTAAACGTGTAACACTAAGGAATCTGCTATAGTATCTCGAAAGTAATTGGTTTGTCAAATAAAAACTGTCCTACAGTTTAAATGGTCTTCTTCATAATGATGCAAGTTTACAGCTGTGGATGGTCATGATACAAAATAAATTTAGGGATAGAGTAATTTCGGGGATTCGCATTTCAGTAATGTGTATTCATCTATCGGTTTCTAGATTATAAATCACACAGCTCTTCTTGTCGTACAATAAACAATTCAGGCAAACATCCTCCTAGGTCTGTGATGCTTAGTTTATATGCAAAAAATCTAATACAGTTATCACAATGTTGACATCTGAATGCTTTCTGTAGAATATGTTATAATCAAACCACGAGGATGCGGATTTTTTTCAGTTTCTGTGCCACCTGGCAGTTGAGAATTTGCAACAAAAGCTCTGTGTCTGATTGCAGTAATACTAGTTTCTTAACCACTCACAATATTGCAGCGATTTTTGTCTAAGAGATCAGTTATCCATTTCGACAGTGGAGTTAGTTTGAACAATTTGGCTCTCCATCATGTCCTGAATACCTTTCCTTAGCAATGACCTCCTTGATTTGCACAGTTCTTCATCAGCTTTTAACATCCAGATATCATCCTCCGTCGAATGCGTTGCTACTTTTTCATTTGCCTAGTCATGTCGTTGAGATCGTTTGCATACTTTTCACGCATGAGTTGCTACTTTAACCGTTATCTTGAACTGAAATGTTCTTATAGTTAGGCACATTACCAACTTAGTTCCGGCTTTTACTCGGCTTACAGTCTCTATTAAAATGTTCGCGGATGGTGTTTATCGGTTAGTTAAGCCACCAAACGATCAAAAGCAACAGCAAAACGATTTAGATGAAGTAGTTACATGGTGCGAAAATTAGCATCCGACCCTAAATAATGTCAAGTCGTCCGTATGAGAACTAAAAGAATGAACTTCACTTACATGATAAATCAGTGAAATCTACAGGCCGTAAATTCAACTAAATACCTAGGATTTATAGTTAAGAACAACTTAAATTTGAGATAACGCACAGAATATATCGCGTGAAAGGTGAATCAAAGACAGCGTTTCACTGGCGGAACTCTCAGAAGATGCAACAGTTCCACTAAAAGAAACTGCCTACACTACACTTAATCATATTATTAAGTTCTGTTGCTCAGTGTGGAATCGTCACCACTGTCGCCCGATATAGAGAAAGTTTAGAGACGGGCAGCTCGTTTCGTATTATCGCTATACAGGGGAGACAGTGTCACGGAAATTATGAACGAGTTCGGAGGGAAATCGTTAAAGGAAAACGGTCATTCATTGAGACGAAATTCATTTGAGGAACCCTGTGCCAGGCACTTAAACGTGATCTGGTCAGTAAACGTGTAGATGTAGAGACATCATCCTCTGTCTAATGCGTTACAACTTTTACATTTTCCTAATCACTTCGTCGAGGACGTTCACTATTTTACACGCTTTCCACACTTGGGCCTCTACTTAAAATACGAGTCACCTCGAAATGAAATGTGGTTACAGTTAGACATATTACCAACTTCGTTCCCGCTTCTAACGGATCTACATTGGCTGTGGTCACTATTACTTTCTCTCTCTTTTTTCTGTCCATTCATCACACGTATACACACAGGCGCGTGCGCGCGCCTATTAAGCTTATCAAATGCACCTATGTCAGTGAGAATCGGTATGAAAAGTGCGTCGTCCAGTTCAACTATAACCCTGGGAGTCGCGGTGCAGTAGCCGAGCGGTCTAAAGCGTCTCGCTGCGGAGCGCGCGGTTGCTCGCCGTGGAGGTTAGAGTCCTCCCTGGGGCATGGGTGTGTGTGTTTTCTTAGGTTAGTTTACCTACGTATAAGTAGTTTGTAAGCTACGGACTGATGACCACGCAGTTTGGTCCGATAGATTTACAAACATTTGAACCAGTGGGAACTAAAGTACCCACTTACTTTTTTTCGCTATAAGTTCAGTGTTCCCACTTCTAATTTGTGCTACCATCTCTGTTAGTGTGTGCTAACTACATATAGATTGTCAACAGACGCGCGAAAGTGGTTGTATTTCTACATTTTTAGTTAGTCAATGCAGAAGCGCAGTTTTCACTGTTTTGACCATAACAGCGTTTTTTGTATAGTATGCTTTCCTTTTTCTTGTGAAGTGACTTGTGTTCTATTTGTCTACTTTTATATTTACGGGGTGCGATAGTATTCCCGTATATTTCCTGGATATCAATGAAAATTACATAACTATTACAAGATAAGTTAGTGGGAATTACATTTCCCACATAACGTGTGTGAAGTGCAGTGTGTATGGCTGTGCAATCGGCATTGTAGTTATTGTTTGTTTCTTATTATTTAGAATGCCTGGATTCATGCCAGAAGAGGTTTCGAGAATTTTGTACATTTTACCAGAAGATGGAGAAGATTCAGATGTCGATGATGACTCTGATGAAGATTTTGAGTCACCAAATACTTCGCAGATTTTTAACAAAAGATGGTAGCAGAAGTGAAGTATTCTGTCCATTGGCTGTGGCAGAGTATTATAAAATAATGGGAGGAGTGTATCGATTTGATCAGCTGCGAGAACGGTATGCCGTAGGTCGTCGTTCATGGAAGTGGTGGCACAGACTATTTTTCTTTCTTGTATACTTGGCAGTTGGCAATGTCTACATTATGTGGAAGTTACAGAAGCAGGCCAGCTAACATTTAGATTACATTTGGCAAGACAGCTCATCTCCGGCTTCTCAAGTCGTAAGCGAAGAGGAAGGCCCGTTCATTTTCAAACACCAAGAAGTTAGTCTGGCGAAAGTTGGAATTAATTTGCCAACAAAAGGTACTACAAACAGAACGTGCCGCCAATGTAGCACCAAAAACAAAGACAAGAGGACAAATATAATGTGTAGCAACTGTCGTGTACCTTTGTGTGTAGCACCATAGTACGCACCTTAGTGCTGTCAACGGGCAATACGAAATAATATAATTAAATCAAATGTTTAATATGCTTTTTGTACTAAAAATAAAGGATATACTTTTCCAGTCACTGCAAAGTTCGTTGGGAACAATAGTTCCCACTAATTTTTTATACCCGTAGGCTAAACTCTCACTTCCAAAATTTAAACTATGATTTTATGTATGGCTTCTTAGCCCAATGCAGTATTCATAAAAAGTCTACAACTTCTGGAAATAATTTGGTCACTAAAGGGTTAACGGAGACAATGCGTTCGATATGACAGTACCTCAGAGTTCACCTAAGGTCTTCGATTTATCGAGGAACAAAAGTCTCTTCATTTACGACTTGGTGCTCACCTCAGTCTTGTGTAGCTCACTTGCCTGACGTCCTGGCGTAATCGTCCCTGAAATCGAGCGTGTGCGTGGGTGGGACAGTGACGTTGCTCTCGGCACACGGCTACAAAACCGCGACGACGCTTCTTGGAAGCGCGAAATGATTCAGCCTCCCAGAGCTGCACTCGTACTGGTACTCAATTAGAAATTTCTTTACATCGAAGTTTGTCGTTTTAATTTGGGGGCGAGCTGACCAATTATTACATGAAACAGCAGCCAAGATCACTAATTTTATTTCTTTATTTAGATTACTGTTTTCGACACGTTGTACTGCCATCGTTTGATCTGATGAGAGTTGTGTATTACAGATCCGACAATGGAAGTTTAACTCTTCGAAAACGGTAATCAAAATAAATAAATACAATTAGCGATCTTGGCTGTTGTTTAATCTTATAATTCTTATTTTCCAGAAAAACTGACACTACTTCCATGCCAGTCTATAAATGAGATGTCAATTCATGCAATTATTAAATGTAGGGCACCTTGTTACAGCCGGGCATGCGCATCCGCCATTTTAGTTTCTTCGCCTCAACACGATAAGGCAGCATGGGGCACTCAGTATGCTTTCAGCATAGACGGAAGTGTACCTCCAAATTGTTATTTTGGTAAAAAAAACAGTCTTGGTTGCACAAATACGATATTTTCCTTATTCACACATGACTCGTTTTGCCTCTTCTAGGCATCATCAGACGTTTTACACAGGAGACGCTCCCTGGCCACAACTGGGCGAAAAACGGTGGATGATGCCTAAGGTAAAGCAGTCAACAATCCGAAGATTGGTTTGGACACCACATTGCTTTACTAGGCATGGTCCTGTTTGGAGGTGGTATGCCCTTTTTCTTCCTCCGACCTTCGAGCTGACTTACCCAGTCAGTTATAAGAGGACCTAAAGTTTAACTTTCATTTTAAATACTGTACTGCTCGACAAGGGATCGCAATCGATTCCGTATTTCTAGATTTCTAGAAGGCTTTTGACACCGTACCTCACAAACGGCTTTTAATCAAATTGCGTGGTTATGGTATATCGCAACAAATTTGCGACTGGCTAGGGGATTTCCTGTCAGAGAGGACACAGTTCGTAGTAATAGATGGTAAGGCATCAACTAAAACAGAAGTGATATCGGGCGTTCCATAGGGTAGTGTTATTCGTCCTCTGCTGTTCCTTATTTTCATAAACGATTGAGGGGAAAATCTAAGTAGCTCTCTTAGGTTGTTCGCAGATGAGCGTCATTTACCGTCTAGAAAAATTATCTGAAGATCAAAACCAACTGCAGAACTACCTGAATAAGATATCACTATGGTGTAAAAATTGGCAATTGACTGTAAATAATGAGAAGTGTGAAGTTGTTCACATGAGTACGGAATAAAATCTGTTAAACTTTGTTTACAAAATACATCAAATGTTCAAATGTTTGTTAAGCTTATGGGACTTAACTACGGGGTCATCAGTCCCTATACTTACAAACTACTTATGAACTAACTAATTCTAAGGACGGCACAAATATCCATGCCCGAGGGGGGATTCGAACCCCCGACCGTAGTGGCCGTGCAGACCGTGACTGGAGCGCCTCAGTCCCCTTGACCACCGCGGCCGGCCAAAATAAATCAACCGAATGTGTAGGCCGTCAACTCCACTAAATACCCAGGAGTTACTATTACTTCAGACTTGAAGTGGAAAGAACACGTAGATAATGTCGTGGGAAAGGCGAACCAGAGATTGCGTTTTATTGGCAGAACTCTTAAAAGATGCAACAGAACTACTAAAGAAACTGCATACACTACGCTTGTCCGTACCTTTTTGGAGTATTGCTGCCAAGTGTGGGATCCTTATCAGGTGGGTTTGACGGAGGACATCGAAAGGGTCCAAAGCAGGGCAGCTTGTTTCGTATTGTCACGATACAGGGCAGACAGCGTTATGGAAATGATACAGGATCTGGGATGGGAATCATTACAACAACGGCGCTTATCTCTGCGGCGTGGGTTACTTATGAAACTCCAATCGCCAACATTCTCCTCGGAATGCGAAAATATATTGTTGACTCCCACTTACATAGGTAGAAATGATCATCAGACTAAATTACGAGAAATCAAAGCTCGAACGGAGAGAGTTAGGTGTTCTTTCTTCCCGCGCGCTATTCGAGAATGGAATGGGAGATAAAATAGTATAACGGTGGTTCGATGGACCTTCTGCCAGGAATTTAAATGTGATTTGCAGAGTATCCCATGTACATGTAGATGTAGATGCAGATGCAGATATTTTGCACATCAGCAACATTGCCAGAGGTGAAAGAAGTGGAAAGTGACAGATAAAAATCTCAGGACCTGGCGGGGATGCCTAGAACAGGTGAAACGCGCCATGTGTACAACCAAGACTGTTTTTACCAAAATATTCACTACCGTTGCTGCATCAGCTCGACGTAAGCGCCGGTCGCGGTGGCCGAGGGGACTGAGGCGCTCCAGTCACGGCCTGCACGGCCACTACGGCCGGGGGTTCGAATCCCCCCTCGGGTATGGATATTTGTGCCGTCCTAGTTCATAAGTAGTTTGTAAGTTTAGGAACTGATGACCCCGTAGTTAAGTCCCATAGACTATACAACCATTTGAACATTATTTCGACGTAAGTATGTTGTTGTTCTTCAGCGAGCGGTTTCGTTTCTTTCAGTTTCCAGCGGTACCTGTAAGGCGTAAAATATAGGAATAAACTGTTCTTCGATGTCAAAGAGGATTGAAACAAATGTGCGTTTCACAGTTCGTAACAGATACTAAACATGGAAATTATCAATCCGACAAAGACAGCCATTTGCTACAGATTAGTAAAGAGAACAGTTCCCCATTGAAGAATCTTCTACTTCTACTGCAACTGCCTTTGAAGAAAATTATTCCCCGAGCACTGATTGTAAGACAAGAGCGGTAACAAGTTCATTCACTGCAGGCAGTTGTGTAAATGCTGTGCTTAAAAATTTAAAATGTTCCACCTGCATATCCAAACTGAAATCAACGCAGACAAACATTACACTCTAATTGGAAATGCGGCATTCCTTCACTGAATGATGGGTTGACGTAAGTCATTGCTCAAGTTTATCAGTTTTCAAGTATTGCAGAAACTAATAATATTCATCTCGGGTTTGCTGCCGTATACCATCGTCAACTGAACTCAATATTTCGGCAGACCAACTGGCTGCCATCTTCAGGTGAGTGCGCTGATTACACTTATTCGTCCGGCGAGTAAGTGTAATCGGCGCTCTCACCTGAAGATGGCAGCCAGTTGGTCTGCCGAAATATCGTGTCTAGTTGACGATGGTATCCGGCTGCAAACCCGAGATGAATATTATCAGTTATTACGCCGGGAAAGTCTACGCAACCACAATGCAGAAACTATTTTTCAGGCGAATATAAAACAGGCCTATTGCAATGTAATAATTCGGTTGGCGAAAATTAGGTATATGAAGTTCTAAATCAATTAAAAACTGTGAACATCCCAGTGTTTTCAGTCACTATGAACAAGTATGCGTTTCCGGACCAAGATTTATTGGACATTTTGCTTATTTTGTTACCACATCTGAAAGTATTAGAGACTTGTAATGATTCTCTTTCGTTGGTGTTGTCGTCAAGATTAAAGTTAAGTACCGCTATTGAAATGTAATAAATTGTGAAATATTGCAATGAATAATAATTTTGAAGAGAGCTACGCTGAGAAAAACATGAAGATTCTGCCATCAGGATTTAACGGTAGTAATGGTTAGCATAAAGACAACAGCAGGAAGTATCATTACGAAAGAAAGTGGAGGAATCATCGCTTTATCTGCAGGAAAAAATCAGGTTGTATGACAGCTATATCACTATAGTCGAACCTGTATAGAATAATTAATTTTTTTACTGTGAACTAATGCTTCGCATGCTAAAGTTTCACGACCAAGTTTAATTACAGTTACAATTAGTGGTTAAAATTGTAAAATTATCGAACTTCGTTTAAGGAAAAGAAGAATTATTGCAGGCTTTGGAATAAAAATCTGTACAAATTGTGCGTACATGAAAGTCGCGATCGCAACCATGGCCAAGCATCAGTTTACGAATTATGCTGGAAACTAAGATTACCGAAGTTAGTGAAAGTGGGGAAAGACATTTTGAATTACATGATTAGTTCAAATAAACTGAGGTATTTATTACAATTATAAGCTCACACTTACATAGTCAATGTGGAGAGACCAAAAAAGGGACACCCGATCTATTCAACAGTAAGAAGACGTTTTCTCTCCAGCCCGTAAAAAAAAAAGAAAAAATAATTCAAAGTCTCTTTTAAAACAAAATAATCAAACATATACTGACAGAGAGAACGGATGCTAGCGACAAGCGTCGCAGATATAATTTTAATTAAACAAAATGCTAAACACTTTTTTTTCGAATATCCTGTATGTGCCAAATTTCATGGTGACTGGTCAGGTCAGATATGTCGATCTTAACGTCAATATTATAGTTGAGAATGTCTATTAAAAAAATTTTTTTTAGTGGTTTATCTGAATTTCCAACTTTTGTCCTCAACTTGTAATTGTCCTAAATTACTTTCTCAAACGGCCATAACGAATAAAAGAAAAAGGAATTACGCATTTTCATTGTTCCAATCCTGAGTTATGGTCTTGTATTCATAAAAAAGGCACAAAAAAGCATTTCTAGTTTTCCCAAATTTTCCCATTTTCATAACAACTTTACAATTGCTTCTTTCCCTAAAAGCATACTCTGTTCTCAATTCAGCAAGTAGCAGCATTTCATATTATCTGAGTAATCGTCCGTTAAATGAAGTTCATTGCTTGGCACGGATTTTTTTTAATGGTCTTTGCAAGATACGCAATCCATCTAATCTCCAAAAGTTTTCAACGAAGGGCCACCACAGCGACGGCATTCTGATGCCTTGAAGGAAGTCGGGCACAGTTTTATCGGCACTGATACACTGTTCGTTTACGTCTTTGAGCAGAGATCGTTAAAGTCACGAGCTACGTGCGCTTCTGGCCAGCCCAAAGCGAGATCGTGCGAAGTGGTGTTTTTGCCTGCCTGTTAATAGGCGGAGTATTTACACAGGCAGCTGATATAAACACTGTTATTATTGCAGTAGCAACGGAAGCGCCGTAATGGGCCAATTTCCTGCCGTTTCCCCCTGCCGCAACATGTGCGCGATTACCCATGCTTCACGGAATCGTGGACAAATGTGCGACCGCTAGCATATCAGTATCTGTTGACGCACACACACACACACACACACACACACACACACACACACACACATACGCACGCACACACAGGATAAGTGCGAAGATTTTACAACAATGATATAATGTAGAAATTCAATGAGACTGGTATTGTTTGAAATCATGTGACCAATTGTGTTTACAAAGTAACGAAAGCATGTAATTTATTAATTGGTTCCCAGATTTTAGTCCTATCTGAACTGTTCTCCGCCACGCACCATACGCTGCCTTGCAGAGGATTAAAAAAAGAAACTTATCTATGGACACACAAACAAATTCATGGCGACCGGACAAACGATGTCGTCGCCTAAAACATAAAAATTAATGTTTCTTTGTTTGTTTGTTTGTCTTCTTGTTCGTATTTTATGCACGGCCATACCGTACATCCGATTACAATAAAACTTTGCCAACTCATTGCTTTCATTCGCGCGAAGGTTATAGGTACATTAACTTCGTATGGTGCATGGCGGAAGAGGCTTTTCAATTAGTTGATTCCTTTCTTACGCCTTCAGGCTGAATGGCTACACGGATATGTATGACATTTGCAATAGTCGAAGATTATACCCTGATCAATACAAGGGCTCTCTTTAGTAAGCCACAGTACTGTGCATGACGGAGGGTACCTTACAATCTAATAAAAAGTCAGTATAAATTTGAAAACTTAATAAATCACGGAATAATGTAGACAGAGAGATAAAAATTGACACACATGCTTAGAATGACATGGGGTTTTATTAGAACAAAAAAAGAAAAAAAAAGTTAAATAAGTGTCCGGCAGATGGCGCTTAATAATCAGAAAAGCAATAATTAGCACAACAAATTAGGACAAAGCAATGATGATGTTCTTTACAGAAAATGCTCAATATGTTCGCCATCATTCCTCAACAATAGCTGTATTTGAGGAATAATGTTGTGAACAGCACTGTAAAACATGTGCGGAGTTATGGTGAGGCATTGGCGTCGGATGTTGTCTTTCAGCATCCCTTGAGATGTCGGTCGATCACGATACACTTGCGACTTCAGGTAACCCCAAAGCCAATAATGGCACGGACTGAGGTCTGGGGACCTGGGAGGCCAAGCATGACGAAAGTGGCGGCTGAGCACACGATCATCACCAAACGACGCGCGCAAGACATCTTTCACGCGTCTAGGAAGATGGGGTGAAGCGCCATCCTGCATAAAAATCGTACGTTCCAGCAGGTGTTTATCAGCCAGGCTGGGGATGATGCGATTCTGTAACATACCGGCGTACCTCTCACCCGTCACGGTAGCAGTCACTGACGTTTTGCTGTCCAACGCCATCTGTCGGACATTTTTTAACTTTTTTTTTCTAATAAAACCCCATGTCATTGCAAGCATGTGTGTCAATTTTTACCTCTCTATCTACACTATTCCGTGATTTATTAAGTTTTCAAATTTATACTGACTTTTCGATCATCTGGTATATAAATGAACGTTTGTTTGTTTGTTTGTTCGTATTTTATGCGCTTCCGTGCCATTCATCCTATTGCAATGAAACTTTGTCAGCATATTTCGTGCACTTTCGCGAAGGTCTTAAGTCAAATTTTATCACTGCCCAACAATTAAATGCACGAGACAATGTTGCACATGTCCTCCTCACCTAGGTGACCTATTTCAACCAAATTTGGTGCACACTTTGCTTACAGTGAGGTAACATTTGCTGTAGCGGTAAGAAACACCTACAACATACAATTCAAGAGGCATGATGCGTATGGTGAGTGGCCAGTGGAACTTTAGTTAATAATATAAATGAACTACAATGTTCCAATTTAGGAAATGTAAAAACAATATGGATGCTGCTAACTTTGTATAATAGCGGTTCAATTTCGTTAACATTTCTTCTATTTATATAGTTAAAAAAATCTATATTTTTATTTCTATCTTGATGCAATTTTGCACACTTCACCTTCAAAACAAGAGGAAGGTGATTTCCTTTATTAAATTTCTTACGGTGCATTACGGAGGGTACTTTACCTGATTACTACGATAAAAGTCTAACGTTTTACTCCGATCTTGATGAAATTTTGCACACTCAATGTTCGGAACAAGAGGAGGGTCACTGCCTACATCAAGTCGCACGGGAAAGGCCGCGCGTTCTGGGGTACTATTTTACGAATTGATCTGTCACTCACATAGGCATAGGTGTGTGTGTGTGTGTGTGTGTGTGTGTGTGTGTGTGTGTGTGTTGTCCTAGACGTAATTTAGTTTAAGTAGATAATTTTTTCTCTGGTTTTCATCCGCGTCATGTGGTTTACTATCCACGACGTTTCGGCCGAGATCTCTTCGGCTATTTTCAAGTGGTTGACTATCGAATGACTGCCGCTGTCATCCTTACACAGCTGCACCGCTGGCTGTGACGTCACTGCTGCTCCGCGACCTGACCACAAAAGGTAATGTTTTGGTCGCGTGTCTGCCGCGCCCAACACAATTCACAACATATTTTGCAGACATTAGGCACATGTAACACTGAATGTGCATTGAAATTTACATCTTAGTAGGACACATATTTCGGGAGATATGACGTCATAAACAACTAAATTTTCGAATTTTTCCACATCTCCTAAATTAATGAATCGATTTCAACTAAACTCGGTAATATTGCTTACTATCAGACAACAATCGCTGTGGGGTTAAAAACTAGCTACGACACATAGTTCAGAAGATATGACGTCTGCCGGCCGCAGTGGCCGAGCGGTCTGCAGCGCGCCAGTCACAGTCTGCATGGCCGCTACGGTCGGGGGTTCGAATCCCCCCTCGGGCATTGATGTTTGTGTCGTCTTTAGTATAAGGTAGTTCATAAGTAATCTGTAAGTTTAGGGACTTCTGAACCTGCAATTAAGTCCCTTAAGCTTAACAAACATTTGAACATTTTATTTAGACATGACGTTTGCCGCGGCGGATTGGCAGTGCGTACTGGGCGCCATCCTGCGGTGCACGGCCGTTCTCAGTCGGGGTTTCGAATCCCCCCCTCGGGCATGGATGTTTGTGCTGTCCTTAGGTTAGTTTACCTCAGTTTAAGTAGTTTGTAATCTACGGACTAATAACCTCGCAGTTACGTCCGATCGATTTACAAACATTTGAACAACAGACATGACGTTACTAACTATGAGTCACATAAATATTTCCATCACGCGACGCACGATTTACGAGACGTCATTCATTCACTATTTAGTCATCCCAGACAGTTTCCTAATATTACTCTCTAAAAATATGGAAAATAATATTTTTGTAGGACACATCTCTCTCTCTCTCTTTCTCTCTCTCTCTCCATTTGATTAGTCGATTCCGACTCTTCGTGACCCCATGAACCAAAGTACGCCACTTTCCTCTGTCCTGCAATTTCTCCCGTAGACCTTCCAGGTTGGAACACGTTGATTCTGTGATGCCATCGATCCACCTCATCCTCTGCCGTCCTTCTAGTGCCTTCGATCTTCCCTAGCATTAATGTTTTTACCAGTGAGGCATGTCTTCGCATAATGTGTCCAATGTAGGTCAACTTCTGTTTTAATATTAGACCTTCCAGAGAGCAATCTGGTTTTATTTGCTCTAATATAGATCTGTTGGTTCTTTTTACCGTCCATGAAATCCCAAGAATTGTCCTGCAGTACCACAATTCAAAGGAGTTAATCTTCGCTGTTCAGCCTTTCTAATGGTCCAGGTCTCGCATCCATACATTACAAATGGGAAAACCATAGCCTTCACAGTATGTATCTTTGTTGTTAAAGTTATGTCTCTGGACCTTATAATCTTTTCAAGGTTTGACATCGCCTTTCTTCCGAGCAAAAGGCGTTTCCTGATTTCGTTGCTGCAGTCGCCATCATCAGAAATCTGGGAACCGAGATAATTGAACGTGGATACCACCTCCATGGATTCTTCTCCTATATCTCATGAATTAATAGGTGTAGTAGCTATAACTTTGGTTTTCTTCACATTTAGCCTGAGACCGGCCTTTTCACTTCCGTTTTTTAGGACACACAGTGAAGGATATATCATGTCAAAACTATTGAGCTAAATATTTCTTGGTTACTGTTTCGTAATTTCTAAGCTTGAAACATGTCTGTACAAATTCAATAAGATTGTTTCGCCTGTCTTGTATCGATATTTGGATGTAAAATGTTACATGAACTTCTTTGAGTAAACTACGTCTATGGTTTACTCTGTTGTGTAACATCTCTGTCAAAGACTATGTATGTGAGTAGTAGCTGAACAGAAAGAGAGAGTCGGTGTGTACTCTGGTATTGATCGGACGTGCTTTGGTTACCTGCTTTTGTACGAGCTGATGGAATAATTTTGAAATCTGATTTTCACAGACATAGGTCTGTCTTTACAAGATTTTGTATCATCCATATATATGTATCAGACTGAGAAGATTTTGTTGTTCTTCAATCATAAGGTTATCATTATTGTTAACAATAATTGAGAAAGTTCAACCTCTTTACCTGCTTCACTATTGTAGCTTTCTAACGACAAAAGTGAAACAGGTAAAGAGGTTCAACTTTCTCAATTAACTCCTTTCATTGAAAGTTAAATGTTTGTATAGTCTATGGGACGTAACTACGGGGTTATCAGTCCCTAAACTTACAAACTACTTATGAACTACTTCCGAACTAGGACGGCACAAATATCCATGCCCGAGGGGGGATTCGAACCCCCGACCGTAGTAGCCTTGCAGACCGTGACTGAAGCGCCTCAGTCTCCTCGGCCACCGCGGCCGGCCATTGAAAGTTATTGGCTATTAAAATCAAAGCATAATATTGACTAAGCTGAGTTTGATTAACATATTTCTTTATCGGCGTGACGTTTAATAGTAATAGTGATTGTTGTGCAATACTACACAAATGAACAAGGTACTAAGTTTCTGCAATCAGTTAGCGAAATAAATTCTTGCAGCTGCATTATTAGAAAGTGCTTCGTGTTTTTTCAGATTTCTCTCGCAGTCAAATTTATACTGTAGTCAGTGAGCAGATTTCGTATTGTTGTTGCTGTGTTCAAAATATCCGTTTCGCTTTCAATCAGTTTAAACCCACTGTTTCCTAATTAAATGTGCAGGTATTGATATAAGGGCCATAACTAAACAGAATTATAGTGTTAATGAATAAAAAAATGTGTTCTACTAATATTTAATCAGCTTGATTGGAAATTTAGTTATTGTGTGTGTTAACTACCAGCTGATGACAATAATGCTGCATTTAACACCAGAGTAGTTTTGAATGAGTAGCTTTTGAAATAGACCTCCTTTAGCTGGCTCACTATTGCCAAATCCTTGTAGCGATCCTGTTTTTCCAATCAATAGAACAGCCTTAACTATATCCCACCAAACAACATACCAGTTTTAAGCTAATTTCACGAATTCATGAAGATGACCTCTTTTCCGCCTTTTGGCCCACTTTAGGTTACGGTAGTAACACTAATAGTGGACCTTTGCGATCGTCTTTTGGCAGCTCGAAATTTAAATGAAAATAACGGCTTAACTATTCATCTGACACGAAAGTTGAATAACCTTATTTGTAGAGCAGAAAATTCTCTACACCTTTGCTCTTTTATGTGGTTTTTTTTTTCATATCTCGTAGCGTTTCAAAGATATTTGCTAAAATAACGGCGATTTTGGTATGTCTGTCTGTCTGTCCGTCCGTCCGTCTGTCTGTCCGTAACGTGTTCCCTGTTTTTAAGACGAACCGTTCAACCGATCAGCAACAAATTTTACAGACATGATTGTAGGCCCTTTTTCAAATTTTTCGGACAAAAAATACAGTAGTAATACCTGAAAAATCCGTTTGTAATATAATTGTAATTCCAAAAGAACCGTTCATCTAATACGAAAATTGAATAACCTAATTGGTAGAGGAGAAAATTCTCTACAACTTAGCTCCCTAATGTTTTTTTCGTATCTCGTATCGTTTGATAACGGAGATTTGACACCCTCCATTGAATTAACGAAAACCAGCCGTTAGGAGATGTCACGTGACATTCCTCGCGCAGAACACTCTGTGGCATACGCCATCTTGCGCGTATTTGATGATTTTCTTATTGTAACTTACACGTTGTCATTTCAAAGCAATGGCGCACTGAAGAATTAACAAAAACACATCGTTCTTCGTACGATAAATGATAATCTAGTGTCTACAAATTCCATATTAGCATCAGTTAACAACGGTCATGAATAGTATGACATTATAGGAGTCATTTTCTGATTGATAGCCGTAGCGTAGTGGGCAAAGTGTAAGACTATCAAGGTCGGTTTGTCGAAACCTGTCACTACCTAATTTTTTTTTCCTAAAAGGGTTTCAGACACTCTTATTGATTAATTTTTTATTACCTAGATTATTATTTTGGTCCAAAATTTTTGCAAAACCTTATAAAACTACAAATCTAAAGTGGGCCGTAAAACACGTCAGTGCGATTTTTTATTTTCGTTTCTAATATATGCATATATACCCGGGAAATACCATAGTAACAGAATATAGGAATGCCGACGATGAGAATCGTAACGCCGCAAACGCTGGCAAAGCCTGGTCGGGGGCAGAAGTGGCGAGGCGCGTCGGCAAGTGTATTGGCTGGGGTGGGGTGGGGTGGCCGTCAGGTAATCACCTCAAGTGGCTTCTGCGTGGGGGCGTCCATTGTGCAGGTTAAAGCGTGCAGCCCCAACACACAATAGCCGCGCACGCGCCTAGCGACGCCGCCACCGACGCCCGTGACGGACGCCGACGCGACGTGACGCCAGCGTGGGACCGCCGACACCCAGTGCTCCCTCCCTGCCTCATCACACTCATCGCTGTCCGGACGAGTAATTAGTCAAATGCACGGGCGAAATATTCACTACGTAGAGGAGTGTGCACTAACGTGAAATTTCTTCACCATCACGAACAATGCAATGTGTACATCGTCAAGTAGAAGCAATACAACAGGTAAAATACAGCATATGTCGAGATTCAATGCTGTTTAAGTAACGTATCATTCATTTTGGAAAACATTATTTAATGAAAGTCCAGCTTCAGTTGCATTTATTGGTGCTGAAGGAAGAATGATTCCTTTATTGTCGTCATTTTAAACGTACCGATACGTCACGTTTCCAGTTCACGCCAGTGTTGCCAACCGTAGGGACATGTCCCTAAGTGTAGGGACTTTTGACGTGGGTAGCTGTCACAAATATCGCTCCTGCGCCTAATATCGCCTACTCGTGTTTCAAAGCTGCTAAGCAAGCCATCTATGAGTTTTTGTTGTAAATTTGAGCTTCTGCGGTTTTGAAACACCCAGCACTAGTTTCCAGCTTCCAGAGACTGATAGCACAAACCGAAATTGTCCAATGACTCACCATTCCCACCCCCCCCCCCCCCCAAAACTGAGACCAACTCCCCCCTCCCCCACCATCACACCCGAGATACTAGGTCCTGCTTTGCCATTTAATATTGAAATTAAGAATCTTTTATTTCAAGTTTTGTAAATTGTTTAATAAAGTACCCCAACCCAAGGCTAGCCAAAAGTACTAATGTTTCAACCCCCCCCCCTCCCCAGAAATTTCACAAATGGCACAAACAGTACAGCATCTGTAGTGTTGGAGGTCGTGTCAGTCGTTTTTACTACCTGCAGAGAATCGAGGGAAATACCTGGTCTGTCACACTTGAAAATGGCCTAACATAGAGGCCGAAACCGGTAGTGTGGGCTTAAATAAAGCACCAATAAATGCAACTGGAGCTGGACTTTCATTAGAGTTGAACCACAGTTGCGGCAACAGCAAGTATCCAGTGATGGAGAAACTAATAACATATGTTTCATTGACTGAGTGAACGCCGGGCAGATGGGCCGGTCAGAGGACCGAACGTCTTAGCTACGAACGCAACGAACGACCACAATCAGAGACCACGGAATGAACTATCCAGATATATATATATATATATATATATATATATATATATATATATATATATATATAAAACCGCGAGATGTAATCCCAATGGAGACAATTTATTCTTTACTAGATGACCCGGTGAACTTCGTATCTCTTGCCTCTTGTTATAAACCATATTAATTTAAATCATATGTATTTTAGACCCAGTAGCTTTATAAAGGCATCGGCTCGATAGTGGGCGGAGAGAGAGGGCAAATCACGCACACATGTCCAGGATGTTCATGTCACATTCGTGGAAGTTCAGGGAATGTTTAAACGGTGATAAAATATGGAAAAATTGCGAGAAAAATTTACATTTAAAGCATGTAAAATAATAACTCGGTTGTTGTGTTGGGTACGTTCAGAAATATATTTCAAAGAGTAAAGTTCGCTTTTCACGGTCTGAACCCGCATATGAACTGACAAAGATAAAATAAATTGCTGATCGTTAGTCTCGCTAAAACTGCAGAACGGCTGAACCTTCCTATTGCTTTGAACGTCGTATGTGCAAAAATTTATCACAATCACATGAATGGTATTGCTATTTCATAGGAAAATCTCTTTCTATTTTTTCTGAATTTTCAAATTTTCCGGGAAACTTTTCCAAATTTTTATTTCATAAGAACGTTACTCTTCCTTTGAACGTCAAATATGCAAAATTTTATCGCAATCAGACGAATGATATTCATATCCCATTGAAAAAAGGTATTTCAGTTTCTTGCGAATTTTCGAAATTTCCGGGTAACTTTCCCAAATGTTTAGTTCATAAGAACGTTCATCTTTCGTTGAACGTCAAATGATCAAAATTTTATCGCAATCGGATGAACTGTTCTCAACTTATAGACTTGAGTGCATTTACAAACACATTGAAAAAATAACTTTGTTCGAATTTTGCCACTTTCTTTTTCTAATTATCCTTTTTTTTTAAACTGAAAACTTTTTCAAGACCATAATGAACACAACAAAAAAAGAATTACCCCTCTCCGTCGTGGGAATAGTCAGTTATAGTGTGAATTCAATCAAAAATACATTGAAAAACGCACTTTCAGTATTTCTCAAATTTTCCAGTTTTCTGGTAGATTTCCCAAAAAATTTATTTCATACAAATCTTGTCCTGTCAAGCCGTACTCAAGTGATGTTCTTACAACCATGTCGCAATTGATTTTAATTCATAGAAAAAAAAATCCCTTTCGGTTTCTCCTAAATTTTCCTGCTTTCCGGGCGACTTCAACAAATTTTTATTTGATGCGAACGTTCCTCTAGTAATATTGAAAATGGATGTATTTTGGGAGGTCAGAATATCTATTTTTTATTATGGGTGGTCAAAAAAATATTACCTCGCAAGGAGGATTAGTTTTAGATATTGCCATGGCGGAGTGGCCGAGCACATTGTGGCGTTATGCTCCGATGCGCGAGGCCGTTCCCCGTCGGGGGTTCGAATCCTCCCTTGGGCATGGATGTTTGTGTTGTCTTTAGTATAAGATAATTCATAAGCAGTTTGCAAGTATAGGGACTGATAACCCCGCAGTTTAATCCCAAAAGCTTAACAAACATTTGAACATCTTTTTTTACATATCAAACTGACAAAGCGTAATTAGTCATTTACTAAAGAGAATACTGAAAAAAGTAAAACCAATATAACTTAACAGTAATTAAAGCAAGAAACATTTGTACCGAGATAAAAAATAAATAAATAAAATGTAAAAGAAAAGGCTTTGGTGGCATCTGATTCGATGCACACCACTTAATCAGGAAGGTCGACACTATCAGTGAGCTACCTGTTCTTTCTCGTTAGCGTGACGGTCAAATAATCCTACCTGAGTTGAAGAACGAATATTAAACTGAAAACAACAGATAATGGAAGGTGTAGCCTCTACCTAGCGTAAACCGCGCGTAAGCGCTTAGAAAAATTATGAGTATCTGCTGATACATTTATCTTAGTTTAACTCTATAGATACCCCATGTGGCAAGAATAAATAAATAAATAAATGTTCAAATGTTTGTATAGCTTATGGGACTTAACTACGGGGTCATCAGCCCCTAAACTTACAAACTACCTATGAACTAGCTTATACTAAAGACGGCACAAACATCCATGCCCGAGAGGGGATTCGAACCCCCGACCAAAGTGGCCGTGTAGACCGGGACTGGAGCGCCTCAGTCCCCTCGACCACCGCGGCCGGCTGCACAGGTTTAAGAAAATATTGACTCCAGTGGTGTTCATAAACCGTCAGCCTATCCATTTTTCCCCTCGATCCCTGATCCTGTTTGTTCGTTATTGTTCATTGTGTTCTTGGCGCAACATTTTTATTACACAGTGTGTGCCGCCACTCAGCCAGCTAAACAAGTGGTTAGTTGTAGTAAATCTACCCACGTGGAGTTCTTATACCTCAACCGCTTCTACGTGCTAGAACGTTTTCTACAATAAATTATATAAATTACACGTGAGTTAATCTGCCATGAATCTCGACATATACTGTCTCTTAACGGTTATATTGCTTCTACTTGACGATCTAAACTCCAAGCTGAAGCACCGAAGACCGCTAGAGTTGGCAACACTAGCACTTCGGAACTATGGCATGCGCAATGCTCTGTTCTTGGACTTATTTGGGCCGGGTAATCTTTTTGTCCCCCCATTCTACATTTTAGAGTTAGGCATGTTTGCTTGTTCCGTAACCAAGTAACTTATCTGATCGCACTATCTTCTTTGTGATCTTCGTATTTTTCTTCTTCGATTTAGAGAAAGTTCAGAGAAAGGCAGCTTGTTTTGTATTATCATATAGGGGAGAGACTGTCACAGAAATGATGCATGAGTTGGGGAGGAAATCAGTAATCCACACGATACTGGTACCCTTCCAGAAGGATGGTGCCTGTTTTTTTTTTTTTTTTTTTTTTTTTTTTTTTTTTTTTTTTTTTTTTTTTTGGCACAAAACACTTTCTCCAACATCGGACTGTCATTTGAATGTCACCATTGACATGCATGTACTATCGATCGTTATTTTAGCACGTTATTCTACGTTAGTCATCTTTGAAGAATGGGATTCACAGGCAACGTATAAGTTAACTCGTGATTTTGGGTGTGTAAGTACTTACACATCAGTTTCATTTTTATTATTCAGAAACGTATGGATGGTTTTATAATTAAAATGACATATCTAATATGTAATATTAGTGTTTTCATATTTACTTCGTTCCAGTGTCTTGAAAGAGAGGTATAAGATGAACATTAAAAAGAGTAAAACGAGGATAATGGAATATAGTGTCAGAAAATCAAGCGATGTTGAAGAAATTAGATTAGGTAACGAGACAATAAAAGTAGTAGACGAGTTCTGCTATTTGGATAGCAAGATAACTGTTGATGTTCGACGTAAAGAAGATAGCCGACCGCAGTGGCCGAGCGGTCTGCGGCGCGCCAGACACAGTCTGCGCGGCAGCTACGGTCGGGGGTTCGAATCCCCCCCTCGGGCATGGATATTTGTGTCGTCTTTACTATGAGGTTGTTCATAAGTAGTTTGTAAGTTTAGGGACTGATGACCCCACAGTTAAGTCCCTTAAGCTTAAACATTTGAACATTTTTAAAGAAGATGTAAAATGCCGAATGGCAATGGGAAGAAAAGCGTTTCTGAAGAAGCGAAATTTGTTGACATCCAATATTAGTTTAAATGTTAGGAAGTCCTTTCTGAAAGCATTTGTCTGCAGTGTAGCATTGTATGGGAGTGAAATGTGGACGATAAGGAGTTCAGACACAAAAGATGATAGACGGTTTCGAAATAGGGTGTTACAGAAGATTAGATGGGTACATCATGTAACTAATGACGAGGTGCTCAACATAACTGGGGAGAAAAAGTGTTTCTGGCATATCCTGACTAAGAGAAGGGATAGGTTGGTCGTAAATAATATGCCTCCTGGTTGTTGTTGTGGTTTTCAGTCTGCAGACTGGTTTGATGCAGCTCCCCACGCTACCCTGTCCTGTGCAAGCCTCTTCACCTAGAATACGCACGGCAACGTACACCCTTTTGAATCTGCTCGGTCTCCGCTACGATTTTTACCCCACGCACTTCCTTCTAATGCTGACACTAAGGGTGCAATTCGTGTATAATCATTGATGCAAAATTTGAAGGATCTACTACAGATTTCATAAACTACCTTTTAAAAAAAAAAAAAAAAAAAAAAAAAAAAAAAAAAAAAAAAAAAAAAAAAAAAACACAGCCAGGAACATCTGGGTTAAAGGAAAGGCGTTATTCGTTACGGTGTGATCTATTAGCGAAATTTCTTTCACGGAATTTACGTTTTCGTTTTTCCCGCGCGCTATTAGAGAATGGAAATATAGACAAATATAATAAAAGCGATTCGATGAACCCTCCACCACGCACTTCAATGTGATTTGGCACAATATTTAGGCAGATGTAGGTATGCATCACATGGTCGCGAGATTTCTTCCTTCAGTGTTAGATCTTCCCTACTATTCCTACAACCTGGAACTTCTACTTCACTATTCCTCTTATGGTCATCTAATCTGAATCCTAAAAGTCCTAGAAGTCAGATTGCTGCTTCAAGTCTCTGCAAGTATAGTTCGTTGAAGTCCTTACTTCGGATCCATTGTTTTATAAAATCTGAATCTTTCCTTGTTTTATCAAGGAACTTCCTATTAATTGTACCTAACGCCTTCCTTTCAGGATCATCAGGAGCATTTGATATATCACAGCCCAGGTAATTCAATATATGAACTCTTTCCAATTTATTATCAACTAGCAACCAACCGGCCGCGGTGGCCGCGGGGACTGAGGCGCACCAGTCACGGTCGGGGCTTGGAACCCCCCATCGGGCATGGATATTTTTTCGTCCTTAGTATTAGTTTGTAAGTAGTTTGTAAATTTAGGGACTGATGACCCCGTAGTTAAGCCCCATAAGCTTATCAAAAATTTGAACTTTTGAACTACTAGCAACCCGCCCAACTTCTCACTGGTGCAATTTATATTCTATATCTATAAAAATCGATGTGTGTATGTATTTTATTCCTTACTGTGTTTTGCGTAACATGATTAAACGCATTGCATACCATTCTTTTACTCTCCTCAATGTGATTAATCAATATTTAACTACGAATATCACCGTTTAACGTATTTATCTTCAAAAGTTTACAGGCCGATTGTATAAACATCGCTGACAGCAGAATCAGATCGGACGTTAGTTCAGAAATTGAACTCTGTTTAGTGTTCGCCAACAAAGCTAAAATCAGCTGTCGACATGATTCATGCGATTTGTCCGCTGAAATTAAAGATGCACAGTATTTCTTATCGAAGCTTGCATGTTACGAAGGAAAAAAATTATATCTTGAAATTTCTCCCAACACAAAAATGATTTACTTCTAGAAATATATTTGGGGCGATGTAAGGACCGAATAGAAATGGAAAAAAAGAGGTATAAAGTTACTATGGCCTAAAAGCTAGAGGCACGGAAAAGTTTGTCGATTTTAATTCGCACAATATCGGAACAGAATTTGAAACTATGTTGTGAAAATATTAAGAAAAGGATCACGGTAGTAATTGCACATGAACAGATATTATTATTTAGACTCTTTCTACAATAATTGCGGGACATTTCATCTTTCAGTAAGCCCTGCATATTTGAAAACTATAATGTGAAATACTTTTGTAGCCCACCACTAGCCTAGAATGCTCAAGGAGACCACATGGTATCAGGTTTTAGAATTTAAGGTATATTTATGATAAGTGAACTTCAGAACTTAAATAACAATCAGCCAAAGCCATTCGACGCAACTCTAGAGAATTTTCGACGTAGACGTAGACTGTCAGGCAGGACTTCGTGGATACTTTCATGGGTAAGACAAGGCTGTAACCTGTCACCACTGTTGTTCATGCTATTCATGGATGGTGTATTGAAAACAGTAGACTGGCAGGGCGGGATTAAAATAGGTGAAAACGAAATAAGCACGCTTGCATATGCAGACGACTTACTTGTGATGGCGGTCTAATATTTCAGAGCTCGATCAGAGGTGTAAGGGTTATGATATGAAGAGCAGTATCTCCAAAACGAAAGTTATGTCTATGGGAAAGAAATTTAACTAGATTGAATGCCAAATAGGAACAACAAAGTTAGAACAGGTAGACAGTTTCAACCTAGGATGTATTCTCTCACAGGATGGCAACATAGTGAAGGAACTTGAATCAAGATGTAGCAAAGCTAATGCAGTGAGTGCTTAGCCAAGATCTACTCTCTTCTGAAAGAAGGAAGTCAGTACCAAGACTACGTTACCTGTCTACTGCTGTATTTATCGACCAACTTCCTTGTATGGGAGTGAAAGCTGGGTGGATACAGGTTACCTTATTAATAAGGTTGACGTTACAGATATGAAAGTACACTCCTAACCATTAAAATTGCTACACCACGAAGATGACGTGCTACAGACATAAAATTTAACCGACAGGAAGAAGATGCTGTGATATGAAAATGATTAGCATTTCAGAGCATTCACACAATGTTGGCGCCAGTGGCGACACCTACAACGGTCTGAAATGAAAGTTTCAACCCATTTCTCATACACAAACAGCAGTTGAGCGGCATTGCTGGTGAAACATTGTTGTGATGCCTCATGTGAGGAGGAGAAATGCGTACCATCACGTTTCCGACTTTGATAAAGGTCGGACTGTAGCATATCGCGTTTGCGGTTTATCGTATCGCAATATTGCTGCTCGCGTTGGAAGCGATCCAATGACCGTTAGCAGAATATGGAATCGGTGGCTTCAGGAGGGCGATACGGAACGCCGTGCTGGATCCCAACGGCCTCGTATCACTAGCAGTCGAGATGACAGGCATCTTATCCGCATGGCTGTAACGGGTCGTGCAACCACATCTCGATCCCTGAGTCAACAGATGGGGACGTTTGCAAGACAACAACCATCTGCACGAACAGTTCGACGACGTTTGCAGCAACATGGATTATCAGCTGGGAGACCATGGCTGCGGTTACCGTTGACGCTGCATCACGGACAGGAGCGCCTGCGGTGGTTTACGCAACGACGAATCTGTGTGCACAAATGGCAAAACGTCAGTTTTTCGGATGAATCCAGGTTCTGTTTACAGCATCCTGATGGTTGAATCCGAGTTTGGCGACATCGCGGTGAACGAACGCACATTGGAAGCGTGCATTCGTCATCGCCATACTGGCGTATCGTAATGGTATGGGGTGCCATTTGTTACACGTCTCGGTCACCTCTTGTTCGCGTCACCGGCACTTGGAACAGTGGCCGTTACATTTCAGATGTGTTACGACCCGTGGCTCTACCCTTCATTCTATCACTGCGAAACACTACATTTCAGCAGGATAATGCACGACCGCATGCTGCAAGTTCTCTCGGGCCTATCTAGATACGGAAAATGTTCGACTGCTGTCCAGGCCAGCACAGTCTACTGATCTCTCACCAATTGAAAACTTCTGGTCAATGAAGACCGAGCAACTGACTCACTTCTCTTGATGAATTGTGGTATCGTGTTGAAACTGCATGGGCATCTGTATCTGTACACGCCATCCAAGATCTGTTTGTCTCAATGCCTAGGCGTAACAAGGCCGTTATTACGGCCTGAGTTGGTTGGTCTAGGTACTTTTTTTCTCAGGTTCTATGCACCCAAATTGCATGAAAATGTAACCATATGATGTCAGTTCTAGTATAATATATTTGGCCAATGGATACCCGTTTATCATTTGCATTTCTTCTTGGTGTAACAATTTTAATGGCCAGTAGTGTACTAATATGAATGTACTAATAGATGGGATCAACGGCAGGAGGATGTCCCTAATGATGAAATCAAAGAAACATTGGGAATGAACACCATAGATCGAGCAGTTAAGGTAAACAGGCTGAGATGGTGGGGTCATGTTACAAGCATGGGAGAAGCAACGTTTCCCAAGAGGCTCAGAGGGTCGGCAGTAGAGGTTAAGAGGAGTCGAGGTAGACCAAGGAGAAAGTAGATTCGGTGAAGAATGATTTGGAAGTAAGAAGCTTAACATCAGACGAGGCAGCAAAGTTAGCATTGTATAGGGCAGAGGTCGGCAAGTAATTTTGCATGGGGTTCGGGTACTTTTGGAAATTTTTATAGAGGTCCAGAAGTAAAACTACATATTCCTTATCAATTTTTTATTTTAATTTTCAGTCTCAAACTAATACGAAATACAAAAGATGTGAAATAAAAATGTATAATAATCCAGTAAAACTTTATTTACTACTTATTTATTTTTATTTTCACTTACAAAATGTATAAAATGAAATGTATAGTCAAACTTCTATTGAAAAATCCAGTTCCAAGTCATACATTAAAAAACTATTTTTCGTTTAATTTTCACTAAAAAAAGTATCAAATACAGTGAAATATGCGTATTTGTGATAAAAAAAATCATTGCAAAAAATTACATTTGTGGCCTTCAGCCAGTTTCTTAAAGTTAGGTTCACATGCGGGGCAACGCATGCGAATAGTGTCTTCGACGTGGGCGGCCGTTAATCTTGAGCGATACTTGTTTAAATGAAATTTGAGAAATATATGTGGAGCCAAACATAGTAGCCAGGTAGATGGCTAATGTTTTGTAATTTTCATATTTCTCTGGGTCATGTTCACAATTCGTCAATGGACACATTTTTATATTTAAATTGGATTCCATTATCTGGAGGGTGTGCTGAATGGCCACAAAATCACTCTTATCAATAATGAGAGGAGCAGCATTAGCCGTAAAATCATTAGCTTTATTCAGGCCAATCGATTTCGGTTTTCCAAGAAACCATCTTCAGTGCTGTTTTGAACACGCTGACAGCACCGAAAAAGGTTTCTTGGAAAACCGAAATCAATGTGCCTGAATAAAGCGAAAGATTTTACGGCTAATGCTGCTCTTTTCATTATTGATACAACATATTTATATGTTTGCAAGCAAATGTCGTCCATCAAGTCTATTATCTCCATTTGGAGTAAATGCTTTGAAAGGTGAAACAACTTCTCAGCCACATCTGTCCGTTCTCCTGCTGCAGAAACCTAAAAAGGTGATTTTTAAGAGCACAACAATGGTGTTTAAGTGGATATGCCCTGGCCGCTTAAATAGAGGTTTCAGAGACTGTTGGACTATAAGGTCTATTTACATAATTTCCTTGTTCGTTAGATAAAGTTCTCGTGCTGCATTCGTGTGTACAGATGTTTTATGTGGGTCACTGGCTGCCTTGCTCTGTTTCACCGCCCCTTTTCAGCGTACTCTCCAGCGTTGCACATCATGACATTCACTTAATATACCTATAGTTATCATTAAGGGTTCTAATCATTCAGCAGTTTACTGTAAAATTCTAAGAAAATTGTAATGGTGGCTCTCATACGAATTGTTATGTACGGAAAAAAGGTTTTTTTTATCTTTTTTTCTTTTGTGCTTCTCGGTTGCGCAGTCGTAGAGTGTCAGACTACAAATCCAAAGGTCACGGGTTCGATCCCCGCCACGTCCTAGGATTTTTATATGTCAATTTCCACTTCTTTCACCTCTGACAGTATTGCTCAGGTGAAAAATACCGACTAGCACCGTGGTTCGGAACCCACGTTAAACTGTAGGTCCCCGTATAAGGCTGGGTAAGTCAGTTCCAAGGTCGGAGGAAGGCAACGGCATACCACCTCCAAACAGGGCAATGCCTAGTAAAGCACTGTGGTGTTCAAACCAATCTTCGGATTGTTGACTGCTTTACCTTTAACTTATACTATCAAGATACCTTTGGCAGTGCAGATTATGGTCTACCGTGCCCCACACTGAACGCTGAAAGGCATAATCAATCTCTGATGATGCTGATGATGACTTTTTTCTACGGCATTTGTATGTGTCAAATAAAGGTGGTGATACAGGTAGTGTAGTCGCGTCATTCGGAACAGTTTGGGAGGGGTTGGGAGGTGCGACAGTGGGCAGGTGTTGGCCTTGCTGTTGGCGCCATCGTTAAACTGTACGTTCCCCTATAACTGGCAGGGTAAGTCAGTTCTAAGGTCGGAGGAAGGCAACGGCATACCACCTCCAAACAGGGCCAAGCCTAGTAAAGCACTGTGGTGTTCAAACCAATCTTCGGATTGTTGACTGCTTTACCTTTAACTTATACTATCAAAATATCTTTGGCGGTCCAGATTATTGACTACCGCGGTCCGCCAGTTGCCGACCGCTACTATAGGCGATCGTGGGGGAATTGTATTAGGGGGACTATGCCCCACACTGAACGCTGAAAGGCATAATCAATCTCTGTTGATGATGATGATTTGTTTCTACAGTATTTGTATCTGCCAAATAAAGGTGGTGATACAGGTAGTGTAGTCGCGTCATTCGGAACAGTTTGGGAAGGGTTGGGAGGTGCGACAGTGGGCAGGTGGTAGCCTTGCTGTTGGCGCCATGGCTGCGACGGTTGACGGGAGGATTCGATTTGAACACGTGTGGGGCGAGGTGCGCGTCGCCATCGGCGCGTGCCGGCCACACAACCGTGGCGGCAGTTCCGCGCGGTCATCTCAGCAAAGCTCACACACGTCGCCGACGCCACCGTGGCGAAAGGGCCGCCAACCGCGCAGCCACGCAGCTGCCCGCCTCTGCCGCCGCTTCCGGCAAACTGGGGCACACGGGGCTGTCAGCGGCTGACCACAGCCGCGCAGGTGACCGAAACATACTGCATGCGGCTGTGGCGAAAGGCAAACATTCGTTTATGGCGATCGTCGACAGCGATATATTTCAGGAAATGCATTGTACACTTTGCTGTCATGTACAATTTAATTTATTGTGCTACCGGTTTCGAGAGTGTCCCATCTTCCAGGCATTTCTATAATAGTACATAAATTAGTCAAACTTCAACGTGACACAAATATAAAATACTAGCTTAAACCCGCGGCTCCGCTCGCGTGTTGATTGATTATGATAGATAAGCTATCAGTAGTGTGCTAGGAGACTGGTTTTGAAGGATGAAATGAAATACAATACCTTTTTTAGAAACAAACATTTTTAATCAACATTCGAATAAAAAAAATAAAATTATGTGAAGTGCTTAATGATTTGCAATAAATAATACATATATTATTCCTTATAGCCTGTATTGCAATATCTCAACACGTATGGTGAGAGTAATGTCGAAATTCATTTTAATTTCATTTTAGGGCATGATGAGTTCAGGGGAAAGAAATGAAAACATTGTGTTTTGCTGATGAGACTGTAATTCTGTCAGGGGCAGCAGGGAACCTGGAAGAGCAACTGAACGGAGTGGACAGTGTGTCATCCATTTCTAGCAGTTTGCACACGCCGTCGCCTTTCGTCAAGAAATGCATTGTACACATTGCTGTCATGTAAAATTTAATTTATTGTGCGATCGGTTTCGGGAGTGTCCCATCTTCCAGGCATTTCTATAATAGTACAAAAATTAGTTAAGTTTCAATGTGACACAAATCTAAAATATAAAGATCTTCATCCATGGTAGAAGTACTTAAAAAATTACATGAGCAGTTTAGTTTTATACATTTTCTGAATAATTTAACAGTGTCGTCATATCTATAAAACCAATTAAAATACAAGTGATAGTGATAACGACAACATCAACGGGTTCCTTTACTTAACGTAAATAAAAAATCGCACTGACGTGTTTTACGGCCCACTTCAGATTTGTAGTTTTATAAGTTTTTGCAAACATTTTGAACCAAATAATAATTAATTAATTAATAAGAATGTCTGAAACGCCTTTTAGGAAAAAAATTATATAGTGGCGGGTTTCGAACCACACAGTCACATCACAGTCCAGCACATTGCCCACTACGCTACGGCTATATTTGTAGACATTACATTATGATTTATCGTACGAAGAACGATGTGTTTTTGTTAATTCCTCAGTGTGCCGTTGCTTTGAATTGGTAACGTGTAAGTTGCAATAAGAAAATCATCAAATACTCGAGGAATATCACGTGGCATCTCCGAACTGCTGATTTTCGTTAATTCAATGGAGAGTGTCAAATATTCGTTATTTTTGCAAATATGTCTCAAACGATATGAGATATGAAAAAAATATAAAGGAGATAGGTTGTAGAGAATTTTCTCCTACACCGATTAGGTTATTCAATTTTCGTATCAGATGAACGGTTCGTTTGCAATTACAATTATATTACAAACGGCTTTTTCTGGTTTTACTGCCGTATTTTTTGTCCGAAAAATTTGAAAAAAGGAGGTTCTGGTCTCTGGCGGCCTACAATCATGTCTGTAAAATTTGGTGCTGATCGTTTGAACGGTTCCTCTTAAAAACAAGGAACACGTTACGGACATACAGACGGACGGACAGACAGACAGACAGACATCCCAAAATCGCCGTTATTTTTGCAAAGATAATTGAAACGCTACGAGATACGAAAAAACATAACAGAGCAAAGTTGAAGAGAATTATCTCCTCTACAAATTCGGTTATTCAATTTTCGTCTCAGATGAATAGTTAAGCAGTTATTTCCATTTAAATTTCGAGCTGTCAAAAGACGATCGCAAAGGCCCACTTTTAGTGTTACTACCGTAACCTAAAGTTGGCCAAAAACAGTACTATTTCGTAATACAACAAGTCCAAGATAAAATGTAACAGACTCAGAGAACAGGGTATGTCAAAGATGTAACAAATTGCCAATGTGTTCGCCTCTTGTATCGTTAACACATGTGTAACGAAATTCACACAGTAACAGTAATATATATATATATATATATATATATATATATATATATATATATATATATATATATATATATATATATATATACGATTACAACAAATAAAGGCAACCACATTCCAAAATGTACAGGTAGGTATTACGTACTAAGTTACAACAACTATACTATTACGTGAATTACATAATGGTGAACAGTGTCGTCAATGAAGATGTTAACAAGTTACCAATATTCTATATGTTAGCAGGATTCACATGTTGGGAAGTTGAACAAGAGGCATTCACCGTCTCTGGTCATTACTACTACAGTATAATATAAGCAACCAGGATACACATGTTAAGTCATCGAATAAAAATTAAAAAAAATGTATTCGCTTTCATTTGTTGTAACTGTATATATATATATAATAAAAATTTAAAAAATATTACTGTTACTGTGTAAATTTCGTTACACATGTGTTAACGATACAAGAAGCGAGCACATTGGCAATTTGTTACATCTTTGACATACCCTGTTCTCTGAGTCTGTTACATTTTATCTTTGACTTGTTGTATTACGAAATAGTACTGTTTTTATTTACGTTACGTGGCGAATCCACGGATGAATGCACGCGCCTGTGTCAGCTATCATCTACATCCTTTATTTGCCATAACTGATCTAGGCTCTACCCACCGACACCAGGGTGTTTACAATGTTCGCTTCTAGACGCCACGCACGTATGCCGATCGGTGCGACATCAGTCTTTCAAGGCGCGGCAGTGCCAGGTTCGCCGACCTAACCTGTGGCCCAAGGGCACTGGCGATCTCGCGTTTTGCGAGCCTAGTCACGTGGGCTGCGAGACCGCCCACGCGTACCGCCGAGGCGATCGCAGGAACAGATAAGGCACAGGTCTCGCCGGCGGTGACTGTGCCACGGCGTGCAACTTTTTACAACACGCACCTGGTGTACGGGACTGAAAGCACCTCCTCACCAGCTTGGTATTACTTCGCTCTACAGTCTTTAAAGACCAGGAAGTCGACGGGACGTTAAACTCTGTTCTTCAGCCTTAAATCGCTTTTATCGCGGGCACGTCATGTTATCAATAACGAGTGGTTCAACCTCCGAAGGACTAAACCAATAGAAACCGTAAACAAGCCAGAACGTCAACAGCAACAGAAAAATAACGGCGACCAAGCAATCGTCTATGTGACAGAATATCAGCAAGTCTAACTGGTACACCTATGGTTCACGCATGTGTACGACCAACTTAACGAGAGGTAAAGTATTGTGAAGATTGTTTGAACTGCGTGACGAACTAAGGATTTTTCCTCTGATGAATATTGTGCTGGAAGGCGCGCAAGTTCCCACTTAGACAGTGTGACCAATGAAACCTTGTTGACGCTGTTACCTTATTTCACTTGTTACCTCACTCCTGCACGAGGTACGCCAAAAATTTAATAAATGCCAATAGTACAAGGTGACAAAGTTTGGGTATCTCTGCTGACTAGACACTACAGCATTGTGTAAGCATTTTCATGTTTCTTTCAGAGACTACTTTCCTAAAGCTTCGGGTGAAATCTGGTGGATTACAAATCCCTTTGAAGTGGATTAAAAAAATCGAAAATTTCATCAGGTGGAGAAGTTAAGCATCATGTGACCAGGCTTTAAAACAACACTATTGGCCCCATTCTGGATAAGAGTTAGGCAAGACTATCCAGCATTTGCCAAAATTGCTCTGAAACACTCTATGGTCTTTTCGACAACCTTTTTATGTGAACGAGACTTTTCAAATTTACTCTTTTTCAAAAAATTACAGGAATAGACTGAACATAGAGAGTGATTTGAGGCTGATGTTAACCAGTTTTGATCAAAATACTGAGTCTTGTTACAAACAGTGTCAAATATCCCACGGAGTTTTTTTTTTAACGTTGCCTACTCAATTTTGAGTTTTCGTATACTTGTTATAATTAAGTGAATATAATAATCTTTCCTTCATATTAGTATTTTTACAGCAAATTTTGCGTATTGGTGATTTTTACTTTTTATTTAGTTACTGGGCCTCCCAAGTGTTTTTATGCAATGTGTGGGCCACAAAGAGCGAAAAAAGATTGGGAACTGCTGTCGTAATGTATTGGCTGGTATCGCTGCACCTAATCAAATTAACAGTTTTCAAAACTTCAATAATCAATGTCCTATCTCCTTCGATGTGTTATATGCTTCATTTCTTAAATGTTTCCTCATTTACAACAGGTTTTACAAACATTGAAGTCAAATCAACGGCAAATTTGATCAGTTTCGAAAACTCAACATTAGGAACTCACAAATGAAATTCAACAAGTTTTTCGTATCTACGTTTCCTTACGTAAATATGTATACAGGGTGTCCCACTCAACTGTTACACCCCAGATATCTCTGAAACTACAAGAGATACTGAAAAACCACTTTCATGGTCATGAACGTACGACAGGGGCTTAGGAAAGTAGGTACTATGAGACACTCCAAAACGTGAAGAAATATTAATTTCAACACAAACTTACGTTTTTATAAATGGATACCCCATATTTTCTTAAGCAATCGATATGATGAAAAATCGCAAAAAGAATAGCGTCGGTTGCATCGAGATGCGTCAATGACATCCGGAGAAACTGCGAAGCGAAGTTGACGTTTGAAATACATGAGGCGCGGTGCCAGCGCATGTCCGAGTCTCAAGTGAGACACTGAGTCTGGGACACCCTTTTAATTATAGCAGTGCGCTTCATATATTTCAAACATCAACTTCGCTTCGCAGTTTCTCCAGATGTAATTGACGCATCGCGATTCAACCGACGCCATTCTTTTTGTGACTTTTCATTCTATCGATTGCTTAAGAAATAATATGAGGTATCCATTTATAAAAACGTAAGTTTGTGTTGAAAATAATATTTCTTCACGTTTTAGTGTGTCATAGTACCTACTTTCATAAGCCCCTTCCATACGTTCATGACCGAGAAAGTGGTTTTTCAATATCTCTTGTAGTTTCAGAGATATCTGGGGTGAAACAGTTGATTGGGACACCCTGTATATATATAAAAATCAGTGACCTGCAACTGTAGTTAAACTGTGACATCATGGCTGCAATCAAACGCATTCTCTAAGAAAAGAAGTACACTGTGAAGACTGCCATGACCTGAAAATCTCTCTAAACAATGCTTCTTCAGGTCATGAAATTTTTAAATGAATTTCAAAGATAACACATTCTCGGATTGTAACACAAAACTCACCAAAACTGACAAACAATGCTTTTTTTCCCAGGTGAACTTTAAAGAATGATACGATGCACCGAAATCCTTTAATGGTTCTGTAGAGATCACATACGAAGTAATTGCTTGAGTTCAAGTTTCAAGTCCAGTTTATTCACGTGGCGTGTGAAGACGACCAAACGCGACACCTTTGACACTCAGGTACGATCTGACAGCCGTAGATCAGCCGTCTTCGTCAGTGATAGAAAACACCTACTTGGTTACGGAGCTGGGGAAAACGGTACGGGATGGCGTATGTGCGATACGTCCATTCTTGTAGGATGGCTATGTAGCTCGTAGTCTTCCTAGGCAGAGCCCCTGCCCTGCTTTCGACGGTAAGAGTGTCGGTAACGCCACAAATCCATGGGCCGCGTGTCCCTGGGACAGGACGCCCCCGCCCCCGTGTCGATCGCCTCGGCTAACAGCATTATTCTCGCCCTGACGCCGTCACCAGCACGCGTGTGGTAAATCGCGCCGCAGCGCGCATGCGTCAGTGGCAGACAGCGCAGTCGACGCCACGTGGGCACGCGAACCGGCGTTAAATCTGGACGCGGGTTTGCGTCGACACCATCTAGAGACAAGGCCTCACAACAGCCCTTGTCACGTCACACCGAACAGGCCGCGACCTCTAGCTGACTGGCCGGCCGCTGGGTATAATCACAGAGTAACATATACAGAGGAGAAGCCCCCCCCCCCTAAACCACTGTCCTACGCTCCCCTCGTAGTTCCGTAAGCTTCTAGCAGGTGTCAGGCCGTTCCGTGGCTTAGGGTGCCTCTCAGGGTGCGTCAGAGGGTAGCGTGGAGGGGAGGCTGAGGGGAGAGCTCGTGCTGCCTGCCACGAGGCCACGGCTGTGTCCGGCTTGCTGCCGTGTGAGGGGAGGTGGTGGTGGAAACAGCCGCTACCTGCCACATGCTCTGGCCAGTTTAAAGGGCTGCTTCTGACCGCAGCGCCATCATGGGACATCTTACGGAACTGCTGGAAACCCTCCCTCCCCGCACCCCTGAGCGGAGGACCCTTACGGAGGTTTCCCGTCTGTATATATTTGCTGTGGTACAATGCACTGCCTCACAGCGGCCAGCCAGTAAGCTGGCGGCCCGCTGTGGAGAAGGTTTAGTAACTTCAGAGACATGGGGGCCTGTGTAATACCCAGAGCTTATGTTGCAGTTATTTCGTAATTATTTTGATTATCCTTACAGAATAATTAGCTGAGTATTCTCTTGTACCAAATCACGTCGGTGTGACGCGACATGGGCTGTTGTGAGCCCTTGTCTCTAAGTGGTGTTGATCGCACGCGTCTCTACCGTTCAACGAAGCATCCGCGTTAACGTCACAGAAGGTTCCAGTAACAGTTCACAGCGAGGTCCGCCAGATGATCGCCTTCTTTACAAGCGCGACCCCTGATAATATTACTGCAGAAACGCTCCTCTTCTCCTATAAACGAGGATCACACAGTGACATGGATTATATCTACATCTACATACATACTCCGCAATTCACCGTAAGGTGCGTGGCGGAGGGTACACTGTACCACTACTAGGCATTTCCTATTCTACTCCCAAATTGAACGAGGAAAAAAAGAATGCCTATATGCCTCCGTACGAGCCCTAATTTCTCTTATCTTGTCTTTGTGATCTTTACGCGAAATGTAAGTAGGCGGCAGCAAGATCGTACTACACTCAGCTACAAATTCCGGCCCTCTAAATTTCCTCAACCAAAATTCGCGCAAAGAACGTCGTCTTTCTTCCAGCGATCCCCAATTGAGTTGCCGGAGCATTTCCGTGACACTCGCGCATTGGTCGAACCTACCGGTAACAAATCTAGCTGCTCGCCTCTGAAACGCCTCTATGTCTTCTTTTAAACTGATCTGCTGCGGGTCCCAAACACTTGAGCAATACTCAAGACGTGGTCGTACAAGCGTTTTATACGTGGTCTCCTTTACAGGTGAAGCACATCTTCCCAAAATTCTCCCAATAAACCGAAGTCGGCTGTCCGCCTTACTCACAACTGTCCTTACATGTTCGTTCCATTTCATATCGCTCTGCAATGTTACGCCTAGATATTTGAACGACGCGACAGCATCAAGAATCTCACTACTAATGCTGTATTCGAACATTATGGGATTGCTTTTTCTACTCATGCGCATCACCTTAAATTTTTCTACTTTGAGAGCTAGCTGCCATTCTTCGCACCAACTAGAAATTTTGTCTAAGTCATCCTGTATGCTATTACAGTCAGTTACAGACGACACCCTCCCATACACCACAGCATCATCAGCAAACAGCCGCAAATTACAACTTACTCTGTCCATCAGATCATTTATATAGATAGAAAATAATAGCGGTGCTATCACACTCCCCAGGGGCACGCCTGACGATTGACTCTTATTCCTTTCATGGTGACAAATTACAGTGGTATAATTATCGCAATTACGATTTTCTTACAGTTCCACTGCTGGAGCAATAGCGAATAATTTCGTCAAAAATAATTAGACGACTGTAATTTGTCACCATGAAAAGAATATTATAAATGCCAAACCGAAGCCAAGACAACAACAACTTATGCTAATGCTTTGTTTTCATTCTTCCTAGTGCGGTAACACAGTATTGGCTGGGAGTGCTAACGGTTGAATGTATTTGACTCTCATATAGCTTATTTTAGACTGAAAGACTTGGTAGAGGTATGCAACCGTCATGACCAAAGTTTATTTCAATGATTGTAAAATTGCTTAGAGTTTGCTTCATCAATCCTTAGATGTTGTTAGTTGATAAATTTATTTTTACAATAAATAATCTACTGACAACATCTAAGTGATTATTGAAGTAACATCTAATCAATTTTAGAATCATTAAATAGACTCTTATATACGTAGTCCATGTGGTATACGGAAGTTTGGGTTGGTCCTAGATTCGTGTTCGGGTAGTCTAGTGGTTAAGGCGACCGCTCGCGAAAAACGAGAAACCCGGGTTCGAGTCCCGGCCCGACACAAATTTTGATATGTCCCCATTTGGTAAGACATCTATACCTAACACAGTGGAGGTGAATGTACTTCTGTTACATTATTGAGAATGTTTCAGAATGTATTACAGGCACTAAACCGAAAAAGAATATTTGTGTACATGATGTCAAGTTTATGGTCGTAGAGGCACACGGTGCCGATGTTGGCAGCAACCGTCGAATGCTATTTGAAGACCTAATCGTATAGAATGAGGGTAACAATCATCTGTGTTGACCATGAAACAAAAAAAAACAAAAAAAAAAAAAAAAAAAAATTCTGTTCCTTCTCTAAAAAGGAGACCAGATAGGTATCCGACTAGAATTTCTTTGTATTTATGTACGTGAAGTTCACAACATATATAACAATCGGCCAAACCCATTCGATGCAACTCCCAACAATTCTCGAGTAAATAGAGTTTGAAGTTTTGTAAAGTACACGTAAGTACCGATAATTAAAACAATTGCAGCTTCTGGCAATGTAGCAGAGGTGATAGTGCTCTTGCCTCACAACCGTGGAGTCGGTGGTTCGAATCCCACGGTAACAAATATTTTTTCCCGTTTTCGAATTCCGTTATATAAAACATTTTGGGATCTCTAATTCCACGTGTTGTCAGTTTTTGTTTATGTGTATGTATACGAGCTGAAAACTGAGGTCGTGTAAAACGATGGTTGAGTAGGTTAGCTGCTTGGAAAGTCATTAGTAGCTATGGAGATGACTTTCCAAAAACAGTGTCGTAGCTCTTCATAAACTGAACAATCAAAAACTAACGCCGTCAACTAATAGTGAAGCCAATACTGTAAAAAAATGTAACTTATGTTTTTCTGCTTGAAACTATCATTATTAACAACCTTTTATAAATATAGAAAGTTCCGGACAAACACAAATACGTGATCATTTCGTAAGAATTCACATTAGATATTAAAACTGTGTAAGTTTTCGAACAAAACGAAAAAAAAAAAAAAAAAAAATCTATCACAACAGGATTCAAACCACCGACCCCAGGATTTAAAGGCCAGGGCGGTACCATGTGAGCTATACCGACAGATGCTGCATTTTATGTAATGGCTAGAGGACCCGTGCGAATAATTCGCACCATTAGTAGAATGACAAAAAAGTTGGGAAAAAATTGAATTTGAATATTCATGCATAGATTTCTTCAGAATCAATCAATGCAAGTGATTAAAAGCGCAAATGAAAGAGCTTGATCGCTGAGTGTTGTCAGGTCAAAAAGAACTTCGTTCATTAATTACAACCGGAGATATCGTAAGACAAACCGATTAAAATATTGAATGTATCGACAGAAGGATACCGCGTTTGAATAAAAATAAAGGATGGAGAGACTTAAGTTGATTCTGATACTTGATGACAATTCCGCGAATGAATATCTTTCGTTGAAATCAAAAATGAAGGAAATCTGTCGGATGGAACAGCTTGACCGACTGACTTTAGTTTACAGCAACGACATTCCCATAAGAAATATACAGAAGGAAATCGCATTTGATTATAGAAAAAGGAAGGCGAGAGTTATACTTGATGACAAATCTGTGGATGAATGCCTTTCGTTTAAAACAAGAATGAAGGAAATCGACCAGGTAGTTTGGTCTGGCCGACTGACTTTAGTTATCATAGATTCTTTTTAATATATAAGATAGATTGGTTCTTACACTTACCTGCAGAGCTTCAAAGTTGATTTTCTCGAGAATTTTCAATGACTTTTTCTGATTGTTACTTGAGTTCTGACCTTCACGTTCCAAAAATCTCAAGGGGGGGCGGGGGGGAATCTAAACTCCGATACCCATGTAGTCTCTTTTTAAGACTAACACAGTGACGGATTAGTGGACTTGTTATCCACTACCTGTTTGGTAATGATGATACATCAGATGCCGATTTCTGGCAATACAGTAACGAACGTCACAGCGCAGTTGACGAGAACCCCAGGTATCAACAATATTTTCAAATTTCCTCCAGAGAGCAACCCGCGACCCTCGCAGTTGGATCATTCACGCAAGGAGCGGCTAACACATTCCCCCTACTACCAGATTCTGATTGGTCCCCTCAACGGTAATACAAAAATAATTGGGGGAACACATTTGTGGATGACCTGTTTTCGTATAGCCGCCGCGAGGGTATTCTCACGCTGCTGATCGAAAGTCAGGTGAGGATGTGCTGGTCCGACGGAGTCACTGCATTTCATTTGATTTAACAGAGGTCGTAGACGTTCTTTGCTAATGCTTGAAGGCCTCCTACGTTTTTCTGTCAATTCTTTATTTTATTTTCATTTGTTCAAATAAGGATAACTTCATTATATAATCGGTGTCATAAAGATCATCCGCGATGAAGTTCCTAAATACTGAAGTGATCTTTGTGATATTTGGCACAGTTGTGTGATTTCCCTTTGCCCTCTGACGAGAGTAAGGCACGCTTGCTATCATTGATAGCAATTCTTTACCTGTCATGTAGTTTGAAAAACAAAGCAAAATCTAGATACTAGCATTTTTTTACTGCTTTCAGTTACTTGTATGAGATGAAATAAAATTTACTGTACTTGTTTTTATTGTAGGTAATTCCACACCGTTTAACAATGAAATAATTAAAAATACGCAAAAAGTAAAAATAAATCTCAGCATCGAGTTGGATTTCAACCCGCAACCGCAAAGTTTGTAGATAGTCGTCCAATCCATAGTGCTGAAAACTTGTAAGCAGTCCCTCCCTGTGATAGCACAGCGTGTAAACTTGGTTAAATCTTGTTCTTGCCGCGGTGGAGTAGCCGAGCGGTCTAAAGCGTCTCGCTGCGGAGCGCGCGGTTGCTCGCCGTGGAGGTTCGAGTCCTCCCTGTGGCATGGGTGTCAGTTGTCCTTAGGTTAGTTTACCTATGTTTTAGTAGTTTGTAAGCTACGGACTGATGACCACGCAGTTTCGTCCGATAGATTTACAAATCTTGTTCTTTCTCTCTCTCTCTCTCTCTCTCTCTCTCTCTCTCTCTCTGAAAGTATTGACTATTGGTGCTTAAGACAAAACACGTTTCTCTTCATTTTTACCTTTCTTCGACTGTGTAAAATTTCGACTCTGTCAGTAAGTTACATAGTGCATGTTCTTGTAGTCAGTGCTCTGTTTCGTGAGAGTCTGCGACTGTTACTGTAAGTGGTCCAGCATGACATTATAATATTTCGAAACTAAAATAATTATAAATAGTGATATTAAAGTTTTTCGAGAGCCTTGTAGATTTAAACCTTAATATTTCGGAATTGATCTTAGCAGAGCTTTATAATCTCAACCGCTATCGTTCTTTCCATCTTGCTCTGGTTGTGTGTTACGGTTTGATTCTTTACCCCTTCCTACAAACGGAAACACCCAAAAGAATAAAACGGATAACGTGGTATGCCACTAGTGCAGTGCTCCCTAGGTCAAGCGACGTAAACACGGAACAAACGCGCTTCCTGCAAAATAACGAAATGCGACTTATCGTCAGAAGGGGTGAAGTCGATCAGGTGGGGGGAAGTCGACCAGCAATATAGCATTATAATTTACACTACTCCCGCCTGGCGGTACATCCGGGAACTCCATGTTACACATACTTGTTGGAAGCAGAGTAATGTTTACGTGTAGAATTTGCTCTCTGAGTATCCGTTAAGCGGGATTGTGGGATATAAAGAAAAGCATATTGGTCGCCTGTGAATAAAGAAAGACTAAACCTGTCACAATACGACCTTATAGTCATATAATTATGCAGTTTTCGGACTATTAGTCGGTAAGTGAACTCATTGTCATTTGATTTATGTATCTGCAAAAGCAGAAGTTTGTTGTATGGACGAGTAGTGATCTAAAAATTGAATTGTAGTATTTTGTAGGGTGAAGTCGATCATGCCGCGAACATACGTGAAGAAGATGGGAAGAGAGGGGAAAAAGGAACTACAATCCAATGTTGTTGTAGTTGTGGTCTTCAGTCCGGAGACTGGTTTGATGCAGCTCTCCACAATACCCTATCCTGAGCAAGCCTCTTCATCTCCACATAAGAACGGCAACCTACATCTGTCTGAATCTGCTTACTGTATCCATCTCTTGGTCTTCCTCTGCGATTTTTACCCCACACACTTCCCTCTAATGCTAAATTCACAATTCCTTGATGTCTAAGAATGTGTCCCACCAATCTATCCCTTCTTTTAGTCAAGGTATGCCAGAAATTTCTTTTCTCCCCAATTCTGTTCAGTACCTCCTCATTAGTTACGCGATCCACCCACCTAATCTTCAGCATTCTTCTGTAGCACCATATTTCAAAAGCCTCGATCCTCTTCCTGTCCGCACTGTTTATCGTCCATGTCTCACTACCATACAAGGCAACACTCCATACAAATGCCCTCAGAAAGGACTTCCTTAGGCTTAGATCAATATTTGATGTTCACAAATTTCTCTTTTTCAAAAACGCTTTTCTACCCATTGCCATTCTGCATTTTATATCCTCTGTACTGCGACCATCATTTGTTATTTTACTGCCCAAGTAACAAAACTCATCTACCTCCTTTATTGCTTCGTTTCTCAATCTAATTCCTTCAGCATCACCTGATTTTCTTAGACTGCACTCCATTATCCTAGTTTTGCTCTTGTTAATGTTCATCTTATATGCACCTTTCAGCACACTGTCCATTCCGTTCAATTGCTCTTCCAGGTCCTTTGCTGTATCTGACAGAATTACTATGTCGTCGGCAAAACGCAAAGTTTTTAATTCTTCACCCTGAACTTTAATTCCTTCACCAAATTTCTCCTTGCTTTCCTTTATAGCTTGTTCAATGTACAAATTGAATAACATTGGAGAAAGGCCACAACCCTGTCTCACTCCCTTCCCAACCACTGCATCCCTTTCATGCCCTTCAACTCTGACAACCGCTGTCTGGTTTTTGTACAAGTTGTAAATAACCTTACGCTCCCTATATTTTACTCCTGCTTGCTTCAGAACTTGAAAGAGTTTATTCCAATCAACATTGTCAAACGCCTTCTCCAAATCTACAAAAGCTAGAAATGTAGGTTTGCCTTTCCTTAATCTATCTTCTAGGATAAGCCGTAAAGTGAGTATTGCCTCCCGAGTTCCTACATTTCTCCTGAACCCAAACTGATCTTCCCCGAGGTCGGCTTCTACCCGTTTTTCCATCCTTCTGTATATAATTCGTGTTAATATTTTGCAACCATGACTTATTAAACTGATGGTTCTGTAGTTTTCACACCTGTCTGCACCTGCTTTCTTTGGAATGGGGATTATTACATTTTTCTTAAAGTCTGAGGGTACTTCGCCTGTCTCATACATCTTACACACCAGGTGAAACAGGTTTGTCATGGCTGGTTCTCCCAGAGACTTCAGTAGCTCTGAGGGAATATCATCTACTCCAGGGTCCTTGTTTCGACTTAGGTCATTCAGGGCTCTGTCAAATTCTTCTCTCAGTACAGTATCTCCTATTTCATCTTCATCTACATCCTCTTCCCTTCCTATAATATTGTCTCGAAGTTCCTTTCCTTTGTAGAGCCCCTCTATATACTCTCTCCACCTTTCAGCTTTCCCTTCTTTGCTGAGAACTGGTTTTCCATCCGTGTCCTTGATATTCATAGAGCTGTTTTTCTTATCTCCAAATGTTTCTTTTATTTTCCTGTAGGCTGTATCTATTTTTCCCCTATTTATACATTCTTCTACATCCTTGCATTTGCCTTCTAGCCACTCCTGCTTAGCCATTTTGCACTTCCTGTCAATCTCATTTCTTAGTCGTCTGTACTCCATTTTGCCTGTTTCATTTACTGCATTTTTATATTTTCTCCTTTCATCGATTAAATTTAGTATCTCCTGTGATATCCAAGGATTTTTTGTAGGTCTTGCCTTCCTACCTATTTTGTCCTCTGCTACTTTCACGATTTCATCTCTCATTTTTACCCATTCCTCCTCTACTGTTTTATTTTCCCTTGTTTCTGTCAATTGTTGCCTAAAGCTCCCTCTGAAATTCTTAAGAACCTCAGGTTCCTTCAATTTATCCAGGTCCCATCTCCTTATTTTCCTACCTTTTTGTAGTTTCTTCAGTTTCAGCCTACAGTTCATAACCAACAAGTTATGGTCAGAGTCTATATCTGCCCCTGGGTATGTCTTACACTGTAAAACCTGGTTCCGAAATCTATGTCTTACCATTATAAAATCTATCTGGTATCTCCCGGTGTCTCCTGGTCTCTTCCACGTATACAACCTTCTTTTGTGATTCTTGAACCAGGTGTTTGTTATAACTAAATTATGTTCCGTGCAAAATTCTACCAGGCGGCTTCCTCTTTCATTCCTTTTGCCCAGACCATATTTACCTACTATCCTCCCTTCCCTTCCTTGTCCTACTACCGAATTCCAGTCTCCCATAACAATTAAGTTTTCCTCTCCCTTAATTGTCTGAATAATTTCCTTTAACTCCTCATATATTTCTTCGATTTCCTCATCATCGGCAGAGCTAGTTGGCATATAAACCTGTACTACTGTTGTCGGTGTTGGCTTCATATCTATCTTGACAATGATAATGCGATCACTGTGCTGGTCATAGTAGTTTACCCGCATTCCTATTTTCTTATTCATTATCAATCCTACTCCTGTGATACCCCCAATTGATTTTGTATTTATAATCCTGTACTCACCTGACCAGAAATCCTGTTCATCCTGCCACCGAACTTCACTAATCCCCACTATATCTAACTTCAACCTATGCATTTCCCTTTTTAAATTTTCTAATTTTCCTACTCTATTAAGGGATCTAACATTCCATGCTCCGACTCGAAGAATGCCAGTATTGTCTTTCCTGGTGATCACATCCTCCTGGGTAGTCCCCGCCCGGAGATCCGAATGGGGGACTATTTTACCTCCGGAATATTTTACCCGAGAGGATGCCATCATCATATGTTCATACAGTAGAGCTGCATGTCCTCGGGAAAGGTAACAGCTGTAGTTTCCCCTTGCTTTCAGCCGTTCGCAGTAGCTGTGTGGCAAAGCCACATTAGCTGATGTTACAAGGCCAGCTCAGTCAATCATCCAGACTGTTGCCCCTGTAACTACTGAAAAGGCTGATGCCCCTCTTCAGGAACCACACGTTTGTCTGGCCTCTCCACAGATACCCCTCCGCTGTGGTTGCACCTATGGTACGGCTATCTGTATCGTTGAGGCACGCAAGCCACCCCACCTCGGCAATGTCTGTGGTTCATGGGAGTGCAATATATCTGGAAAATGCCGCTCAGGAAGTGAAGAAAGGGAAGTTGAATAGTCGTAAAGTATCTGAGTGTTACGGTGTGCCCTATACAACGTTAAATGAATGGGTAAAGGGCAAACATAGTTATAAATATGGTGGGCAGCCTGTTCTTAGTTCAGTACACGAAGAATGTTTAGTTCATGGATTGATCAAGTGTATTTCCAGATGTTCCTGATGTACAAATGACTCCCTTCACACAAATTGTAACAAAAATGAAGCCTAAGGGCATTGGTGGACGCTACAGTTTCCCAGATTTTGACATATCACACATTGAGTGAAAATTCTCTATGATGCAAGATAATGTTATGTAGAGTGGTTATTTTTTTAAGGAAAATACAATGTTCTAACATAAAATAGTCTATTTGTTAATTTTAATAGATGTTTGGTCCCTGAGAAAGACCCTCTGCTATTTTAAAACCTCATATAAACATAGCCTACCATATCTTGGGAACTAGTTCAATGTAAAAGACGATCGGTTTCACCCCATTGTCTGGATGAAGCCGTTATAGGTCTTTAAAAAATGAATGGGTGGGGTGAAGCCGATCAACCTTTCAAAAGCACAATAGGCTATTTCTATATTCAAAATTAGATATAATGTCGAAATCCTAAGGATTACACGTAGCCGGCCGCGGTGGCCGAGGGGACTAAGGCGCTTCAGTCATGGTCTTCACGACCACTGCGGTGGGGGTCTTCCCTCGGGGATGGATATTTGTGCCGTCCTAGTTCGTAAGTAGTTCATAAGTAGTTTGTAAGTTTAGGGACTGATGACCCCGTAGTTAAGTCCCATAGACTATACAAACATTTGAACTTTTTATTATTATTATTATTATTATTATTATTATTATTATTATTATTACACGTAATATTTTTGAAACGAATTCTTCCATAGGTTCCCTCGAAAATAACAGAAAAACAGAATTTTGTGATCGACTTCACCCCTTCTGACGGTATCACGTTCTTACAAGCGTCCATCCATATATTGGCAGTGTTTACAGGTTGCTGTTATTATTGTTGTGTCAAGGAAGGTAGAGCATCAACATGAAAAAGACGGAGACAAGTCGGAGAGCGAGTGAGTTGTGCAGGCGTAGGCCAGCGCAGCACAGCACAGAGCGTCCTTGACTTTTCGCGCAGCGGGCACGCGGCCTGCGGAGCTGGGTTCGTGCCCCGCCCGCCGCCTCTTGCGCAACGCACCAGACCCACTAACCTTTGTCAGCTACAGGTGGTGCTCCAGGAAGTCGCCGACGCTTCCAATGTTTCTGACTCCTGCAGGAGTGCGCCTTGATATCGCTGTGACTGGTTCATTCATGGGGACCACGGTGCTCTGTGAGTTATGTAATCTCCATTGTGATAACAATGGAAGGTAACCAGAAAGAAACTTTCACTCTGCAGCGGAGGGTGCGCTGATATGAAACTTCCTAGCACATTAAAACTGTATGCCGGAACCGGGACTAGAACCTGGGACCTTTGCCTTTCGCGGGCAAGCGCTCTACCACACACGGTCACGCTTGCCCACGAAAAACAAAGGTCCTAGGTTCTAGTCCCGGTTCCGGCACACAGTTTTAATCTGCCAGGAAGTTTCATATCAGCGCACACTCCGCTGCAGATTGAAAGTTTCATTCTGGACACATCCCTTAGGCTTTGGCTAAGCCATGTCTCCACCATATCCTTCCTTCCAGGAGTGCTAGTCTTGCAAGTTTCACCACCTGTGAAGTTTGGAAAGTAGGAGGCAAAGTACTGGCAGAATTGAAGTTCTGTGGCGTGAACGTGAGTTGTGTCGGGATAGCTCAGTCGGTAGAGGGCTTGCCCACGAAAGGCAAAGGTCCCAGGTTCGAGACCCGGTTCCGGTACACAATTTTATTCTGCCAGGAAGTTTCAATGAAAGGTAAGACAATTGTCCTCATATGCCTTACGGAACTCGCTGCAAAATCAAGAACATACATGCAAGAACTACATTATGGTCATGTAACCCAGAAGGGAATAAGTCATAGAAACAAAACTGAAATAATAATAAAAAAATCACGATACTTAAATGAGTCAGAGGAACAAGTCAATTTCAGAGTTCATATAACACCAAGGATAGTATATTGAAGAAAAAAAAAAGACACTAAAAGAAGGTAAAAGAAGTGTAACGGAATGTAGCCTAATTAAGTCAGTTGTTTTGCAGGGAATTTGATGAGTAAATGACACTCGAAGGAGAAAGAGATTATACATTTCTGACTGACAACAGTATATACCTGAAGACTATTTGTTAACGACTATACTTATTTAATTTAAATGTTGGTTAAGCTTATGGGACTTAACTGCAGGGTCACCAGTCCCTAAACTTATAAACTGCTTATAAACTAGTTTATACTGGAGACAGCACAAATATCCGTGCCCGAGGGGGATTCGAACCCCCGACGGGGAACGGCAACCCGCATCGGAGCATAGAGCCGTTCCGCCGCGGCGACTATACATATTATAAACGAATATATACGTCTATATGTATTTTTATATTTCTTTCTACAGGATAGATTTCAGTTATATTTGGTACATATCTGGAAAGAACCGTCGTGAGATTAAAAACCACCTCTCAAGGGAGTCGGGAGTGGGGACAAAAATGAAGCGTACCGGAAGATGCCAGTTCATGTTCAAACAGTACTTGATAACGCCATTATTTGTGGCTCGTTAACACAGTGCTAGAGTGCCAAACTATGAATCTAAAGATTGCGTGTTCGATCCCCGTCAGGTCCTACGATTTTTATCTGTCACTTTCCACTTATTTCATCTCTGGCAGTGTTGCTGACGTGAAAAATATAGAGTAGCATCTTGGTTCAGAATCCACGTTAAACTATAGGTGCCCCTACAACTGACTGGTAAGGTTGGAGGAAGGCAACGGAATACCACCATTAGTTACTATCACTCTCTGTAACTCTTAAAAATTATGAGAAGAATATAGTTTATCGCTTACTATACTTTCGCTTTTATGCAGTATAACAGTCGCATAATACATAAAATTTCTAATTTTCTACCCTTTTATTACTAACGCAGGACTGTTCACGTATGCTGATGGATGTAGCTGCATCTCTGTACGAAACATAGTCCTACAGATATGACGTCAAACATTGCCTGAAAACGACACTGTATGACGAAGCCGGCGGCGGTGGCCGAGGGGACTGGGGCGCACCAGTCACGGTCCGCACGTCCACTACGGTCGGGGATTCGAATCCTCCATCGGGTATGGATATTTGTGCCGTCCTTAGTGTTAGCTAGTTCGTAAGTAGCTTGTAAGTTTAGGGACTGATGACCCCAAGTTAAGTCCCTTAAGCTATACAAACATTTGAACATTTGTATGCAGGAAAGTCAAATGTTCAAATGTTTGTAAATCTTAGTGACTTTACTTCTGTGATTATTGGTCCCAATGCTTACAAATTACTAAAACTAACGTAAGGAAAACAAAAATTGTTCAAACGTTTGTAAATCTAAGGGAGTTAACCGCTGCAATTATCAGTTTCAAGGCTTACAAACTACTTAGACCACAACCATGCCCGAGGGAGGACTCCAACCTCCGACGGGGAGCAACCTCGCTCTGCGCAGCAAGGCGCCTTGGAGCGCTCGGACACTCCACGGCGGCTAACACACACACACACAAAAAACCATGTCAGAAGGAGGACTCGAACCTCCGACGACGAGCAAACGCGCGTTCCGCAGCAAGACGCCTTACATCGCTCGGCCACTCGACCGCGGCGATGCACGTGAACTAAGTGAACAAACATGTGTGAAATTTGTTGAATTTGTGTGAAATACATCTGACATGTTGAAACGTGTCCATAAAAAATTATTTTTATAAGAAAATGTCTAATATTGTGCCTCCTGTTTTGTATCGAGTAACTTGCTTGCAAGAAAATGTATAATATCGCTTCTACTGTATGTATCGATATGTGTAAAGTTTCATCTCTGGCAAAGATCATGTATTGCATAGCATTGTAGCTCGCACTGAGAGAGAGAGTAGCACTAGTGGTTCAGCTCGCTTAGAGAGCGGTTGGGTTGTGTGTATGGCTCCGATGTAGAGCAGAGGCTGCTTTGCCAGCAAGTCAGAAGTTGTATTATGTAGGTAATGTAATGCTGTTTATCAATAATAAGTAACTTAACCCTGTTTCATATTTCATTTACGTAGTTAGAAAATTAACCCACTTCCTTCATTTGATAATTACTTGATTTAGTGGAGTGTTGATTTGAATAACATTATTGAACACATTTCATTATTGGTGCGATAGTAAGATAATAGTTGATTTGGATTTCAATAATAACTGATCGACATTAATTCTCACAGTCAAGCATTGAGAAAGTGATTTGTGGTTTTTCTTATATCTTTCTCGCAGTCAAAATTTTTGAGTATAGTCAGTGTCTGTTTCAAAAGGTTACATGTCACAGTTGTTTACTTAAAAGATCCGTTGCGCACAAAATCAATTTAATGCACTGTTTCTTGTACATTAAGATCAGGGCCATAATTAAACCAAGTAGCTGAGTTAATGAACAATTTATTGTCTGATTTAACGAAAGGTTCAACATTCCAAAACACGCGTACAGTTTTTATCTGGCGCCCTTTCTGCCAGGATAGTTCACAAACAGGATCGTGACGTAGTTAGATACGTAGTCTTATTTCAGTTAGTTTGTCTTTTCCACTAACCAACTTACCTTTTGGCTCTTAATTTAATTTTTGTAGCACCATCCTTTGTTATAGCAACAGTAGCATAGTAATTGTTTCTGTAGTTTGTTACTTACCATTCTTGATAGTGTGTAGCATTGTTTATAGTAGATTAATTGAATATACAAATAATTGCATTACTACTGAACAAGCCTCTCTTTTATATTGCCTGATGTTTGTTGTGATGAAAGTTCTAGTACCGCGGAACTCGTGTGATAATTAACGGTTTGCGTAATCTCGATTGTGATTGTATGTTGCACTAGCCCGATTCAACCTATTGTTCTCTCATAATTACTGTGTGTAATTTTCAAAAAAAATTAGCAGTAGGTGAAAATAAATATTATTGGTCACTTTACTGCAAAATTCTGTTAACAATGTCGAAGAATAGGAGAGTCCGCGCTGATACTAAAACTGCTTCCGAAAATGAGACCTTGAATGAAGCAAGGAGAGAAACTGAATTTTTACAAGAGTCTTCTCACTGCACTGATACAAATACGACAGTAAATACCGTGTCTGAAAACGCGGAACAGATTAGTTCGGGAACAGACAATATGGATAATGACAAAGTACAGGATTTGACAATACAGAATTCCGATTCTTGTAATGTGGTTGCGGAAAATAATGCATCGGTTCCGCCTAGCTCTGCTACAAAAATTACTTGTGCGACGGCTATGGAAAACGTATTACCAAATGATTTCATGCAAATTTTATTGTCAAAGCTCTCTAAATTAAATGAGAATAGTCAATTACAATCTCAGAAATTAAATGAAAAACTTGAGAATAGTCAATTACAATCTCAGAAATTAAATGAAAAACTTGAGGAACAATCTCAGAAATTAAATGAAAAACTTGAGAAAATTGAACAAACGTGCGATTCGAGGTTTGTGAGTATTCAAAGTAGTTTTAATAAGATAAACGAGGACAACAATCGGTTCAGGGAACAACTGCTCAATACTTTCAAACGTGAATCTCAGCAAATAAGACAAGATATTCGCGACGAGATTAACCCGGTAGTGGAAAGCCTAGCGTCACGAGTGGAAAATATGGAAAGCCTTGCGTCACGAGTCGAAAATATGGAAACTACTGAACTCGCTCAATTGAAGCAACAGAGTAATCTAGTTGTTGAAAAGTTGCAGAACTTCCAGTCAGTCACGACGGAACAGATCAATAAAATAAATAAACAGTTTGAAGATATTACTGTTAAGATTACCCAAATTAGTGATAACACTGACAAAAGTTCGGATGTAACGCATCCTACCCCGTTTAATGAAACTAATGAATATCTCGCCCTTGACCGTTTCAAACAAGATCAAATGACCATTAATCAGCAATACAAGGCTGAGGTCAGAAAATTAGATGATCGCGTGGCGCGAATAGAGAGGAAATTTGACCACACTTGTGGAAATCCATACGAAGATGTGGAAGAAAATTTGAACGAAAATGACAATGATGATTCGAGCCAAGTAGGTCGCTTGGTACGTGAACGAAGTGTACCTCATAGTAACAACAATGAAGACGCAGTGCGTAGTTTACGCTCACTTACGCCGCACGGGCGAAAGGAAGCGTTTGACTACAAGCATTTCCTGACTGTACGTAAATTCAAGACATTTAAAAACTCTCCGAATGACTTGCACCCTAAAGAGTGGTTGCAGCAATTCGATTATTGTCTTCCCCCGAATTGGCCACTTGAGCACAGATTAGAATTTATATGTGGTTATCTGGAAGGCGAGCCAGCCACCAGAATGAGAGCTATTGCACAAGAGTGCTATAGCGAGAATCACTTCCGACGCTCATTTCTATCCGCATACTGGTCGGAAGCGGCACAAGACCGCGTTAAAAACAGTATTGCGACTTTCAAAACTTTTGAGCGATCAAATTTCTCGAGCCCTGTGGAATATTTCCAAAACTTAGTATACAAAAATCAATTTTTATCGGCACCTTACTGCCCTGCGGAATTAATCAGAATTTGTTTGAACAAATTGCCTCTACACTTGCGTCAAATTGCCATTGCGGCACGATGCAAGAATGATATTGAAGCCTTTAGAAATCTCTTACAAGACTTAGAAGAAGAAGACGAGGAAAATTCCTCGCGCAGTCGATATTTTGAAACAAACAGATATGATCGCCGGTCGCAACAAAGCCCGCCGCGTACTAAACGTTATTCAGAGCACGACGATAAACCAAAAAATAACTCTTTCACTAATGAATCTTACAAACAAAGTCGCGACAATGAGAACGGTGAGTTTCATGATCGTGACATTAACCGTGGAAGTTTTCGTGGCCGCAACCGAGGTGGTGGTTTTGGTCGCGTAGGACGCTACAATAATTACTATCATAACAGCAATACTTCGAATGATACTAATTGGCGTGATAGACGCAATACTGATAGTGATCGCGAGACTGAAAATCACAACAATAACGCTGAGAAGCGTAGTCGGGAGGGCACACGCGATAATTCTCGTGATCGCCTTCCACGATACGAAAACACAAATCGGGCCCAAAGCAGATCGCGTACCCCGGAAAGACAAGAGCAAAACATTGAAATCAGACCTGCTAATCCACGCTACAATTCGTCAAAAAAGGGGCCGCGTCAGGTATGACTAGCGGACTCGACGGCAAATAATTCGGCCGTACAGAATTTGTGTGATCCTAACTATACGCTGAAACTTGTTCATTGTGAACTACCTCACAGAGAGGAAGATTACGATGAACAACCTCCCGAACAAAACAGAATAGTAGTTTGTGCAGAAGTGCACAATACTGATGCTGGTAGCACTTCAGTAAGTGATAAGGCAAAATCGACACAACTTGTGTCAAAACCTAAAGCCGTTACTCCTGAAAGTAATGATAGTAACAAAAATTGTACTATCAAATTTAACGAAACAAATGAAAAGGTATCGAACAAACGTTATACTGCCCAACGGTTAAACGAGATAATTGTCGATCAGCAATATAATGACGACAATTCAGATTGGGAGACAGAAGCTTCGTCTTCAGACTCTGAGGAAGACACTATATACGAAATAAAATTCTTACAGTATCAACCAACAATTGCATATGACAGACCGGTCATGTACTTTGAAAGGCACGACACAGTACTGCCACACAATAATGCAACTAACAGTAACCTTGGAACAGCAAAAGATGATGTCGAACAATTAGATTTGCAGCACACCTCTGTTGCTGATTGGATAGACAATTACATGTTTTCTAATGACGATGATAGCGAATGCGAAGTTGATGAACAACCAAGATTTGAAAAGCATTTATCTTGTGAAAGCCTCATTAATCTTGGTAACACTTGTCTCAACAAAGAAATTTCTTATGAACCTTCTACCGAACAAGACGTAAAATTTGTACAGTTAGGTGACATAAAAGAGGCACTATTAGAAGAGAAGGTAGAATGTCTCGATATTCCAATTCACCCTATTGTATCTGTGAAAATTGGCAAAATCAATCTTTCTGCTGTCTTAGATTCTGGTAGCCCAGTATCAGTAATCAGTGAAGTGACTTTTAAGAAATATCAGAACTTGCTTAATGGTCCCATTCTGCCTTTGCATTGTACTAAAATTCGTGGCGTCATTTCTAGCAAACCTGTCGAAATTCGACAGCAAACATACGCAGAATTTTTATGTCAAGGTCATCTCTTTTCTGCCAACCTATTGATTGTCCCCCGTTTAACTACACAGATAATATTAGGTGTGGACTTCCTATCCAAGTACAAGGTTATTTTAGATTTCAATACGGCTTGTGCCACTGCTTTTGTTCAGGAAAATGCCATTCAAATTAAATTCGAAGACTGGATTACCAGATATGAAGAAGGTGCCAGTTGTTTAAAATTTTTACCTATTTCTAATGCGACGCAGGATGTCAAACCTGATGATGATATAACAGATAAACATTTCGAGACTGAGCGAATTGACTTGATTTCTGACATCATTAAGAAAAAATTAGTAGAAGTTGAAGGTGCCTCAGAACGTGATAAGGAAGAATTGTTCCTTATCTTGCGGCGTTATTCCCGTGTATTCGCTAACAGTCCTGGTACCATAAAAAATTTTCTCTATGAATTTAAGATCAAAGAACATAATAAATTTTTTGTACCTCCATATCCCATTCCGATAGTATACAGGGAAAGAGTTAAGGCTGAAATTCAGTCCATGCTCAGTCAAGGTATAATTGAACCTGCAGTTAGCTCGTATAACAGTCCCCTACATATTGTTGAAAAAAGAGATAAGTCAATTCGATTAGTGCTCGATTCCAGACAAATTAACACTATCATTTTACCTGAAACCGACCGACCCCAAACCCTTGAAGAATTGTTACAAAAATTCTATGGTGTCAAAGTTTTATCCTCATTAGATCTTAGGTCTAGCTTTTGGCAAGTGAAACTGCACCCCAACTGTAGGAAGTATACCGCTTTTCTCTGCTTCGGAAACTGTTATCAGTTCCGTAAATTGCCTTTCGGACTGAACATCTCCTCATCTGCTTTCATCCGTGCGATGAATGCCACACTCCCTGAACACTTAAAACAACAAATCACAATTTACGTTGATGATATTTTAATTGCAGAATCTTCCTGGGAAAAACATAACAGTACGTTGGCATCTTTACTTGAAGTGTTTGCTCAATCCGGAATTACTGTCAACTTAGAGAAGTCACAGTTTGGTCGTTCTCAGATTAAATTTTTAGGGCACATTATTTCTAAAGATGGGATCCAGCCCGACCCCGAAAAGTTAGAGGCGATAATGAAAATGCCTGTTCCCACTACTAAACGCCAATTAAGAGCTTTCTTGGGTTTAATTAATTTCTATCGCCGTTTTATAAATTTGAAAGACCTAACTACTCCCAGATTATATGAATTAACTGGAAAGAATACTGTTTGGTTCTGGGATGAAGCTGCCCAAAGAGAATTTCTTTGCTTAAAGGATGCACTCCTTCATGCACCTATTCTGCACCATCCAGATTTGTCTAAGAACTTTTGCATCTCTACCGATAGTTCAAAATTCGGACTTGGCGTTCACGTGTTTCAAGAGGATGAAGAAAATGGCTTTGCCACACAGAGAACTATTGCATTTGCTAGTCGCATATTATCCAAGTCAGAGCGGAACTATTCCGTCACTGAGCTTGAAGCTTTGGCAGTAGTTTGGGCATTCGAAAAATTCCGTTATTTCTTGTTTGGCAGACACACTAAAGTTTACACGGATCACCGTGCACTTCAATTCCTCATGTCGGCAAAACTTAACCATGATAGACTTAGACGATGGGCTTTGTTCCTTCAAGAATTCGATTTCTCTGTAATTTACATTCCTGGTAAACAAAACATCGTTGCAGACTCGCTATCTCGTTCGCCTGTTGGACTCATCAAGGCGACGGAAGAGGCATACTTAGAAAATAACTTTACTATCCTCTATATGCAGCAAGTTGCTTTCGAAAATTACATATCTGCCACATTTTCTGACATTGCTAAAGAACAAGACAAAGATCCAATCTGGCGAGATATTAAAATAAAATGGCATGATAAATATAATGTTTCCATCAGACAATTTTACATTATCCATAATAACATTCTCTTCAAACGTAAAGCCCCTGACAGTCAATTTTGGTTAGTGTGTGTTCCGGAGGAGTCCGTGAACAAATTGATTTGGTATATTCATCTCAGTTACGGACACTATGGTGCCAAGAAGTGCTTCGCGAAATTACGCGACTCTTGTTACTTCATCAACATGGAGAAACGTATACGCAATGTATTATCTCGATGCAAATTGTGTCAGAAAGCAAAGCCGCCGACCATATCGCATTCTGCTCCACTTTTTCCGATTATACCTTCAAAATTAAAGCAGTTAGCAGCCGTTGATCTGTTTGGACCTCTTCCGAGAACTAACAATGGTTTCTCTTTTGTTTTCGTTGCTATTGAGCTCACATCAAAATTTGTATCTTTTACTCCGCTCCGCCGTGCCACGGCGAAGACAGTAACTAACGCCTTTGTCAAAAACTTCCTAAAAGATGTTGGCCATATAGATAAAGTCATCTCCGATAATGGACCTCAATTCCGTTCTCATGATTGGGCACGGATGTTGCGGCGCAGAAACATCAAACCTGTGTTCATATCACTTTATCATGCCGCCTCTAACCCTTGTGAACGAGTGATGAAAGAACTTGGAAAACTTTGTAGGCTATATTGCTACCGACGACATAACATATGGGATAGATATCTTCTTTCATTTCAAAATATCATAAATGAACTTCCTAATGATTCTACAGGTCTTTCACCAATTCTGGTTCTGAAAAACAAGCAACCTCCCGACCGTATCAAGGAATTGATACCTTTTCCTAAACACAGAAGACTACGTCATCATGAGATCATTGAATTGGCGCTTAAAAACATTAAGAAAGCCGCTGAAAAAAGGAAACGCTCTCAACGTAATTGTTATGCTAAACAACTCTATGTAGGACAAAAGGTATTAATTAGATCCCACCACTTATCCCACAAGGGAAAATCTATGATTCACAAATTCTTCTTACTATACAATGGTCCGTATCGAATCAAACGTATCATCCACGACAACGTCGTTGAGGTAGAAACTTTAAAGACGCACAAGTCGAAAGGCATACACCACATTTCCAATATTAAAATTTTCAGGGAATAAAGATGGGGTAGAGAGTCCATTAATCTGTTTTGGACACACCAAGTGGCGATTGGTGCCCCGTTCTCGAGCTGAGTGTCACTATTCTTCCGCTTTTCCTTAGTGCGCTCTATCTACCTCTTTTTCTCACTGTTACTTTTCTCTAACTCTGAATACTTATGCTCTGTGCTACGCTGGGATATTGTCATACGAAACTTTGATTATCTTGCAATTTGCATATAACGAACTCTGTGGCTGTGCAAGACAAATAAAATTAATGGAAATTTTTGATTGTGTAATCTAATCAAGTTCCTATGTTTCAGAAAATATCAGATTTTTCTTCTGTGTTACTAATTGCATAACTTACGAAGTTCTGAGCAAGTGAAGAAGATTTTTGAGTTGACATGAGCATTTGGTAAGCCAAGAACATTATGGAGGATGATGAGTAAGGCAATACACAATATGTCATGGTGGTCTTTAAAATGCATTATTGTTTATGGATAAATGATGGTAAGGAAGGTATTGGTAACAGTCAAAGATGTTTGATAAATGTAATTATGTGGACGAGATTATACAATGATTATGAAGCAATTATGAGGAGAATCGCTATGTTGCTAATGATGACGAGGTTATACAATGATTATGAAGCAATTATGAGGAGAATCGCTATGTTGCTAATGATGACGAGATTATACAATGATTATGAAGCAATTATGAGGAGAATCGCTATGTTGCTAATGATGACGAGATTATACAATGATTATGAAGCAATTATGAGGAGAATCGCTATGTTGCTAATGATGCTATGTTCTGTTCTTTTCTTATGTGCTTACTCGCACTGCCCTTTTGTGTTTTCTCTTTGTGCTTATGTGCACCATTTTGTATATTGATGCATTGTGCCTTCAATGGCATGTGTGATTGGTGAGATTCATATCCTTCTGATGATCTGTAATTATTTGTAATTATGTGTAATGAATATTTCTAATTATACTTGCAGCTATGCGTATTGCTCTTGTAATCAAAGCTTACCGCTATGCTCACTAATTATATACCTAAGCCCTACCACTATGCTAATTAATTTTATAATGAAGCTCAATGACAATGTATGGTTATGCTTATACGTTCCACACAGCCATCTATCTTGCAAACTTGCAGCTATGCCATAAACTGCGCCTAGTTAAGTCTAGAAAGATAATGCACAGAAATATTTTGCTTTTGCTTAATACTATCTTCCAAATTTTATTGATGATCTTGTTGATGAAAATCTGCAGCTATGCCTAACGAATATTACGTCTGTGTTTATGTTATTGGATGATTTACTGTGATGTACATCTAGTACTGTGCCAAAATTTGCACTAATTGTTTTGTTTGACCCTACTGTTGACCCAGACAGACACAGACATGACCTGTTGACTTGAACCTCTTTTGATATTCTCACGAAACTACCCTGATGTGTTATACCTTAAGGCAATGAAATATGTAGCTCAGTTGAGACAAAAGCCTGGCCATGGCAACTTATGTAATTTAAGTGTTATAATTTGTGGTAATGTAATCACCATCATAGTGATATATATTAATTTAAAGAGATATGAACTAATGGTAATTGGAATGTCAATTTAAGTTATATCATGCCAAATTGATGACAAGCACCCTCAATGTATTTCATACGATTATGTGTTTGTAAAGCAATATGTACATAGTATGTAAAGCCTTGTGCTTATATGAAATGACACTAATGTTGTAGATACTCTAAAATAAGAATTAAATTACTCATTAGTATTCAAATGTATCCGTCTTCAAGACACTACTTGTAATGTAAAAATATGGTTTAATACCATGACCCCATTTGTACCACTTGAATTTGTGGGAAAATATTTCTGTAGATATGTTCTAATCAATGACTTTTCTTTCAGTCTAAACTGAAATATCATGACTATGTTACTAATTTGTGTGTAAAATGCTTTATTTCATGTACTTTGGACACGCATGGGAAGTGGCGATTTCGCACACGAGATTCCAGAATGCACACAGAACAATGGACGAGTTACTATACACCACTGATTTTGGGCCTTTTAATGAAGATGTTTGTTGGATGATGTTTGGCCACACAGTACTGTCCATTGCAGCCTTGGCCACCCACCACCAGTTTGCTCTAATTTTGGCTATGCTGATGCAGTCTGCTAATAGCTCTGTTGGTTGGAGCACACTTGGTTGTCGAATTGCATGGAGGAATACATCAGAACCTTTTCCCCATGACTTCCACTTCAATGCAACCAGCCAGCCCGCCTACAGTGTGGTGTAATCTTACAGTGTTTTGTGTTCGTGTGCAGACCTAAAATGAGTGTTAGGAGCTAATGTGCTATTCGTGTGCATATACTATTCAGTGCCTCCCATTGCAAACGTTGTCCACAGGTTCATTACCAGTGTTTAGGTATATTTCATGGTTCTTTCACAGTCAGTGACCAAAATAAAATTGTGCTCTTGATAGATACATATACTTAGTCTGAAATGTCATTGTGCCTATTCGATTGACAAACGTTATATTGAAATCCTATTGTGCTGAAGCAGTAACATTATTTTGTACATGATCAGAAGCCTATGTAGTCAAAAATTTTACATGTATGTTCTAGCATCCATGAAAGTATAGCATTTTAAATGCATCACAGAATACAAAACTGACACTTTATCTTATACTAAGTGCACTAAAAATTTACATAGACTACATTGTGCACAAGATACAAATGTTCATTTTATGTTCCCAAAATACTGATCTCTTGTACAAAATGTAAACCCATGGAACTTACACTACTGTGTGTATTACTTGTAATTACCACATTTTCCTTAAAGAATCATGACATTAGTTAAAATATCTTTTGTAAAACTTTGTATATGTTCATGTTTATTATTGTATATTTTTTTTCCATTTGTGTATTACTTCTAGCTATCTCATTTTCTCCACTATATCATTTGTCAAACTATGTTTTCTGAAATTCTATATATATACTTATGTTTACCATTATGTATAATTGTCATATATTCCACTTATTGCTGATGTTCTGTAAATTTTGACATTTGCTTATGCCTGTCACACCCTGTACCTCTCCATGCATGACTTTTGATGGTACTGTTCTGTAAAATGGCATGTATTTATGACTGTCACATTTTTTTTTTTAAATTTTCTATGTACTCCATCTGTTGTTTTGATCTTGTTATATTTTGGATGTCATTAATGGATTTTTGGACTTGAAATTCAGTAATTTTGCTGGCTAGGCAATGCCATTGGCATCACCCACCCTACAAAATTTTAATAGGTAGGAGGGGGGTGATGAAACGTGTCCATAAAAAATTATTTTCATAAGAAAATGTCTAATATTGTGCCTCCTGTTTTGTATCGAGTAACTTGCTTGCAAGAAAATGTATAATATCGCTTCTACTGTATGTATCGATATGTGTAAAGTTTCATCTCTGGCAAAGATCATGTATTGCATAGCATTGTAGCTCGCACTGAGAGAGAGAGTAGCACTAGTGGTTCAGCTCGCTTAGAGAGCGGTTGGGTTGTGTGTATGGCTCCGATGTAGAGCAGAGGCTGCTTTGCCAGCAAGTCAGAAGTTGTATTATGTAGGTAATGTAATGCTGTTTATCAATAATAAGTAACTTAACCCTGTTTCATATTTCATTTACGTAGTTAGAAAATTAACCCACTTCCTTCATTTGATAATTACTTGATTTAGTGGAGTGTTGATTTGAATAACATTATTGAACACATTTCATTATTGGTGCGATAGTAAGATAATAGTTGATTTGGATTTCAATAATAACTGATCGACATTAATTCTCACAGTCAAGCATTGAGAAAGTGATTTGTGGTTTTTCTTATATCTTTCTCGCAGTCAAAATTTTTGAGTATAGTCAGTGTCTGTTTCAAAAGGTTACATGTCACAGTTGTTTACTTAAAAGATCCGTTGCGCACAAAATCAATTTAATGCACTGTTTCTTGTACATTAAGATCAGGGCCATAATTAAACCAAATAGCTGAGTTAATGAACAATTTATTGTCTGATTTAACGAAAGGTTCAACATTCCAAAACACGCGTACAGTTTTTAATGTTTGTACACGATCACAGCACAGCGGTCAAAAGCAACATATATAAGTTAGTTCGATTTCAACCACTTTAATTATTTTATTATCTGAAATGAACACAGAGGTAGTAACAACGAGCATCCTCTTACTGGGACGGGCCTGTAAACGCTGGGAGAGACACACGAAAGAGGAGATGGGCAGAGAAGAGAAAGGAAGGGGGCAGGCCAGAGAGGGTGGGGACAGAGACAAGAGTAGTTGTTCGGAGTAAAGAGTTTTGCACAGCACAGGCAATAATAACTCCATGAAACTAGTCTTAAGAGTCTGAAGAGTGAAGACCATAAAATCTGCATTCTTACTATTAACCCATTCAGCTCTGGCGTACTAAATAAAGAACATCACTTTAACACGTCCTTATCTCTTTATGAAACAGTGTGAAACATTTGAACTCTATTGTTCTGACTACAATAACATTCCCACGTGACATCCTGAGAGTAACAGCTGCTGTCATTTCGTGGCTCTGTTGAAAACTCTAGTAGGAATCAGGATGGTGGATAGAAGTGTAGTTCCCCATGCCAAACATACTGTTTTTATCGCATACTAGCTGTAAACCCGGCGTTGCCCGGGTGTTTATTTATCCCACACTCTCGTAGTCCACATCCCCTTCCCCTTTCTCTGCATCCACCTCTTTCTCTACCATCTCTCTGTTCGTTTCCACCTTTCCATCTCTCGGCAAAGATTTCTGCAAGGTACCCTCTGTCATGTACCATACAAACACTTATGTATCCATTGATCGTCCTCTTGGTTTAAAGTTCATGTGTACAAAAATTCATAAAGATTCGAGCAAAATATGCATTATGTAAAATTCCGTAAGTTAAGTACCCTCCACTATGCAACTGAAGTAATTTTATGCAGTGACATTCCTCTTGTTTTTAAGCTAGAGTGTGCAGAATTTCATCAATATAGATTTCTGGGCAATAGAAACGCAAGGTTACATTGAAAAACGCACTATGCTGTTCTCAAATACTACTTCATACAACCCTTGTTCTGAGAATAACGAAAACAACAAAAAAAGTATCTCTGAAATCGGTCTAGTCGTTCTCAAGTTATGGCGCGACCAAGGTATTTAGGGATACATTTTTATGTTGCAAAGTACCCTCCCCCATGCACAGTATGAAACTTAAGGTATACGGCGACCTTCCTCTTGTTTTGAAAGTCAAGCGTGCGATATTTCGTGAGGAATGAAACGTAGATTTCTTGAGTCTGTAGGAGAAGTAAGCTCCGCGATGCACCTGTAGCTACTTTCGTAGCATACGTTTCCTACCTATAAACTACATTCCTGACAAATTTCAGCTTCACAGGTGAAGTAATTTTTGAGTGTTTAGTCAGTGAGTGAGTGAGTGTCCTTTCGCTTTTATATAGAGATTAAGAAAATCAGACTGCTTAATTTTGTATGCCAGAGAATTAAAGGAGAGTTATAGACAAAAATAAATAGTAACATACAAATCTGTAATGCTAACATTATTTGATACATGGTCATGCCAGAAGCGAGAGTTTTACGGCATCTCCAGCGCAACTGTTTTTAGCAGCAGACTTCTCTTCGTTTTATCATGTTGTGGGGGTGCGGGGTCAGTTACAAAAAGCTTCATGAACATCCGAAAGTACATGCACACTTTGTTCCAGGTCCCTAACTACTCTCAGTTCCAATAATTGACGCATAAATCTGGTTATTCTCACGCGGTGGCCTCTCATTCTTTATGACGTCGTATCTTAGGGTAGCGTGGAGAGCTGCATAAAACCAGTCTGCTGACTGAAGACCACAACAACAACTTCTCCTATGCTATGTGTCGTGCTCTTTTGCTTTTGGGTCAGGAACATTTGTGGGCGTACCGGTGAACAGTTCACCAAAGTTTCAATGCAATCAAATGAATGGTTTATCAACACATGGAGGACATACAGACAAACATTCATTTGACAATGTTTTTATTTTTAAATACAGTTGATAGAGTGATACAAAACTACGACAAAACAGAAAAAGTGCTTATGTATAACTATTTGCTCCGTTTGATACCTGATGTGTTATTTATAGAAGGCATCATATTTTTCAAACTTAGTGTGAAAAAAGTTATTTTTGTACATTTTATTGTAAATATATTCATTATAACGAACGTTTCAAATTTTTGTATGAAAAACAAAAACCGCGGCGAATTAGCCGTGCGTACTGTAGCGCCATGCTGCGGTGCGCGCCGACCGCGGTGGCCGAGGGGACTGAGGCGCTCCAGTCACGGTCTGCACGGCCACTACGGTCGGGGGTTCGAATCCCCCCTCGGGCATGGATATTTGAGCCGTCCTAGTTCGTAAGTAGTTCATAAGTAGTTTGTAAGTTTAGGGACTGATGACCCCGTAGTTCAGTCCCATAGACTATACAAACATTTGAACATTTGCTGCGGTGCGCGCGGCCTTTCGCCGTCGGGGGTTCGAATCCCTCGTCGGTTATGCATGTTTGTGTTGTCCTTAGGTCAGTTTACCTTAGTTTAAGTAGTTTGTAAGTTACGGACTAATAACCATGCAGTTGAGTCCGACAGATTTACAAACTTTTGAATTGCAAAACAAAAAATCAGGGCTTAATGGGTTGAGGAGACGGATATAACTTGCAGGCAGCATTCCACGTATTCAACCAGGTACATGCAGTTTCGTTAGCAAGACTCTCTAGCCAAACAGACGCCCAGAACTTGTGGTTGTTATCGACTGACGTTCCCCGCAAACTGCGTTTCGTAATCGAGACAGCGGTGACGACACGGACAGTCGCGCCCTCAACAATATTTGCGTCGCCCATCAGCCGCCCCCGTGTCTCGCAGACACCAATTGGCACTTCTGAATGGCAGGCAGCTCTGTGTGGGCAGTGATTCACGCCGCAGACGTGGCCGTCCAACGGAAGGCCGGACAAACACGCCGCTCAGACTCCAAGGAGACCAATCCCAAACACACCCGCCATACAGTAACAGCAGTGCCCTCTAACGGTTGGTTGGATTAGATTAGCTGTCCGCTCCATACATCCTTATAGGGAGACCTTGATGGAGGTGGAACGCATATATATTGAAATAATAATACTAATAGTTTGAATACATACGATCTTTCATTTGGTTCTATCGAAAAATCCATCAATGGAAGTAGAAGCAGTTAGCCATTATTTTTTCTGGCTCTTCTTAACCTGGTCTTTCTTTTTAGATAAATTTGTTATGGTTGTCAAATACTAACACGAATTATTTACAGACGAATGGAAAAGCTTGTGGAATCTGACCTCGGGAAAGATCAGTTCGGATTTAGGAGAAATGTAGCAACACGGGAGGCAATACTCACTTTACGACTTATTTTACAAGATAGGCTAAGGAAGGGCAAACCTACATTTTTGGCACTTGTAGATTTCGAGCAAGCTTTTGACAATGTCGACTGTAACACACTGAAGGTAGCAGGGGTAAAATATAGAGGGCGAAGAGTTATATTCAACCTGCACAAAAACCAGACAGCGGTTATTAGAGTCGAAGGGCAAGAAATGGACGCAGAGATTGGGAAGGGAATAAGATAGGGTTGTAGCCTTTCTCCAATGTTGTTCAGTCTGTACATTGATCAAGCAGTGAAGGAATGGAAGGAGAAATATGGAGAGGGGATTAAAGTTCAGGGAGAAGAAATAAAAACCTTGCGGTTTGCAGATGACATAGTAATTTTGTCAGACTGCAGAGAATCTGGAAGAGCAATTGAATGGAATGGACAGTGTCTTGAAAGGAAGATATAAGATGAACATTAATAAGAGTAAAACGAGAATAATGGAATGTAATGAAAGAAAATCAGGTGATGCTGAAGGAATTACATTAGGTAATGAGACAATAAAGTAGTAGATGAGTTTTGTTATTTGGGTAGCAAGATAACTTCTAATGGCCAAAGTAAAGGAGATATAAAATGCAGAATGACTATGGGAAGAAAAGCGTTTTTAAAGAAGCGAAACTTGTTAACATCTAATATTAATTTAAATATTAGGAAGTCCTTTCTGAAAACATTTGTCTGGAGTGTAGCACTGTATGGGAGTGAAACGTGGACGATAAGGAGTTCAAACAAAAAGAGGATAGAAGCTTTCGAAATGTGGTGCTATAGACGAATGACGAAAATTAGATGGGTAGATCACGTAACCGAATTGGGGAGAAAAGAAGTTTCTGGCATATCTTGACTAAGAGAAGGGATAGATTAGTGGGACACATTCTGAGACATCAAGGAATCGTCAGCTTAGTATTACAAGGAAGTGTGTGGGGTAAAAATCGTAGCGGGAGACCTAGGGACGAATACAGTAAGTACATTAAAAAGGATGTACGTTGCCGAACGTATTCTCAGATGCAGAGACTTGCCCAGGACAGGGCAGCGTGGAGAGCTGCATCAAACCAGTCTGCGGGCTGAAGACCACAAAACAACAGCTGGCCAAGAATTGAAAATGTGTGATCCCGACTAGTGTACTCATTTTTTAACTAAAGTAAGTACTTTTATGTACTTGTGTTGATCGTTATTGTTCCTAGTATTGTATATATGAACTGAGTTGTATGTTGGAAAAAGGAATACATTATTTACAACAAATTTCATTAAAGAAAAAAATTGGGGCAGTAGTTAGTATACCAAGTTCTTTGAAGAGAATTCTACAGGATGTCCGTGAATTTCTCCACAAATAATACGTATTACAAGCTTCTGGACTCTGCAAACTTTTATTTGACTCAAGTCGTAAACGCAGAAATTTAATACTGTCAACCTCTTCTATCTGCTTGTCTTCATACTTTATGAATCTTCTCTATGGAAATCTCCTACATGTTCTGAACTGCATGTAGTGAGTCTTCCTAAAGTTTAATGTCAATGACTTTTCTAGAACTATGCTCGCCATGCTATTCACTGCGATACTTGCCATAATCTCCAAACAAAACGAACTCTGGTCCTGGCAGTGTAACTGATGACAGCAAATCATATCGATCCTTGTGGGATCTGGTGTACAAATTTTCAGATTTCATGCATTATTCAGTCCGTATTTCAGGATTTCGGGTGGAACTGCCAGGACGAAAGCAACCTTATGTTGTCATTCTCAATGAAGTAGGTCTGACTTCAGCGCGAATTCCCTAGTTTTCGCAATATTAATGATTCAGGCAGCTTCTTTTCTCATTTTGGTGACGTGTGCTACTGATCTATACATGGCTATTTCTATAATAACGTTCAACACAAACTAATCTACGACATCAGTCGCCGGTGGACATTCAACTAAATTAAATGGGAAAATTGAAAATTTGAACAAGCCAGAATTCGAACCCGGGTCTCTTGCTTATGAGGCAATCGTGTTGACCACTACGACAGCTGGACATAGCGATCACGACTGCACGGGTTTCCCTAGCACGCCTCCCGCCAGACCCAAAGTTAACACTTATCCACGCACTGTTGCGTACTGCCCCTCATTTGCGGCATTTCCCAGAGTCCCGTAGGAGTTCGTAGCTGGTGTGAACTCTCACCGAAGAAAGATTCACCGTCCGTCGTCCCGTTGATTATACCGGGTGATCAAAAACTCAGTATAAATTTGCAAAATTAATAAATCAAGGAATAATCTAGATAGAGGTAAAAATTGACACGCAAGCTTGGAATGACAGGGGTTTTTATTAGAATAAAAAAAAAAAAAAAAAAAAAAAAAAGTTCAAAAATATCCGACAGATAACGCTGGACAGCAAAACGTCAGTGACTGCTACCGTGACGGGTGAGAGGTACGCCGATACGTTACAGAATCGCATCATCCCCAGCCTGGCTGATAAATATCAGCCGGAACGTACGATTTTCATGCAGGATGGCTCTCCACCCCATATTGCTAGACGCGTGAAAGATCTCTTGCGCGCGTCGTTTTGTGATGATCGTGTGCTCAGCCACCACTTTCGCCATGCTTGGCCCCCCAGGTTCCCAGACCTCAGTCCGTGAGATTATTGGCTTTGGGGTTACCTGAAATCGCAAGTGTATCCTGATCGACCGACGCCAATGCCTCACCATAACTCCGGACATGCTTTACAGTGCTTTTCACAACATTATTCCTCGACTATAGCAATTGTAGAGGAATGATGGTGAATATAATGAGCATTTCCTGTAAAGAACATCGTCTTTGCTTTGTCTTAATTTGTTATGCTAATTATAGCTTTTCTGATCAGATGAAGCGCCATCTGTCGGGCATTTTTTGAACCTTTTTTTTCTAATAAAGCCCCATGTCATTCCAAGCATGTGTGTCAATTTTTACCTCTTTATCTACATTATTCCGTGATTTATTAAGTTTTCAAATTTTAAATGACTTTTTGATGACCTGGTATGTCTATGCGCTGTAAAATAGATGCAAATCCTTAGTTGCTGATTTTAAAAGCAAACATCTATTGCAACACAGCTCGGTTAGGCGCCATTAACCGTGTACTACAAGACTTTAAAATCGTGACCGCGGAGCGTAATATTGCTCACACACAAATATTCAGACTCAATAAAAATTGCAAAAAGACTGCCGGTTCTGTGAAAAAATGTTCCATACGAAAGCAGATTATAAAAAGAATGATCAATTTCAATGGTAATAGCGGCACAAAACCAAACTCGGAAAATGGCTTCCAAATCTCCTCTACACATTAATAAAGAGAGAATTAATGAGACGGGATGGGAGAGTGAAATTAATTAAGAAATAGGGGAAGTGGAGAATTTTAAATGATTTAATAAGCTTAAGGCCATGTTTCAACTCATATAATTTATCCAGGAGAATTCCAGAGCGCAACAATCTTGCTTCTTCACGCTAGAGGAACATAAAGAGTGTCGAGCAAAAAATGCCCATGCTCTCTAGTTATATAATGAATGGGTATTAAATACGAGGCGTGTTTTTTAAGTAAGTACCGTTTTGAAATTAAAAAGCCTTACCTTACTCTATTTTTCAATATATTTTCCATCAATATTGAGGCACTTGTCATAACGTTGTACCAGTTTTTCAATACCCTCCTCATAGAAGTCTGCCGCCTGACTTGTTGACCACTGCATCACAACTGTTTTGACTTCTTCATCGTCCTGCTCGGTCACAATGCCATAGAAAATACTACGAGAAACATTAGGAAAGTCATCCCGTAAGGAGGAAATCGTAAATCGACTGTTTTCTCTCACCATATTGTCCACTTCCTGCACCAAACTTTCATTAACGACCGAAGGACGTCCACTCCGTTGTTCATCATGCACATTTGTGCGGCTATGTTTAAATGCTCTCACCCACTTTTTTACCTTTTCACCACTCATATTGTTTTCTCCTAAGCTGCATCTCACGATGAATATCGATCGCTTTTAGTCCTTTATGACTTCACAGTCGGCGGGATTCACGATTATCGGAGGCATCTCAAACACTCAGTACACAACGTAAACAAGGAAGAATCAGACTGCAATGGCGTCAGTGCGTAGGCAACAGATATAGGTACCCAGTGCACATAAAATTATTGAGATATCTTAGCACGACTTTTTTAAATTTCAAAACGGTACTTGTTTTAAAAATAAAGCCTCGGAATTATCACACTCAAGAGGGGAACAAAGAAAGTAGGGCAGGTGTCATCCTTTTTATCGTCTAAGCGAATGTAGCGTTTCAGGGTGCAACCGATTTTCCACCATGTCCTTGACACAATCCGAGCTTATGTTGCGTCCCTATTGACCTCGATTTCACTGTAAGCTAACTACTAATCTTCCTGGCACCAATAAACAAATTTAACATGCAAGTTCCAGGACTATAGTATCTCCTGAAAACCATCATCGTGATCAGGCCCACAAGCCCACGCGAGGTACTGCCCATCGAGCAACAAATAGCGTTCTATGGGATATATGGTGACACCGCTCTACCATGGAGCCGTTACTTCTCTGCTGGCCGGGAGAGGTCGACCTACCATAATGGAAACTGACCACTCTGCTATAGGGGACGAACATCTTTGCCTTTAACCCAGTTGTGGTCTTCAGTCCGCAGACTGGTTTGATGCAGCTCTCCACGCTACACTGTCTGTGCAAGTCGCTTCATCTGAAAATACGTTCAGCAACCCACATCCTTTTGAATCTGTTTACTGTATTCGTCCATCGGTCTCCCTCTACGATTTTTACCCCATACACTTCTTTCTAATGCTAAGTTGACAATTCCTTGATGTCTCAGAATGTGTCCCTTCTCTTAGTCAGGATATGCCAGAAACTCCTTTTCTTCCCAATTCGATTAAGCACCTTCTCATTAGTTCCGTGATCTGACCACCTAATTTTCATCATTCGACTGTAGCACCACATTTCAAAAGCTTCTATCATCTTTAGATGTTCCTGATTTTTTTTCGGTTACTTCTGGTTTAAAAGATACTTTACAACAACTGTAATAGATCGTTCAAATGTGGCAACCTTGATTTTACATGAATTGCACCCTTAGTAATAAGCTTTCCTCCTGGAACGAAGTAAAAATGAAAACATTAATATTAAATTTTAGATATGACATTTCATTTGTAAAGCCATCAGTACGTTTCTAAATAATAAAAATAATATTAATGTGTAAGTATTTACACACCCAAGAACATGAGTTAATTCATACGTTGTCTCTGAATCCCTGACTTCAAAGATGCCTAACATGGAATTACGTGCTAAACAATGATTGTTAGTACTTGCATGTCAGTGATTAACATTCAGATGACAGTCCGATGTTGGAGAAAGTGTTTTGTGCCAAAAGGAAACCGTCTACTTTAAATGTTTAAAGAAACGAAACACCATCCTTATGGAAGGACGTCAGTATCATCTGGGTTAAGTAAGGGTAATACATCTTCCACAGTGCAGCGATCATTTGTGAGGTGGCCGTGAAGACAGGTGGCGGCAAAATCTCGACACGCATCGCACGGCTCGGTAGAGTCGGCAAATATTTATCCCGTCAGCCGTCATACTGCACAAAGGAAGGTCGCGAGGCTCAACGCTTTCCAGGACAGCGAAAGAGCCGTCAGTTAAATAGCGTATTCTGCGCTCATGGAGAGCTACGTTCAACTGACCGGTCGTGGCTGCTTTAGGTGTCGTACTCTTTATTGCTTCGCTCTGTTCCACAGCTTCCTGTATACGCCACACACAAGGCGTGCAAAACTGACGCTGACAAGAAGTCAAAAAGTCTTAGAAACTATTAGAGAACTAGCAGGAATACTGCTTTCTGCTGTACACTCACTACAAACTTCACTTAATGCACTATGGATTTCTGTCGCGTTTTTGCAGCGGAAAGTTTTGATATTTGTCTTTAACACTCGCACTACCCAAGATCCCTCCAGGGTCCATTCCTCTCTCTCTCCAATTTCATGTTAGAATAAATCGAATAAACAAAAACGCGAACTTGTTCGTGAAGTTCGCAACTACAACTACGTAATTTTTATTGTCGTTGAATCTAACAGTTCGTGTTCATAGTAATATGTGCATTATCATTAAATGTCCCTCGTACAAATTATCTCTGACAACGATATTGCGCAAATATCGACAATATATGTGGGCATCACCGTCAAAAACGAGTGTAAGTAGGTTCTGGTAGATTATCTCTTTATTTTAGTCTCTGATATCATTTTTGTCCGTAGATTGCCAGACACTGATGACCATCTTCAGACCTGTTTAAAATAGGGTCTAATACATAGAAACCTTGGAGACATCATCAAAAAATACTTTGATTTAGTGTTTTTTTTACCACTACGTCACCGTATCTTCTTTATATTACGATATACTTCACCTAAAATTATTGATCAAAAGCTGAAATAAAGAGATTAATGTAATTCAGTTCAGATGATCTTCCTACTTCTTTGTAGTCTTAAAACAATTTCACTACCACAGACAAAACCAAAAAGTTGTTTTTTTTTCCTTCCTGAACCCTATTTCTCTATTCATATTTCTCCTTGGATTCTTTGATAGCTTATTGCATGTTCAGAATGAATAATTTAGAGGTTACGTTAAACGTCTATGTCACTCCTTCGTACATTCATATTTTCTTCGTACATACTGTCTCCTTTCATATTCTCCGAATGTTATTACTGCAGTTCGGTTTATTTATTAGCTCTAAATTACTCGTCACAGCCTTTATTTTCACCCTTGGTTTCTTAAGAATTACGTTCAAATTTTCCATAACTAACGGACCAGAAATCTAGGGTCATTCGTCCCTAAATTTACACACGAAATTAACTTACAGTAAATTCTAAATTAAGGCGAATAATGTTATTTCCAGTGTTTGATCAGTATGATTTGCAGAAAAGGTAAATAAATTTTCAGTGCATCTTTCAGGCTACACCGTTAAGAGGCAGAGCGATTACAAGCAAGACTAGCCGAGCGGTCTAAGGCGCCTCGCTGCGAAGCGCGCGGTTGCTCGCCGTCGGAGGTTCCAGTCCTCCCTGGGGCATGTGTGTGTGTGTGTGTGTGTGTGTGTGTGTGTGTGTGTTTGTACTTACGTTAGTTTACCTTACTTTAAGTAATTCGTAAGCTACGGACTGACGACCACGCAGTTTGGTCTGATAGAATTAAAACAAACAAGACTGCAAACTTTCCTGGGAAGAAGTTGACAAGGGTGGTGCTGAAGGAATTGTTATCTCTTGTAGCAAAAGCAATGACAGCTATGTGACTTGAGTAAGCACTGTTTTGAATCACGTCTTGCCCCATATAATTGTCTGGTACTTCCTTTCTTTTCGAGTGGCCTCGTTATTGGTTAAAGTAGATGTCTTCTACAGACCTGAAGAGAAGCAATGTTTATTTTGGGCATTGTAGCGTATGGCACACTGTCGTTCTGGAGACCACTGCTGCTACCCAAATTATTCTATACACAAGCAGGGCACGAGAGTGTATTTTAATCAGTAATTACGGTTGTCTACCTCCCGTACCCCTTACGTCTCGACTTGTCTCGACTTTGCTCGAAAATAAATTAAGGTGGCATAAAAAAAATGTTCAAATGTTTGTAGATCTATCGGACCAAACTGCGTGGTCATCAGTCCGTAGCTTACAAACTACTTAAACCTAGTTAAACTAACCTAAAGACAAACACACACCCATGCCCCAGGGAGGACTCGAACCTCCACGGCGAGCAACCGCGCGTTCCGCAGCGAGACGCTTTAGACCGCTCGGCTACTCCACCGCGGCTAAGGTGGCACAACATTACTGTTAAGGTACTCCTTAGGAAAAACTACGTTATTTCGTTTGTGTTTGTGTCTGAAGGAAAATTAAGTCTACAACCACATCCTCCTCATGAAATAGCTATGACATAACTGTAAGATACGTGCAAAATCTTACACCTCTTTATCTCGCTACTCGTAAATTTAAAAGTCACTGCTATCTACGAGACCAAAGGTAGTAATTTCATACGTAAAATGTAATCTGAAAGTTCTAATTCTGTCTGCGCATTTACTAGACTCTGTTCCCGACCTTGTCATGTGTTCCACGTGTTAACATTTCGCGCCTCTTTTCTTTCTTCCTTGTCTCACCTGAGAGTAATTCTGCCATTTGCAAATTTGATAGTAAAGACTGTTCTGTAATGTATAACTTATTCTCTTTCGGTGATTACTTGCTGATGTTTATTTAGGCCAATAGATTTCATCTTGGAAAAAAAAAAAAAAAAAAAAAAAAAAAAAAAAAAAAAAAAAAAAAAGAACCTGCTTCAGTTGTAAAAGATTTATTTAAGCCACTATCGGTTTCGGGACATTATAGTCCCTCTTCAGATGAACGTCAAATTATGTCATCGACTGCTTTTTCCACAATAACCAATCTTCTCAGTTGCAGATGTCCAGATGACCAAATTTCACTGAAAACGAACATTTGATATTACTGCAAAACTGATCTTTCACTATTTTACACTAAAATGATCCAACCAAAAAATAACTGCATCCGTCAGATTGTAACCACAATGTCTTCTAAGCGGAGTACCATCTTTGAAACCACAACCAGTACTTGTTGTAACAGTTGTTGTTGGTTCCTACTGAGAGCTAGAAATCCACGCAACCATTTTCGACCCCTACAAAATGGATATAATATTCCGATGTAGAGACATGAGTTTGACATAATGTAATTCCGAAACTGGTAGTGAAAAAATGTTTCTTTTAAACATACGGCTGTTGGTATCTTACTTCCTACGTACCCTTTACCAGCCGCGATCCTGGTTCCACCAGTAATGATGGATTCAATAATAATAAAATACAGTAGCCTCCTGAGGCTTTATATAATTATAAATCATCATGCGACAGGTTACTCTGTAACTTCATAGAATTGGTATGTTTTCATAATTTTGTTTCATTAACTTTTTGGATATTATACGTTGTAAATAGTAACTTATAATCAATTGTAACACTTGTTAACAGATCTGAAGATGGGCAGCTGTCCCGAAAACGGTCATGTTAAGAAAACAAAAGCGATCTGCAGACGGATATTCAAGAATTTAAACATCGCTTTGGTTCACACCGAGACGTCTGGAAACTTCCCTTGATGAAAGTCCGTCCTGCCGCAAAGTAACAATGCGGCAACCATCAAACTACGGAATTTACCTTATAGGCATGGCAGAATTACAGTCAAAACAAGCAGTGTACGTCCTTCCTGGTGTTATGACTGGATCTGACTGCCGTCTTAGCCACTCCGTCGAATTGACACTGCTCTTGCGTGATTCTCTGCATATTTGTGCGGGTTTAGTGACATCTTTGGAGAAACTAAGAAACTGTGTTCTTGATGTAATATGCACATTCAACGACAATATTCAGGAGATGCAAAACTTTTTGTGTGTATTATGTATGTATAGTGTTTGTTCTTTCGACTGATGGGGCAGGCACCATTGATCGACTCAGCAGTTGTACTTGTTGACAGTCTTTAATTAAGTCGTCAAGTTATTTCAGGTAGCCAAGCTCCAGACAGACACGTATTTAGCCTCGATGAATAATGCCGTGTCACGATAAAAAGACAGAGTGGCAGTTCATTAAGCGTGCATCGTACTGTATACAAGACTAATCACTCACGTCTAAACTGCAGTAACTGGTTCGGGGGACGTGGGAAGAAAACGTTGAGTGTATATGTGTAATGCAAATATACTTACTGTGCCAGTTACCGTTCTGTACATATTTCTGTTTGTTTACGTTTCATCGGTCATGCCATTGTAAGTGATCGCCCATATTGGCCACCTTGGGAAGTAGGCAATGTTAGACCTCTAATAAGGGGGATGTTCATGGTAAAAATGTACCGTATACCACAATATTTCAGGCAATGAATAGCAAATGAATGGAATGCTGTTACCGTTATCGACCGTTTGACGAATAACAGCCCAACGTTAGTAGAGAGCCGAAGAACGGGTTACAATATGGCGCTAGATAGGAACGAGAAGTAGTAAAGGAGCTCCGACCAGTCAAGCAGAGCAGTGTATCACATCATTGTGAACGTCATTGTCTGATCGTACCAGCCACAGGTATCCATATTTCGTTTCTTACCAAATTACAAGATGCTGCTACAAAAGTTACTAGGACACCAAAATAAAATACATATCGATTTCGCTCCTAAACTAGCACTTCACATCGCACATTGACAAAGTTCTAAATAAGAAGTAAACAAGCAATTTCTTTGTCACGACAGATGGAAATTTGATTGCCATATTATATCATGGTTAATGCACAAACAGGGCAAAACACATGAAATTGCAGCACCAGTGACCTCTCCAAAAATTAGACGTGTAGCTCTGGTCTCTAGCGTAGAACTGCAGCGTGGCTGCACACTATTGTGTTTAGCATTGCCCGTCGCGTTGTAATTTGGCAAACAAAACTTCCACCGCTATATACGTGACACAAAATTTCTTGAGCTGGCTGCGGTGGCCGGCAGTCACGGTCTACACGGCCACTACGGTCGGAGGTTCGAATCCCCCTTCGGGCATGGATATTTGTGCCGTCATTAGTATTAGCTAATTCATAAGTAGTTTGTAAGTTTAGGGACTGATGACCCCGTAGTGAAGTCCCATAACCTCTACAAACATTTGAACAAATTGCTTGCTTACTTCTAGTTTTAAATGAGATGTCGTATTTTCTTTTTGTGTTCTAGTAACATTTAATATGAACATCTATTGCTGGCACGCTCAGACAGCTGAAGTTCAAAATCCAGGCAGTTTGGAGATCTATGGTATGCAAGCTCTTCTAACATATATGCTAAATGCCCAAACAACTGAACTATACTTCCAGGTTACATAGACATCACTGTAATCAAGAGAATGACTTGTATCTCTAATCCCTGTTGCTGATTATAACGTATTAGGCTAAAGAAAAGGGACTTATTCAAATGTTCAAATGTTTGTAATTCTTTCGGACCAAACTGCGTGGTCATCAGTCCGTAGCTTACAAACTACTTAAACCTAGGTAAACTAACCTAAGGACAAACAAACACAACCATGCCCCAGGGAGGACTCGAACCTCCACGGCGAGCAAAAGGGACTTATCTAGCAGGAATGTTGCTAGCTGTACCTTCTTGAAGTTTGAGTGTAATTGTCGGAAAGATTATATTATCGGCGATAGGACTATTAAAAACTGATCATTAATCTGAATTCACATATTTTAAATGAAGGACATTTGAAGTTGTTGTAGTTCATTTCAAATATATTTTGTGTGCTGCAGGAACCATGTTAAGATAAAGGAAGTGACCACAACATATTTATAGCATATTTATTCTTCGGAATTGTTAAAAATTCTTGGACTTTAGTCTTTTTTGGACAAGTTGATGGCGACCATTAATTAATTAATTAATTAATTGCATTCCGCCTGTGAACCGTTGTTTTAAGATTGCAGGGCTATATCGCTGTCTAAATGACTGATCACCAAATGAAGATTATAAGATAGGCTCCTTTTTGTGGCGTCCAATTGGGCAGGTTCTGTTGCGTGGTTCGGTGAATATAAAATCCTCAGTCAAAGGCCAGGTGTTAACCCTCGATGGGAAGAACCGCCGCATTGTCCAGGCAACATTTGAAAAGAACCCACAATTTGGCGGAACATCAGGTCCACAACAGTGGCACAAAGTGAAAGTAAGTCAACTTTTAAAGAGAATGATACACCCCTCTCTGTCCGAACTGTACACGTGCTTCAGATTGGAAGCAGGCTTCTCGGGCAAGATGACCGACAATTGCTGTAACCGAACATTGAAGTTACCGTGGTATGAGAGGTACCACGTGAGGGTGCATGATGTCTCTCACGTACTGATAAGCTCATGAGTCATCCACGTTATTGTAAATCGCTAAGCAAACAGAATTGACGATATTTCAAAATTTCTAGAATGGTACTGTTCAGGGGTGATTGACTGATGGCTGCTGCTGAAAGTCTACCGCTATATACTGTCCATTTCAATACACATCAGTGATGATAAACTTCCTGGCAGATTAAAATTGTGTGCCGGAACCGGGAATCTGGCAAAAGTCAAGTTCTGAGGACAGGTCGTGAGTCGTGTCGGGATAGCTCAGCCGGGCGCCGTGGCTCGTCGCACCCGGTCAGGGGTCTAAATGACCTCTGTAATAAAAAAAGCTGAGCCAGATATCCAACGAACGACCAAAAACGAACTGAACCGACGACTGCAAACCATATATCTACCTGAAGAGCAAAATAAATAATAAAAAAAGAAAGGAAAAAGAAAGTGGTAGAGTGTTGCCCGCGAAAAGCAAAGGTCCCAGGTTCGAGTCCCGTTTCCGGCACATAATTATAAACTGCCAGGAAGTTTTATATCAGCGCACAATCCGCTGCAGAGTGAAAGGTTCATTCTGGAAACATCCCTTAGGCTGTGGCTAAGCCATGTCTTCACCATATCCTTTCTTCCAGGACTGCTTGTCTTGCAAGGTTCGCATAAGAACGTCTGTGAAGTTTGGAAAGTAGGAGGCTAGGTACTGGCGGCACTAAAGTTGTGAGGCGGCATCGTGAGTCGTGTCGGGATAGCACAGTCGGTAGAGCGCTTGCCCGCGAAAGGGAAAGGTCCCGGGTTCGAGTCCCGGTTGCGGCACACAATTTTAATCTGCCAGGAAGTTTCAAAGATATTATTGGTCAGTTAAAAGGAAGTAGGGGAGAGAAGATGGTTGTCCGATCTGCTACTGCAACTAACCACCTCTCAACAGCACAGGTAATAAATAACAGACCGCATAACAATTACACCCACCTCCTTTGATTAATAAGCTTCCAGCTGTGTTCGTTGATATCAATCAGATAATAGCAATCGACAATATACAGGGGCAGATTTTTAACAGCATTCATCACTCGTCCGCCCTCAATGGTTGAAATGTTAGCAATTCTGTTTGCTTACTGTTTATATGATATGGCCGGACACTCAGAATCATTTTATTAAAAATGAGACTGTCCGTCGAAGCCTTCACACTTACGCTGAAGGGACAATTAACCGTTAAATTCGCATCACCCCTCACATGAAATACACAGGTCTGTCAATTTTTCCGCAAGCGTCGGAACCTTCCTGTTTGAAACGTCACCGAGCCCGGATGTGTGATGCAAGGCCCCATGCTTTTGTAATACTCGAAACGAAGGTTGCAGGCACCTCTGACGCTGAATTCATATGTTGCGTCTCAGTCGAAATAATCATGGGGGTTCCGAGAAAGGGAATTTTAAATTTTACTTTTGGAAACATAGTGGATATTCAGCGATCAGAATTACTGAGTGCACGTAAAAGGTCAGTCAAGATCGCAATTATTTAAGGGCTGCCGTTTTCGTCTTTTTAAATGACCATTCTTTGACTACCACAACTGTAAATAATACAGTAAACATAATATTAGAGGGATACACTAATGTCAAAAACAAGTATTTAAAAATATAAGAAATAAATTTTCCCCGTGGGGTTGGCCACAGATTGCGCTGAGAAGGAGCTGCCTTGATGCAAGATGGCGACTGCTGTAGAAGTCAGAGTCTTCTTTAAATTATAGAAGCTTCGCCCTCTAACGTAAGCGTTGGCCAATCGATTATAAGTCTTAACGGAATATAAAAATGCATTTCAATATCCACAAAAACCGAATTATATCGAGTGGTTGATGTAACTAGATATGGCATGTAGCATATGTAGTAACTCTAAAACTTTTAAAGAGAATACAAAACATCGATAATTAGTAAATGCCTTACCCTGTCCTCATTGGTAAAGTTAAATAAATGTTAAAGCGATTCCAAAGAGATCATAATAAAATATCAATATGTGCAGAAGACGACGTTCCGAAGATGCAGTACATGGAGATGCTATCTGTGACTACTTTTGTTTGATGGTAGCAGACGACACTCTAAAAATCATGAGGGCGCGACTTTGGCTGCTTTTCGTTGGAGACATATATCAATAGAAGAACAGACATGAAAGACACATTTTATTGAAATTTCCAATGGACAATACTCACAAAAATGGGAGACCAAAAATAATCAGGCATTAATTATCATATATATATATATATATATATATATATATATATATATATATATATATATATATATATATATATATACTGACGACCGGTTTCAATGGGCTGTGCCACTATCATCTAATCGTCTAAAAATCTACAATGTGGACATCTTACGTTATTAAAAAAGTGGAGGTTAAACAGAACGGACAACATAGCACTTACTCGAAATACAAAATACATGTTATTAATATAACTGTTTGTAAGAGACTCTTGGCGATCTTGGCGTTTTACTTTTGAACATAATTAATGTATGCAGATCGCTTCCATCCTACGTGAGGTAATGTCAATAATCAGGCAGATATACTGTACAAAGGACTTAAAGTACACTGCAAAATGACGTCTGCCAAGTCTATTCGTCTTCCATTGATATATTTCTCCAATGGAAAAAGGCTAAACCTTGCGACTTCCTGATCAATGTTTGTAAATCAATGGCACTTGATAGCTTTTGGTTATTAGTTCCTAGGCTTACAAGCTACATAAACTAAGTTAAACTAACCTAAGGACCACACACACACACAACCTTCGACGGCTAGCAACCGCGCGCCTCTGCAGGAAGGCGCCTTAGACCGCTCGGAAACTCCACCGCGGGGCGACCTCCTACACTCCTGGTCATTAAAATTGCTGCACCACGAAGATGACGTGATACAGACGCGAAATTTAACCAACCGGAAGAAGATGCTCTGATATGCAAATGATTACAACGTGCTGACATGAGTAAAGTTTCCAACCGATTTCTCATACACAAACAGCAGCTGACCGGCGTTGCCTGGCGAAACGTTGTTGTGATGCCTCGTGCAATGAGGAGAAATGCATACCATCACGTTTCCGACTTTGATAAAGGTCGGATTGTAGCCTATCGCGATTGTGGTTTATCGTATCGCGACGTTGCTCCTCGCGTTGGTCGCGATCCAATGACTGTTGGCAGAATGTGGAATCGGTGGGTTCAGGAGGGCAATACGGAACGTCGTGCTGGATCCCGACGGGCTCGTATCACTAGCAGTCGAGATGACAGGCATCTTATCCGCATGGTTGTACGGGTCGTGTACCCACGTCTCGATCCCTGAGTCAACAGAGGGGGACGTTTGCAAGACAACATCTGAACGAACAGTTTTCAGCAGTTTGCAGCAGAATGGACTATCAGCTCGGAGACCATGGCTGCGCTTACCATTGACGCTACATCACAGACAGAAGCGCCTGCGATGGTGTACGCAACGACGATCCTGAGTGCAGGAATGGCAAAACGTAATTTTTCGGATGAATCCAGGTTCTGTTTACAGCATCATGATGGTCGCATCCGTGTTTGGCGACATCGCGGTGAACAAACAATGGAAGTGTGTATTCCACCATACTGCCGTATCACCCGGCGTGATAGTATGGGGTGACATTGGTTAAACGTCTCGGTCACTACTTGTTCGCATCGACGGCACTGAGGAATTGCATTGTACTCTTTGCTGTAATGTAAAATTTAATTTATTGTGCTACCGGTTTCGGGAGTGTCCCATCTACCAGGCATTTAAAATTACATGAGCAGTTTAGTTTTATACATTTTCTGAATAAGTGACAGTGTCGTCATATCTATAAAACCAATTAAAATACAAGTTAAAAGTGATAGTGATAACGACAACATCAAGGGGTTCCTGTACACCATACAGGCTATGAACATAATCTTTCAAGCTACAACAGGCTGATTTCCCTCGCAGAGTCTGGATCTCATACTGATTTACTTAGTTCGCTTATTCTTGTCATATGTAGACTGTGTATTTTTGTACATTTGAAGAAGCGATGTCAATCAGTTTCTGGAATGGGCATTGTTTAAGAAGATATTGTACAGTAGATACAATTGAATGAATTTCAAAGAATGGTAGAGTTCATTTATGTTAATAAGATGAGTGAACAGTTCCCAATTACGAATTTAATTATAGGATACGCCTCCAGTATTCCCCTGTAGCAGGTGACGGCAAGCGATGGTTTAGTTACATGAACAAAATGAAAACAGAAATCAGGAATCATTTTCCTGTGGACAGCGTTACTAAACTTTCAATCATTCCATATTGAAGGCCCAACTCCTAATCTGAAACATCAAAATGCAAAATGCGCAAATCTATACTCGCAATTTAGTGTAGCGTAGATAATATAGGGAATGTGTGACTACACGTGTATAAGTTATTTTAAAAATAATAATAAAAGTTAATTTAACAGATGATTGATTTCGTGTGGCATTCTTGGCCGTTAGACTCCAGCTGGGATCGTGTTCGGCCTGCCTGGAGCAAGTCCTTGGGTGACGCCACATGGGCAACTTGCGCATCGATGATGATGAAATGATCTACATCTACATAGATTGCAAATCACATTTACGTGCCTTGCAGAGGGTTCATTAACCACTTTCATAACCTTTCTCTACACTTCCATTCTCTAATAGAGCGCATGACCCTCTCCCTCAGTGCTTCAGATGCCAGGGGGTAGGCCATGTGGCCAAGTACTGCCGCAACGCAGCGCGGTGCGTCAAATGCTCTGGCGAGCATGACACACGAGACTGCGTGCGCGGCAGGGAAGAGACGCCGACTTGCGCCCGCTGTGGCGGTCCTCACGTTGCCAACTGGCGAGGCTGCCCGGCTTTTTCAAGCCGGAGCCAACACGGAGGCGGCGCGGCGGCCACTGCGGCGGCGCCGCATGGTCGGCGGAAACGGCGGCGGCGACGACGACGACGAGGGGACTGCGCGGCTGCCGCGCCCCCTGCCCGCGACCGGCCGGAACACATCGCCAACGGCGGCGCGGACCGGCCGAGAGCGGGAAGGGGGCCGGCGCCATCCGCCCCAAAGAAGACGACGCGGCCCGGGGACGACCTGCGCACTGCCGCGGAGGAGGCAACGGCGGCATTCAAAGCCGCCATGGCAGCAGAGAGGGTGGCCTTCCAGACCCAACTTGCTGCGGAGAGGGACGAGGTCTGCCGACAGATTCGGCAGCTGCATGCCGAACTGGCGCGCGACCTCTACGACGACGACGCTGACGACGACGACGCTGAGGACGCTACAGAGCCCGCCCCTGTGGCGCAGAGCTCTGGGGCGCCCACTGCTGTGACGACCGGCGCTCCTGTGGTTTTGCAACCGCAGTCGACAGCTGCCCAGAAGTGGACGCCTGCCCAACAGCGGGCGATTGATGAGTTCAACGCCAAACTGACGGCCTCACTGGAGGGGCAATCACTGGAGGAGTCGCTGAAGAAATCGTGCGCCACCCAGTAAAGTTGCGGCCCAGACGACCGGCGGCAGGAACCTCTCCTCGCAGTCATTTGCGCGCAGAGGTACCGCGACGAATGGACGCCACCGCCGGAGAGAGGACGCAGAAACATCGCGGCTCGCTGCCGCACTTGGCCAGCCGGTCGAGAGTAGCAGTGCAGCCCAACGCAGCAGGTTCTGCTGCAGCACTAACGGATTGATGTCTTTATGACGACCTTAGCTCTGACACGGTAATCGATGCACGATACCCGCTACTAACTTAACCTACCCTTGCATGAACTATCGCAGCTAGCAAGGAATCCGCTACTGCCCTTACTACCCGCACCTGACTGTCGCAGAGGTTTTTTTCCCTTGGCGCTTGCCTTGGCACTTTTTTCCCTCTGCCCTTAAAACCGCTCTTCTTTCGAAGTTTTCGACCAATACTATCTCCCGATATGGACCGTATTAATGGGTAATCTTATCCACACGTACGGAACACATCACAGTACCCGCTCCTGTGACGCCTACATTAACTTACTAACACATGCAGAGGTGACAGTAGAACTCTTGAGTTGGTCACCATGCTAGTGCGAGCGTGGAGGGGCTCCACTCTTTTTTTTTAATAGAGCGCAGGAGGAAAGAACACCTAACTCGTTCCGTTTTCGATCTGATTTCACTTATTTTATTGGGATGTCATGTCTCCCTAAGTAGGTGGGTGCTAGCAAAGTATTTTCACATTCAGAAGTAAAAGTTCGCAAATAGAAATCGCAAATAAAACTCGCCACAACGAATAACGTCGTTCTTTTAATGATTTCCACCTCAAAGCCTGCAACATTTCCATGACGCTTTCCCCCCTGTAACGTGATGAAACAAAACGAGCTGCCCTTCCCTGAACGTCCTCAGTCTCTTCCGTCAGTTCCATCTGATTAGGGTCTCATACTGGGCAACAGTACTCCAGGAGAGGACGCCCAAGTGTGTTGTAGGCAGTCTGTTTGGTGGAGCTGTTACATCTTCGAAGCGTTCTGCCCATGAAACGTAACCTTTGGTTCGCCTTCTCCACAATATGTTTTAAATGTTTATTAAGCTTAATGGAATTACCGCAGGGCCATCAGTTCCTAAACTTACAAACTAGTTATAAACTACCTTATACTAAAGACGACACAAACATCCATGCCCGAGGGGGGATTCGAATCCCCGAAGGGGAACGGTCTGGCGTATCGCAGCATAGCGACTCATGCATTGGCCTCTCCGCCGCGGCTCCCCACAATATCTTCTATGTTTTCTCTCCAGTCTAAGTTGTTCGTAATTGTGCCTCCTAGTTGTTTGGTAGAATTCACGACCTGAAGGTTTATTGTGTACTTGATGTTCAGCGGGTTTCTTTTAGTGGTCATGTGCATTACTTCACACTTCTCTCTCTCTCTCTCTCTCTCTCTCTCTCTCTCTCTCTCTCTCTCTCTCTCTCTCTCTCTATCTCTCTCTTTCCAAGCATTAATCCCGACTTGCAGGGTCTGCTACTTTGTTGCGTCTCCTCCATTTCTTTCAGTCGTTGACATCTTCTTGGCTTAAACCAAAACCAACAGCGTCCATGTCTGCCCTGAAGTGTCAGTCCATCTCTTTGTCGGTCTTCCTCGTGGTCTTGTTCCTCCTGAGTTGGTGAACTGTTCACCGTATGCCAACGAAAGTTCCTGGTCCAAAAAAAAAAAAAAAAAAAAAAAAAAAAAAAAAAAAAAAAAAAAAAAAAAAGAGAGCAAAACACATAGCTCAGGAGATATGACGTCATAAATAATGAGAGGCCACCACGTGAGAATACGCAGATTTATGCGTCATTTATGCACATTTACTCCTAAACCACTGGACCGATTTGAACCAAATTTGGTACACATCTTCCTTGGCGTGAGGTACCAATTCTTGAATGGTAAGAACGACATGCGACACATGGTTGAGGAGATATAAGGTCATGAGCAACAGGAGTTGCAAGAAACTGCCACATCATGCGACGAGAATTTATGAATACAGTATATAAAAACGAGACTACTCAGCTACTTACAGCAAACTTTAAAAATAATTTCAAACCTTTACTAAACTATTTCACACTGACAACCATAGCAAAATTATGAAAGGAAAAAAAGGTCCTCGCTTACTACTTTTCCCCTGTTCATGGACTAACGCTATAGCATTCGGTATGACGTTACAATTTATAATTTCTACACTACAAATTGTAGCAGCAGGAAATTTTACACACAGTATACACATATACATTTGAATGTACCTTCTAAATTGTATCACAGTACGACACGTAGTTCATGAGATATAAGGACGGAGAGAGTAACGTTCATGGAAAACTGCCCCATCACGCACCAAGTTTTAATCTATTACTTTTTTTATTACAAATTGTATTCCCAAGAGATTTTACTGACATACGACACTTATACAAATGAATATATACCTGAAAAATTAGAAATTGTACAACATATAATTTAATAAATATGAGATCGTTAGAATTTTATATGTCATTTGTTTTTAGACTGCTATTTCTCTTTGTTTGGATACTCCTCCTTTAATTTTGTACATTGCGCAAGACAGAGTCATTTCTTATATATTATCCGATAAATATAACATGATTTTAGATAAAAGGAGATGGACGGAGAGAGAAGGGATAGGAGAAGTACTAACTCAAGATGTTGTTGATGTGGTCTTCAGTCCGGAGACTGGTTTGATGCAGCTCTCCACGATACCCTATCCTGAGCACGCCTCTTCATCTCCACATAAGAACGGCAACCTATATCTGTCTGAATCTGTTTACTGTATCCTTCTCTTGGTCTTCCTCTGCGGTTTTTACCCCACACACTTCCCTCCAACGCTAAATTCACAATTCCTTGATGTCTAAGAATGTGTCCTACCAATCTATCCCTTCTTTTAGTCAAGGTATGCCAGAAATTTCTTTTCTCCCCAATTCTGTTCAGTACCTCCTCATTAGTTACGCGATCCACCCACCTAATCTTCAGCATTCTTCTGTAGCACCATATTTCAAAAGCCTCAATCATCTTCCTGTCCGCACTGTTTATCGTCCATGTCTCACCCCCATACAAGGCAACACTTCATACAAATGCCTTCAGAAAGGACTTCCTTAGGCTTAAATCAATATTCGATGTTAACAAATTTCTCTTTTTCAAGAACGCTTTTCTACCTATTGCCATTCTGCATTTTATATCCTCTGTACTGCGACCATCATTTGTTATTTTACTGCCCAAGTAACAAAACTCATCTACCTCCTTTATTGCTTCGTTTCCCAATGTAATTCATTTCAGCATCACCTGATTTTCTTACACTGCACTCCATTACCCTAGTTTTACTCTTGTTAATGTTCATCTTATATGCTCCTTTCAGCACACTGTCCATTCCGTTCAATTGCTCTTCCAGGTCCTTTGCTGTCTCTGACAGAATTACAAATGTCGTCGGCAAAACGCAATTTTTTTAATTCTTCACCCTGAACTTTAATTGCTTCTCCAAATTTCTCCTTGCTTTCCTTTATAGCTTGCTCAATGTACAAATTGAATAACAATGGAGAAAGACTACAACCCTGTCTTACTCCATTTCCAACCACTGCATCCCTTTCATGCCCTTCAACTCTGACAACCGCTGTCTGGTTTTTGTACAAGTTGTAAATAACCTTCCTTTCCCTATACTTTACTCCTGCTTGCTTCAGAACTTGAAGTTAGGAATAAATAAATACCTGGGCAACGCCGAGTTTTCAGCTAGTAAATTATTAAATTTTCTGCTAGCATTATTTTGCACAAAACTTTCATATTTTGCACAAAAATAAATTTCTATTTATGCCATTTTGCGACATTATTTTCTGGCTTAAACTGCGTTGTTGTCGTCTCGCGATGTTTTTAACTTTCGCTTTGGCCTTAGACACACCGCCGCGCCATACCTCAGTATGGCTACCGCAGAAATGTTGACGTCTGTGCCGCGGCCGCACACCGCCGTAAAATATGTGCGGTGCGAACGCAGCTGGGGACCGGCGCGCTCGTTTCATCATCTTCAGCGCGCGACGCCCGACCGCGGGTCGCGTCTACGGAAGCGGCAGCGACGGTCGTTAATCGTGAGCCAGCGGCGACCGGGAGGCCCTGGGCCAGGCCAAGCAAGAGTGATGGCCGCGGGGCACGGCACACCGCGCCACACTGCTGACGACTCCTTATGCATGCGCGCCCGCCGGCCGCATCCGTCTTGCTCAGCACAACGTCTCCGCTCCGCCTCCTTCTGCGCTCTGCGGGAACGGCTGTTCCCTCTTCAAAAGCTGTCTACCCCGCGGATTTATTAAGCCGATGTTAACCTGGAAAATCGTGTGTTCGTATCACAAGTACTGTTATTCAGTTACTAGCTGAAAATCATGAGTTTGCCTGGGTATTTATTTATTGTGATCTTCAGCCAATTCTTTCCAACTTTCCTCCTGTCCACCTCCTCCTCTACGCCTGTGGTTCCCAATCACTTTTCTGTTGCGACCCGCCGCGGCGGTGTTGCCGAGCACATTGAGGCGCTACGCTCCATTGCGCGAGGCCGTTTTCCGTCAGGGGTTCGAATCCTCCCTCGGGCATCGATGTTTGCGTTGTCTTTAGTATAAGTTAGTTTGTAAGTAGTTTCTAAGTTTAGGGCAGATTACCCATAAGCTTAACAAACATTTGATTTTGTTGGAACCCACAATCTTCATCGAAGTTTGAGACGACTGCACTGCAACTAAAGGTAAAGCAGTCAACAATCCGAAGATTGGTTTGAACATCGCAGTGCTTTACTAGGCGTGGTCCTGTTTGGAGGTTGTATGCCGTTGCCTTCGAACTGACTTACCCAGCCAGTTATAGGGGGACCTACAGTTTAACGTGGGTTCCGAACCACGGTGTTACTCGGTATTTTTCACATCAGCAATACTGCCAGAGGTGAAAGAAGTGGAAAGTGACAGATAAAAATCCTAGGACCTGGCAGGGATCGAACCCGCGACCTTTTGATTTGTAGTCTTGCATCCTACCACTGTGCTACTAAAACTAATATTAATATAAAAATTATACGCAGTATGAAACAGAAGTTTTAATTCTATATTGGGTAAGACTTCGAAACACTTATAGTAAACATTTATAGAAAAAGAAACAATATTTTCCCGTAATGAAAACACTTATTGTGAACCAATTAAATGGTCAATATCAATTTATAGTCTTCATGTTCATGACACTTACTTTATGTTACAAGTAAGCAGATTCAAATGGATGTAGGTTGCAGGTCTTATGAGGAGATGAAGAGGTTCGCTCAGGATAAAGGTGGAGAGCTGCATCAAACCAGTATTCGGACTGAAGACCATAACAACGACAAAAGTTGTTGAATTTAGGAGTAAATCGTTTATCACTCATAGTTTAATTAAGAACCGACTTAGAAAATGCAGACGCAACAGAACTAAGTAGTTAAGGATCCTTCGAAGCTATATTTGTAAACTGTCGATTCTCTCCCTCCCCACGCGATATGGGACGAACTAGTGTTCAACATTCCGCTCATTGTGAAATAAATAGAAAGCGGAAATATAATATAAAATAAAACTAAGGGTCACAATAAATACTGTTTTCTCTGTCAGAGAAACAGTAAGTCGATGCAAAGTTACTCATATGAGACTTGTAGTACATGGACGTTGCTATAACTCAATTACGTACGAACCCTACAGCTCCGATGTTCCCATCGTTCTGATTAGGTTATTACTCACAATGGTCGCGTATAAAGGTCTTGTACATGCCTTATTCAAATTATACAATTTTGCTCTTCCTTTTACAGTCGGTGTATATCTCACTTTGATTTGTTAGAGCCGTCCTGTGACCCACTTCAATAGGTCATCCGACCCACTACAGCGTCGCTCCCACACTTCGAGAACCACCGCTCTGCGCTCTTTCTATCTATCTCCTCCTCTCCCCTCCGTCCGGTCATGTCCTCTTCACCATTCATCTAATTCCTCCTCCTCCTCCTCCTCCTCCTCTCCTCATCCCAACTCTCGTCAAGGGCGAGGCATACTAAATGGGTAAAAAGGCGGAAAACGAATTCCGAAACAAAAAACAAAACCCATTAATTATGCAGACAGAAACTTTCCATCGCCGCAGTGCTCTGCCGAGCACTTGTTCTTAAGAACGATCAAAGCTTCGACTGATTTGTGTTTTCTAATTAAATAATGTTACTGGTAGAGCACGGTTAAACGTATATTCATCGGTTTGTGCTGTAAAAACTAATGACACATCTTCTCCTCCCCTCCTCTTGATATAAACGACGATACATGTAATTCACATTATGTATTTATTGCCATCTTCCAATGGGCCATCTCCTCTTTCCCCTCTCTATGTTCATCTGCTCATCTGCACCCAGGCGACCGCTCGCGTAAAGCTGGAAACCGGGTTCGAGTCCCGGCCCGGCACAAATTTTGATATGTCACTATTTGGTAATACATCTATGCCTAATACAGTGGAACTGTAAGAAAATCGCAAATTGCAAATAATTTCGCCATTAATTGACTTTTAGATGGCGTTTACTTAGAGCGAGGCACTATGGGGCTATCATATATCGAAAAAGGCGTTCTCGTTACCCTCTAATATGGAGTGCACGATCACCTCGGACGGCCAGTACAGTTCCACACCTGCGTTACATGGAGAATGCGACGTTACCAATCATCTGTTGAGGGATATTTGGGCATTCTTCCGTGAGTGCAATATCCAGCTCTGCAACCGTTGTGGGAGGTGCTGGTCTGGCTGCAGTGCCTCAGCCAAAGCATCTGACATGTTCAATCGGGTTTAAGTGCGCTGGAAAACCTGACCACGCCATTCCTTCAATTCTCTCAGCTTCAAGCGTGTTGTCTACCAGTGCAGCTCTGTGCGGACGAGCGTTATCGTTCATCAGGACCCATCTCCTATGGCTCAACAGGTCGAAGGATCTCACCTCAGAGCAGTCAAAGGGCGCCGCGGCCGAGCGGCCGAGCGCATTGAGGCGCTATACTACGATTCGTGAGGCCCTTCCCCATCGGGGGTTCGAATCCCCCCTCGGGAATGGATGTTTGTACCGTCTTTAGTGTAAGCTAGTTCATAAGTAGTTTGTTAGTTTATTTACTGATGATCCCACAGTTAAGTTACATAAACTATACCAACATTTGAACATATGAGTCAAAGCGCCATTCTGAACGACACGAAGGCATGTACGCTCGCCAATATTGACTCCTGCCCACACCATTCGTCCACAACCATGATATCGTGATGTTTCCTGCACATAAGCAGGATTGTTCCGAATTCCACGTTATTTCTGGATGAGGGAATAACGATTGGCCGGCTGAACACAAAATCTTGACGTATCTGTGAACAGAACCTGGCGCCATTCGTTATCACTCTAATCCTGATGTTCCTCCGCTCAGTTTCTGCGTGCTGAAGGGCGTCGCGGTTTTAAAGAGACACACCATAGGCCTCCGTGCGTAGAAGCCACATTTCCGAAGGCGATTTCTGGCTGTTTCTGTCGTATTGTGTGTCCTGTTGCTTCCTGGACGGTGCGTTGCAGTTTAGTTGCGTTCAGACTCTTGTCTAGACGGTTTGCTAAACGGAGATAAGGCTCATCTCTTGCTGATGATACCCGTGGACGAACTTGGACTTGCCTTCTTTTAACAGTTCCTGCTGTCTGAAATCGCTTCAGGTGCTGAAAATTGCACTTTGGGACACCTCCCTCTGTGTTTGTCCGGCTTCTAACCTTCCTATGGCTCTCCATGCCGTAGCTTCGGTTATGTCACGTTGTTGCATTGCGTTGCATTGCATTGCGCTAAGTACACTATTTGAACCCAACTGATAGTGTAATTCGTTTGGTAGAGTAAACAAAAGTTAACACCAACCCCCTCTGCAGCAACTTTCTGTTATTTTCACTATCTTGGTTGCTGTAACGTTGTTCTCTCCAATCCGTAGAACCGATAAAAAGACGTAGAACTATTTTAGTTCATTCTTCTGTTGACAATCATTCAGAACCTTGATATTCCAACTGATCCCATAATTCTTTTGACCAGTGTACATATACACCAACTTTCCTGGTGCTTCGTGAAATGATTACAAGGTACCCTCCACCATTAACCGTATAAAATCTTGCGTATACTCTGATTTTTCCTCTCGTTTCGAAAGCTAAGAGTGCAAAATTTCATAAAGACCAGAGTAAAACGTTCTGGAATCTTCCCGAATGTTCCAGACTATACCTAAAGATTGTCCAACATCCCGGATCATTTTCCAACATCCCTCATCATTATCCAACATCCTTGATCATTGTCCAATATCCCAGATCATCCTGCAACATCCTGTATCATTAAGGAACATACTGGATCGTTCTGAAATGTTGTGTAATGCTCTCGAATGTTGTGGAATGCTCCCGCGAATGTTTTCGAATGCTCTCGCGAATGTTTTCGAATGCTCTCGCGAATGTTGTGGAATGCTCTCGAATACTCTTGAAAGTTCTTTTTTTTCCGCTAGAAATTCAGTTAAAACCGGAAACTTCTTCTTGGATGGTGATAATGGGCTGCTACACCAACTAATTCTCACGATCGTACAGGGACTCGTTTCGGAGTTTCAGTGGCACAAACATTCTACATTTACTTTTACAATAAATACTGATTAAACATTCATTAGCTAACTTTGCATTCCTTTGCAGTTGCAAAAGATGTATAGCAATTCACTATATGTTCTTCTCTCCTTTTCCCTTCATCGTGTGTCCATCTCCTCCTCTCATTGTCCATGTCATGCCCCCTTGAAATCACTGTCAATTAACTCCTCTAACATGTTCCTGTTTATCTTCTCCTTCCTCCTCTGGGACTGATGATCTAGCTGTTTAGTCGCCTCAAAACAACAACAACACCCACCTTCCTCCTCTCCATTTCCTCCTCTCCCATTCTCTCTGTCCACCTTCTTATTTCCCCTCTCCTGTCCATCCTTACAGAGTGAGGTGGTGCAGTAGTAACACACTGAACTCGCATTCTGGAGGCCAGCGGTTCAAATCCACCTCCTGCCATCCAGATTTAGGTTTTCCGCGATTTCCCTAAATCACACTAGACAAATGCCAGGATGGTACCTTTCAAAAGGTCAATTTCCTCACCCCACCCTTACCCACAAAAGCCGAGCGTAAGCTCCATGCGTCAGCTCCCCGTCGGAGGTTCGAATTCTCCCTCGGGAATATGTTCAAATGTTTGTAACTCTATGTAACCAAACTACGTTCGTTATCAGTCGCTAGACTTACAAACTATTTAAACTAAGGCAAACTAACCTAAAGACAACACACATATCCATACCCGAGGGGGATTCGAACCCCCGACGGGGAACGGCCTCGCACATCGTAGCATAGCGCCTCAATGCGCTCGGCCGTTCCGCCGCGGCCACAATATTACAATATTTACCATCCCGGATTGCAACCTTTCCCTCATTCTCAACTTGAAGCTTCTAATTGTTACAACATCTGAAACCTTGTTTGAGAACTGAAGCTACTTAAAATACATAGATTGGCAGCTTTGGTACACTGGGTATGAAGACACCTCTCCAGTTGTGAACAGGTAAGATTACAACCTCAAATACATCATCTACCTAACATTTGTTTATGTTGACAGTCAATTAACACTTTCTGCACAGTGAGTCGATACTTTGGAGATCTTCCCGCATTTCTCTAAAATTTTCGCAATCAAATGTTTAACTGTTTGTAAACTTATTGAACCAAACTGCTGTGGTGATCAGTCCCTAGACAGACACTTTAACTTACAGTAAGGACATTCACATACCCATATCCGAGGTAAGATTCGTACCTCCGTCGGGAGCGACCGTCCAGTACGTCTCTTAGGTAATGTCTGAAGTTCCGTGAGGCTTTTCGCGGATGATGCTGTAATACTTTCAAAAGAAACAATGTGTAAAGCAAAATCTACTTTTGCCGCTCACCAAAAATCACTTTACACCTGAAGACTTCTCACCGTTGAGAATTACATACTGCGTTCTGTTAGCTAGAAACGTTTCAGGCATGTCGCATTGCTGGTCCGATATTGTTTATTGTACTATATTTGTTATTGAGGAAAGACAGTTCAAAGACCTGCCGCTCATTCAGATGTAGTTGTCATAAGTTTTCCTTAAATCGATTCACATGATTGCTTCGAAAATAACACGATCAACTTACTGACTTTGCATTGTCCAATCATATTTTATAGTGTCGTCCTCGGCGACGTCCTAAACTATGATCCTTCTTTTGGAAGTCTGCAGATAATCAAAAAGAAAAAGCGAAATTAAAAGTAATGGAATTTTGGTTACTGCGCTTGCGAGGCACTCGAGACGGAATGAACGAACAGTCTTTCTTTAGGAGAGGTGTCGGTACGTAGAGAGCCTAGGGTCACGATTTCCTTGACCCGCCTCGCGAAGTTCCAAGAAACTGTGATGACGTCACGCATCACCTTATTGACGCCATTCGTATTACGTGCTTCAGCGACTGCAATAAGAAGAGACGAAGGAAAAGTAATAATAGAAATAAAAACACGAAGTTACGTGTGTCTAAATTTGGATGGGGATGCGCAGTTTCCGGCTTGCAAATGTAGACTTTCTGGAAGCACTGACGTCATTCAGTTACGTTTTGCCGCCCAGCAATTTCGTACTCTGCTGCTCGTTACGGAATAAGGAAAGGGCAACGTTACACTTTCTACGCAAAGAAATGCAAGATTGTTTCTTGGAGACAATGATACGTGACATTAATACCAGGCGGCGCTTTTGTTGTGCTGGACGCGGAAACCAGTTTTACGGGGCGCTGGGATAGAACGTCGGGACTGGTCGTTGCAGGAAAAGCTGCTCTGTTTCTTGTTTTGTTAATTCTAAATGCTTTATAGCAGTATTTTCATTTTTTTTTCTTTCGTTTGTTTGTTTGAAGCAGCCCTTTGCTCTCTCCTGACCAATTTTTGCGCTGAAAAATGTTCAAATGTTTGTAATTCTATCGGACCAAACTGCGTGGTCATCAGTCCGTAGCTTACAAACTACTTAAACCTAGGTAAACTAACCTAAGGACAACACACACACACACCCATGCCCCAGGGAGGACTAGAACCTCCACGGCGAGCAACCCCGCGCTCCGCAGCGAGACGCTTTAGACCTGCGCTGAAAATGTTTTATTTCGGTAAATGAGCGTGCTATACAGCGCAAGTCATTGAAATGCCAGTAACATTAATTATCCTAAAATGTATGCCAATGAAATTTGCTTGTGCGATGTCAAATCCACTTACAGGTGACGCGCGGGAATAGCCGAGCGGTCTGAAGCGCCACGTTACAGTTCGCGCGGCCACTCGCGTTGGAGGTTAGAATCTTTCCTCACATGTGTGTTTGTGTGTTTCCTTAGTGTACGCTAGTTTAGGCAGTGTGTAAGTCTACGGACTAATGACCTCGGCGGTCAGGTTCCTTGGGATTACAAACATTTTCACATTTTCACTTACAGGCTTGGAAATTTAAGACAGGCTGCGCATAATTTAATTATAACGAGGTACGTCCAGAAAGAAAGTTCCGTTTGGTTATATAAAACAAACATGTACAGATACAGAAAAAATATTTATTGTACAAAAATCTACAACTTTTCAACTACTTTTCTACATAACTGCCGAAATTTTGTAGTCTCTTGTCATAGCGTGGCACAAGTTTCTGTATGCCATCTTCATGGAAGGTTGCCGCCTGTGTATTCAGCCATATGTTAGCATGTTCTTTCAGCTCGTCGTCATCGTTGAAATGTTGACCACCAAGGACAGATTATTAGGCGTAAGAAGAGGTGAAAGTGGCTAGGAGCGAGGCCCGGGCTGTACGGATGATGATCAAACACGTCCCAGTGAAATTCCCGTAAGAGTTGTTTGGTCACATTCGCCACATGAGGTCGGGCACTATCGTGGAAACAAACACCACCTTTTGATGGAAATCCTCTTCTTACATCTAAAATTTGTTCTGTCAACACTTCAACTATGACGAGCTGAAAGAACATGCTATCACATGGCTGAATACACAGGCGGCAACCTTCTATGAAGAAGGCATACAGAAACTTGTGCAATGCTATGACAAGTGTCTACAAAATTTCGGCAGCTATGTAGAAAAGTAGTTTAACAGTTGTAGATTTTTGTACAATAAATATTTTTTCTGTATCTTTACACGTTTGTTTTATATAACCAAATGGAACTTACTTTCTGAACGTACGTCGTACTACATACAACCTATAAGTCACGTGACACGGGACAGGAAACTGAAATTAAGCGTGGCTTCTAACAATGCAACGTCTCATCGTATTTCACATTTAGAGGTACACTTAACGTCGTCGTCGTTCGTTGTCGTTCTCTTTGGCCCTTTTCCCGCACATACAGGGTCGGCACTGAGTTAAACGCGGATTTGGCATGTGTTAGTATTTACAGGGCGGCCGGATGCCCTTCCTGCCGCCACCCCATGCCCCCCAGGAGGAAATGTGTACCCCAAATGTATGCGTACAGTGTTACATGTGTGTGAAAGTGTAAAGTGTTACGCAATGTTTGCGAATAGTGTAACTGAGGCGGGACTTGGGGACCAGCCCGGTATTCACCTAGGGGGATGCGGAAAACCGCCTAAAAACCACATCCAGGCTGGCCGACATTCCGACCCCTTTCGTTAATACGCCGGGCGGATTCGAACCGGGGCCGGTACGGCTCCCCGTCTCGGAAAGCGGTGCCTTAGACCACACAGCTAACCGAGCGGGTCTAGTGGTACACTTAACGTTATTTCTCCACAATTCATACTATTACTGCGAATTTAGCGTTGGAGGGAAGTGTGTGGGGTAAAAATCGCAGAGGGAGACCAAGAGACGCGTATAGTAAGCAGATTCAAGTGGATGTGGGTTGTCGTTCTTATGAAGAGATGAAAAGGCTTGCTCAGGATAGAGTAGGGTGGAGAGCTGCATCAAACCAGTCTCTGGACTGAAGACCACAACAACAACAACTGCGATGATTATAACATTTATTTGTGCCTAGGTGCAACATACAGACAACTCTGTAAGTAACATAATTTTAGTTCTTGAGTGAATACTGGTTTCTACTGGATTGCGAGTCTTTTAGTTTTCCAACTTTATCAGGAATAGAAAACGAAATATCAATTTGACAAGCAGCATCACTTTTTTCAAGACTCCTCAACAGATCGTGTGAAATGTTTTTTACGCTTTTATCAGAACTAGAATCAGTTTGTATCCATAATGGTAGATTTTATCACAATACAGGACTTATATTTTGCATATGCTTTGTATAAGCCTCTGCATTCTTGGTACACAGTTTTAAGCACACAAACGCTTGTTCAAGCTTGCATGATCTCAAATTCGGTAGGATTGAGGATATTTATCCTACACACGCTCAGCCAACAGTATTAGATTTGTATTATTGAAGACTCAGTTGATGCTAGATTTCTAGCGTAAATTTGTCGCTTGATAGCGTTCTAATAACAATAGCGGTGCGTGTACTGCTTCTCTCTACATGTTCCTCTTCCACACCCTCCCTCCTACCTTCTTTCTCCCTCATGAAAAATAGCTTTGGCAATCTGGCTGGTACCACGACCACAACTGGCCTTCTAAGGTGAAGAACACGAAGTCTCAGACTACACTAATCACGAACAAATGCAAAAATAAAAGTCATAGAAGGTCGTTAAAAATAATGAAAAATTAAGAACTGTTTGTCCGATGAACACTTCCGTCGCTACAGTCTGGTCAGGATGCTGTCGGCGTCGGTGCCATTGAAGCAAAATTCATAATTCGTTGAAAACATTTTAGGGAACTAAAGGAAAATTTAAATGTAGTTGCTGAGGCTACTGCATACGTGTTCAGACAGCTAAACAACTGCGCCGTTTCGACCGGTAATCTACAAAGAGAACATTCCAGCCCGCGTGCACACGCAAACACACGATAGTTTACTCTTGACGCACTATTTATCTCACTCTTGCTGTAATTGGAACGAAAGTCCAGATAACGAGGAAGTAATGCAAGGCAGGACAGGCAGTAACTGGTTCTTCCAACATGGCAGAAAGTGAAGCTTCTACGTTCTGGTTTTTTTCCTATTGTTGGTGCATCTACATGGGATACTCTGCAAATCACATTAAGTGCCCGCAAGAGGGTTCATCGAACCACCTTTATACTATTTATCTCACATTCCATTCTCCATTAACGCGCGGGAGGGAAGAAAGAACATCTGAATCTCTCCGTTCGAGCTCTGATTTCTCGTATTTTATTCTGATGATTATTTCTACCTATGTCAGTGTGAGTCAACAACATATTATCGCATTCAGAGGAGAATGTTGGCGATTGGAGTTTTGCAAGTAGCCCACGCCGCAGCGATAAGCGCCGTTGTTGTAATGATACCCCTCACAGATCATGTATCATCTCCATAAAGCTGTCTCCCCTGTATCGTGACAATACATAACGAGCTGCCTTTCTTTGGACTCTTTCGATCTCCTCCGTCAAACCCACACTGGGCAACAATACTCCAAATAAGGACGGACAAGCGTAGTGTATGCAGTTTCTTTAGTAGTTCTGTTGTATCTTTTAAGAGTTCTGCCAATAAAACGCAGTCTCTGGTTCGTCTTTCGGGCTTACGTCTGAAATAATAGTAATTCCTAGGTATTTTGTGGAGTTTCGGCCTTCACTTTTGATTGATTTTATCTTGTAAACAAAGTTTAACGGATTTCTTTTCATACTCATGTGGACGACTTCACACCTGTCATTATTTAGAGTCAATTGCCAATTTTTACATCATAATAATATCTTATTCAGATCGTTCTGCAGTTGGTTTTGATCTTAGGATGATTTTACTAGTCGGTAAATTACGGCGTCATCTGCAAACAACCTAAGCTACTTAGATTTCCTCCTAAATCGTTTATGTAAATAAGAAACAGCAGAGGACCAACAACACTACCCTATGGAACGCCCGATATCACCTCTTTTTTAGTCAATGCTTTACTAGCGATTACTACAAACAGAGTCCTCTCTGACAGGAAATCAACTATCCAGTCCCAAATTTGGGGCGATATACCATAACCACGCAATTTGATTAAAAGTCGTTTGTGAGGTACGGTGTCGAAAGCCTTCTGGAAATCAAGAAATACAGAATCGATTTGCGAACCCTTGTCGATAGCGCTCATCACTTGTTGTGTTTCGCATGAACGATATTTTCTAAATCCGTGTTGACCATGGGTCAAGAGATCATTCTGTTCGAGATAATTCATACTATTTGAATACAAGATATGTTTCGAAACCCCGCTGCAAATTGACGTCAATGAAATAGGCCTGTAGTTTAGTGGGTTACTCCTACTGCCCTTCTTGAATATAGGTGTGACCTGTGCAACTTTTCAATCTTTTGTTACAGATCCTTCTTTGAGAGAGCGGTTGTATATGGCTGTTAAGTAAGGAGTTATCGCTTCAGCAAAATCAGATAGAAATCTAATGGGTGTACAGTCCGGACCAGAAGACTTGTTATTGTTAAGTGATTTTAGTTGCTTCACTACTCCGATGATATCTACTTCTACGTTACTCATTCTGGCCTCATTACTCACTCTACTCAAGTGTTGGTCGAACGACTGTTTTGTAAACTACTTTTTTTCGTTGATGGGCTACACTTCTTGAGCTTTCTTCCAATGAGTCTCACTCTGACATCTGCCACACCCACGATCATTTTTATGTGACCATTCTACTTTAAATCTATTCCAAGGGATAATCCCCGACATATTATGGAAGTATATGATTCTAGTGATTGTTCTGCAATTGCTTAATTGCGTAATCACATAATAAAGGATATTTCTTCTCATATATTCACAGTAGATGCATTTGTTTAAATGCTTGTTAAGCTTATAGGACTTACCTGTGGGATCATCAGTCCCTAAACCTGCAAACTACTTATATGCGAATTTAATTTTTCTCGGCGCTTCACGATGATGATGTCTTCTCGGGTTATCAGCCGAATCAGCGAGTCGTTCTGTGGCAACGTTTCAGCATGTCTCTTACTTGCCATTCTCAGCTGAGTCGGGGAGTCGTTCTGTGGCAACGTTTCAGCAAGTTTCCAACTTGCCATCCTCAGCCGAGTTAGGGTGTCATTCTGTGGTAACGTTTCAGCAAGTTTTCTACTTGCCATCCTGAGTCAGGGCGTCGTTCTATGGCAATGTTTCAGCAAATTTCCTACTCGCCATCGTCAGGCAGGCTATTATCGCATTGTGTTTGACCTTGTAACCTATTTGTACACTTTAGAATTTCTCCACAGTTTCACTACTTCATCCAAAACCAGATTAAATGAAATTGTTGAAAATCCATCCCCTTATTGGACTCCAGTTTTTATTTCGAAGCTGTCTGACAGCGTACTGCGATGCCTAATCCTAGCAGTAATGTCGCTTAACCTTCCTATTATTGTTGCATGTGTTGTAGCATCCAGTCCTCTATCTTCTAATACAACAAGCAGCGTAATTTTTTCAACTGAATCGTAGGACTTTGTGGAGTCCACAAGAGTCGCTATTGTCTCTCTTCCTTCCCTGTGTCTGTGCTCTATTATGCTTTTGATACTGTTCTGCACATTTCCTCCATTTTCTAAAGCCACTGGTACTCGGCCCAAGTTGTTCTTTTTACGTTTTCGTTCGGTCTAGGAGAAAATGTGAGTAGCTCTATTACGTTGTTTGAAGATGACGCCGTCATTTATCGTCTAGTAAAGTCACCTGAACATCAAAACCAACTGCGGAACGATATGAATAAGATATTACTATGGTGTAAAAATTGGCAATTGAATCTAAATATTGAGATGTGTGCAGCCGTCCACAAGTGTACGAAAACAAATCCGTTAAACTTTGTTTACAAGATAAATCAATCAAATGTGAATGCCGTAAACTCCACTAAATACCTAGGAATTACTGTTATATTAGACTTAAGAACACGTAGATATTGTCACAGGACAGGCGAAGCAGAGACTGCGTTTTACTGGCATAACACTTAACAGATGCAACAGAACTACTAAAGATACACTTGTCCGTCCTCATTCAGAGTATTGCTGCCTAGTGTGGGATCCTTAACAGGTGGGTTTTGACGGGAGCCATCGAAAGAGTACATATAAGGGCAGTCCGTTTTGTATTGTCACGATAGAGGGGAGACAGCGTCATGGAAATCATACAGAATCTGAGATGGGAATGATTACAACAGCGTTTATCGCTGCGGCGTGGTCTACTTACGAAACTCCAATCACCAACATTCTCCTCAGAATGCAAAGATATATTCTTGACTCCCACCTAAGATAGGTAGCTCAAATGTTCAAATGTTTGTTAAGCTTAGGGACTTAACTACGGGGTCATCAGTCCCTAAACTTACAAACTATTCATCAACTACCTTATACTAAGGACGGCACAAATATCCATGCCCGAGGGGCTATTCGAATCCCCGACCGTAGTGGCCGTGCAGACCGTGACTGGAGCGCCTCGGCCACCGCGGCCGGCAATAGGTAGCAATGATCATCAGAGTAAAATACGAGAAAGCAGAGTACGTACGGAGAGTTTCAAATGTTTTTTCTTCCCGCGCGCTATTCGAGAAAGGAATGGTAGATGAATATTACAAAGGTGATTCGATGGACCCTCTGCCAGGCACTTAAATGTGATTTGCAGAGTATCCCATGTAGATGTTGATACGCGAATAGAATAGTACAGCAAAAACGGCAACTAGTTCGTTGTAACTAGTAGCTGCGGGCGGGCGCGGCAGATATTCCACTCGACCCAAAGATATTCCACTCGACCATGACAGTGGCGCGCCAGGCGGAGAAAGTCAGAACTAAATGTACAAAGTGCATGAATGCAATGCTGTAGCCATAGACCATAGATAGTATAGACTGCGCGTGACGTCATAACACTGAAACCAACATCTAAACCACGTGACTCGGGGCAAGAAGCGGAGTTTTTACTGTGTAAGAGTGCGAGGCTTTACTGTTGAAATTCGTTTTCTTTTATTGTTTGTGTGGTATTTTCACTTGTAGTTACTCTGCTACAATGGTGAGATCCTGTTCTGCGTTCGGTTGCACCGAAAGATTCGTAAAAGGAAGCAATATATCTTTTCACAGGTAGAGTTTTAATGCTACAAATCGCTTTGTGGATACATTTTGTGAGATGATTTCAGTATATTTACAATCAAAAGCAATGAGCTATATTGTTCCAAAGCAGATACGAATGCTTTTCTCAGTATATTTTACTTTTGTAAATGTCATGAAGTGAATTATGAGGGTCCCTGTACTGTAAGCCTAACTGGGATTGTTCAGTAAAAATAAGTGATGAATTTCAGTAAGAAATTCCATGGTCTTTGTTTTTTCTCGTATTTCCTGAATTGTTTCTACATAATCACAAAATCGATTACAGTTTTCCAAAAGATGAAGGGCGCAGAAAAGTTTGGACCCTTGCTTTGAAAAGGGAGAATTTCAAGCCCAACGAACACTCAATGTTGTGCAGCAGACATTTTTCGCCTGAATGTTTTGATACCGAGGCTTTTGGTTTCGGAAAGAAACTAAAGCCAGATGCTGTACCAACAATTTTCGATTTTCCTCCGCACTTACTACCTAGAGGACGGAAGAGGAAACCACCAGCTCTGAGGGACATGCAAGAAGCGTCTTCATCTTCCGAAAATATGTAAGATGCATTTTATTTGTACCTAATAGTTATCTGTATGACATTACATTTGTTATGGACAATTCGAATCACTTAAACATAACATTTCAATTTAAGCTGGTATCGTAAAATTAGATTTGTTAGTTTGAGAGGTCATAATGTAAGATTTTTTTTTCACCATTTAAACCCATTGTTTATTTTGAAATATGACAAGTGAATTTAAACCACTATTGTAAAATGTGCTCTACACAAGACACTTCAGAACATCAAATTGACAATGCTGATAGTGGCCTGTCTTTATACATTTTTCTGTACATTAATATCTAGTTATTAAAGCTATTAACAAAACAGTTATGTGGTAGTTTAAAATTACATGCAAAGGGTAATATCGTCCTTTGCATATATAGCCTACTCTTCACTATAAAATTCATTCTCTCTCATAATACTTTAAAGGTTTTCTTGGGGCTTTTTCACTTCACTCTTCTGTATAGGAATAAATCAAACATGCCTTTGCAGTTGTACAAGTATGTATTGAGGACCTTTATGTCTGTGGCACTGAACTCAGCAGGCCTTAATTTTTTACGATGTTAATGAATATCTGCATTTTGTTTTCTAATAATGTAGGCCTATTGCCATTTATTTCTGAAACTGATTTCTCAATTCATGTACATACTTTAGAGCACACTATTTTGGATTGTGGATGTCAGTTTTGAATCACTATTTGTTTTATTTAAGATAACACTGTCTTTTTCAATACATTAATTCTTTTAATATTATTACTCTTGGGGTTTGCCCAGTACAGTAGTTTCCTGTTGTAAATGTTTTTTAAAAAGTGTGTGGTATACTGCAGACCTAAGCCTACATACTAGTTTATCATAATGTGCAACATGTTTCATTATAAGTAGTTATATGACTGTAGCTCCAAGTATCAAAATATTGTTGATTTAGTGTACAAATCAGTCCAAAAATTGTCAACATATTGCTTTTCTTAGTCCCATCACAGATGAACAGCAGCTGAAACGGCCAAAAACATTCAGGAAGTCATATATAGGAGATTATAAAACAGAAGCAGTGGCATTGTCACCCAGTAAAGCAACAAATTTTATTGAAGTTGCTCAAAATAGACTTGCAGATACAAGAAAGAAGTTACGTTTGGAAAGGCAGAAATGCCATCGTTTATTGAAAAAAGTTACTACTGCTGAAGCACTGCTGTCAGAATTAAAAGAGAAGCAGTTGATTACTGAAAGTACATCTGACATATTACAGGTACGACAATGTTTCTATTTTTTCATATAATTACAGCTGTATAGTGCTTCGACGTGAAGAACTCTATAGAATAAAACAGTAGTACAAATGTGATAACTTGTTTTGGTGTACTACATTTATTCTTTTAAACAGAAGAGTGTTGGAGTAAAAGAGCGATAATATACACTTTAAGTAAATTAAAGTAGAAAATACTGGAACCAAGCTGAAGTTATATTTTGATTATAATTGCTTTAATTCAGATCTTACTACAAATAAGTTGTCAGTTTGTGTTTGTGTGTGTGTGCGCGCGCGCAGATGTTATTAAAGTATTGATAAATGTTTTACTTTCTGTTTGTAGAATCTTCTCCCACCTGTTGTGGTCGAGTTGTTGAGGAGTTTTAAAGGAGAGCATGGGAAGGAGTACCCTGAAGAGCTTCGCAAGTTTGCCCTTACATTGAACTTTTTTTCTAGCCGGGCATATGATTATGTAAGAGAGGTTTTCAATAATTACTTACCACATCCCAGTACATTGCGTAAATGGTACCAAGGGGTAAGTGGAAAACCAGGATTCAGTGCTGAAGCAAAAGCTGCACTTATCCAAAAATCATGTCATATGGCAGCTGTGGGCAAAAAAGTTGTCGTATCTCTGATGGTGGACGAAATGGCCATTCGAAAACATATTGAGTTTGATGGTAAAAGGTTTATTGGGTATGTTGATTGTGGCACTGAAATGTTGTGTGAAAATTTACCCGAGGCAAAAGATGCCTTGGTGTTCATGGTGGTGGCACTGAATGACAATTGGAAAATTCCAGTGGGTTACTTCTTGACTAATGGTTTATGTGGTAGTGAGAGGGCTAATTTAATTCTATCTTGTCTGGATTTTTTGCAACAAATAGACATTAATGTACTTTCTGTAACATTTGATGGTGCTGCTGCAAATATGTCAATGGCTCGTTACTTGGGAGCGGAACTTACTGCTGACAATATGAAGCCATGGTTTATAAATCCAGCAACAGGTCTGTTAGATGCCTGTCACATGCTAAAGCTTATCCGAAACTGTCTTGCCACAAAGGGGACTCTTTTCGGTAAAGATGGCCCAATAAAATGGAGTTACTTTGTGAAGCTCCAAAAATTACAGGCTCAGGAAGGACTGCATTTGGGGACAAAATTAAAGAAACGCCATATTAATTGGCATAAAGAGCCCATGAAGGTAAAACTTGCCGCACAGACATTGAGTCAAAGTGTAGCCAGTGCCTTTACATACTGCGAAAATGTTTTGGGTTTACCTCAGTTTCAGGGTTGTGATGAAACGGTGAAATTTGTGAGGTTAGTAGATAATATATTTGATATATTAAACAGTAGGAATCGATTTTCAAAGGGGTTCAAAAGACCCTTGGACCAGACTACATACAATAATGTATGCCAGTATGTAAAGGAGGCTACAGCTTGGCTCTTTGCACTAAAAGAATCAGCCAGTGGAACATTATTAGTGTATTCTTCAAGAAGAGTTGGATTTGTAGGCATGATTGTAAGTCTGCATTCAAGCTTAGCCATCTATGAGGACATACAAAATAGATTTGCACCACAAATGTCTTTCTTGCTAACACACAAACTGAGTCAAGACCACTTGGAAGTTTTCTTCAGTGCAGTGAGAAGTCGTGGGGGGAGGGGGGGGGGCAATAATAATCCCACAGCCCGACAGTTTGAAGCTGCTTTTAAGAGACTTTTGGTACACATTCAAATTGGTGCACCAACTAGTGCAAATTGTTCAGCTATTGATTCGACAACAATTCTTAGTGTAATGTCAAGCAGTAATACAGAAGATCTTGATCATGAATTGCCACCTGTTCCGCAGGTTGCATTTATTAATCATGACCATGATAATATACCAAATCCAGCTTCACTTACTTTGTATGTACATGATGTTGTGCAATATATAGCTGGATTTGTCACCAAGAAACTTCTGAAAAAAGTGAAGTGCCAGTTTTGCCAAATGGCACTGTGTTCAAATGTTTCAGGTTCTGGGATCTTGAAAGTCAAGAACAGAGGCGGCTTGACAATTCCATCGAATGATGTTGTTTATCTTTGCAAGATGGGTGAGAAAATATTACGGCAATCACAACTTTTAAAGGTGAAAAATTTATTGAACAGAGCGGTGTTGTATGAATATTTTAAAGTAAGGTTGCATCACGAAGCAAGACTCCACACTGAGAAGCTACATGATGCACGTGTCAGGAGTTTCCACACAAAAATAATATTGTTTAAGAACCAGTAATTGTACATTTTGAAAATTCATTTCATTTGCAGGCTGATTTCTTGTATTTATGTGAAATAAATTAATTTTTAAACTGACGTCATTATTTTTCTTCACCCCCTCCCCCTCCACATTTTTCTTTTCTTTTTCCTGTCAAAAAGAAAACATTGGAATGAGGTTATTTTTAAAATATGTGATGAGTGATTATGCATTATAAAATTTGCACATTACAAGGATATAAAGTTTGTGTGACTCTGTGTTTATCAATTCAATCATTTTTTATGGCTGACATAAGGAAATGATTTCTTTTTGGCATTAGTTCAGGAAGGAAGAAATGTTAGTCATCAGAAGTTTACTTACTTGTCCCTGATAATTTACCAGGAAAGGCAGCAGTCTTTAACATCTACAGATCCTAATGGTTATGTGCATGCGTACACACACACACTCGGCATATATGGTGTATTCATGTGGCCCCACTCAGTTCATCTAAAGGAAGTGTACGAACAGTAAACATTGTAATGTGTAGAGTGTACAAAACTACATAGCTGTTTGTGTTAATTTTAAAGTGGGGGAAGGATAGTATTTCTGTTACAATTTTGTGTTGACTTGTATACATTTTCCAAAATCCTTTTGTCAACCTATTCTCTGGAGCAGAGCACCTGGAGTAATTTAATTCACTACAACTAATCAGAGAATATGTTGTGTGGGGTAGATGTCCATACAGTTCAGAATGAGTTTTTAAAGAACTTTGAATTCTTACTCCCCAATACATGTTCTCCTAAATGGTTTTTCCACTGGCAAGAGAAACCTCTTTTAGCTAATGTAGACAACACTGAGGCAACCAGAGACATTTGTATGCACAATTTATATTCTTGCCCGGTCTTAAGAGAGGAGTAATGAATTCTCATGCTAACACACAGTGTTCACTTAGTTCCTGCCTAAGATAAAGCAAGATATTGATTGGAATTCTTACCAATTCAAAATTAAAGTATACTTAATCACATGTTCCAGTAATTACTTCAATTAGATTGAGTTTTTATAGTTACTCGACAGGTATTTTGTTATACAACTAAAGGTGGATGTACCAGTCTTTGACAATGTACCAGTAATTGGAATTGTTTTTGTGTTTTGGGATATATTAAGGAACCATCTCTTTGACCACATGTAAAAGGTAAATGAAATTCATGTGTTCCTGAAATTGATTGCAATGTCAGAAATAACTTGTCTTTGTTGTTGGGATATGAAGGTGTACTACAGTAGGGCATAACTGAAGATTGGGATACCACAAGTTCGCTTTGAACCCATGACAGCAATATACTAAACAGAAAAATGTGCAAAGCAACATTTCAAAACACACAAAGTAAAACTTTCCATTACACAAAAGAAACTTTCCTTTTCCATAGTGTTCTGGCAAGAATTTGGCAGTATGAATTATTGGTGTTTCAAGTAATTATCCTACTGTTCTTTAACAGTAACATGGGACTCAGTTGGTGAAAGGATGAATGTAAATTTATAAGATCGTATTGATAAAGTAATGTCACATACATACAACTTGCTGACGTCATGGGTCAAAAGGAGAAGGAAGGAAGCTAAAAGTTTAATGTCCCATCTATAGCATTATTATTAGAGACTGAGCTTACACTTGGATGTCTGGGTAAGTATGGGGTGTGGGCTAACAAAGTATATTGGCGTTTGGAGAAAGTTGATGAATTAAATTTTGCAAATCTCGCCACAACGAATAATGCCTTTCTTATGTTGATATTCACTCCAACTTTTGCATCATTTCTGTGTCTCCTCCATTAATTGTTATGATACAAAACGAGCTGCAGTTCTCTGAACACACTATATCGTCAGTCAGTCACACTTAATGGGAATCCCACAATCCACAGCAATATACTAAACCAGGATATACAAATGTAATATAGGCTGTTTCTTTAATAGAACTGTTGCATCTCTTCAGTGTTCTGCCAATGAAATGTAAGCCTTCATTACAAGATTTTCTGTGAAACATTCCAATAACAAGCACTAGGCCTAATTGTACATGTGTTATTTTGTGTTTGAAAAACATCAAATCCTTCAATACATAGTGAAGACTGAACATACTGACTATTGGATGCGCCTATTGCAACATAATTAGGCCTATCGTTCCTTTAAAACATTTTTCTTGATATTGTTTCGGTATCTGCACTTGATTAAGCGGACGCTTATTTGGTGTAACAAACCTGACGTACTGATTATAAACGGATTTCGTTTCATACGAAAGCGTACTAAACATTTCACACGTATTATTGAATTGTTAAAAACCAATGCAGGATGCAATACAGAAGTCAAATGACGTGACATTGAAACAAAAACACGTATTCACTAAAGAAATGTGGCCTTTACAAACAACTGTCAATACGCTTCACTTGGCTCCACATAAAATCGATAACCACTGTATTATCAAGCGAAATTTCCGAGATTTTATGTGAATAGAACAATAACATGTGTAATAGGAATAGGACGTGTAGTTTCATTATTAAAATCAATGCTTGATTTCATTTATAAATAAGAAATACTACAACTGTCAGCTGCACATCACACTGCTAGTAATGACGTAAACACTGCTTCTTGCCCCGAGTCACGTGATTTAGATGTTGGTTTCAAAGCTCAACATGGCAGAGATAGGAGCGTGCGCAGTCTATGTTTATTTATGGTCTATGGCTGTAGCATTACAAACACCACGTAATGACACGAAGTGCCCGATTAGTGTTTTTAATTATATAAAAAAATCTCACAGGATAAAAGGAAAGGATCTCTTTATTCAATTATGATAATACACCAACACATCTCCTTGAACATTAAACTTCTTCTCAAAAGGGCCAACAACTTTAACGCAAATATGTACTCCCTCGTCGGCAGAAACACGTCTTCTATTCCTCGTTCTCAAACACAATGGCTTATCAGAAATAAAGTATGAAGTACCAAATGACTTGTTAGGTACCTCACCAATATTCCATGTACGAAAACATATAATATTCCTCTCGTTGAAAGATTCCAATCCAGGTTTCTTAGCATCACTTGTTCGTACCAAAGCAACTGTAAGCCATCCAGAACCACCAAAAACTTCAGTACTTCTAATACTAAAATCAAATCTGGCTCCAACAAATGTAATAGGACCATGTAACACTTCTTCTTCTGCAGTAGTAGTCACTCCATTAGATCCAGGTGTAAAGTCCACAGTATCCACAGCTTTATAGACAGGTAACATACTACGACGTCTCCTGTAATAATGGCGTGGCATCGTGATTCAATGCCGCGCCCGCCCGCAACGGCAATAATGGTACGAAGTGCCCTGCGCTATGTACTGTACAGAGACGTGCAGAAAACATTCGTACAAAGCGCGCCAGGCGGAAGGGCGTTGGCTCAAAAATGTTCAAATGTTTGTTAAGCTTATGGGACTTAACTACGGGGTCATCAGTCCCTAAACTTACAAACTACTTATGAACTACTTACGGACTAGGACGGCACAAATATCCATGCCCGAGGGGGGATTCGAACCCCCGACCGTAATGGCCGTGCTGACCGTGACTAGAGCGCCTCAGTCACCTCGGCCACCGCGGCCAGCGGGGCATTGGCTGCGCCAGGCATCGTGGCTCATTTGGTTTGAGGCAGCCGCACGAGCAACAGCATTGAATCACGATGCCACGCCGTTATTACAGGAGACGTCGTAGTATGTTACCTGTCTATAAAGCTGTGGATACTGTGGACATTACACCTGGATCTAATGGAGTGACTACTACTTCAGAGAAAAGAACTTCATGGCTGAACCTAAAACGAGAGCCAGGGTCCTTCAGAGAGCAGCCCACATTCCAGCAGGCGGAGTCATCATGTGCCAGCCGACCCGCGTGGCCGCAGGTATGCGTCGTGAGAGCCCATAGGCGTGACTTCCTGTCTGAACCGCAGAACACAGGCGCAGGGCGGGCGCTAAGACACGTGCACGCCGCAGTACAACTATCAGCAGCTGTGGCTCTCGTTTCCAACTGATTGTGAGCTTCGAGGAGCAGCGATGGGGTGACTGGAGACGCTCTGGACTGTCTCCAGCGGATGTCTGCGTTGGCCGTGGGTGTCCTTAGCGTAAGTTAGTTTAAGCAATTTCTAAGTCTAGGGACCGATTACGTTGGGTCCTTTAAGGTATGTTTAGATGGACTATAATAAACAAACATTTTAACAACAAAACCGACTTTAAAAATTTTTATCCAAAACAAATCAGTCTGCACTAAAAATGCGTATTCTTCTACAACTTAATAATCAACTTTTTCTACTCACATCTTTTCTTATCAATGTAGTCCCCTCCGGGCATCCGACTGGGGGACTTTTTTTTACGTCCGGATTGATTCCCATCGAGAAGTTCCATCATGAGCTTCACTGTATGCCATTTAGCGTTACCCAGAGTGCACCACATGGAGGCGGCCGATCATGATTAATGACTTACCAGGAGAGAAAAAGTCGAGGGCATTAAAACAGCTCTTTATGGTGACGATTGAGTCATGTCGATCTCATTGCCAAAGCGGAAAACTGGCCAACTTACGACGAAAATGAATGAAGCCCTGACTATACTAGCAAACTGGTCAAAAGAAAATTTGATGACAGTTAACACCGACTGTATACCCTTTAGATTTCTGTCTGATGAGTTCATTACTTAACAGCCATATACAACCGCTCTCTCAAACAAGGATCTGTACCAAAAGATTGGAAAGTTGCACAGGTCACACCTATATTCAAGAAAGGCAGTAGGAGTAACCCACTAAATTACAGGCTTATATCATTGTCGTCAATTTGCAGCAGGATTTTGGAACATATCCTGTATTCAAATATTATGATTTATAATCGAACAAAATGATCTATTGACCCAAAGTCAACACGGATTTAGAAAGTATCATTCATGCGAAACACACCTAGCTTTTTACTCACACGAAGTGATGAGTGCTATCGACAAGGGTTCTCAAATTTATTCCGTATTTCTTGATTTCCAGAAGGCTTTTGATACACTACCGCACAAACGGATTTTAATCAAATTGCGTGGTTATGGTATATCGCCCCAAATTTGCGACTAGATAGGGGATTCCCTGTCAGAGAGGACACAGTTTGTAGTAATCGATGGTAAGACATCGACTAAAACAGAGGTGATATCGGACGTTCCACAGGGTAGTGTCATTGGTCCTATGCTGTTCCTTATTTACATAAACGATTTGGGAGTAAATCTAAGTAGCTGTCTTTTGTTGTTTAAAGATGACGCCGTCATTTACCGTCTAGTAAAATCATCTGAAGATCAAAACCAACTACAGAACGACCTGAATAAGATATCACTATGGTGTAAAAATTAGCAATTGACACTAAATAATGCGAAGTGTTAACTAGTTCACATGAGTACGAAAATAAATCCGTTAAACTTTAATCAAAATATCCACGGGTGTACTGCCGATCTATAGTGTCCAACGGGCACAATATGTCGCCATCATCAGGTGAACTGAGGGACTGAGCTCCTGGAAACGCGCCGGCACGGAGATCCACACGCTACGGCTGCTCGAAGGGAACTGGGTTCTAGCTCGGTAGCGGGCCATTTAAATACCCTCGGCCCGCAGAGCGACCCCTCCGCGGTCCGCGCCCCGCGCCGCGGTCACGCGGTCGAACCGATTGCGCCGGCGTCTGAGATGACGTCGATGCGAGGGCTCTGTCCGCCGTGGTCGTCACTTCGTTACGTTTGCTAGATTTACTCTTAATTAACCCAATCGCTGGTTCCCAAGCTTTGCTAAGATTGTAGCCACAGTCACGGTTTATGAGGTCGTCACTTGTGCGAATTTCAATGGCCTCTCTAACGACGCAGTCCCAGTATCTCGACGTCTGTACCAGAATCCTAGTGCCTTCATAGTCCATCGCATGATTCTCCCACAAACAATGTTCAGCGACCGCCGACTTGCTCGGATACATCAATAGTGTGTGTCTCTCTGGTGTTCAACGCAACGATCTTTGACGGTACGCATCGTCTGTCCAATATATGACTTTCCACACTGACACGGAATCTGGTACACGCCGGCCTTCCTCAAACCGAGATCATCTTTGGCGCTCCCCACCAGTGCACGAATTTTATTCGCCGGACAAAAAACCGAAACCTGGTGTTTTTTCAAAATGCAGGCGATCTTCGCCGAGAGGGCGCCGGTATATGGAACGAACGCAGTGCCTACATCCCCCCTCGTGTTTTCATCCGTTTCCACAGGTTGTGATGTAGTGGTTGGCCAGAGAGCCCGTTGAATCTGCCACTCTGAGTACCCATTTTTTCGAAATACGGTTCTCAGGTGTTCCAATTCCTGGGGTAGACTCTCTGTGTCGGAGATAGTGCGCGCCCTATGTACTAGAGTTTTAAGTACCCCATTCCTCTGTGAAGGGTGGTGACAGCTGTCTGCGTGTAAATACAGATCAGTGTGCGTTGTCTTCCGATATACACTATGACCCAGGGTTCCATCAGCTCTTCTCTTGACCAAGATGTCAAGGAACGGCAATTTACCCTTAGTTTCAGTCTCCATAGTGAATTTGATGTTGGGGTGTATGGAGTTCAGATGTGTAAGGAAGTCAAGGAGTTTATCCATACCATGTGGCCAGATGACGAAAGTGTCGTCTACGTAACGGAAAAAGCAAGTAGGTTTCCATTCAGATGATGCCAGGGCTTCCTCCTCGAAATTCTCCATGTACAAATTTGCGACCACAGGGGAGAGTGGGCTACCCATGGCGACTCCCTCCGTTTGTTCGTAGTATTCGCCATTGAAAAGAAAATACGTGGAGGTCAAGACATGCCTAAAGAGTTCGGTGGTCTTCTCGTCATACTTGTGGCCAATCAAATCTAGTGACTCTCGAAGGGGCACCCTCGTAAACAACAAAACGACGTCAAAACTCACCATGATATCTGACTCATCCAGCCTGAAGCTGTTAAGACGTTTAACAAAATCCACGGAATTACGAATGTGATGATGGCATTTACCCACATAAGGACTTAATATTCCCGCCAAGTATTTGGCCAACAAATATGTAGGTGCTCTGATGTTACTGACAATGGGACGTAACGGCACTCCATCTTTGTGAACCTTAGGGAGTCCATAAAGTCTTGGCGGTACCGGACCTTGAGGTAGCAGTTTCTTGGCGACACCCTCCGGTAAATCCGCATCCTTGAGAAGCGCCCTCGTCTTGTTTTCCACCTTCTTTGTGGGGTCAACGCTGATCTTCCGGTAGGAATCGTCATTTAGCAGGCCCTACATCTTTTCAGTGTAGTCCTTATGGGAGACAACAACCGTAGCATTGCCTTTGTCAGCCGGTAAGACAACAATTTAAGGACGCTCCCTCAGGTCACGAAATTCGCACAAGTGACGACCTCATAAACCGTGACTGTGGCTACAATCTTAGCAAAGCTTCGGAACCAGCGATTGGGTTAATTAAGAGTAAATCTAGCAAACGTAACGAAGTGACGACCACGGCGGACAGAGCCCTCACACAGACGTCATCTCAGACGCCGTCGCAATCGGTTTCACCGCGCGGACCGCGGAGGGGTCGCTCAGCGGGTCGAGGGTAATTAAATGGCCCGCTACCGGGCTAGAACCCAGTTCCCTTCGAGCAGCCGTAGCGTGCGGATCTCCGTGCCGGCGCGTTTCCAGGAGCTCAGTCCGTCAGTTCACCTGATGATGGCGACATGTATGATCGCCGAAATATTTTGCCCGTTGGACACTATAGACCGGCAGTACACCCGTGGATATTTTGATTATCAAATACGCTGGGAGAAACTGAATAACCGTTAAACTTTGTTTACAAGATAAATCAATCAAACGTGAAGGCCGTAAACTTCACAAAATACCTAAGAATTACTATTACTTCAGACTTAATTGGAAAGAACACGTTGATAATGTCGTGAGAAAATCGAACCAGAGACTGCGTTTTATTGACAGAACCCTTAAGATGCAACAGAACTAGTAAAGAGACTGCATACTCTACGCATGTCCGTCCTCATTTTGGAGTACTGCTGCCGAGTGTGGAATCGTTATCAGGTGGGTTTGACAGAGGACATCGAAAGAGTTCAAAGAACGGCAGCTCGTTTTGTATTGTCAGGATACAGAGGAGACAGCGTTACGGAAATCATACAGGACCTGGGATGGGAATCATTACAACAACGGCGCTTATCGCTGCGGCGTGGTCTACTTACTAAACTCCAGTCACCAACATTCTCCTCCTAATGCGAAAATATCTTGTTGACTCCCACCTACATAGGTAGAAATGATCTTCAGTATAAAATACGAGAAATCAGAGCTCGAACGGAGGGATTCAGATGTTATTTCTTCCCGTGCGCTATTCGAGATTGGAATGGGAGATGAATAGCATAAAGGTGGTTCGATGAACCCTCTGCCAGGCACTTAAATGAGATTTGCAGAGTATCCCATATAGATGTAGAAGTCAGGGAGGAACGTCTATCTCAACACAGGAAATCTACCTTGAGGACAGTTTCAAAAGAGGCTTGCGAAGAGCGGAAAAAAACTTCAAAAATGTGGCTTTACATGAAAAAAGTTTCGAACAGTGAAAATATCGAAAAACATAGTCACTCGGCATGATTAACGATCGTCTATCTAATGAGACGGAGGAGCAATGTGACCAGCGACTCGGATTGATTCCGGATAGCCTATAAAAGATTCGGCCGAGTAGCGTTAATTTGCTTCTAAGAATTGAATAGTTCCGTTGCTTTGTCATGGATCCTATAATCAGAACCTAACCAAACTTTCATGAAACTACCCCTGAAGTACATCTTTTCCAATTAAAAAAATCATCGAAATCGGTTGGCGTGATTTTGAGTTATTCATCCATTTGTCGCGCACATACTTAATGCAAATTTAAGACATGTGCATTTCTTATGGAAGCCATTGTCAGAACTGGACCAAATTGAAATGGGGTCATACGAGAAGTACCAGCTTTCAAATAAAAACAGAATCATCAAAATCAGTACCCACAGTCGAAGATTCTGAGGTTACAAACATAAAATAATTTAAAAAATTACAGTCGAATAGAGAACTTATTTGAAGTCGGTTAAAAAATGCATATTGTCGACAACATTAACCCGAAAATGTTTTCAGGCAACATTTCAACAACATGTATTACAGCCACACCAAAAGCACCATACAGGCATCTATTGTCCGGCAATGTTTGCCGCAACACATTTCCGTGCCGTGTTTGCGGTCAAATTTCACCTACCATACTGGCGGCCTCACGTAATTATGTTGGCAACATTAACAACCTGGTAGAAAAACTTTGCCGTCTAGAAATCCACATAGAATGAATTGATTAGTGTTTCTTACAGACCTTGAAGTAAATAATTAATGCTGTCTCTGCACTATGGTTGACAGGTTCTTTTATGTACCCTTGTCCGCTAAGTAAAAGTAATTGGCCTCGTAAAACGAAGATTACAGAAACAAACATTTGCGTTGCTAATGCCAACGTCACATTAGTGCCAACATTATCACACGAGCCTGTGTAGCGTCTAAGGGCGCAAACAAGGCAGTTGTTGTTAAAATGATTTTATAAAAAAGGAGAACACAAAAGACTCAGAAATTCGGTAAAAAAAATTAAAAAAAAATTAAAAAAAGAACAGTATCCTGTGGTAGATGTATGATCTTAGTATTTTCATATTAAGGATTGTATGATCATATTATCTCTCTCTGGTTTTCACCTCGGTCTGTCGTCTAAATATTTTAGCTTCTTGGTGTGACGAGCTGTCACGGATTGTATTATCTGTATAATTAGTTGTGGTGGACATATACATATGTTAAATACGGATATTAATGTTATTCGTAGTTTGATAACCCCGTCACTATCATTTAATTAGTAGTTTAAAGATTTTCAGCTCAGACGAAGGAACGCCGACGTCCGTTACGGAATCGCTGCTATTACTTGGCGCACATCTATTTTTCATAAAAAACAGTTCACAAGTTATTTTATGACCAGTATTAAAGTAAAACGATTCCATATTATGTCATTCTTCATAAGCAGTCAAATTAAAGGATTTTTTTAACGTCAGTAATTTATCCTTGACAGTAACAAGATTTTGCACAGATCTGTCCTTAGTTCATTAAAAACAAAGTTTCATTAACTTCTTTTGAGAATTTAAGAAGAATTATTATCAGCTACACATATAAACTCTTAAGTTTTGAGTAGATTTAATAACATTCAGGTTACGGTGTATTGGTTCCGTTTATCTGTACGTCAAAGTCGCGCGCAGCAATCAACGATATTACGCGATCTGTTGCCAGACTTAGTTTCAGCGCATTTACAAATTATTATCATTTCATTCAAAGAGATGCGAGGATCCGCAGGTAAAAGAAATTTTAATAATTACTATCCAAGGCAAAATGACTTCTTGCTTCACTAAGCCCTGTACTGTCGTACGGACACTCACTTCTTTTATAGATATATATGTTTTCTCTTACTTATTACGTACTGACGACTCAGTAACACAGTTAATCATCAGTTCATTACCACGTTTATTACAATGTTTTAAACAATATTTATACATACGTCTTATCTCAAGACTATCTCAAGACTGCCTAATCGTTGTCTTATTTGCAAAGTAACTCTATATTCATAAATGTTCTCTTCTTTGTTCTCGGTGCTCCTCGGAACCCAGAACGATAAAAAAAAAATAAAAAAAAAAATTAAAAAAAAAACTCTTTACTGCACCTTGTGCCGCCGCACCGAGCCTAGAAGAAAACCTTGAACAAAGAAAAAACCAACACACACAACAGAATATATTTAAAATTAAAATAATACATGAAATATCCGTTTTAACTGATACATTTGATCGTTTATTATTTAGTTATTTGATGGGTTTTAATAATCCGTTCCCTTACAGAGAGTAAAATGTAGAGACAGACGGAATACCTGCCACGGCGTTAAGTAAAATGTAACCTTTACAGAGGGCTACATTATTTCACACAAAATGGATTAGTGTGAGTTTATAGAAGTGAGTGCGGCTCTACTACTTTTACATGAGACAAGTAATAATGTCATTCCAAACAAAAACAAGAGAAACTTTATGGCGTTCCTGATATTATACACACTACTTTATAGTCCTACAACTCAGAACGTAGATGTAATCAGGGGTACCCAAAATTTCGGAGGGGGGGGGTGAAAATGAGTACTTTTGGCCAGCCGGGAGAAGGGGCTTTATAAAACAATCTAAACGTGACATAAAAGATATTTAATTTCAATATTAAATCGCAAAACCGTATCTATCCAGGACCTAATATCTCGGGTGTATGATCGCAGTGGTGATCGCAGTTTCGGAGGGGGGGGGGATGAGTCACGGCCAAAGGAGGGGTGGGCACCTCTGGATGTAATGCATTTGCAAATAAAATGGTTTTGCCATTAGACCACTTTTCCATTGATGACAGAACGAAATTACTAGGCGACAACAAACTGGAAACAAATCTACCTCGAAAACAAACACTGTAAGCGCGCAAACGTTCATAAGAGTAAAAGCGAAACGATACTGTTATCGCTGACACACGCGACTGCGGCGCTGTCGACGAAAGAAGCACCAAACAAGGTGAAAGCGAGCGGGAAGCATTTACAGACAAGGACAAAGATGGGTATTACCGTGCAATACGAAATCTTCTCCATGCTTCGTGGACAACACGGCAATCCCTAAGCAATACTTCGGCATCCACTTGCAATATAAGCAATATTGACCATACGTACCGAAATATGGCCGTGTATTGCAGTCATATTGCAACAATGTTAATGGTAACGTTACTTCGGCCAAATATTTCGGTAAAATGTTGTCTGTCTAAACGTACCTTTACGTTTAACAACGGTTGAACATTTAAGATTATTGATCTACACAGAGCGTAAATGGCCATACATCCGCAAAGACTTAAACCACAAATTCAAAAGTCACCAGTTCGATTCACGGTGAATACTAGGAATTTTATATTTTAAAGTATACTTGTGACTTGTACCAGCAAGACCTTTTCAATGTATTTTATGATATGACGAAAAAATGTTTTAAGCAGAGCACATAGGTCATCATTACTTGTAATTCTGCACGCAATGATGATGTTCCATCAAGGGACGAAATTGATATGTGGCGAATATTAATAAAATAAACATCTCATATCGTCTACCAAGCTGAAACCTTTTATTTAATTAAAATTAAAACTCTCCAAATCGCAGAATTGTTGTTTTCATTTCATGTCCGGTTTCGGTCAATGTAGACTGTCTTCAGATGACTAGCACCATGACCACCGCCACCATGTCATCATGGTGCTAATCATCTGAAGACAGTCTACATTGACCGAAACCGGACATGAAATAGAAACGAAGTATACATATAAGATTTATGTAAGTTTCAAACAGGAAAATGGCCATTTCTGTGCGGATATAGAAAGGAGTTTGATCCCTTGCGGGAATGCAGATAAAGCTGCGAGAAAATGGAATAACGGACACTCGTACGCCATAGTCTGATGATTTGGGCGGGACTAGAAATGTGTCTGTTTAACCGCTCCGTAATAATAAAACAAACATAAGATCTCAAGAATATCATTGAAGAAAGACCTCGATCTACCCGAAGAATCATCATCATTTGGTTGTGTGCCGTACGGCAGGTTTAGACTGCATAGCCTTCATGCTTCTCTGTCTTTTGCGTTCTTTGGTACCCTCCTAGTGGCTCGCTGACGTCATCCTCCATCTGGTACTTTCTTCTGCCCCTCCCTCTCTTTCCCGGAACGCAACCCTCAGTTGCCTCTACCAGGAGGCAATCTCGTCTTAAACTGTGCCCTAGCCAGTTTATTTTCCTGTTCTTTATCGTCAGCAACATCCTCCGTTCCTCTCCAACTCTATCCCGCACAATAAAAAAGCAAAAATGATAATTAAAAGAAAACACACAAAAAATAGGTTTCAGAAATTACTCCAACCAGTCGCCTTTTTTCTTCTTAATGAAGATTTATTAAATCATGACCGGATTCAAGCTGCCTAGCAGCTCATCATGAGATGGTATACATTTAGTGCAAATTACATTTGTATCTGTGGCAGGGCAGAAAACGAGAAAAAAGTAAACACTAGTTTTGGTATGCTACACTGAATAATTACAATATAAGTATGTCTTCAAGACGTTACTTGCAGTTATGCGTTTCACATTTAATTTGTCCATATTTGGTCCGCTTTTGGATAGCATTTCACAACACTTTCCTTCCCATCAGCACACCACAGCCACTCCAGCGACTTTCAAGTGGTAAAATTGAAAAACACTTGACACATTACGACTGCAGAGCCACTTGTGAAGCGGCATCGTGAGTCGTATCGGGATAGCTCAGTCGGTAGAGCGCTTGCCCGCGAGAGGCAAAGGTCCCAGATTCGAGTCCCGTTTCTGGCACAAAATTTTAATCGGCCAAGAAATTTCAGAAAGTCAAATATTTGTAACTAGCTTAAACCCGCGGCTCCGCTCGTGTGTTGGTTGATTATGATAGATAAGCTATCTTTCAGTAGTGCGCTATAAGACTGGTTTTGAAGGATGAAATGAAATACAATACCTTCTTTAGAAACAAACATTTTTAATCAACATTATCAGGAAAGTAAGTAGTGTAGATCAAATCACACGTAAAAATGCACTCGTTTCGAAGAATTCAATGACGAAATTCAACAATAATGATTGTAGTAATATCACAGATCGATCACTTGATGTAATGTGCAAACGTCAAATCGATTTTTTAAAGAGATGTATTAAAAGAAATTTCTTTTTTACTGCTTTATTTATTTATTCTTATATTTCCTAATTCGTATGCTTATCCTTACAGAGAAAGAGCTGAAGACATTGTAGCACGTATAGACCAAAGATATGGTCTGTGGCATCACGTTTCGCTGTATGTAACCTCCTTGCTATAGAGTCGCAAACGTCATCGCTGGCCTTCAGTGGGAATTTTTTTTATAATTTGACGACTTTCAACTACCATATCTTCCATCCCCTTATAGCATGGAACTGTTATGGTGTAGAATGGGAGACTTCGGACAACAATTACACACAGACCATTCGTTTCGTTCTGTAGTTTTCGCTGCAGAGCGAAATATTAAAACACACACACACACGTAGAATTTTATATACTCCGATAACTTTCCATCCCAATATACTCCACCCTTTTATCATTATCAACCATCAAGCAACAATGCAATCAATAAATGTAATTTTCAAAGAGTAATTATTTTTCGGCATTTCGCGTTATATTCTTCAAATTACTAAATATCTATCAGATCGTTATAAAACCGTGCCTAAAACCTTTCTCAGGTATAAATTAGTATCTGTACAAATATTTACGTCTCTGCGTCTTGTCGTTCGGACGTGATAAGCGTACACCGAACAGACATTCACTTTAATATATATAGATAAATAGCTATCCGATCGCAATGAAACCGTGCCTAAAGCCTTCCCAGGGTAGACATTAGTAACTGTACAAATTTTTACCTCTTTATGTCTTGTGTTTCAAACGTGATAAACGTACACCGAAGAGACATTCACATTTATAGATATACATTTATTGCATACAGAACCAATATTTTATTTTTATTTTAGTCCTATATGCGCTACGTCGACTGTATGGCGATAAGTCGTAGAAAGAACTGTGCAGGGGAGGGGGGCGGTCGGTAAAAATCGGTGAGTGTGCAGCACAGCTTCCATTTGACGATGTGCGCCCCTGTACGGCCGGCTCTAGCCAACACCGTCTAGAGAGAAGGCCGCGGCGCTCTCGCGTGACGTCAGGCAGAGTAGGTTGCGCGCGCATAGCTGACTGGCTTGCTGCTTCGGCATAGTGGGCCGTGCCCCAGCGGCTACCCAGACAGCTAGAGTTGGGCAACACGATTCTTTTTTAGGTATCGATTCTTGCGATTCAATCGCACATTGTGAATCGATTCCTATGATTCGTTCACGATTGTCGACTTCACACTTCACACTTCTCATTATTTAGAGCCAACTGCCAATTTTTACACCATAGTGATATCTTATTCAGATCGTTCTGCCGTTGGTTTTGGTCTTCAAATGATTTTACTAGACGGTAAATGACGGCGTCATCTGCAACCAATCTACCCTACGTGCCGTGCGGGAGTAGCCCCGCGGTCTGGAGCGCCATGTTGCGGATCGCGCGGCCTCCCGCGTCGGAGGTTCGAATCCTCCCTCGGGCATGGATGTTTGTGTTGCCTTTAGTATACGTTAATTCATAAGTAGTTTGTAAGTTTACTAATTACTCGGCAATAAAGTCTTATAAGCTTTACAAACATTTGAACATTTTGAACCTACCCTACCTTCCAGCAAATGGACTCGCCCGTCCCATATCAGCGCACAATCGAGGGAAACACACTCACTTGTGAGCGAGCGGACTAAGTTACGATGTCACTGTTTTCTAAACAGGAGCACGACATTGTCATCAAGATCTTAAAGAGGCCTGCGGGGAATCAGCATGCCGGCCGCAGTGACCGAGCGGTCTGCAGCGCTCCAGTCATGGTCTGCACGACCGCTACGGTCGAGGGTTCGAATCCTCCCACGGGCATGGATGTTTGTGTCGTCTTTAATATAAGGTAGTTCATAAGTAGTTTGTAAGTTTAGGGACTGATGACCCCGCAGTAAAGTCCCTTAAGCTTACCAAACATTTGCACATTTTGGAATCGGCATTGTCGTACAGAACAATGGAAAATTGAGTAAAAACCTTCAACGAAGGTCGGCAAACAGTCGAATATGTGTATCGGGCAGATCGTCCTGCATTGGCACGATTCTTACTTCTACATCTTGCTCATAGATGGCAATACATGTCTGTGTCATGGATGTTGGAATCTAACCTTTTGCATCTGTTCCTACGATTCGTTCACGATTCTTTCTGGTCTGCGACGGCACGAATCTTACAGAATGCCGAAAAGGTGACAATATGGGTATCGGAATTTTTTAATATTTATGGTGCGTAAAGTTCAGAATTAAAATAATACTGAGGCAAAGCCATTCGATTCAGCTCTCAAAAATTCTCGAGAAAATAGTCTTTCAAGTTTTGCTAGCAGTTATAAATACATATTACACTACCAACTATTTCTGCTGTCATCATAGCTGATTTAGTAGCGTTGTAGGTTTAGTGAACGGAGGTCACTTATTTCGAATCCTGCTGTAACCTTGTACATTTTTTTCGTTCTGTTTGAATACTTCGGTCATTTAAGTATAAATTTAATTAAATCTATGGTAATTAACACAATCTAATGATTATAAAATACTTATTATTTAAATTCAACTAGTTTAAGGAGACACGTCTACATAAATAAAAATTAAAAATAAAAATTCGTCTCTAAATATTAAATTTCTTTCGAGATACAAGAAATTCGCGTTTATTAAAATGTTTTAGGAAAGCTGATACCGTAAAAACCAAAATAGTAAAAAAGAGTTTTGAGATGGCTTTAAAAACATTTAAATTCGCGTTTTTATATAAAAAGAATATTTTTGTAAAATATAGTTTAAAAAAAAGCTAAAACTATGTAGATGAACTCTAAAAGCCTAAACCACTCTAAACACAAAATATAACTCAAATCGTTACAGCCGTTTCCGGGATAGGCGAAATATGAATTTGTAAATATTGCTCGTTTAAATACATAATATGGAAACTGTTTAAAAGACGTATGACGGTATGTATTGGCAGCTGCGTTTTGTTTCTGACATCTGTAATTCGTGAATAAGCTAGTAATTAACAGCTCACGATCTCCGTTCTGTGTTTCCTTTGTTCACACGCTTTCTGGCTTTCGTAATTATTCGGCACGATTCGCCACTTGCTTTCGAATCATGAATCGTTGGATCTTGGAATCGTCACGCGACAGGCGATTCTTTTGAACCACAATTCGTCCCCCCCCCCCTCTTCTCTCCGGTATTCGGCACGATTCGGCAAGATTCGGCAGTCGCCTTCGAATCATGAATCGTTGGAACACGAGATAGACCATTCTTTTGAACGACGATTCGTCCGAATCACGATTCGATTCTTTATTTGTATTCGTTCAAATGAACGATTCATTCACGAATCGCCACAACTCTACAGTCAGCTATGCACGCGCAACCTACTCTGCCTGACGTCATACGAGAGCGCCGCTGCCTTCTCTCTAGGTTGTGGTGCTACAGCCCGGCGTCTGGCCCGAAGTGGCAGTTGCCGGCAGCTGACCGGCTTTTTGCCGGTGCCCGTCCGTGGCCAGGCAGTGTGCAAGCTGCAATGCAATGTAATGCTTCTCTCCCAGAATATGAACACCCGATATTTTACCGGCCGACTAAAATCGGCGTGTGTATGCAACAAGCCTTAGGACGGCAGCGAGTGCTGGAAATGTACAGCCCAGCCGACTGCGTGGCTCGCGAGTCGTGTTCCCACGGGACGTTACGTGACGCGCGCAGGTGAATGGGCCGGCCACGCCTGCGCACCTGACATTGCGCCGACCCCGGCCTTGGTGCCGGCACAGTGACGTCACAGGCCGCTATCTGCCGCCACCCTAATGGCGTTTCCCGGCGGCCTTCCGCGCTACACGTCCCTACATGCAGGACGAGCCGCTGCCGCTCTCTGTTAACACGAGCCATTAACGACCAGTTTGGAATTACGGCCTTCCACAGTTTCAGTAATGATGACTGACACTGCGGACAGAATGCGATTTCATGATACTTTCTGATCCAGAAAATCCAAAAATTAAGCTCAAATTAATTGATTGGCTCCAATGTCTGGTGCAGTGATACGAGGGTTGGAAATTAAATACTGGCAACACTGAAGTGGACACACTGTTCAATGGAATCTACTACAGTAGAATCTCGATTATCCGATCTTCGGTTATCCGACCTTCCGTGTTATCCGACCCTTTCACCGCGCCGGGACTGTACGCAAGACAATGCTCAGACATTTTTAAAGAATGCTTTTTTAAGAACTTCGTGCCACAAACTGAAAAGTTTTTTGAAAGCCAACAACTTTCCTCGTAAAGCACTCTTGCTTCTAGGCAATGCCACTTGTCATCCTAATGAGGATAAACTTCAACTTAAGATATAAAGGACATCTTTTGTCTCCAAATGTCACATCCTTATGTAAGCCTATAGACCAAGGGGCCTTGGAGACACTGATAAGAAACTACCGCTCCCTCTTTTAATTAATGCTACGGACGAGGGAGAAGACATGGTAGACAAGTTGCGCCGTATTAATTTTAAAGATGTGATCCAACCTTGGGAGAGTGTTAGGGCAAATACAACTGCAAAATTCTGGAAATTGTTGCTACATGAAAATCAAGAAAATTCTCCAGATGATGATAATCTACAACAGCAAACCAAAATCGAAAATACTACCCAGCTATCATTGTTACGAAAAGTTCCGGGATGTGCTGACGCCACAGAAGATGAAGTAAATGAATGGATTGTCCAAGATAAAGAATTTGAAGTGTCCGATGAAGATATAGTCAACATCGTAAACGAAAAGGAACAAGAAGACGATGAAGCGGATATACAGCAGCTGCAGGAAAAATCGTCTACCGAGGTATTACTTCTTAAGAGACGTGATTTAGCGTCGAAAACGGCAAACAGCAGGCAAACAAAAGATATTAACTTCTTTTCAGAGATTTAAATATGTTTTTGTAGTTCAATGAAGTTTTCACAACAGAACAATAAACAACTGGACTTTAGTAAATATCGATTCAGTCTAATTTGATTTGCACTGTATTAATTTTTTAACTCATTTGGCCTACTTTAGTTAGATTTTTTGTGTAACGTACTATCTTATCACTTTTCTTTAAACGCCGTCTAATGTATTTGAACGTTATATTCAGTTCTTGTTCACGTATTTGATAAGTTTCTATGTTCAAAAAAATTGTTCAAACTTTTTTTTTTTAATTATTATTATTTTCCGTGTTATCCGACCTTCCCGGTTATCCGACCTTACCGCGGCCGGTTTAGGTCGGATAATCGAGACTCTACTGTATCGTCGCTGATAGCGCACGTTGTCGACACACCTACCCTACCTGCCGCGCGGGAGTAGCCTAGCGGTCTGGAGCGCCATGTTGCAGATCTCGCGGCCTCCCTTGTCGGAGGTTCGAATCCTCCCTCGGGCATGGATGTTTGTGTTGTATTTAGTATAAGTTAGTTCATAAGTAGTTTGTAAGTTTACTGATTAAGCCGCAGTTAAGTCCCATAAGCTTTACAAAAATTTGAACATTTCCAACCTACCCTACCTCCGAGCAAATGGACTCTCCCTCCCCATATTACCGGCGTGCGCACAATCGAGGGAAAGAGACTCACTTGTGAGCAAGTGGACTAAGTTAATGGTGTCATTGTTTTCTAAACAGGAGCAACGGAGTTGGAGCAAGACTGAATGTGTTGGAGATCGTACAGCACGACATTGTCATCAAGATCTTCAAGAGGCCTGTGAGGAATCGACTTGCCGGCCGCAGTGGCCGAGCGGTCTGCGGCGCGCCAATCTGCACGGCCACTACGGTCGGGAGTTCTAATCCCCCCACGGGTATGGATGTTTGTGTCGTCTTTAGGTACGTAGGTGTGCCCGGGAATGAGACCGCCGACATAGCGGCCAAGGCCGCAGCTCTTTTACCTCGCGTGGCTACCTTTTGCGTCCCATCTGACGATGTTCAACGGGCTCTCCGCCCGAGTATCGTGTCGCAATGGCACAGTGCGTGGTTTTCAATGTCCAACAATAAATTGCGAACTGTAAAACCGATCCCGACCGCTTGGAGGACCTCCTCACGCCCCTCTCGGCGGGAGGAGGTCATCCTGGTCCGGTTGCGGATCGGTCACTGCCGTTTCAGCCACCGTCACTTGCTGTCCGCCGACCCTGCACCGCTGTGCTCCTGCGGTGAACTGCTGACCGTGCGACATGTTTTACTGTCTTGCGTACTTTTTTACTCATCTCCGTGTAGCCCTTCACTTTCCGTCTACTCTGGAGGAAATTTTAGCTGATGACACACGAGCAGCTGCTAGAGTTTAGCGTTTTATCAACTTGGCCAACTTATCCAAGGATATTTAACCCTTTTAATTGTCTTTTATCTTTAGTTTTTAGCCTCTTCTTGATGCTCTGACAGTCACCATTTTTTTTTTAGATCATAGCGAATCTATGTTTTTGACTGGCAGGCAGGAATACCGCGGGCCTATTCTTACCCCCGAACCCGCAGTGGCAGGGGGGGGGGGAGACTTAAAAAAGTGGCTGCAGCTATTGGAGTGTCTACTTTAGGTAGTTCAAAAGTAGTTTGTAAGTTTAGGGACTGATGACCCCGCTGTTAAGTCCCTTAAGCTTAACAAACATTTGAACATTTTGGAATCGGCGTTGTCGTACAGAACAATGGAACGCTGGGTAAAAACCTTCAACGAAGGTCGGTAAACTGTGGCATATATGTATCGGGCAGGTCGACCTAGTGTCTGTGAAGAACACGTGAATACCGTTGCAGAGGATTTCGACAGTGATCAACGCCAGACGATTCGTGAGTCCGTCCACGAAACTGGATTAGCGCATACAACGGTGCTTCGCATCCTGAAGCAACGCACGCCTGGGCATGCGATAAATTGCACCCCGATGGGTTCCGCCTGAACTGATGGAAATGCAGAAATAGAAGCGTTACGACGCTGCTTAGTAGCACTTGGAGCGCTATGAGCGCGAAGGAGACGCTTTCTTACGCCGAATCGTTACATTGGATGAGACATAGGCCATATCGTAGAGCGCAAACTTAAATGCTAATCCAAAGAATGGCGTAAATATGGATCACCGCGAAAGTCAAAAGTGCGTCAGAGTCCCAGTATGGTGAAAGTTATAGTGATTCTCGTGTACGACTGTGATGGTGTTATAATGCATTGCGTTCTTCCCAGGCAGACCGTCAATGCGCAGTATTACTGTTCGTTTTTGGAGCATCACCTGCGACCAGCTTGGCGAAAGAGGCAGGAACAGTTTCTGCGCAACCGATTTCTCATACACAAACAGGTTGACCGGTGTTGCCTGGTGAAGCGTTGTTGTGATGCCTCGTTTAAGGAGGAGAAATGCTTATCGTCACGTTTCCAACTTTGATAAAAGTCGGATTGTAGCCTATCGCGATTACGGTTTAACGTATCGCGACATTGCTGCTCGCGTTGGTCGCGATCCAATGACTGTTAGCAGAATATGGAATCTGTGGATTCAGGAGGGCAATACGGAATACCGTGCTGGATCCCAACGGCCTCGTATCAGAAGCAGTCGAGATGACAGGCATCTTATCCGCATGGCTGTAACGGATAGTGTAGCCACGTCTCGATCCCTGAGTAAACAGATGGGACGTTTGCAAGACAACAAACATCTGCACAAACAGACGTTTGCAGCAGCGTGGACTATCAGCTCGGAGACCACGGCTGCGGTTGCCCTTGACGCTGCATCACAGACAGGAGCGCCTGCCATGTTGTACGCAACGACGAACCTGGGTGCACGAAAGGCAAAACGTCATTTTTTCCGGATGAATCCAGGTTCTGTTTACAGCATCGTGATGGTCGCATCCGTGTTTGGAGACATCGCGGTGAACGCAAATTGGAAGCGTAATTCGTCATCGCCATATTGGCGTATCACCCGATGTGATGGTATGGGGTGCCATTGGTTACACTTCTCGGTCACCTTTTGTTCGCATAGACGGCTCTTTGAACAGTGGCCGTTACATTTCAGATGCGTTACGACCCGTGGCCCTACCTTTCATTCGATCCCTGCGAAACCCTACATTTCAGCAGACCGCATGTTGCAGGTTCTTTACGGGTCTTTCTCGATAAGGAAAATGTTTGATTGCTGCCCTGGCCAGCACAAATTTTTCAGAACTCTTACCAACTGAAAACGTCTGGTCAATGGTGGCCGTACAACTGGCTCGTCACAATACGCAAGTCACTACTCTTGGCGAACTGTGGTATCGTTTTGAAGCTGCATGGGCATCTGTACCTGTACACGCGCATCCAAGCTCTGTTTGACTTTGCACGCGTCTCAAGGCCGTTATTACAGCCAGAGACGGTTGTTCTGGGTACTGATTTCTCAGGATCTATGCACCCAAATTGCGTGAAAATGTAATCACATGTCAGTTCTAGTATAATATATTTGTCCAAGCCGGCCGCGGTGGCCGAGGGGACTGCGGAGCGCCAGTCACGGTCTGCACGGCCACTACGGACGGGGGTTCGGATCCCCCTTCGGGCATGGATATTAGTGCCGTCCTTAGTGTTAGCTAGTTCATAAGTAGTTTGTAAGTTTAGGGACTGATGACCCCGTAGTTAAGTCCCATAAGCTCTACAAACATTTTTTTTTTTTTTTTTATTTGTCCAATGAATACCTGTTTATCATCTGCATTTCTTCTTGGTCTATCAATGTTAATGGTCATTAGTGTATTTTACCAGGATGCTTAGAGAGAGATTTAAAACTTTGCAAGATTGTTATACGGTAATCCATGCTGAAAAATGATTGTTAGCATATAAATAAAGAAATTGTCGTTGCGCCCTTTCCGATATTGTGGCGCAAATTCAGGCAGGTTTCCGTTTTTCAAAATGTTTTCTCCATTTTCTTAAGGTCACTAGCTGTCATTCGCCAAAAAAGAGGACATTTCTAGTGACATACAAAATTCTTTAAAAGAGAATGCTCATTTCAAATAATTAGTGTCAGAGGTATCATGCATTATAACAAACGTAATGCTTTTAACTGGTCGTTTCTTCCTTACTGTTTCACGTTAATTGCAATTGCATTTCTTTCATTTCATCGAAATCTTAACTCGAGTTCTGATCGGCTTGGTAGTGACTTTGAGGAGAGAAACGTCTGGAAAAAGAATCAGATTGGGCAAAAAAAAAAGAAAAAAAAAAAAAAAAAAAAAAAAAAAAAAGTTAAATTATTTTGTATCTGTGATCGAAAGGGTTTGCAGTGTTTTATTTCCGCACTTTCAATTTGACGCAGTTGTATAACTAAAATAAAGAAGAAAGATATTTCCTATTTTTTTAAAAAAAAAAGATAACATTTTTAGCAGAATTACATGATCAGGTTGAGCAGACGTGGAATAATTTATCCCATGAGAGTATTTGCCATCTGTATGACTGAATGGATACCGGAATCAGTGCCACTAGAGCGCGACTAGAGAAAACTGCTCTTTACGGCAAATTGTCTAGATTTAAATCAACACCACGATATTGCAAATTATTAAATTCTCATTATTATTTGTTGTTGTGGTCTCCAGTGCAAATACCAGTTTTATGCATCTTTCCACGCTATCCTATCCTGCGCAAGCATCTTCATCTCTGAATAAGAATAACAACCAACACCCTTTTGAACCTGCTTTGTGTACTCGTCTCTCGATCTTCTTCTGCGACGTTTACCCCACACACTTCCCTCCAATGCTAAATTGTCGACTCTTTAATGTCTCAGAATGTGTCCCGCCAATATATCGCTTCTCTTACTCGAGGTACGCCAGGAATTTCTTTCCTCCCCATTTCTGTTGAGCAACTCATTAGTTACGTGATCTTCCCATCTAAACTTCAGCATTCGTCCAAATGACCGTCTGACGACACTGGTCGAACTGTACACGTCGATGTTGCGGCGAGAGTGGAAGACGAGCTACAGGTGTGCGTGTCCAATCTCCCATTACACTTCGCAACAGTTCGCGTAGTCACTTCTGAACTCTGTGCTGTTGTAGCTATACAACCTGCCACGGCTGTCCTTACTAGGGTTGCCCGATTGAACTCGAGGCAGGCCCGGAGACCAAACATGCTCCCCTCCCCCTTGGCCAATGACTCACCCCCCCCCCCCCCCAACTGCGACCAACTCCCCCCCCCTCCAACCAGGGTTACACGTTAATTTAAAAAAAAAAAGACCCCTAATCATCTCCTCCCTCCCAGCAAGTATCCCCCCCTCCCCCCGGTGGAACATTGCTAGGGTTGGCCTTAACATGCCGCAGCTGACCGGCCAAGCAGCCAGTTGCTGTGGATTACTAATCGGCACACTTCAGTCGGCGTGGCGGCTGCATCAAAGCTGCTCACATCAACAGCTGTGCCTTCCAAGAGTTGCCGCTTGAGGCTCCGCAAACTGGTCACCAAGAAGAGCGCCAAATACCTAATAAAATTTTGTAGCCACTCTTTCTAATTTTCTTCCTGCAACCATTCTTCACGGAACGAACTTAGATATCGTCTCTTCATTTCACTGTTATTACTCACTAATCTGAGTTAATATAAGCTTGTCTGTTCACACACGATCCGAGTACTCCAAAAATTGCCGGTAAACTGATAACAAACAATGAACGAACGAACACAAATAATAGACGTCGTCAGTTGACAGGTTGCCGCAACAGTGCTTAATAATGCGCTAGCCGATTACTACCGACGCAACAGCGAAAAGTTTTCGGAGGAAGAATAGAAAAGTAGCGTTTTGTTGCAATAAGAAATTGACATTTATATAAAGTTATTCATAATTACTAGAGAGGAGCCGGCCGGAAATGGCCGAGCGCACTGAGGCGTCTTGCCACGGTGCGCGAGGCTGCTCCCGCCAGAGGTTCGATTCCACCCCCCCTCCTAGGGTATGGATGTTGTGTTCGTCCTTAGATTAAGTTACGTTAAGTTCGATGTAGATCGTCGCTATATGAGCATAGTACTTAAAGAGCGCTGGAAAAAAAAAAAAAAAAAAAAAAAAAAAAAAAAAAAAAAAAAAAAATTAAGATGAAGGTTACATCCAAGCCCGGAGATGAGAGTCATTGGCCCGTAGACCCGGAGAATTCATTCCAAACCCGGGCACTCCGGGCGGTGCCCGGAGATCTGGCAACCCTAGTCCTTGCAATGTGGCGCTCTTGACGGATTTCTGTACTGCAGTAGACTTGCGCGTAATAGATCGCGATCGGGAGCGCTTACTTTAGTTCGCGGCTCTGCTGCGAACTGGTTGGTTCTTTTAGTTGTCCGTTCCCAGTGACGGATGAGCGGCGTGCTCTGCGCATGCTAGTGGAGGGAGAAGTTCCCCCACCTATGCTTCATGCGCTTGCAACTTGAGCCGCTAACGATATCACGCAAACCAAAAGAATCAGTTTGTGGATAATTTCTCGCGTTTAAGTTTAGAATTATCTCTATATCTTGGCATTGTGGAATTTATTAGTCAGTTATTGCAGAGTGCAGACTACTTCAAAACAGAAATTTTGTAGCACTGAACTATGTAATCTAGTAGGCAGACGCTCACCTCGAAATGACTCTCATCAGCAGAAGATAAACACGTGATTTTTAATTCTGCTGCGCGCCCTCTCGCTATTGCTCGTCGTTCTTCGGAAAAGAATCCAACGAACTAAGAAGCGAGATACGTTTGGCATAATAGTTCGCGACCGGTAACGCATGTTTTAGTTCGCGACCGATCACGCATATTTTAGTTGGCGACATGTAGCTCTCATTTTAGTTCGCAGCTCGGCCGCGAAGTAGGTCGTTCTTTTTAGTTCGTCCGCTCTTTTTGGCTTTTGCTACCGCTACTAAAGAGCTCTTTTGTTATGTCAGCTTTTTTACATAATGATCAGTGGCGGTGAACTAAGAAACAACAGCTGAGCTGCATCTCAGCTCGAAATGACGGTAACTGGCAGAAGGGAATCACGCGATTCTGCGCGCTCTCGCGTCCTCTCGCTGTTCCCCGTCCGTCTTCGGAAAAGGAGCGGTCGAACTAAGAGGCGAGGGATCTGCAAACTAGTTAGCGTAGTTCGCCTGTGGGAGCGCTGTTCCGAACTAGTTCGTTCGCGAACTACACAAGACTATACTGCAGGACGCCCAGAACCAAGACTATGAGCGTGCAAATGTTCACCTCACCACTGCAAACAGCATTGTTGCACGACTGACGTAGTACGTCCAATTTGGGTGAAAATCTTCCGAAAGGACCACCCCGCCCCTAGAAATGCCACCATCTGACGCTTTACAAACCCGCCAAATTGGCTGTAGGAAGTAAGAGTGTGTCTCCGTGGTATGGTGCCTGTTTGCTTCGCACGTTGATATCACACTGAGATTTATGGATGTAAACATTTCCTATTAAAGCACAGATACAGCCAAAACGGATTTTGAAAATATCGTTCTTGCGAAACACAACTAGCTCTTTACTCACACGAAATGATGAGTAATATCGACAAGGGTTCTCAAATTGATTTCGTATATCTTGATTTCCAAAAGGCTTTTGACACCGTACCTCACAAACGGCTTTTAATCAAATTGCATGGTTATGGTATATCGCCCCAAATTTGCCACTGGATAGGGGATTTCCTGTCAGAGAGGATACAGTTTGTAGTAATCGATGGTAAGGCATCGACTAAAACAGAGGTGATATCCGGCGTTCCACAGGGTAGTTTATTGGTCCTCGGCTGTTCCTTATTTACATAAACAATGTGGGAGAAAATCTAAATAGCTCTCTTAGATTGTTTGCAGATGGCGCCGTTATTTACCGTCTAGTAAAATCATCCGAAGATCAAGATCTAAATAAGATATCACTATGGTGTAAAAATTGGCAACTGACTCTAAATAATGAGAAGTGGGAATTTGTCCACATGAGTACGAAAAGAAATCCGTTATTGTTTACAAGATAAATCAATCAAAAGTGAAGGATATATACTCCACAAAATACCTACGAATTACTATTACTTCAGACTTAAACTGGAAAGAACACGTAGGTAATGTCGTGGGAAAGGCGAATCAGAGACTGCGTTTTATTCGCAGAACCCTTAAAAGATGCAACAGAACTACTAAAGAAAACGCATACACTACGAAAATCAAATGTTTGTATAGCTTATGGGACTTAACTACGGGGTCATCAGTCCCTAAACTTACAAACTACGTACTAACTAGCTAATACTAAGGACGGCACAAATATCCATGTCCGAGGGGGATTTGAATCCCCGACCGTAGTGGCCGTGCATATCGTGCCTGGAGCGCCTCAGTCACCTCGGCTACCACGGCCGGCATACACTACTCTTGTCCGTCCTTTTTTGGAGTATTGCTGCCCAGTGTTGGATCTTTATCAGGTGGGTTTGGCGGAGGACATCGTAAGAGTCGAAAGAAGGGCAGCTCGTTTTGTATTGTCACGATACAGGGGAGACAGCGTTACGGAAATGATACAGGATCTGGAATGGGAAGCATTATAACAACGGCGCTTATCGCTGCGGCATGGGCTACTTACGAAACCCCAATCGCAACATTCTTCTGCGAATGCGAAAATATATTGTTGATTGCCGCTAAAATAGGTAGAAAAGATCCTAAGAATAAAAACGAGAAACCAGAGCTCGAACTGAGAGATTCAGGTGTTGTATCTCTCCGCGCACTATTCGAGAATGGAATGGGAGATAAATGGTATGAAGATGGTTCGATGGATCCTGTGCCAGTCACTTAAATGTGATTTTCAGAGTATCCCATGTAGATGTAGACATGACGCTACCTGTTGTCGAATAACGTCGCAACTATTATCAGTACTTGTACTATCCCCCAGGTGGCATCTACTGTCATCGCATCAAGATCTGCGTCATATTTCTGGAGTACAACCTTTTTCCGGCAGTGTATAAATATTTGATGAAAAAGCTACTACAAAGTGTTTCACCAGAGGTTTTCAAAAAATGTTCAAATGTTTGTAAAGCTATTGGGTCAAACTGCAATGGTCTTCAATCCCTATACTTACAAACTACTTAAAACTAACTTACACTAATGACAGCACACGCACACATTTCCGCAGGAGGAGTCTAACCTCCGGAGGGAGTGACCAACTAGTCCGTAGCATGATGCCGTAGACCACGGGGCTATTCGCGCGCGGCGAGATTTTCAACTTAGGTCATTTATTCTAGTCCTTATGAACATAAGCGAAAGAGGAAAAACAGGACTTAGTCGATAGATATATTGCATGTATAACCTTTGCCTCATGTCCCTGATCATGTTTCTGCATGTATTACATACAATAATCATTACGGTTTTTGCAACAGCTGAAACGTCTTGTTTAGCGTTCATCACTGAAAAGTCTAAGAAGGGAAATTAAGGTTTCAGATTGGTCATTAGAAACGGCCGCTAAGAGACAAGATTCGTTGCGCTGAAGACAAGATCCCCTGGTCTGCTCCGTATAAGAACTTGAAGACGCGGTCGTATAACCGCAAACGTCTTATTGAATAAGACAATTTTATAGTCTACAAATGAAGTTAGTACATTAAGTATGGTACTTGATACTGAACAAAATAAATAATCCGCCTGACCGTAGCAAGAAGTGTTAGTTAAAGTTAAGATTTACGACACAATTTGCAGCGAGACACAAGCGAGACTTCACCTCGAGTAGCAGTCCGGATCGCCGCGGGTGGTCCTTTACTGGTTGTTATCCGCAAGAAAAGCTACGTGTAAATAGCGCGAAGAGTGTTCTGCAGTTCTGTCGGATCAGAGCGTGACGCCGAAGCCACTATGCACTCGTGCCGGTTGGATCGAGTGTAGCAACGAGATTGAGAGAAACGACAAGTTTTTGTGCCCCAGTGAAAGGCCCCCAATCCCGACTTCAAGCTGTCAGGACGGCATCGACTAACGGCAGTTTGACGGGCCTTCACTCAAGCGGTCGTGCAAAACCCGATGATTCTACACGTCGTCACGCACATCACAGTTCGTGACCCTGTTACCTCCCGGGAAAGAAAACTCCCGTTTCTTACAGCTGTAACATCAAACATTGAAATTAGCTTTGTTGAATTCGAGAGACGGCCAAACGATGACTATGACCGAAGGGTTATCAGAAATCAAACTGCAACCAGTGAAACACGTATATTGTACAATTACCTGGTAAATGTCATTGGATAGACATCTGACTGCCTCTCTCGCCTTTTGACTGCAGTAAGACGTGGTGGAAATGACTCTTCAAGTACCTGGTACTCCTTTGGACGCAGCCGACACCAAATCGTTTCTGCAGCCGATTCTCTTCTGTTGCTGAGTGCAAGAAAGATGCAACAGTATTAACGGTCCACATCGTCCCAGATAAGATCTGTACGGTCAGATCTTGTCTCCAGGATGGCCACCCCAGTCTCTGGAATTCCCTTGCGTGTTATTGGCGGCGTGGGTGCTATATGACCAGACATCACTTGTATCGACTTTAGCTTTTTTCTCCCTTAAAGGAGTACACTGTAACTATGTGACGATCACCTTTTCCACAGATGGTGTCACCCTAGCCATATTTCTCCTGATGATTGGAAACAGGGGGTTACTGAATCAACGTGAGTCCATGGTCAACTGTGAGTCGATATCGTCCTAGAGAAGATCCTGTAAGTGTGAGCTTAGTTTGTTTTTATCAATTTCAATACACCCCCACAGTTAATTTGAAATAGCCGGCCGCGGTGGCCGAGGGGACTGAGGCGCTCCAGTCACGGTCTGCACGGCCACTACGGTCGGGGGTTCGAATCCCCCCTCAGGAATGGATATTTGTGCCGTCCTTAGTCTTAGCTAGATCATAAGTAGTTTGTAAGCTTGGGGGTCTGATGACCCCGTAGTTAAGTCCCATAAGTTCTACAAACATTTGATTTTTTAATTTGAAATACCTTACTTACTTACAATACCTTCTCTATTCTCACTAATTTTAAAGTTATTTATTTTCAGCAGATCCAGTACTTCATAAAGTAATGCTCGGGTATTGTTGCGACTTGTTTCGCGATTGTACTAGAACATTATCTGTGTAACTTTTATTTATTTCGTTTATTACATTTTAATGCCTGCAGAAAAACCTTCGCGATGTTTATGAAGTCCGATAATTTTGCAGTTTTTGGCGACTATCATGATTAATTTTCAACACGGTCATAGAACAATAGTAAACGAAATGTACAATCCCAGCATCAATTTATCGAAGTAATATTCCAGTCATCTCAGCTAGAATCACTACAGAATATGACCGAAATATTAGTACCAGCTCTCAATAAGGTAAAATTTAGATTCCGCCGACTTCTTCTATAATGTTGCTTTCTGGTGTTGTATTTGCTACCGAAGTCACGACCGCTACCATTTAATGGCGGAATCCAATAATTTTGTTTAAATTGTCCCTACCTTGTCAAAATTGGTCAGTAATTTCATTTAAAAATATTTCACTACCTGGAAAAAATTTCATTTGGGGTCCCCAACCTTAATTTTAATACGCAACACCCATTTTCGTACGAAAGCAGCATTACATCTCTGGAGAGGTTGGCTACAAATTCCTAATTCTGCCGGCCGACAAATATTGCGGTTCTATGTACGAGGTAACAAAATCTACCAGAGAATCCTTCTAGTCCTCATTTGCTAGCTAGTCTTGAAAGGTATCAGTCAACGAACTGCTCTTGTGCAGGAGTTTCCGGCATTGTAGTACATCTTGATGCTGACTTACTGCAGCAGCCATGAACTTTGCTGTCTCGACGAGTTCGTGGTTGCCCGCGAGTTTATAGAAATGCTACGGCTTGCGTATAGAATGGTAGTGCAACGGGACTGGTTGATGTGTGTGTAACGGGGCTACTTAATATGTGTGTGTGCGTGTGTTGCCTTCAGTACTAACAGGGATCAACGAAAATGAAAGATCATATCGGGCTACTAAAATTATGGATCTGACTGCAATACTACTAGGAGAGTAACTTGACAATTAGTGTGCAACGTAATGCTAACCTACGTAAGGCACGTTTGGGCACGTCGAAACTTACGCTATCTGACTGCAATATTAGAAGGATTAAAAAAAAGATGCAAAATCTTTGTTGGCTAATAGTCACTTTACGAGAACAATAAAAGAATGTCGCACTGTGTTGTACTTGTTGGTCCTGTCTAAGTATTACTACACAATCAGTCTGCATACATAAATAATGAATGCGTGCAAGAAATATTATTTTGTTGTAAAAAGGGAAGTGATACCTCGCTTCACACCAACTCTCATTCTTCACTTCATATCGTTCATGTCACCCACTTGCTACAATGTACTCAATTACCATTAACTTACAATCACTTACAGCGTCAAGTATAATCACAAACAAAATTAAACCAATCAAACTGAATAAATCTGCATTAAATTAGAAAATTAGCAATCAGCCAATTCGACATGAGTAACATAAACTGTAAAGATGAAGAATGTGCATATTATTGCGAAGTCGTGCAATGAGACAGTTTCTAAAACAGGGATGCAGCCCTACCCTCAGGAAAGGATTAATTATAAAAAATCAAAATGTCAAAAAGTGAAAGGAACTACTTTTTTATTATTACGTTTGGTTAATGCTCTATCCATGTTATTACAATAATTATAGCGATGAGCCACGAATTAATCAAGGTTGTGTATAGGTTCCTACTGAATGGAAAGTGATATAAAATGAAATTAGTGACCTTGCGCAATGCTAAAAACATTTAAAGTAAATTACCAAAAATTTAGCAGCATCATGAAGAACTCCGGGATGAGTCCACCGCGAGCTCCAGTGCAACCGTCACGCTCCGCTACTACTCTCAGACTCCACGCGCGGCAACACCGAGCAAACCCCGCCTACCGGCCGCCAAAGATAATCCTTGCGGACCCAACAAAGATGTTTATATATATATGTTGTTGTCAACATACATAATCACAAAACTTAAGGTAGGAAATTTCCATTCAATAGCCACCTTAAACATGGTCTGACTAGTGCTGCATGTGCCTGGGGTAAGTAGTTAAAAGGTAACTTCAATATTTTCTCTAAGTAAACTTCGCCTCACTAAGCACTGGACGAGTTAATATAGCCGTCATTTACTTCAGTATGTGTTTTCATTTTTATCTTGTCTTGCAGCAAGACGTTCTCAGCGTCAAGGTTGTGCTTTATATTTCCTTGTTTGACTGAATTATCCAGTGAAACAGGCTACCTCCCCTTCAATGTGTCGCTTTCAAAATGTAATGACCATTTATTTCAACTGAACTGACCGACTTCTGGTCTATAGGCTCCCTCTGTTGCTGTCACTTTTTATCAATTAAGTAATAAACAGTGACTCCTGAAAAGAGAGGGTGTTCGATGCTGGCAAAGGTCAGAGCAGCAGAAGATTCTCAGGTAAGACTACCTGTTACTTGGGGAGCAGAAGTTAGGCAATTCTAACAAATACGTACCTTGACAACCTTGTTATAACCACGTTGTTAAACAACATTAAAATCATCTTTCCGTTAAAGATGACGATTAAATAGCACTGAAACACTTCTTTATTGCATTCTATAAAGCTGGATATAATTTAAGAATTCACCTCTGAAGCCAGAATCATTCCTTGTTAATTTCACATCGTCATCTGATGAAAGTTATATCACCTTTTCCGCCTAGGATAATTCTAATATTTTTGGATCAGAACGAATCCATCTTGTAAAATTTCGTCAAGTATGTTCAAGTACAAGGGTAAGTCAACTTTGCAATTTTCAAGCTGCTACGTTAGTTTCGTTGTTGCTGCCGTGCTGTTAATCATGGCTGCTAAAAATGTTTCAAATGTTTGTAGAGTCTATGGGACTTAACTACGGGGTCATCAGTCCCTAAACTTACAAACTACATATGAACTACTTACAACTAAGGACGGCACCAATATCCATGCCCGAGGGGGGATTCGAACACCCGACCGTTGTGGCCGTGCAGACCGTGACTGGCGCGCCTCAGTCCCCTCGGCCACCGCGGCCGGCCATGGCTGCTCCGCTGTCTATTTGCACCAAAGAAGAGCAACGTTCAATGATACGTTTTTTGTGGGCGGAAGGTGTATCAGGGGCCGAAATTCAGAGAAGACTTTCAGTACAGTACGGGAGCAGTGTTTTGCCACAACGAAGTGTGTACGAGTGGATTGAAAAATTCCGAAATGGTTGCATGAGTGTCAAGCACGATGAAGGAGCCGGACGACCGTTTACCGCCACAAATGAAGAAACCATTGAGCGATCATGTGAAATGATTCTCTTAGACAGACGATTAACTATTGATGAAGTGGCTCATCGTCCTCAAATTACTCATGGTTCTGCTTACGAAATTATTCACAACAGACTTGGGTTTCGTAAAGTTTGTGCAAGATGGGTCCCAAAACAACTCACACAGTTGCATAAGCAAACGCGGCTCGACATCTGCAAAAAAACATTTGGATCGCTATGGTAACGAAGGGGACAACTTCTTAGACAATCATTACTGGTGACGAAACATGGATCCATCATTACGAGCCGGAGAGTAAACGGCAGAGTATGGAATGGAAACACCCAAATTCGCCGTGCAAGAAAAAGTTCAAGACCCAACCGTCCGCAGGAAAACTGATGCTTAAGGTTTTTTGGGATGCACGAGGTCCTGTACTGGAACATTATGGTGAAAGGGGCACAACAATAAACAGTGTACATTACAGTGAGATGCTTAGTGACAGGCTGAAGCCTGCAATTCGAAGCAAACGCCGAGGATTGGTGTCAGAAGGTGTTGTGTTGTTGCATGACAACGCCCGTCCGCATACTGCTGTCCACACTGCTGAAACGCTCCAGAAACTCAAATTCTAAGTGCTGGATCATCCTCCATATAGTCCCGATCTTGCCTCTTCTGACTATCACTTGTTTGGTCCATTCAAACAGGCATTAAGGGGCCGTCGATTTGACTCGGACGAAGCAGTGAAGGAAGCGGTGCATTCCTGGCTCGCAACTCAACCGAAAACCTTCTTTTATGAGGGAGTAAGGAAGCTTGTAGGTTGATGGACGAAGTGCATTGTAAAGCAAGGAGACCATGTCGAAAATTGATGTTCTTGTAAGTTTCGTATTTTCTTACAATAAAATTTTATAATTACTTTGCGGATAATAATTGACTTACCCTCGTATTGGAAAAATCCTTTTTCTCAATATAAAGATTTGAAAAGCGATGACATTATTTTCGTCTCGTATTATAGCTGTACGAGGCAAGTGGTGACGCCAAAGCAGAAACAGTTGCTTTTTTTTTATAATACATTCACCTCTTAGCAGCTGTAGATTAGTTTCACCAAATGTGAAGGGGGCGACTGACCACAACACTCCCTACCTGTACTTTGGATCAAAATCACCAACCAGCCCCTTCCCCCATCCTTCGCCCACATCCGTCAGTCACAGTTCCGAACTGCAAGTCTATACATTTCTCCTGAAGAACCCTGTGTGTCAATCACTGCCCCCAATATCGATTTAACATACATGACCAATTGATTTTCATCTGTGCCAAGTAGTCACATGTCCATATTTGGTGTTCAAGTTTTCCAGTAGGTTTCTCTAACTAAAGCCGGTGACGGGGCTTTCGATCGACATTTATATTCATTTTGCAAGACTAGAGAAGTATAGCCACAAGGCATTTTTGGGCGACCGTGACTGGCACACCTGCTTTGTGTTTGTTATAACGATGTAGTGTTCACACTGTGCAGGGGTAAAAACTTGACAGAAAACACGCACCCTACATTTTCCTAGGAGCCTAAATGCGTTGCGCTCTGATACACCTTAACGTGCTGCTGTATTTTATTACGCATCGTAAAACCTTAATGCGTCAAGTCCTTAAACAGCATTCTAAATATCAATATTTTATGTATGATTCTGACTTTATGGATACAGAAGAAATGGTGGAGGCAGAATTAAAAAAAAAAAAAAAAAAAAAAAAAAAAAAAAAAAAAAAAAAAAAAACAGCGAGCCGCAAATACCAGCGCTTTCTAGCATTTAATTACACAATATAAATCTGTGGAGTGTTGCCTTGTATGGGTGTGAAACATGGACAATAAACAGTGCGGACAGGAAGAGGATAGAGACTTCTGAAATGTGGTACTACAGAAGAATGCTGAAGATTATGTGGGTGGATCACATAACTAATGAGGAGGTACTGAACAGAATTGGGGAGAAAAGAACTTTCTGGCCTACCTTGACTAAACGAAGGGATCGATTGATGGGACACATTCTTAGACATCAAGGAATCGTGAATTTAGCGTTGGAGGGAAGTGTGTGGGATAAAAACCGCATAGGAAGAGCAAGAGATGGATACAGTAAGCAGATTAAGACAGATGTAGGTTGCCGTTCTTATGTGGGGTTGAAGAGGCTTGCTCAGAATAGGGTATTGTGGAGAGCTGCATCAAACCAGTCTCCGGACTGAAGACCACAACAAAAAACATAAATCTTTATTAACGGGTCGACCAAAACAGACTCGCGAGTAACTGAAGAAAGCAGCAATGTGTGAGAGAGAGCACTCAGAACATTTTTTCATTTTTTGTAAATATATCGGACTCAAGTACTTGGTCATTAGTCTGTAGCGTACAAACAACTTAAACTAAGGTAAACTAACCTAAGGACGACACAAACACCCATGCCCGAGGGGGACTCGAACCCCCGATGGCGAACGGCCGCGCGCACCGCAGCACGGAGCGCCAGTACGTACGACTAAACCGCCGCGGCGAGACAGCACTCTGTTACATAGAAACTAGGAGTAACTGGATGTGCTACGTTGTAATACGCAGCCTAAAAATGTAGTGTTTTTTTTTTTTCAAATTGTATATGCTATATCGATTGTGCACATAAGCTACTAGACAAATTTGCGGCGCCATCTGTTGGTCTTTTATGTAAATCTGTGAAATACGCAATCAATTGTCATAAACATTTTACATTAAAACGTTTTTGTTAATAATACTTACTTTGACAGTTGCCATTTGACCTATGTGACACTTCTGAAATAGCTCTGGCACGCTGACTGTGTGATGGAATACTGATCCTATGTAAATACACACTAATGCAGGACGCGATCTGTTGTTTAGCCGTGGTGGAGTAGCCGAGTGGTATAAAGCGTCTCGCTGCGGAGCGCGCGGTTGCTCGCCGTGGAGTTTCGAGTCCTCCCTTGGGCATGGGTGTGTGTGTTTGTCCTTAGGTTAGTTTACCTTAGTTTAAGTAGTTTGTAAGCTACGGACTGATGACCACGCAGTTTGGTCCGATAGATTTACAAACATTTAAACATTTATCTGTTGTTTACGTAAAAATGTTACGATATTGCCAAGAGCGTTTATTCAAAATTTCCACTTGTTTTAACCGGCTTCAGCGGATCTTAAATAAGAAAACACACAGAAGAGCACCAATAAATGCACCTACATTGCTAAGTCAGCCAACACTAAAACTCTTTAATGTGTAAATACAGACAACAATGGTATTTACATAATGCCGGGCGCCGTGGCTCAAGGCGTTCGGTCAGAGGACTGAACGCTCTCTGTAATAAAAAATCTAAGCCAAAGAAGACGTAAAACCAAACCGAACAAACACGATCAGCGTCCGCAAGGACAGAAACTACCCATAGAAGAAAAAAAAAAAAAAAAAACACATACCTATTGCAATATCATTTCCCAATTATTGTGAACTTGCATCACTTGTGTCTGCAAGGCGTATTGCGGGTTTGCCAGTTATATAAAATCTGTTAATCAAATGATAAAATCTGCACGTTATTGGCCCCGAAAAACGTACCGCTACTGACCAATTTTTTTAAATGTTGTTAGCCTAAGGAACTTAACTATGTTGGGCATCAGTCCCTAGGCTTACAAACTACCTAAAGGAACTTACGCTAAGGACAACACATGCCCGAGGGAGGACTAAAATCTCCGACGGCGAGGAACCGGGTGATCCGACAAGACGCCTTAGACCACTCGACCACACGACCGCGGCTTACCGCCACTGACACACGTCTTCCTGGCATGCTATCGCCAGACTTCATCACACGCAACTGTGCCAGCTCACTATGGTTTCACGACCAGACAGTTATCTAACTGATGTTTTTGAAGCTTAAGGGACTTAACTGCGGGGTCATCAGTCCCTAAACGTACAAACTACTTATGAACTACCTTATACTAAAGACGACACAAACACATACCTGAGGAAGGATTCGAACCCCCGACGGGGAACGGCCTCGCGCATCGGAGTATAGTGCCTCAATGCGCTTGGCCACTCCGCCGCGGCAGCGTTAGGTGGTTCATTATGTTTCTCTTAATTATCCATATAGCTCGACTGTAGTAAATTATTATTTACTGTCTCCCGTTGATCGTGTTTTAAATTTTTTATATCTGCATACTTTCGTAGATGTTTAATTTATTTCATTTAGGAGCTTTATGCAAGATATTCATGCTCTGACGAAGATTTTATGCTCGCTCATGCTTATGTATTCTCCAAAGGTAGTTTTATCACGTTTGCCAGTAAGATCGCGAAACCTAGCAAAAGGTTACTTATGCGTTTGCTCAACATAAAAGCCTTCAAAATTCACGCAGTGTAGTTTGTACACCCCCGATTTTCCGTATTTATCCTTGTTTGTCCGAGCTTTGTGGTGCAGTTTTGTTTGTAGCTTTTTACTTGTACTATGGGCCACTTTAAATTAGTTTAATGCCTCCATGAAATATAACGGCCCAGTCTCCAACAAAGTAGTCTGAAGAATTTCCTAAAAATAAGTTTCTCTCTTTTTTTAAATTATTTTTTATTTATTTTATTTATTTATTTATTTTTACTGGTGGTACAATTTTAACGAAACATCAATACTCATTAGATTGTAAACTATAATTTATACATATAAAGTACGTTCATATACATATTTATCTGACAGGTTTTCTTAACATTCCCAGACCCAATTACAAGTTTACTGACCTTCTAATTCATCTACCTTGGACTTCCGTCTTGGAATGATGAGTAAAATGCCAGCATCAGCGTCCCCGCAGTTTGGTGTAATCGTGCCCTCAAATCCTCAACGAGGAGCTTAACCTCGATGCAAGGCACCTATGCATCCTCACGTCTTAGTGGAACACAACGGTTATCCAGTGCAAGGTAAGAATTACGCGACTGTATGGACGACAAATTTATATCCGGTAACGTTAGTTCTTCAAGGAAATACGCTCCCAAACAATGTGTGTATTCTTTTTCTTGTCAGTCGTTTACTGACATAACTGTAATTGATGTTTATAACTTTTGCACTGCTAATTTAATGCTTTATTTATTTATTTATTTACAATGAGCTCATTTCGGCTTTTATTGCCATCATCAGGTTTTGTGTAATTCAAATGAGGTAATTTATAATTGGTAACTACAGTTAAGCTGTCATATAGAAACTTTTATGCCTATTAGGAACTTACATTTAATGTCGTTCTTATTGCTTTCCTTTTTGCTTAAGATGTTACTGATTTTATGCAATTATGACTGGCCTATATGCCTGTAACAGAGTTTTTTATTTTCTGCCTCAGTAAAAATGACAGCTATAATCAAAGTTTTTCAACGACGTTATATGTTTACTGAGGCAGAAAATAAAAAAAGTTTGTTACAGGCATATAAGCCAATCATAACTGCATAAAATCAGTAACATCTTAAACAGAAACGAAAGCAATATGAACGACATGAAATGTAAGTTCCTAATAGGCATAAAAGTTTCCATATGACAGCTTATCTAACTGTCGTTGCCAATTAAAAATTACCTCATTTGTATTACAGAAAACCTGATGATTGCAATATAAGCCGAATTGAGCTTATTGCAAATTAATAAATAAAGCATTATACTAGCAGCGAAAAGGTATAAACGTCAATTACAATTATGTCACTAAATGTGTGTTTTAACATTATGTTCTCCATCGTAGTATTACTCAGTTAAGAATTTGAAGTGGTTCTCTATTTATACACATAATTAACTTTATTAGGAAAAGTATTTCTGAAAAAAAAAATCACTGAGCAATTTATTGACCATACTATGTATACCATGTGCCATTGTGAACAAATCTTTTCTGCATTTGACTTGCGAGATTTAGGGAAAAATCTAAACTGGACAGATGGACGGAGATTCCCTATGAAGAAAACTTCAGTCTCTAAGTGCGATCCCGCTGAGTGGTTTTGATCGACTGTCGTCGATTGCAACATCGGACAAACGAATCGCAGCCAGAAACTCGCCGAATGGTTAACGACAATAGATGATCAGTTACACCACCCAGAATAGAGTCCTCCCTGTGGGGTACAGAAATCGCCTGATACCTCTGCTCAGACCAGAATAGCATAAAACAGAATTTTGTTGCGAAGCTTCGATGCATGCTGGTGCATTCCAATGGCAATGAACGAGTTGCTGGAAATCACGTGAAGCCAGAATTGTTTCAAGCAGACGATGTGGGGTTTCACATAGTGGGCGTGTTTAAATGCAGAGAGAAGCGCCTGCCACCAGTACCTCACAGGCGGTCGCTACTGGAAGCTGTTAAGTTCGTTGCCCCTCTTACTACACCTAAGTGAAGACCTTCCCGGCTTTGTAAGACTGACGGCGGCAGCTGCTTCTCCCTGGCTGGGAGGTCATAACCGTAACTTAGTTAACGTGCGCCGCAGATTAGATTAGACGTGCACGGGCCGCGTGCACATGGTTCACAACTGCGGAGCAGAACTCTCCCACAAAGTGCTAGGCTCGCATAAACATATGTAACAGACAAGAAGCATCCGGTGTGTGTGCGAAGGGGACAAACATTCCAAGCAGATGAGTAACATTTCTGATACCGCTACTGCACCAGAAACTTCCCCCCCCCCCCTTCCTTTACCAATCACAGCACAAGCACGGGAAGTGATTGTCGGTACCCCTCCGTCTGAGAATGAGTTTATGTAATTTTAGCATCGTGGTCCCGATGCGAAGAGTATCTTTAAAATAAGAGTTGTTTTGGAAAACACAACGATTGGCAGCAACGTAAAGATACTGACAGGTTTAAAAAGAACCACCCGCTTCTCGGCAGATCTCCCTCGATTTTACGTCACCTCCTCTCCCCACCTCCCTTTACCATCTCAGTAGTCTCTTACTGGTGGCTTTCCCTGCATACACTTACAGGACCTTCACCTTCTCCATCTCCTCCTCTTTTTCTCCCTTGTTTCTGCCTCCTCCCATCCCCTCTCTGTCCATCTCATCCTCAGACTATCATGATCCAGCTCCTTCTTCCCCTTCCACCCCATCCTCCTCCACTTTCCGTTGAACGATATCCATCCACACACACAGGTCCTGTTTACATGGGCTCCCAAAACAGAATTTCGTAAACCGATTTCCCAATTCTGCTTTTGGTTGGTCACACAGCTGAAAACATCGAAACTATTTTACACATTCTACACACAGTTCCTAAAGGCCATATTCTGGAACAACTAGAAAGTTTCACACACACGAAAAAATACCCATTTGATATTCTCAACGAACAAACAGATTTAAACGATAAAAATTATTTAGAGGACTTTATTGAAATTTTGGAAAAGGAAAACGGATAAAAATTTCACACAAGAAAAAGAAACGATGTTTCTCTGCTATTGTATTATCCATGACACACGAGTAAATCTTCTGACTAGCACAGATATATTTTATTGTAAACATAAAGCATCAACAGAGTAAACAGTGTCTATATCTATCAAATAAAAGAAAATTAACGAGATAAAACGTGACTATACCATCTTGTCACAAAAAGACACTAACTCTAATATGCCTTACGAACGTCAGTCCAACTTAAACGTAAGTGAATTTGTAATGAAAAATTTTTTAAATTTTTTTTTTACTCAAAATTGCACATTGTAAACATAGGTAATTATTTTATTATACACCACCAGATTCACTTGAAAATGGCATAAGCCGAAATAAGCTTGTAGTGTAGTCAATTTTCACAATCTGAATAAATATTGTTAGCAGCAAACTTGGATTTCTATATTACGATAATGTCATACTTCAAAATCGATTCTGGAAATCCACTTCTGTAAAGCGGTTTTCCAGTTCCACAATAGATTTTCGTGCCCATGTTAACGCTACCGTATTTGAAGCGTTCTTGGCATGTCAGATTGAGCATGAATCTGTGTGTTTAAGTAAAGAAGAATAGCGATTGTGCTGACTAAATCAGGAACTGTATCAGCTGTTTTTCAGCCGCCATATAAAGCAGGCTAGGAAATCTGATTCAGGCTATAACATGTAAACACGACAGCGAAAAATGGCTCACGAAATTCGGTTTTCGTCTTCCAGAAGATGTGTTTCATGAAAACGTAGTGATATAGCACTAGGAAGGCACTCTAATAGTACCCACACCAAAACAAGTCTCTTGTGCAGGGTTTCCAAAGCCTTACTATCCTCATTCTACCAGGGGTGTATCAAGAGACGTGGAATTAAATATACTTTTAGAGCAGTGTCTTCCCATAATTTCTGAATACGCGATCCCCCTCCAACTAAAAATATTTTGGCACTCCCCATCCCCTCCCCGAACCATAAGACAACTATGTATGTCATTTCAAAGGCAACGAATTTTTCTTATGTGATATAGCTTTCTTGTAAGAAACAATAAAAAACGCGGTATTGTACATTATATGATACGTTTCAGTCCAGTTTTCTGAATGGAACACATCCTATTATTACGTGCACTCCTATAGTAAAATACATGTTGCACAACAGCGTTTCGCATTGCAGGTAAAACTGGGAAACGAATTATGTTCTCTCTGTACACTAAATTTTTAAAGAATCTAATTTCTCAAAAACGTATTTAATGTTGCTTGTACAATTAGCTATTGTCTAGTATCTGAAAACAGTTTTCAGGCCTTTCCTTTATTCATTGTCAACACGCTGTATTTATTATAGAATGATCTTTGACCTATTACACTAGGAATTGATGATCAACAAGGATTTGCGTAATTATAATATAAAATACACTCCACTCTACTTAGGCATATGTTTTTGCATCACGTAGCCCCCCCCCCCACTATTCACAGTCATGCTCTCCTGGGGCTGGTTGTTTTACGGTGCAAGGTGCAACTACTGTCTCCTACCCCCCTCCCCAACCTTCCACGGAACAAGACTTTGGGACACCCCCCCCCCCCCCTGTGAGTTGCGACCCACAGGTTGAAAACACTGCTTTAAGAGACATTGTTAACAAAAATATGTTGTGAGATAACTTGCGCACATCTTGTTCATTTAATGGCGTGAAAAAGAATTACGTCGTGTCATAATAATTTCGTGTGGCTCGGTGGTCTGGTGCAAGTTTTTCCAATTGGACGCCACTTCGGCGACTTGTATGTCCTTAGCTTATCCCAGTTTTGCAACCGGGGAAAGGGGACCTACAGCTTAACGTTAAATCCGATCCACGTATCGTTTTTGGCGACTCTTCACATCGATGAGAGGTGAAGGATGGGTTAAAACGCAGAGTGAAAAAAATCTGAGGTCCGACCGGGTTTAAAACCCGCGACCCTTCAGTTTCCAGTCGAGCGCTTTACCCCAAGACCACCGGGCCCGACTACGTCGTGTTAATAAGCAAAAAGAAAATAATAATTTTGCCCGTGTATCATTTTGTCTCGTTAGCAACCACATGTATCCCATATGACACATGGCCTACAATAACGTATCAGAAATCAAACAATTCATTATTGTTATAAATTTGACCATCAGTGGTGCCAACCAACACATTGAAGTTCTTTGCTATAGTTTATAAATCTGCTGTTAGGAGCGGCATCAGACATACCGCTGATAACAAAAAACACTATGCCAGCTCATAGCGGTTAGCCATAGTCATTTAACTTTTACAAACACTGCTAGCATTCACGTGGCATGAAAATTTTATTATGAACAAACTTGATTTTATTTTACACGGCTTTATTAAATTTGAAGATACCCTTATGAACTGCTTGTTTTCATTTACATTAAAAAAACTGATTAATTACCTAAGTTTCCATCATATTTCTTTGATTACATATATATTTTTCAAAATTGTGATCAACGTACATGTTCTTCGGCATCATGCTCTATGGAGGACAACTAGAAAATACATTTTGATCTAGTTAGTACATATTTTCAAGGAAGGTAGGGCACAGATGAAATCTTCTATATCATTTAGGGGAATCATAGACGCATATGTCCAAATGTTTGTGAAGCTTATGGAACTTAGCTGCGGGGTTATCAGTCCCTAATCTTACAAACTAATGAACTACTTTATACTAAAGACAAAGACAGCACAAACATCCATGCCCGAGGGGGGATTCGAACCACCGACGGGGAAAGGCATCACGCATCGCAGCATAGCGCTTCAATGCGTTCGGCCGCTCCACCGCGGCATAGACGGATACCGTTGCTTTGAAAAAGCATACACGCAGTCTTTATCCAGCGCTGAATGTCAAATAGTAATGAATACGTTAATGACATCAATAAGCATAATTTGCTTAGAATATTAACTGACGCCGTTATACACTTGTAACAATTTCTCCTCCTCTTCAAGGGCCTGCACATTGTTATGCATTCAAGATTGGTTCCAACTTCAAGGACGGTGAAGAACAGTAACATATAGACTGGTATTCACACCTCCTTTTTTAATTATCAGAAGATTATTAACTTTCTAAAGCGACCATCTTTGCAGCGCTGTAATATCATTTAACGACATAATAATAAATATATTTTCACCACTTCGCTGCTGTAATATTTATTCTTTTTTTTTTTTTTTTTCCTCTTGTACTATGACAATTTCAGTTTCTTTTTTGAATCCTGTGTTTTCCATCGAATAAAGTTAATTGTTTAGTCACGCCACAGGGTTTTCAGCAGTTCGTTTGTACTGTAATAGTACAACATTAGTAATAGCATCAAATTACAGTAGAAACGAACTATAGAAAACATTCTGGCGTGACAGAACTTTTAACGATATTCAATGGAAAACACACGATCCAGAATATAACCTGAAGATGGAATATACCCGAAATTGACATAGTATAAAAAAATAGATACCAGAGGACCCGTGCGAATACTTCGCACCGTTTAGTGCAATTACAAAAAAGTTGGGAAAAAATGGAAGTAAAGTTCACGCATAGCTTTCTTCAGAATCAATCAATACAAACGTTTAAAAGCGCAAATGAAAGACCTTGATCCACTGAGCGTTCTTACGTCAAAAAGAACTGCGTACCGTAATTAGAACGGAAGATATCGTAAAACAAACCGATTAAAATATTCAATGCAAGGACCGTAGGGTATCGCGTTTGAATAAAAATAAATGGAGACTCCTAAGTTAATTCTGATGCTCGATGACAAATCTGCGACTGAATACCTTTCAAAACAAAAATGAAGGGAATCGGCTGGGTAGTTTGGTCTGGCCGACTGAATTTAGTTTTCGTAGATTCTTTTAATATACCAGGTGATCATAAAGTCAGTATAAATTTAAAAAAAATATATAGATAACCAAATAATATAGATAGACAGGTAAAAATTGACACACATGCTTGGAATGACATGGGGTTTTATTAAAACAAAACAAAAAAAAAAAACAAAAAAACAAAAAACAAAAAACAAAAAAAAACAAAAAAAGTATTGCTAGACGCGTGAAAGACCTCTTGCGTGTGTCGTTTGGTGATGATCGTTCGCTCAGCCGCCACTTTCATCAGGCTTGGCCTCTCAGGTCCTCAGACATCTCAGTCCGTGCGATTATTGGCTTTGGGGTTACCTGAAGTCGCAAGTGTATCGTGATCGACCGACATCGCTAGGGATGCTGAAAGACAACATCCGACGCCAATGCCTCACCATAACTCCGGACATGCTTTACAGTGCTGTTCACAACATTATTCCTCGCCTACATATGTTGTTGAGGAATGATGGTGAGCATAATGAGCATTTGCTGTAAAGAACATCATCTTTGCTTTGTCTTAATTTGTTATGCTAATTATTGCTTTTCGGATCAGATGAAGCGCCATCTGTCGGACTTTATTTTTATTTTTTTTTATTTTTTTTATTTATTTATTTATTTATTTATTTTTTTTTGTCAGGGTATTTATTTATTTATTCGAACCTTGAGTTAGTACTTTTCCTATCCATACTCTCTCTGTCCATCTTCTTTTTTCTAAAAACATGTTACATTTATCAGAGAATATATAAGAAATCACAGGTAAAAATGCACTCGTTTCGAAGAATCCAATCACGAAATTCAACAATAATGATCGTAATAATATCACAGATCACTTGATGTAATGCGCGAAACGCATATCGATTTTTTAAAGAGATGTATTAAAAGAAATTTCTTTTTTACTGCTTTATTTATTTATTCATTCTTATATTTCCTTATTCGTATGCTTATCCTTACAGAGAAAGAGATGTAGACATTGTAACACGCATAGAACAAAGATATGGTCTGTTGCATCACGTTTCGCTGTACGAAACCTCCTTGCTAGAGTCGCAAACGTCATCGCTGGCCTTCAGTCCGATTTTTGACGACTTTCAACCACCATATCTTCCACCCCCTTATAGCTATCGGCTTGGAACTACTATGGTGTACAACGGGAGACTTCGGACAACAATTACACCATTCGTTTGCGTTCTGTAGGTTTCGCTGCAGAGCGAAATATTAACACACACAGACACACACGTAGAATTTTATATACACCGATAACTTTCCATCGCAATATACTCCACCCCTTTATCATTATCAACCCTCATGCAACAATGCAAACAATAAAACCATTTTCAAAGAGTAAATATAATTTTCAAAAAATCATTATTGTTCCTCATTCCGCATTATATTCTTCAAATTAATAAATATCTATCAGATCGCTATAAAACGGTGCTTAACAGCTTCCTCAGGTATAAATTAGTAACAGTACAAATATTTAAGTCTCTGCGTCTTGTCTTTTGGACATGATAAGCGTACACCGAAGAGACATTCACATTAGTATGTATAGATAAATAGCTATCCGATCGCCATAAAACGCTGCCTAAAGCCTTCCTCGGGTAGACATTAGTAACTGTACAAATTTTTAGCTCTTTATGTCTTGTGGTTCAGACGTGATAAACGTACACCGAACAGACATTCACATTTATATACAGGGTGTTTCACTAAGTGTGTTTGCCTCTGTAACTTATAAAAAATAGGTGACGGGAAATTTTAATGCGGTAGGTCAACACAAGAAATGTTACACTTTTTGCGGAGCTATGAACTTAGTTTATTGTATCATTTTCCAAGGAGTTACACCACAAAGGTAATAATTTTTTAAATGGAACAATAGTTTTTTTTCTATCGTGCATTGGATTCGTTTAAACCAGCTGCGTCCAAATCAATTTAAACTACATTCCTATCACTATTAGTTTGGGAGCTAGAGCCCTTCAAAGTTCCGGGGGCGGAAATTGCGATAGCGTAGCTGACTGGCCGAGTGGCTATTCCCTGGGGCACGGCCCACTGTCTCATGACCACCAGCCAGTCAGATACGCTGTCGTAGCCTCCGCCCCCTAAACTTTGAAGGGTTGTAGCTCCCAAACTAACAGTGATAGGAATGTAGTTTCAATTGATTTGGACGCAGCCGGTTTCAACGAATCCAATGCACGATAGAAAAAACTATTGTTCCATTTAAAAAATTATATCTTTGGAAAATGATAAAATAAACTATGTTCACAGCTTCGCAGAAAGTGTAACATTTCTTGTGTTGACCTACCGCATTAAAATTTCCCGTCACCGATTATTTTATAAGTTACAGAGGCAAACACACTTAGAGAAACAATATATATATATATATATATATATATATGTGTGTGTGTGTGTGTGTGTGGTGTGTGTGTGTGTGTGTTCTAATAAAACCCCATGTCATTCCAAGCATGTGTGTCAATTTTTACTTCTCTATCTACATTAATCCGTGATTTATTAAGTTTTCAAATGTATACTGACTCATTATAGCAGTGAACTGTTGAGTAGTGATCTGTACACACAGACAATAAGGCGCTGAGGCAGAAGTGCGGCTCTGCCTTTGCCCGTCCACCGCCAGTAGCCCGGAGAGGTGATTTCCTCGGCGGAACCTGCACCGCCTTGGGGCAGCTTCCGTCACTTGGGACGGCAACTCAGCCCCTCGCGGATTACAGGGCTTTCCAGTTAATAGCCACACTTGGGCGGAAAGAGTACGGGGGCAGGTACGAAGCACCTGGCGGAATTGCTCGAGTAATGTATACGTCTCCAGGCAGCTCGTAACAACGGCGAAAGCGCCGGGAGGCCGGCGGCTGAAACGCCGTCTCTGTAAAAGCCTCATGTGGACAGCTAAGTGCCGCCGTTTCATTAACTAATCCTACTTGTTAGAAATTTATCATTGCCGATACAGCGGCAATTTCTCTCCGTTTTTTAGTTTCTGTACTAAGCGCTGGGAAAGTGGTAAGAGGGTGTTGTCTTCCGCTATTTGTCATGGACTTCAGTGGGAACATTGAATTGATACCCATTTAGCGTTAGTGAAGCATGTGGGCGTCATGATGTAGGTAAAATACAATTACAGAATCAGCTAACAGTAGTGTTGTAAAAATCAATGTAAGGAAATAGCGATCTTTTGTTTTTGTGTTTACTTGTTATTACTGTAGTATCAATCCAAACAATAACAACGAAACTGACAAATGCCTGTATCATTCCACATAACTTCACTCTTACAGTGGCGTCAATAGTAGAATTAAATTATATTTTCTTGGGTCGGATTCCTCGGGGGTAAAAATGCAGCCGCGGTGGAGTAGTCGAGCGGTCTAAAGCGTCTCGCTGCGGAGCGCGCAGTTGCTCGCCGTGGAGGTTCGAGTCCTTCCTGGGGCATGGGTGTGTGTGTTGTCCTTAGGTTAGTTTACCTAGGTTTAAGTAAGCTACGGACTGATGTTCACGCACTTTGGTCCGATAGATTTACAAACATTTGAACATTTTGATTTGTAAAAATGCATTGAGGTAAAACAGTCAACATTCCGAAGATTGGTTTGAACACCACAGTGATTTACTAGGCACTGTCCTGTTTGGAGGTGGTATGCCGTTGCCTTCCTCCGACCTATGAAATGACTTACCCAGCCAGTCATACGACACCTACAGTTTAAACGTGGGTTCCACACCACCCTGCTACTCGATATTTTTCACATCAGCAACACTGACAGAGGGAAAAGAAAGTGACATAAAAATCCCAGGACCTGGCGGGGATCGAACTCGGGCCTTTGGATTCATAGTCTGGCACTCCAGCACTGTGCTACTGAGCCAAAAATAAAAATAAAATAGTGCTACCACACCTAAATACATACTCCGCAGTCTACGATAAGATGCGTAGCGGGGGGTACAGCGTACCATTAGTAATACAGAATGCTGTATGACTCTGTTCGAGCCCTTGTTATTCTTCCTATAGAGATCCAGATTACAGTCGATACGTAACTACTGGCCTTTCCAGCGTCAATGATATACGCAGTATGTTGACAAAGTTTCATCGCAATCTGATGAACGGTGCAGCAGCGTATAAAATACGAACAAACATTAACTTGTATATATTAAATGTGCTTTGTGTTATTTTCAATAAAATTACCGAATAAAAATTCTATCTTAATATTGCTTGAAGCAAAGAGCCACGACGGAAAACAATTAAATTTTTATATATTATCAATTAAGGACACCGTAAATTACTTATTTATCAAGATCTTGCCACGCGAGAACGGCCGTGCGCTCTAAGGCGCCTTGCTGCGGAGTGCGCAGCCGTTCCCAATCGGAAGTTCGAGTCCTCCTCGAGCATATGTGTGTGTGTGTGTGTGTGTGTGTGTGTGTGTGTGTGTGTGTGTTTTGTTCTTAGGATAAGTTACTTTACGTAGTTTGTACGTTTAGGGATCGACAGCCTATGCAGTCAGGTCCCGTAACTTTACAAATATGTAATTTGATTTTATTAAGATATATAGCTGAATATGATATCTTTCGAAAACGTATTAAATTGACGAGTTGGCAATACTGTCATGTCGTGTAGCGTATCGTAGAGGAACGTCTACCAGTTCACACTACCGTCCCAGCCGTCGAAGCTCACTGAGACCATGGACCTCAAGTCTTCCGCATGAATTAGCACCTCTTAGGATCGGACAGGAAAGTTAGGGAGACAGGGGAGCTTCAAACTTCTGAATCCAACTGTTCGAATCTCTCACAAGTTTTGCAGGGCGTGGTCATCCTTGTGCCGAAGCCGAACGGAGGATGCAGACCGTAGCATTTCCACCCGCCGACGTTGGTGAACTCAGTAATACGTTGTTTGCATGTATCTTTGGTCCTGGTCTCTTCGTTTCTATCAAGGACGCCATTCACATTGACCAATCATGTTTGGAAGAGACAGTAACATGCAGACGTATTTTAATTCATACAGAGACATAGTAGCACTACAGTCGACGTGTCTCTTAGGTGCTCGATGAACCACGCTTTTGACTCAGTTGAGCACTGTTTCCTGCCATAGTGTGGGTTAAAGACGGTGAATTTTACTGAATTGTTACATTTTTAAAACTATATAGTGACGAACTTCACGGTTGTACAACGTAACCCTTCGTTGCTGCTCTTGTGGTCTTCAGTCCGCAGAGTGGTTTGATGCAGCTCTCCACGCTACCCTGTCCTGTGCAAGTTTCTTCATCTGAAAATACGTTCGGCAACCTACATCCCTTTGAATCTGGTTACTGTATTCGTCCGTCGGTCTCCCTCTACGATTTTTACCCCACACACTTCCTTCTAATGTTAAGTTGATAATTCCTTGATGTCTCAGAATGTGTCCTACCAATCTATACCTTCTCTTAGTCAGGATATGCCAGAAACTACTTTTGTCCCCAATTGGTTTAAGCACCTCCTCATTAGTTACGTGATCTACCAATCGATTTTCATCATTCGTCTGCAGCGCCACATTTCAAAAGCTTCTACCATCTTTTTGTCTGAACTCCTTATCGTGCACGTTTCACTCCCATACAATGCTCCACTCCAGACAAATGCTTTCAGAAAGGTCTTCCTAATATTTAAATTAATATTGGATGTTAACAAGTTTCGCTTCCTTAGGAACGCTTTTCTTCTCATAGCCATTCTGCATTTTATATCTTCTTACATCGGCCATCAGAAGTTATTTTGCTACCCAAGTAACAAAACTCATTCACTACTTTTATTGTCTCATTGCCTAATCTAATTGCTTCAGTATCACCTGATTTTCTGACATTACTTTCCATTACCCTCGTTTTACTATTGTCAATGTTCATCTTATATCTTCCTTTCAATACACTGTCCATTCCATTCAATTGCTCTTCCAGATCCTTTGCAAGTCTCGGACAAACTTACTATGTCAGCGGCAAACCGCAAAATTTTTATTTCTACTCCCTGAACTTTGATTCCCTCTCCAAATTTCTCCTTGCATTCCTTCACCGCTTGCTCAATGTACAGATTGAACAACATTGGGGAAATGCTACAACCCTGTCTTACTCCCTTCCGAACCTCTGCGTCCCTTTCTTGCCCTTCGACCCTAATAACTGATGTCTGGTTTTTGTATAGGTTGAATAGAACTCTTAGGTACTTATATTTTACCCCTGCTACCTTCAGAATTTGAAAGAGTCTATTCCAGTCGACATTGTCGAAAGCTAAAAACGTAGGTTTGCCTTTTCTTAGCCTATCTTCTAAGATAAGTCGTAATATGAGTATTGCCTCCAGTGTTCCTACATTTCTCCGAAATCCATACTGATCTACCCCGAGGTTGGATTCCACAAGTTTTTCCGTTCGTCTGTAAATAATTCGTGTTAGTATTTTGCAACCATTAGTTATTAAACTGATAGTTCTGTAATTTTCACATTTGTCTGCACTTGCTTTCATTGGAATTATAATATTCTTCTTGAAGTCGGAGGTTATTTCCTCTATCTTATACATCCTGTATACCATGTGGAACAATTCTTTCATGACTGGCTCTCTTAACGATATCAGCAGTTCAAACGGAATATTATCTACTCCAGGGGCCTTGTTTCGACGCAAATCCTTCAGCGCTCTGTCAAATTCTTCTCGCATGCCATCTTCCTCCACTTCATCTTCCATTTCTAGAATTTTGCCTTCAAGTTTATTTCCTTTGTATAGGCCCTCTATATATTCCTTCCACAGTTAAGCTTTCCCCTCTTTGCTTAGCACTGGTTTTCCGTCAGAGTTCTTGATATTCATACAGCTGCTTTTCTTGTCTCCAAATATCTCTTTTATTTTCCTGTAAGCGGTATCTATCTTTCCCCTAGTTATGCATTCTTCTACGGTTCTGCATTTGTCCTCTAGCCACTCCTGCTTAGCCAGTCTGCACTTCTTGTCAATCTCATTTTTCAGACGTTTGTACTCCCTTTTGCCTGCTTCACTTGCTGAATTTTTATATTTTCTCCTTTCATCAATTAAGTCCAATATACTCTGTGTTATCCAGGGATTTCTATTAGGCCTTGTCCTTCTGCCTATATGGTCCCCCGCAGTTTTCACTACCCTATTTCTCAGAGCTACCCATTCTTCTTCTACTGTATTACTTTCCCCCGTTTCAGCCAATCCTTGCCTAATGTTCCCTCTGAAACTCTTAACCACCTATGTTTCCTTCAATTTTTCCAGGTTCCAACGCTTCATACAAATAGCTTTTTTCCAAATTGTTTGGGGCCACTGTTTACGCGTCCTCCCAGTGCAGTGGGGTACACCGAGTGTGAGACGAATTTGAAGATAACCATACCTACTCAGCGAGAATATGATCTCGACCCACTCTCCTCCAAAGAAAAAAAAAAAAGAATAAAACTGTATTTCACCATTTCATTCTTATTTTTCTACTGCAGGACTATTTGGAGAGTATTTATATTCTTCACACCGCCACTGGAACATTTGGCGAACTTTTCTGTTCTATCAAGCATAGCGTGAAAGTGGCAGTGGTACTAGATTGTTTTTGTCTCTATGTTAATTAATATTGTGGCCGGGGGGGTGTTATACGGCTGTTAAGACCAACGCCTGATGAAGTGTTAGGAGGTAAAAAAAAGTGGATAAATTCAACTTGAGAGCAACAATTCCGTGTATGATTCATACACTGATTGATACTGCACTTTTCTGCAAACGTAATGGCGGAGACAATTATTACTTTTATGTGTAATATTATGTTTACAGAAGGTAAAAAGGACCAAACAAAGCAACATCAGAAAAGTCATGCGCACTAAGGCGCCTCGCTGAGGTGCGCGTGGTCGTTCGCCGGCGGGGGTTAGAGTCCTCCTTCGAGCATGGGTGTTTGTGTTGTCCTTAGCAAAAGTTACTTTAAGTTAGTTTAAGTAGTTTGTACGCTTAGGGAGTGATAACCATCATAGTTAAGTCCCTTACTAACATTTGAACCAAACAAACAAAAAGGGTAGACCGCTAGAGAATCGAAACCACATTAACGATGGAGCTATGGCTCCATTCCTCCTCAGGTTTCTGTTTTAATTTTTAGACGTCCGTTCTGTAGAAGTTTTATCAGCTTCTTGTTTTCAAAGATGGGTTTTCAAAATGCGTCTTATCTAATTCTACAATATGAATTTTTGTCTTGAATTCGAATCAGGAATTATGTGCCGCTCTCAAAGGGCGACTGTTTTTCACTGTACAGGGTGTCCCACTTTAACATTAAACCCCGAATATTTCTGGAACAACAGTAGATATTGAGCGACGATTTTCACGGTCATGAGCATGCGGAAGGGACTTAGGAAACGGAGTAGTACGAGACAGTCTAAAAGATATACACGTATTATTTTCAACCGACACTTATGTTTTTTAATGGACACGCCATATACATGAAAAATCAGAAAATATAAGTCCTTCCGTACTTTCCTACGCGTGAAAATCGGTTTTCCATATATATTATTATTATTCTAGATATACGTATTTTGGCCAAAACGTTTGACACCCATTACATAAAACTTGACAGATCTAGTCAGAAATAAACCCATCGAACGAAAGCAAATGGTCTAGGTTAAAATATTAGTATAGGGAACACCTGCCTGTCATACAACTTACCACTTCCTAATCACATGCCCTATATGGGCGGGTTGAACTTTGTATTATCAAATGGGAATCCTCCCCCTCCCATATTTTTATTCCATATTCGGAATCTACGCGCAAAAGTACGTACGGTTTACGCAAACCATTGATTTCTGTTGGTGGTGGTTGGCGTTGAAACGGCACATACTTCTGTATGTTCAGAAATGCAGGAGTGTATTAATCGATATTAAATACTGTATCTCGAAACAGATATTTTTTATAATCTGTCGTTTCCTGACTCAGAGGCACTATAGTCCTCACTGACAGACTTCTTGCCCATTCCAGTACTAATACTCTTTGCAACCTGCCCCGAAAAATGTTTTACAATGGGCTTAATTTCATCTTGGATGAATCTGTAATCCATATTCATGAATACATGAATACTTCTCACATCCACGTTGTAATTACTGCTATTACAAATTATGGGTACAGGGTGCAAGATGTACACGTTTGGTAGCAACACCATATCAGAATGGTGGAAATTAACACTCCCTGCTCCCGACTATGAGGCAGAACGTGCGCTCCCCCTAGCCCTCTAAGTGCTTGTATCAAGAAAAGACCGATGGACTGTGAAAGTATCGTAGACTCAGCAAAAAATGTTTATGGTAAGTGCAATATTCCATGCTCAGAATACGTGTGAGAAGTGTTTTATTTGTTATGGTTTTCCCGCGTTAGCCTTTCACTTCTGATGGATTGTTGTATATCAGAGACGTTTGTCTGGCACGAACAATATCCCAAAAACAGTGCAACTCTGTGTACCCTGTCGCATGACACATGCCATATATTGACGAAACTACGAATCATTTCACGCAGTTTGCTTAAGAAACTTAGTTGGCCCAAATAACAGAAGCAAACTGACCAGAGAACAAACAGCACAAAGAGTTATAGTAATGTCAATTGGTAATGAGTATTGGTTTTTACAGAACGACATGTTGACCATAGCTGTTTATTAATTCTCAATGCTACCGGTTTCGGTTATTTACCATTTTCAAGCGTTAGCAGAGATTAGCTAATAGCTTAACATGTCGGAATACAAAAATACAAAATTATAACACAAGTATTCGTTGTCATTGCTGAAGCTTCAGTCTATAGCAGTCAGCCACTGTGACAATAACTTGAGCAATGACAACGAATACTTGTGTTATAATTTTGTATTTTTGTATTCCGACATGTTAAGCTTTTAGCTAATCTCTGCTAACGCTTGACAATGGTAAATAATCGAAACCGGTAGCATTGAGAAATAATAAACAGCTATGGTCAACATGTCGTTCTATAATTATCTGAAAGCTGTTATGCCCCATCTATTCACCTCTATAAAGAGTATTGGTTTCCTTAATTTTTTCAACTAAGTGAATTTGTAGTACACTCTATGTCTATTTTTGATTAATAAAGTAAATAACAAAGTACTTCTCAACATTGAATGTTCGTTAATCATTTTTGTGATTTCTATCAATTTTTTAAACATTTTCTTTGAATGTTAGAAACATCGAACTGGCGATATTTTTGTATCGATAATGTAGTAGATGTCTGTTTTTATAAACATCAATACGATGTGTAACGATATTATTAGAAAATTTGGTCATCCATAGTACAGTCGACCTCTACCATTCGGACACACCGCACAGGGTGTTTCAGAACTATGCCTCCGATTTCACTACACTGCGTCTTCAACATAAATTTAACTTAGGGTATAAGGGTATATTGGAGCCAGTTCTTTGCTGCCGGACCATGTGGTTACCGGCAGAGGAATCCTTGGTCATCCAGTTCTTATTTATTTATTTATCGAATGATAATACAGAGTTTGGTTCAGGTACATAGTTCTAATTGTATACATTGTAAGATATGTATGACAAGGAGAATATATGTGTAGGATCATATGTACAGTGCTATATTAAATTATGTTCACATTACACAAGTTCTTAGAATTCTAAGTCCAAACAGGTGATCCAGTTGAGCCCTTCAGGTAATGCATGATGAATGTCATTTATTGATTCCCCGAAGGCTTATTTCGGGCATTCACTTACAATATGGTTTATTGTTTGTAAGGCAGCTCCACACACTCGGGAGATGTTACCCAGCCCCATTTGTGCTGTAGATATTCGCAGTTCCCTTGTCTTGTTCGGATGAGGTTTATGATTCACCACTGGTTTCTAGGGAGTGAGAAACATGGAACTCGCATTGAAAGGTTTTCAACCAGATGACCGTTGACCACTGACGATTCTTCCCAATGGCTTTTCCATGCTTCATTGATGTCAAATTGGTAACATCGAGATGATGTGCAGTTTTCCAAGATGGTTTTCTTGACTTCAAACGCTGGTGTTCTGCTGTTGATGTATCACTGTGAATGGGTAGCTGGTGGTTTCCTCTAAATGTTCCTCCAGATCTTCAGGAGAGCATCTGATTTACGTAGAGCTGGAGGTTGGGTGTTACTTAAAACTGGTAGCCAAGCAGTCTGAGTACTATGTATGCAACCCGCAATAAGTCGCATTGTCTGGTTGAGTTGCACATCTTTTTTCTTAGTGTGAACACTGTTCATCCAAGTTGGACAACAGTATTCAGCGACAGAGTATGACAGTGCCAAAGCAGTTTATCGTAGGGTTTGAGCACTGCAACCCCAAGAGGTACCAGCAAGCTTCTGGATGATATTATCACGGGTCTTCACTTTAGCAGCCACGTTGGAGAGGTGTTGACGGAAAGTTAGGGATCTGTCGATTGTTACTCCAAGGTACTGCGGTGTGCTGCAGTACTGCAAGGTTTGTCCTCTGAGTTTTACTTCTGGTTTATAGTTAGAGTGCCGATTTGGTAGGTGAAATGCTGAAGTGACAGTTTTCTAAAGTTTTAGGTGGAGGCACCATTTCCTGAACTATATGTGCAGAATTTCCATGTCGGCAGTTAAGCTACTTTCAGCAGTAGTGAAACTAGGGCTTTGGGTTACCAAACAGATGTCATCAGCATATATGAATTTCCTTGAGGATGTGGCTGGCAGGTCATAGAAATATAAATTGAAAAGGAGAGGGGCCAATACAGATCCTTGGGGTAATTCATCATTTAACTTAAAGACCTTGCTTCTGTCGTTATCAGATCTGGAAAAGTCTGTTGCTTAGCATGTTGCTAAGTAGGTTTGTGAGTTTCCGACACTGAATGATGCTCACAAATTTCAAGAGAAGGCCTTCTCGCCATACAGTGTCATAGGCGGCGGATAAATCCAAGAAAGCACCTATTCAGCAAGGTTACTCGCGTCCGCGACATTCTTTAAGTCACACATGCCCCTGTGTGGTGTTAAATGAGTAACAGCAACAAGATGAGACCGAACTGCCCGGAAAGGCCTCCCGGTCAAAGAATGCAGAGCAAGCAACTGCGAGAGTGAAGATCGGGGTGAGAGTTTAAAATAGGGAAAGTTTAATTTTTAAAACTCACAACCACCAACTGTGAACCAAATTCCTAAACATGCAAAAACACTTGAACTGTGATAGCTACTGTTTGACTCGTTTTCTAGGGGATGATATCACACGTTCGCAGCTTTCCTTCCCTGCATATGATTAACAAAAAAATTCATGATAAAGTCAAGTTCATGAGAGAAAAGGGTGTACTAACTACTATTTTTGAAAACACGTAAATGTTCACTTTATGTTGTTTATTTCACAATATTAGAATCCTGTGGCTGATACGTCTGTACGTCGACACATTTATCAAATAAAGTTATAGCTCGTGAGCCCCCAGACAAAATGAATATTTGTCGCAAATTGTTTTCACAGCATGTGCCTGTCTCAAACACCGTTTATGTTCATGCCTATGCGACGACACGTGTTACACTAACAAAACACAGTCACTTTAATTCAGTGCGATGCACACCTTGTTCCACCGGCTAAATATTCACCAACACACAGTAGCACTCGATTCAACTTGGTGCAGTCTACGACGAGCAACCACACGTGGCGATTGTCACACACAAATCTAAAGTCTCCACCTGGAGATACACATGCCAACTGCTGCAGAGCGACGCCGCCCGGCCAGATACCCCACTTGCTCCCGACTCGTCGCTTCCTGCCTTCCACATGTGAGCTGTTCTAACCGATTTACCAACGTACAGCGCTCAGCCAATACATTTCTAAAACTTTACTTAAAATCAAAATAATTACACTACACATTAAATAAATGTCTTCTTAGGTTTTTATATTGGTATAAACATCCTTTGTACTATTGATCGTAATCGTGCAATTTATTATGTCACAGATAAGTGATTTAACTGAATACTTCAAGATAAAATACACAAGATTAACTGAAAATAAAATGAGAAATAGTTAATATATTATTTTTATAAACAAACATTGCCATGCTAGTTGTGTAACTGTCTTGTATTCATTGGTAATTTATTACTTTTCATTGTCAATTAAACATATTACGCCAGATGTGACTATATCAGCTAATGTATTGTTTATTTATCAACAGGCTACTTTGTAATGAGGGCCTTAAAGGTTCCTAACTGCATCGTATTACTTCAAATGCAAGTAGTATTAGAATATTTTATTTCACGCTGTACACTGCACTCCACCTGGCACTCGCCATTGTCCCTCTCCCCTCACTGGAAGATCCTAATCTGGAACAAGCCACCAACGTCGGCCTGCTCGCTGGCCTCCCGTCAGCTACAAGCACACAGCAAATCTCAACGTGGAGAATTTCTACCTATGGCCTAACTATAAATGTTGTCACCCAACTGCCTACATACATTGCTACCATAATTAATAAGATTAAAATTGTGTAACATTTAGTGTATTGGCATGGTCAATGTTTGCAGTGAACTTCATACTATTTAATTATCAAATGCTATTAATTTACCAGTATTTCTATTGGGCGGTAATTTCACACAACCTAGAAGTCCTTTTCAGGACGCACAAGTTCGAAGAATTGGACCATCTATTCGCTTCCAGTTCTGTAAACCATCGATATTGGAAATAACCCTGCAACAAAACGCGTTTTTCATACTCCACATCAAAAGGTGGAACACAGTAATACCTTTAAGGTGTCAAAAGACACAGAGTAAGTCTACGGCACACCACCTCCGGCTGCCCAGAACGTGGCGCTAGCGGTTCCAAGAGACTGGTTGCTTACGTAAGGGGGCGTCAACCGGTCGCCCCGTGATCCCCTTCAAAACGAGAGCGGGCCCTACATGTTCCCACGTTATCTTCTCAACCGAGAGTTAGCCGTTCCTTGTGTCTTTTTCTAGCACGTTTTGCAATGATTTCATGTTGCACACAATACCGAATTCATTTACTATGGTCGCTTCTACATCTGCATCTACAGCTCAGCATGCCAAGTCACGATGTGTGGAGGAGAGTACTTGGTGCGTCACAGTCTCTTGTTCCTTCTCTTCCAGTCGCGTATGGTCCGTAGGAATACCGACTGCTTGCATGCCTCCGAGTAGCCTCTAATCTATCTAATTTTATACTCATAGTATTTTTAAGGTAATTGAGAACTTAGATCCTAAACATAATTTTAAAGGAAGATTGTTCTTTAGGCAATAAAAAACTTCGTAGTTCTTTAAGGTAAGCTTAGATATATCCCAGTTTCATTTATTCATGTAGAGTAGCGGTATAACAGTTCTCCAGTGTTACAGCTAAGCGGACATTTCGTAAAAATTATTAAAGGATCGGGAGTATATATATGTCTTCCAAGTGATACTCTGACAGCACCATTCGAGGTGACAAGGAGAGGACGCCTCTTCGTGGTGAGACACGAAAGTACCCCAAGTGGGAACACCAGATGGCCAAGCGTTTATGAAATAAAAGGAAGTTTGATACGGAAAGTTAGCTTCTTGGTAAGCTACTAGTAGTTACGGAGATGACTTCACAAAAACAGCGTCGTAGCTCTTCACAAACTGAAGAATCAAAGACTACCGTCGTCAACTAATAGTGAAGCCAATACAGTTAAATGAAAAAAATGTAACTTACGTTCTTTCTTATTGAAATCATCATTATTAACTACTTTTTATAAATATAGGAAATTACTTACAAAAAAAGAACGTTTTTCGCAAAAATTACCATTAGATATTAAAATTGTGTAAATATTCGAACACAACGAAAACTGATTTTAAAATAATCTATGACGGCAGAATTCGAATCGTCGACCCTATGTATGCAAGCCCAGAACGCTACCACCTGAGCTACACTGATAGACATTGTAACGGATTTCATTATTGGTACTTACATGAACTTGTAAAACTTAAAACTAGATTTTCTCGAGAATGTTTGAGAGTTGCGTCTGCGCTAGCTTCATATTTTCCCAACAACTCAAAGGAACCTTCCAGCCTTTTGCCCTTCAAGTCACGTATCAGATGCCTCGGTTCTTACTTCGGTCATAATTTCCCATACTCAGTCTTCCACCGTCTCGTTCACTGGCCATAGTCCATTTGTGTAGCAAGCTCACCAACTGTGATGTGTCGTCCGCACGAATCAATTATTGCAGTCGGCGATTCAAGTCAGCGGTCGAAGTTAAAGGACTCCTTCTGCGTGGTTTGTATTCAGTGCTGGTTTCTCGTTCTTTGAACGTCATCCGTCTCGGGCACATTGCTATTGTCAGTCATGCTGCCTTCATAGCGACAGGATAGGTCAGAAGGAAAAGTACATGCTTTGAGGAGTGATACTACTGGTGATTCTGAGCATAAAAGTTGTAATAAACATATGCCCATTTCTCAACCGTTTCCGGTAAACCAGTGAAAACCACTAAGAAATGGGAAAAGTTCAAGTGACAGTAAATCCAGATACTGTTCTATTATGGTTTGTTTAATTGTTTACGTTTCCATACACAGAACATGTTGAAACAGACGACCGTTCATTTCAATGCATTTTGATACAACTTCTCGCTGGGATTTTACATGTTTGTCCTCAAATAAAAGAATGCAAAAAATATGTTTGTAAACTCATTGGACCAAACGTCTATGGTCATCAGTCCACAAACTTACAAACTAGTTAAACTGGGAAAGAAACTTTCACTGTGCAGAGGAGCGTGCGCTGATATGAAACTTCCTGGCAGATTAAAATTGTGTGCCGGAACCGGTATTCGAACATCGGAACTTTGACTTCCGTGGGAAAGAGCTTTACCGTCTTTTACTTTAATTCATTTATTGTTTTTGTTCTTCATGTAGATCTATGCTTTTCGGTCGTTGTTTTGGTTTGTTCTTGATTGATCGTTGAATAATTTGGTTCAGGTTTTTTTATTTTATTATTATTATTTTTTATTACAGGGGGTGTTTAGACCCTGACCGGGCACCCTGAGCCACGGCGCCCGGCGCCGTCTGAGCTATTACCCCCCCCCCCCCCCCCCCTTCCCCTCTTCACGGTCAGTCGTCACAACTTTACTTCTGCGGACTGAAATGATTCATTTTAGAAACATCCCTTAGACTGTCGCTAAGCCATGTCTCTATCATATCCTTTGTCCCAGGAGTGATAGTTCTGCAAGGTTCGCAGGAGAACTCCTGTGAAAGTTTGGAAAGTAGGAGGAGAGGTACAGGCAGAAGTATAGTTGCAAGGACGGACCGTGAAGCGTGCCAGGATAGCTCAGACGCTAGAGCGCTTGCCGGCGAAAGGCAAAGATCCCAGGTTCGAATCCCGGTTTCGGCACACAATTTTAATCTGCGGGAAGTTACGTAAGCTAAGTTACTGTAAGAACAACACACACACACACACACACACACACCAGTACCCGAGGGAGAACTCGAACCTCCAGCGGGAACGGCCGTCTAGTCCCTAGGACTACGCGTTACACCAAGCGTCCATTACGTGTGGCAAACGAATGCAGAACTGAGCTCCGACAGGCAACAAAACACCTGTCTACAACGTAGCAAAATGCATTGCAGTTGACGCTCGACTGTTTGAAGATCTTCTTTGAGGAAAGAAACAAACCATAACATAACAGTATCTTACTGTCAGCTGCACTATTCCCGTTCCTAGTTGTTTTCAAATTCAGTCTGTAGTTCATGACCAATAAAATATGATTAGAGTCTTTATCTATCCCAGTTTAAAACCTGGTTCCGAAATCTATGTCTTACCATTATCTTTCAGGTACCATCCGGTGTCTCAAGACCTCTTTCATGTATACAACTTTCTTTCATGATTCTTAAACCCAGTGTTTGTTATGATTAAATTATATTCCGTGCAAAATTCTACCAGGAGGCTTCCTGTTTCATTCGTTTTGCACAGCCCATATTCAACAACTACTTTTCATTCCCTTCGCTACTACCGGATTCCAGTCAGCCATCACTATTCCGTTACCTCTTCATACATACATTTCTTCGATCTGCTCATGATCGGCAGAGCTAGTTGGCATATAAACCTGTACTACTGTGGTTGATGTTGGCTTTGTATCTATATTTCCCCAATGTTGTTCAGTCTTACCTGGAAGATTAAAACATTTAAGCAAATACGTTAACTCAATCAAAGGAGACGGCCACTGCCGTTACATATTTTGATGCTCCTAAATTTGCTTATCAAAACCTATACGGTGCTTTCCGTTGTCCAAGAAATATTACATTTGACATTGTGGCAATAAGGAACGCCAGGAGATATTTGGAGAGGGAATTAAAGTCCAGGGAGAGAGAATAAAAACCTTGCAGTTTGCTGATGACATAGTAATAGAAACAGCAAACCTGGAAGATTAAAACATTTAAGCAAATACGTTAACTCAATCAAAGGAGACGGCCACTGCCGTTACATATTTTGATGCTCCTAAATTTGCTTATCAAAACCTATACGGTGCTTTCCGTTGTCCAAGAAATATTACATTTGACATTGTGGCAATAAGGAACGCCAGGAGATATTTGGTGAGGGAATTAAAGTCCAGGGAGAGAGAATAAAAACCTTGCAGTTTGCTGAAGACATAGTAATAGAAACAGCAAAGCACCTGGAAAAGCAATTAAATTGAATGGACAGTGTCTAGAGGAAGATTTAAGATGAACATTAACAAAATTAGGGTAATGGAATGCAGAGTCATAATATCAGCCGATACTGAAGGAATTAGATTAGGTAATGAGACGATAATAGTAAATGAGTTTTATTATCTGGGGATCAACATAATTTCTGATGGCCGAAGTAAAGAATATATAAAATACTGAATGGCTATGGGATGAAAAGCGTTTCTGAAGAAGAGAAATTTGTTGCCATCCAGTATTAGTTTAAATGTTATGAAGTCCTTTCTGAAAGCACTTGTCTCGTGTATAGCATTGTATGAGAGTGAAAAGTGGTCGATAAGGAGTTCAGAGAAAAAGATGATAGAAGCTTTCGAAATGTGGGGTGATAATCGCAGAGGGAGACCTAGAGATGAATACAGTAAACAGATTCATATGAATGTGGGTTGCCATTCTTATGAGGAGGTGAAGAGGCTTGCTCAGCATAGAGTAGGGTGGAATCAATTCAGTCTCCGCACTGAAGACCAAAGCAACAACAGTTGTTTTCATTGGTTTACTCGAAAACAGGGCATATGTTTATTAACAGGTTTTCTTCAGAATCACCAGGAGCAGCATCCCTCAAAGCATGTTCCTTTCCTCCTGACTGACCCTCCTGTTGACGTCAGCAACGTCGCAGTCTTCCCTTGTGAAGAATTCAATGACATCACATTGTTTTGACTTCAGTCCAAGTCCATATCTTACGAAAAAATAAATAACAAAACACGAGTATCCAGGAAGGGGTACATTAACCCTTTCAGACCTGATTTTTTTCTGGAGGACGGAAATGATTTATTTATTTATTTTGCTGTATTCCTTTTAAGTTACGTTTTTAATGATTTTAGAAACAAGATTTACGCTGTTGTATGCATCCATTACTACAAAATTGCATATGCTGAAAAGCAAGGCTTCTTTTTATGGTCTAAAATAATTAATTTTGTAGCACTAACGTTTGTACTAAATAAACTGATCATTCAGTAGTTGCCATGCAAAATAATTACTACTACTTTTCAGTTATACAGTGGAATACAAGTAACCCACAACTTGCGTGTTCTTTGAAGTTCACAAGCTGCTGCGCAGTGCAACACTGACTACTTGGTAGTTTTATAGTGATCTTCCGCAGTTGACAGTATGTGTGCACGATGAAAAGGTTGAACACTCACAGTCATATACATATTGTTTCAATTGAGAAAAAATGTTTCTGATGTTAGACACTGTAGAGATTAGATTAGATGTACTTTTCGTTCCAGTATATCCGAATTGAGGGAATCCTCTTGGATGTAGAACATGTCAGGACAAAATACACAACATATACTTACAAAAAGAGAGCATGTGTGTTATGTACCTTCCACAGACCCCAAATGTAATTGCCCTTGTGGATGTCGAATTGGACAGGAAAAACAATTATCTTAAAAATATTTACATTTTAAAGGACACAAAACGTATTACTACTTACTAATTTACTAGATGCATATTAAAATTCTTAGCAATTATTTTCTTTTTTCTTTTTATATTTTTTATTTTATTTTTTATTTTTTTTACACTGATTTACAATGATTACATTACTGCACAGTATTCATATTTGTGAATATTATATACAATAAGTTACAATCAATCACTTCTGGTAAGAAATTCAGCAATGGAGTAGAAAGAGTTGGCCACCAAAAAATCCTTTAGACTCTTTTCAAACTGTACTTTATTCTGAGTTAAATTTTTTATGGCTGCTGGCATGTTATTGAAAATATGTACTGACGAATATTGGACACCTTTCTGAGCCAAAGTAAGTGACTTTAAATCTTGTATCTAGTATTGATCCCATGGACTGAGCTATTGGTTTGAAAAAAAAAAAAAAAAAAAAAAGATATATTTTTAACGACGAATTTCATTAGAGAATAAATGTATCGGGAAGCACCAGTAAATATCCCCAGTTCCTTAAATAGCCCTCTACATGAGGTTCTTGAGTTGACACCACAAATGATCCGTAAAAGTTATGTACACAATTGTAGCCAGAGGGTCTGAAAGCTGCGGTGGAGCAGACGAGCGGTCTAAAGCGTCTCGCTGCGGAGCGCGCGGTTGCTCGCCGTGGAGGTTCCAGTCCTCCCTGGGGCATGGGTGTGTGTGTGTTTGTCCTTAGGTTAGTTTACTTTAATTTAAGTAGTTTGTAAGCTACGGACTGATGACCACGCAGTTTGTTCAAAATGTTCAAATGTTTGTATAGTCTATGGGACTTAACTACGGGGTCATCAGTTCCTAAACTTACAAACTACTTACGAACTAGGACGGCAAAATTATCCATGCCCAAGGGGGGATTCGAACCCCCGACCGTAGTGGCCGTGCAGACCGTGACTGGAGCGCCTGAGTCTCCTCGGCCACCGCGGCCGACCACGTAGTTTGGTCCGATAGATTTACAAACATTTGAACATTTTTGGGTCAAAAAGGTTAAGAACCTGTGTAATTTTAGCTACATACATGAGTAGATAAAGAAGTTACTGCCAGTGTTGAGCCGGCCGCGGTGGCCGAGGTGACTGAGGCGCTCCAGTCACGGTCAGCACGGCCACTACGGTCGGGGGTTCGAATCGCCCCTCGGGCATGGATATTTGTGCCGTCCTAGTTCGTAAGTAGTTCATAAGTAGTTTGTAAGTTTAGGGACTGATGACCCCGTAGTTAAGTCCCATAAGCTTAACAAACATTTGAACATTTTTTGCCAGTGTTGAATTACTCTCGGAACGGCTCTGCAAGCAAAAAGTGATTGAGCGCGGAGAAGAAGTCGTTGCGGCCATAAGAAACTAGTGAATGGAGGGACAACAGGAAGCGATCGTACGTAATTTCTGCCGTAGCCGGCAGTGACTCGGTGGATTCCCTCCTCCAGCGTCTTCCGCAGGGATTTCCTGTTTTCGCGGCAGTCTAGAAGACCGCGCGGGCTCCTTAATTGCAGAGAAACACCAGCCCGGATAGAGTCGAGTAGCGTGCGGCCGCGGTGGATCCCTGAGCCGCTGACCGCTACCGCCACGCCCTGCGAGAAAAACGGCGGAGCGTAGCGGTCGTGGGAGGAAAACACGCCTCCAGGGGGCGTGACGGGCACTTCTCGCCGGCGTAGAAAGCTCCCCAGGAGCCCAGGTGTGGGGCGCTCCTGCAACAGGACCGCTTTTTGGTCGCGGCGGTTGCAAGTTGTGCGCTTTCACGGATCCCCGCCGCTTTTTGCCCACAGCTGGCTCTCCCACTAACAGCTATGCTTTCTTAATCCTGCAATGATCTGATAAATGTCCTAGAGATTGAAATATCTGTGAGAGGATTTAGGGCCTACAGAAGGTGAAGGACCAAAGAAAAGTTACGGCCTTACCCTCTCGTCAAAGTCACGGTCGTTACTGAAAGAACTACAGTTCAACTGAATGTCAATGGTCATCCCTAAACCTACAAACTACTTACGAACTACCTTCTACACATCTACATCTACATGAGATACTCTGAAAATCACATTTAAGTGCCTGGCAGAGGGTTCATGGAACCACCGTTCTACTATTTATCTTCCATTTCATTCTCGAAGAAAGAAAACCTGAAACTCTCCGTTCGAGCTCTGATTTCTCGTATTTTATTTTGATGATCATTTGAACCTATGTAAGTGGGAGTCAACAATATATTTTCGCATTCGGAGGAGAATGTTGGCGATTGGAGTTTCGTAAGTAGCCCACGACGCAGCGATAAGCGCCGTTGTTGTAATGATTTCCATCCCAGATCCTGTATCATTTCCGTAACGCTGTCTCCCCTGTAACATGACCATACAAAACGAGCTGCCCTTCTCTGGACTTTTTCGATGTCCTCCGTCAAACCCACCTAATAAGGATCCCACACTGGGCAGTAATACTCCAAAAATGGACGGACAAGCGAGGTCTATGCAGTTTCTTTAGTAGTTCTGTTGCATGTTTTAAGGATTCTGCCAATAAAACGCAGTCTCTGATTCGCCTTTCCCACGACATTACCTACGTGTTCTTTCCAATTTAAGCCTGAAGTAATAGTAATTCCAAGGTATTTTGTGGAGTTTACGGCCTTCACTTTTGACTGATTTATCTTGTAAACAAAGTTTAACGGATTTCTTTTCGTACTCATGTGGACTACTTCACACTTCTCATTATTTAGAGTCAATTGCCAATATTTACACCATACTGATATCTTATTCTGATCGTTCTGCAGTTGGTTTTGATCTTCAGATGATTTTACTAGACGGTAAATGACGGCGTCATCTGCAAACAACCTAAGAGAGCTACTTAGATTTTCCCCTAAATCGTTTGTGTAAATAATGAACAGCAGAGAACGAACAACACTACCCTGTGGAACGTCCGATATCACTTGTTTTAGTCGATGCCTTACCATCGATTATTGCAAACTGCGTCCTTCCTGACAGGAAATCCCCCATCCAGTCACAAATTTGGGGCGATATACCGTAACCACGCTATTTGATTTAATGCCCTTAGTGAGGTACGATGTCAAAAGCCTTCTGGAAATCAAGGAAGACGGAATCAATTTGCGAACCCTTGTCGATAGCACACATCACTTCGTATGAGTAAAGAGCTAGTTGTGTTTCGCATGAATGATATTTTCTAAATCCGTGTTGACCTGGGGTCAATAGAAGATCATTCTGTTCGAGGTAATTAATAATATTTGAATACAGGATATGTTCCAAAACCCTGCTGCAATGAAATAGGTCAGTAGTTTAGTGGGTTACTCCTACTGCCTTTCTTGAAGATAGGTGTGACCTGTGCAACTTTCCAATCTTTTGGTGCAGATCCTTCTATGAGAGAGCGGTTGTATATGGCTGTTAAGTAAGGAGCTATCGCTTCAGCATAATCAGATAGAAATCTAATGGATCTACATCTACATCTACATACATACTCCGCAATTCACCGTAAGGTGCGTGACGGAGGGTACACTGTACCACTACTAGGCATTTCCTTTCCTATTCCACACCCAAATTGAACGAGGAAAAAAAAAGAATGCCTATATGCTTCCGTACGAGCCCTAATTTCTCTTATCTTGTCTTTGTGATCTTTACGCGAAATGTAAGTAGGCGGCAACAAGATCGTACTACACTCAGCGTCAAATTCCGGCCCTCTAAATTTCCTCAACAGAAATTCACGAAAAGAACGTCGTCTTTCTTCCAGCGATCCCCAATTGAGTTGCCGGAGCATTTCCGTGACACTCGCGCATTGGTCGAACGTACCGGTAACAAATCTAGCTGCTCGCCTCTGAACCGCCTCTATGTCTTCCTTCAAACCGATCTGCTGCGGGTCCCAAATACTTGAGCAATACTCAAGACGTGGTCGTACAAGCGTTTTATACGCGGTCTCCTTTACAGGTGAAGTACATCTTCCCAAAATTCTCCAATTAAACCGAAGTCGGCTGTCTGCCTTACTCACAACTGTCCTTACATGCTCGTTCCATTTCATATCGCTCTGCAATGTTACGCCTAGATATTTGAACGACGCGACAGCATCAAGAAGCTCACTACTAATGCTGTATTCGAACATTATAGGATTGTTTTTTCTACTCATGCGCATCACCTTACATTTTTCTACACTGAGAGCTAGCTGCCATTCTTCGCACCAACTAGAAATTTTGTCTAAGTCAACCTGTATGCTATTACAGTCAGTTACAGACGACACCCTCCAATACACCTCAGCATCATCAGCAAACAGCCGCAAATTACAACTTACTCTGTCCATCAGATCATTTATATAGATAGATAATAATAGCGGTCCTATCACACTCCCCTGGGGCACGCCTGACGATACACTCGTCTCTGATGAACACTCTGATGAACTCTGATGTTCCAAAATCCTACTGTAAATCGACGTCAATGCTATTGGCCTGTAATTTTGGGGATCACTCCTATTGCCCATTTCAAAGGAACTAACCCGGCAGTGGCCTTGAGCGATTTCCGGAAATAACGGAAAATCAAAATCTGGATGGCCAGATGCGGCAGTCAACTGTCGCGTCCTCCCGCAAAAAAGCTCTGCAGTATGTGATAACCACTGCGCCAACACACTAGCCTCTTCGCTTCCCGCTTGTCGTATACGACACATAAAACTAGAGATATTAGTCCACTTACAGAACCCATATAACACCAAAAGTATAGGCGCATGTACTTTCAATACCATTCGCCAGGTGTCGCCAACTACAAGAAGTTTCAACGCTCGGCATAGTCATTTGTTGATTCTAGACACTGTGTACCGAACGTCTACAGTCGAAGAACAGCGAAACGATGTTGCGATTCTGTAAGTGTTCGTTGTTTTTACATTTATTCACGTCCCATCTATTTTGAATCGATGCGGTTTTTAAAAAATGTTCAAATGTTTGTTAAGCTTAAGGGACTGCGGAGTTATCAGTCCCTAAACTTACAAACTACTTATACTAAAGACGACACAAACACCCATGCCCGAGGGGGGATTCGACCCCCACCGTAATGGCCGAGCCAACACCACCTAGAAGACAAGGCCTTACAACAGGCCGTGCCTACGTCACACTTAGAGGCCCCGGCCGCCACCTCACTGGCTGGCCGCTGGGGCACGCCCACCGCCGCGCAGCGGCCGGCCAGTCAGATGGCGGCCGGGGCTTCTAAGTGTGACGTAGGCACCGCCTGTTGTAAGGCCTTGTCTTCTAGGTGGTGTTGGCCGAGCAGTATGTGACTGGCGCGCCGCAGACCGCCCGGCCACTGCGGCCGGCCGATGAAATTTTATTTTCAACAGCCTGATAGTGTAATTCTAACCCCTTTTTCCACTAAGATATTACTTTTCACAATTTTGTTGCATGAAATTCATGTGTGTGTCGTATATGACACATTTGATTTGTACCTCGTAAAAATGTTTGAATTTTTGTATTCATCAGTAGTCTTCTATCAGCTTTGGCACATTTTACTGTTGCTGAATGATAATAAGTAATTTATCTATAATAATAATAAAAATACATTTCCTGCAGATTGTACTATTTACAAGGACAGGTACTTTACATCCATTAAGCTGTTGGACTGTCTCCATTCTTAGCGAGGCTGTCAGGCAACTGGAACAATACAACTCAGCGGAATACAAGGGAAAGTAGGCTCAAGCCTGACAGAGAAATGAGAAAGACAGGTCATGGTGCAATAAACCAATCCATAAGCGGAGATGATCAGATATCTATTGTCAAATGCTATGACAACAAACCTGTAGTCCTTGCATCATCTTCAGAAGGTTACTTTCCTGTGGGGCAATGCAAGCCTTGGTCAAAAAAGATAGGCAGTCAACAGACGTCATATCGTTGAAATATATAATGAAAATATGGAAGATGTTGATTTATTAGATCGTATCATTGCAGCATACAGTCAAATTGCAAAAACTAGGAAGTGGACAGTGCGCTTAATATGAAGTTTTTTTTATCTTGCATGTGCTGCTTCATGGATTGAATACAGACGCGATCGCACTGCTCTGAAAATGAAGAGCAGAGAAGTAAACGTTTGAGATTCAAATATCAGAGTGGCTGTTCCATGCGCAAGAAGAAGTAGAACATGACAACACAGGAGAGAATAGTGAAGAAAATATTGATACAGTATGCAGCCCTCCAACAAAAACACAAACCTCCTTGTGCCACATCCAAGTCAACCAAAAAGGAAATTGTAAATGATGACAAGACACATCGTTGCAGATTTCCAGGCTGCAAAAGAGTAAGAGGCGAGAGTTTACTGCAAGGAGCGTCATGTCCACTTGTGTTTTGTGAAAGAAAGAAACTGTTTCAGAGCTTGCCATACGATGTAAGCTACAAATTCTGCATGTCACAGATCATTATTTTAGTCCATGTAGATTTTCTATATAAAATTATGTAATTGAATAATATTGTTCTTGTTTTCTTTTCATAGCAAGTTTACAAAAACATAATGTAATTCTATCGCATAACTTCAGTTTTATAATTTGTTTTCCCTCAGTGCCAGTGTGTCGTAGACGACACATCGTTTTTTGGTAAATGTATCCAATAATTCTTAAAAACATGTACATTTTTAACCTTATTGGTCTGGAGATAACCTGTTATAATAGATTGATAACACATTTTCTGGTAGTGGATCTGAAGAGGCTGGGCTTAAATTAAAGCCGTCGTCACATGAACAGAACCGTTGGACTTGAAGCGCTCACCGTGCTGCTGAACGCTCAGAAACGAAACGGGCTCTGTATTCGAGTCGTGTGTCTCAACGTGGTATACTCAATGTGCTCGCAACGCCCCAGTGACAACTGCACCTGGTTGCAAATCGAACTGTTTACGAAATGGATGGACGTAAAATTGCTGCTTAAGTACATTAAACAAACATTTACCCCCGTGAACGATATTTTCAATGTTCAATGGAGTGTGCGCTGATATGAAGCTTCTTGTCAGATTAAAACTGAGCCGGACTGGTATTCCAACCCGCAAGTAAGACTGTGAGGAAGGGCCAAGAGGCGTGCCAGGGTAGCTCTGTCGGTAGACGCGTGCTCGCGGAAGGCAGAGGTCCCGCGTTTGAATTCCGGTCCGACACAGTTTTCATCGATCAGGAAGTTTCATTTCCCCTTATCCGTATGCTATTCACATCGTTCTGCTTTTAAAACATGTACATAAATATCCATGAACATATGTTGTATGCCCATCCAGTAATGACATCAGCTTATGAAATACTCATGGCAAACAGTCGGGTACAAATTTACAATGCTTTCCACATAAGGTAAAAATTATAGTACATTCTAATTACGTATCGCGAATCCTTGACCTAGCGCAAAGTACCAAGGTAACTCCCATGTATAAGAAAAACAAAAGAATGGACCCACGAAATTACATACCTATATCATTACCATCAATTTGCTCAGAATTCTGGAACATATTCTCAGTTCTAATAAAGTAAATTTATTTGAGACGGAAAAGCTTCCGTTCATGCATCAGCACGTCTTTAGGAAGCATCATGCGGAACGCAGCTTGCCCTTTTCTCTCGTGACATTTTCCGTGATATGGACGAGGACAACAGGCAGACTGCATATGTCTCGATTTTGGAAAGGAGTTTGACACGGTACCTCATTATAGACTGCTAACGAAGGTACGAGCTTATGGAATAGGTACCCAAATATGTGAGTCGCTCGAAGATTACTTAAGTAATAGAACCCAGTATGTTGTTCTCGAGTCTTCATCAGGGTAAGTGTGATGGACCGCTATTATTTTCATAAAATACTCTCCACTCTATTACGGACCGGCTGGTACAGCAACCAATAAAATTGTTTAGCAATAAAAGACAGTCGTAGTGGCAACTTTTTTATTTATTTTTTACGCGTTTCACCCTTTTGGGGCAGCCTCAGAAAGTCTTAAAATATCACATCGGAGGAGTAGAACTAAAGCAACTGCTAACCACACTCTGGCAGCCTCAAATATCCGTTTTAATGATTTGACGCTGCCAGATTGTGGCTAGCAATTGTTTCAGTTCTACTCATCCGATGTGATAAGTTAAGACTTTCTGAGGATGACCCACAAGGGTGAAACGCGTAAAAAATTAAAAAAGTTGCAACTACGACTGTCTTTTATTGCTAAACGCTATTATTTTCCATCTATATAAATGATATGAAAGACAGAATGAGTTGCAATTTGCGGCTGTTTGCTGATGATGCTGTGGTGTACAAGAGAATGTCATGGAATGACTGTAGTGGGATGCAGGATGAGTTGGACCAAATTTCTAGATAGTGTGCGGAATGTCCACTGGCGCTGAATGTAGAAAAATGTAAGGTGATGCAAATGAGTAGGACAAACAGCATTAGTAGTGTGCGGCTTGACAGAGTCGCGTCAATTAAATACTGCCTCGGTTGCACAGTGGTAGAGTGGCAGACTATGAATCCAAAGGTCATGGATTCGATCCCCGCCAGGTCCTAGGATTTTTATATGTCACTTTCCACTTCTTTCACCTCTGGCAGTATTGCTCACGTGAAAAATACCGAGTAGCACCGTGCTTCAGAACCCACGTTAAGCTGTAGGTCCCCCTATAACTGGCTGGGTAAATCTGTTCGCAGGTCGGAGGAAGGCAACGGCATACCACCTCCAAACAGGACCATGCCTAGTAAAGCACTGTTCTTCGGATTGTTGATTAATTTACCTTTTTTAATGCTGCACAGCGATATGAAATGCAACCAGCTTGCATTTATCGCGAATCTTTAATTCGGCGCAATGTTCCTAGTGATTGGAGAAAAGAACAGGCGACTCCCGTTTATAAGAAAGGAAAGAGAACTGACCCACACAATTACAGGCCAATATCGTTGACATCAGTTGCCTGTTGAATTTTGGAGCATATTCTCCAGTTCGAATATAGTAAATTTCCTTGAAACGGAGAAGCTTCTTTCTATGAATCAGCACGGGTTTAGGAAACATCGTTCATGTGAAACTCAGCTTGCCCTTTTCTCACATGACATCTTGTGAGCCATGGATGAAGGGCAACAAGCGGATGGTGTTTTCCTCGACTTCAAAAAGGCGTTCGACGCGGTGCCACACTGCAGACTGCTTGCGAAGATACGAGCTTATGGAATAGGTTCACAGATTTGTGACTGGCTGGAAGACTTCCTTAGTATAGAACGCAGTACGTTGTTCTCGACGGCGAGTGTTCATCAGAGACGAGTGTATCTTCAGGCGTGCCTCAGGGGACCACTATTATTTTCTATCTATATAAATGATCTGATGGACAGAGTAAGTAGTAATTTGCGGCTGTTTACTGATGATGTTGTGGTGTATGGGAGGGTGTCGTCTTTAACTTACTGTAATAGCATACAGGATGACTTGGACAAAATTTATAGTTCGTGTGAAGAATGGCAGCTAGCTCTCAATGTACAAAAATGTAACGTGATGCGCATGAATAGGACAAACAATCCTATAATGTTCGAATACAGCATGCTCCTTGATGCTGTCGCGTCGTTCAAATATCTAGGCGTAGCATTGCAGAGCGACATGAAATGGCTCGAACATTTAAGGTCAGTTGTGAGTATGGCGGACAGCCGACTTCGGTTTATTGGGAGAATTTTGGGAAGATGTACTTCATCTGTAAAGGAGACCGCGTATAAAACGCTTGTACGACCACGTCTTGAGTATTGCTCAAGTGTTTGGGACCCGCAGCAGATCAGTTTAAAGGAAGACATAGAAGTAGTTCAGAGGCGAGCAGCTAGGTTTGTTACTGGTAGGTTCGACCAATGCGCGATTGTCAGGGAATTGCTCCGGCAACTCAATTGGGGATCGCTGGAGGAAAGACGACGGTCTTATCGTGAATTTCTGTTGAGGAAATTTAGAGGGCCGGAATTTGAAGCTGAGTGTAGCATGATCTTGCTGCCGCCTACTTATATTTCGCGTGGTGATCACAAAGACAAGAGAAATTAGGGCTCGTACACAGGCATATAGGCATTCTTTTTTTCCTCGTTCTATTTGGGAGTGGAATAGGAAAGGAAATGCCTAGTAGTGGTACAGTGTACCCTCCGCCACGCACCTTACGGTGGATTGCGGAGTATGTATGTAGATGTAGATGAAGACAGTAGTGGGGAAGGCAAATGGTCGACTTCGCTCTATTGGAGAGAATTTTGGGAAATGTTTGATTCGTCTGTAAAGAAGACAGCATATAAAACGCTTGTACGAACTCGTCTTGAACACTGCTCAAGTCTTTGGCAACCCCACCAGATCGGTTTAAAGGAGGACATAGAGGCAGTTCAGAGGCGGACGGCGAGGTTTGTAACTGGTAGATTCGATCAATGCGCGAGTGTTACCGAAATGCTTCGGGAACTCAGCTGGGAGTTGCTGGAGGAGAGACGACGTTCTTTTCGAGAAGCACTGTTGAAGAAATTTAGAGGGCCGGAATTTCAGGCGGACTGCAGAACGTTTCTACTGCCGGCAACCTACATTTCGCGTAAAGGCCATAAGATTAGAGAGATTAGACCTCATACGGATGCATACAAGCATTCGTTTTTCCCTCCTTCTACATGGGAGTCGAACAGGAAAGCAAGTGACCAGTAGTGGTACCGAATACCCTCGGCACGCACCTTTGGGTGTATTGCGGAATATGTATATAGATGAAGGATAAAATATTATCAAGTCATAATAAAATTCTTAGGTCAGTATCAATTGATCACTGTTCTCTTTCAGTAGCAGAATGTTTTGAACTTGTGAAATACAAGACATTAAAAAGAAAGTACAAAATATCTTACTCGGAGTTGTGGAAGCTGTCCTGTACATATAGACGGAGCGCACTAATACTGACATAACATCGAATACTACGGAATACACTTCAAACAAATTAATTAGAAACGTACAACGTGAAAATAGATTTTAAAAAAAATTTTAAGGTTGAAAACAAACACTGTTTCTGTTCTACTACTTTTTTGTTTATTTACTAACTAGTTTTCGGCATATTAGGCCATCATCAGGTAAACTGTTGACATGCGTCGACAAAGACGCTATTGCTTAGGTTCTCAAAGATGGTAAAACAAAGATACAAGACACAAAATACTCGGTCCTTGCATATCGCATTGTTGGAATTGTAAACAATATCTGTTGCCATATAGAATTATGTTCACGTAATCAGTGGCCTCCTTAACATTTTTACATTGTAATTTGCGAGTGAACAGGGTGAAACACATTACATATCAAATATTAATGAATTAAAAACTATGTTAACGTTATTGACACTGTAGCATATGTTGAGATCGTCACTTAAGGTGTACATTAAATTCGTTTTCTACACTGAGTTTAGAATTTACTTATTTGACAGTGTCATTAATGTTAACATAGTTTTTAATTTATTAATATTTGATATGTAATGTGTTTCACCCTTTTCACTTGCAAATTACAATGTAAAAATGTTAAGGAGACCACTGATTACGTGGACATAATTCTACATGGCAACAGATATTGTTTGCAATTCCAACAATGCCATATGCAAAGACCGAGTATTGTGTGTGTTGTATCTTTGTTTTACCATCTTTGAGAACCTAAGCAATAGCGTCTTTGTCGACGCATGTCAACATTTTACCTGATGATGGCCTAATAAGCCGAAAACTAGTTATTAAATAAACAAAAAATTAGTAGAACAGAAACATTTTGCCGGCCGCGGTGGCCGAGGGGACTGAGGCGCTCCAGTCACGGTCTGCACGGCCACTACGGTCGGGGGTTCGAATCCCCCCCTCGGGCATGGATATTTGTGCCGTCCTTAGGATTAGCTAGTTCATAAGTAGTTTGTAAGTTTAGGGACTGACGACCCCGTAGTTAAATTCCATAGACTTAACGAACATTTGAACATTTTTTGAAGCCCGTGTTCAGGATCTTAAGTCCCATAAAAAAGAAACATTTTGTTTGTTTTCAACCTTAAATATGGAAGCGTAGTACCAAGAAGTGACGGAAGAACCCATTTACAAGCTTCAAAAATCTTTACATAATCTCAGTTACGAATCAGGACATCTCTACTTGTATTAGCTTCTAAAGAATGTTCAAATGTTTGTAATTCTTATGGGACTTAACTACGGGGTCATCAGTCCCAAAACTTACAAACTACTTATGAACTACTTACGAACTAGGATGGCACAAATATCCATGCCCGAGGGGGGATTCGAACCTCCGACCGTAGTAGCCGTGCAGACCATGACTGAAGCGCCTCAGTCCCCTCGGCCACCGCGGCCGGCGCTTCTGAAGACATTTAATCGCAGATATGTTGTTAACTGACATTTAGTTGTAACAAATCACACCAAGAAAATGGGTTTCATGGGTCTTCAATTTGTCGAGATCTTGAAATGGAAACGTTTCACGATACGTACACAGTTTAACTACCAATAGGGCGTTTTCCCGTCATTTTATTATGAGAAATAGCAGATGTAACGACTGGTTTCCTAGACATCCTCAGTTCGAAATGCCGTCATACATAGACCGATAGTTAAACACAAATCCCACCAAATACGTGCTTCTACTGAGAGCCAAATTGACTCTCCGAATGTGTACTGAAAATAAATACCTGCATGTGACGTAGGTGGCTTTCTGCCATCTCATTGGTCGTCGTTCAAATGCGCATTCACAAAATCTGGCATGCTTTACATTACTCCGCACGCTCGGAAATGCTACCCAACGTGTGTTTTCCACGCTTTGATATTTTAAATTCAGGACGTTCAATGCTGACGTGCAAATGTGCGAAGGGGTGCGGATTACGTCGGCTTAAAGGAAGGAAACTGTATGCGCCGCATGTTTGTGATTCGACTAAACACATTCCTGTGTGTTATCGTATTGTAAATGTCTGTGAATGGTATTTTAAATGAGGATGGACGACAATCTAAAGTCACATTCATATAGAATGATGTAACACAATTCGTCGGACTGGTTCGTTCCGGGTGCGGTGACCCCAGTCTCTTACGTCAAAGCACAGTGTGTGAAGCTATGCGAGTAGGTTTGTATACAGCAGCAAAGTCGCAAAAACTCGCACTTCAGGTATCTCATAATGGGCCACGTGGCTTCAAATTGTTCCTAAAACCTACAGAATTTTTTAGTATCTTTAGCGAAAAATATTTGTCTCTTTCGTCCCTTGGCTCTGGATATAAATGCTCAACTGCTAATGAAAGGGTTCATTTCACCACGCTGAAAGTTTCACAGGTTCTTCGCCAATGAATAATAACTACAATAAAATATGAGTGATCAAAGGACAGGCACAGGATGAATATTTCACTCGGCACCGGATTGGTGACTAACTATTTTAAATTGTGAGCAGCATCCGATCTCAAACTGCGGCCTTTGCTCTACACTATATTCCATTTAAGATCAGTTTAAACATGAAGGTTAGTGTAACGAGTTGCACTGCAAACCTATGACCCGTCATAAGAATTCCAAATATATTTATTTAGGAGATGTTAGTCGTCAGATATTTCTTTCCGATTTTTTTTTCTACTTTTCAGATAAATAGTGAATGATTTCCACTTGCTTTAGTGTATTGGAAGTTCCATGCACTGAGGAAGATGGAACAGAAACTATTCTTATTCCGTGATGGAGTTCATATGTTCTATGTATTGACATTGTTATGTTATGTGGAGATAGTCTCATTAGTAGACGAACACTACTGGTGTAATTTGCTTCTGTGAAAAGTATGGAAGTGCCTCTTTGTAGTTAAAGGAGAGAATAAAAGACTTGTTAAAGATTAAAAGTTGAGTTTGAGACAAGTTATTTGTAATATTTTTTGTCTCTCTCTACTTTCTCATGCTGAAACAGAGAAGAAATTCTGATGTCTTCATTAGACTGAATTTTAATCGAAATAGTGACGTAGTATTGATCTTTACGGTCATCAAACAAGAAACATTTCCAAATAGTTCACAATTCTCCCGGTAACACTACAAGGTGTAGTGTACACTATATTCCATTTAAGATCAGTTTCAACATGAAGGTGTAGCGAAAAGTATCGTTTTGACCAACCGGCCATTATACACTCCCTCACTTAAACTCAAGTAAAGATATTCGTGACTAAAGCTTTAGGTGTAAGATTCAAGTAGAAGCGAGTAATAAACGTGGCACCGCAAAATGTTTTTTCTATCTATTCCATACAGATTGTATGAAAAAAAGAAAAAAATTATGTTTGGTGGGTGAAAGGTCCACTTTTTTAGTGAATACATATAATGTTTTGGGGGGAAAAGTGAAATACTTCTAAGATAAAAAAAAAAAAAAAAAAAAAAAAAAAAAAAAACAATTAATTGAAATGTTTACAAAAAAAGACGTAAGAAAAATCTTGTCAGTTTCTTTAAATCTTTGAACTTAAATTGTGTTACAACATAATAGATCGGTCACCTTACGGAAATCAACTTACAAAGGGAATTTTCTTTGCCTGTACGAGCTACTTAAAATAAATGAAATTCTTGTCTTCCTACTTTGCTTCTAGTTGAAGTTCAATCATCGCCAGGACTAATAAGAAGACCAATAAAACCACGATATACGAGGGTCGTCTACAAAGTAAGTTCCGATTTTATTTATATTCACGGCAGCGTTACGATCGCAGTTCCGAACAAGCGCGGCAGTTACTTTGATTCAAGGAGAAGATATGTACGCCATTTTCAGATCGCTGCTGCTGACGTGTGTTGTAGCGCTTCTTTACAATGACAGCCGTAATTGAAAATGCCGCCGTATGTGAAATCAGATCTGTAATTCGTTTTATAAATGCAAGAAACTTAAACCAAAGGAAATTCATCGGCAAATCGGTGAGGTTTACGGACAAAACGTTATGAGTGATTCAGATGGGTCAGACGGCTCAATTAAGGACGTGATCAAGTGTACGCCGAAGATCGAAGTGGACGCCCGTCTGTGGTTACTGATGAACTGGTTCACACAACTGAAGAGAAGATTAAGCACAACCGTAAATTTACACATAGTGCCCTTGCTATGGAAGTTCCGCAAATCTCACGATCATTAATTAATGAAATTGTTACTAAAAAACTGACATTTTGAAACTTTGCTCACGTTCGTAACCCAAGATTCTTACTGAACAACACAGAAAACAACGAATGGGCAGTGCAGTTGTTGACACGCTACAATGAACAAGGCAATAGTTTTTTTTCTCGTATAGTCACGGGGGATGAAACTTTGGCATCGTACGACACTCCTGAAACAAAACGGCAATCAATCGAATGGAGGCACACTTCATCCCCAAAAAAGATTAAGCCTAAGCAAATCTTGACACCTCCAGAAGACATGTGCAAGATTTTTTGGAACAGAAAAGGGATTTTGCTGATTGATTTCTTACCACGAGGCCAAACAATCAATACACATGGTTACTGCGATACCATTAACAAATTGAGCCGTGAAATACAGAACAATCGCCGAGGATTACTTTCAAAAGGTGTTTTTTCACTATAATGCCCGACCACACACGCGAATGTGGCCAATCAACTCTTACGGAAATTTCACTGAGGCGTGTTTTATCATTCTCCTTACAGCCCGGACCTCGCTCCTAGCGACTTTCATCTCTTATTACGCCTAAACTCTGTCCTTGGTGGTCACACTTCAACGTTGATGACGATCTGAAATAACATGTTACCAAATGGCTGAATACACAGGCGGCAACCTTCTATGGAGAGGGCACACAAAAACTAGAGTCACGCTATGAAAAGTGCCTACAAAATTTCGGAAGCTATGTAGAAAAGTAGTTCAACAGTTATAGATTTTTGTACATGTATCGGTACACGTTTGTTTTATATAATGTGGCCATATGTGGTCATACCTAGAATTACGGCGACCGGGGAATCTTCGAATGAGGAAACAAGTTTCACATTCATTTCCAGTGACAGGTCTAACGAGATGTAGACCGGCGAGCTTACACTCTAATTTCACATATGCCTAGAGCCAAAAAAAGGTAAATAAATAAAATCGAAAGGTTGCATTATATATAGCGGAGTTTTAGTTTTGTAGCTCGAATAATGATCAAAAGTTGTCAATTCAAAGAAAAAATAAAACCCTGAGAAACTAAGCGGTTGTTAAAAATAATAATAATAATAATTCTACGTGGCCACGAAGCAAAGGGTAACATCTCAGTTTAGCAGGAGGATTGTTACTGATTTTTGATAAAAGCTGAATGTTTGATGAAATGATCAGTCTTGTTAACTAAAATGAACAGCTCTTGTGAAATGGGATCAGAGGCACCACGACGTATTTGTAAATGGAAGCGAATAACCTAATCAGATTTCTTTTCCAAACTAGCTCACTGAATCGTGGAACTGAAACGCACTAAAGAACTGGTCATAAATCGTGTCAAAACTAATAAATAATGACTGACACTTATTGTATGAGTATGACAAATGATTAAATAAGAGAAAATAATTTTCCTTGGAAATGAAAAAAAAAAAAACGAATTGATTAATTATGAACAAAGCGAATATAGTTCTCAACAGTGCCACTTACATGATTCCAATCGGGACGAGGGCAAACGCAAAAGTGACAGAAAATTTCAGGCAGGATATTTTACAGTTGTAATCTCTTTTCATCTGTTACATTTCCGAGGAAAATTCCAGAAAAACAAATTTACAGTTTCGCAAAGAAATAAATCACTGATTGCTCTAGGCTAGCACTAATTTCATGTTTGCAGAATTTCGCAGGGTTTGCAAATAAACATAGTAACACAAAGAATGGTTCGTGTATTGATTACCACTGAACATAATGAAAAAAATAGTATTTCATATTCAACGGATGATTAAAAAAAAATACGAGCTTCAATCGAACAATCAAAACTAAATATATTAATACATTTGCTATTTACGTATGGTCCGCCTTGAGCAAACACAACTGTTTTTAGTTTCTCCCAAACATGTTTCGCTGGCGTTGCAGCATCATCAGTGGGATATTTATTTTATACTGTCTATCAAATGAACAATGAAATGATTGTTACTTTTTTTTACATAAAGTGTAGAAGCTACAGATAATTGTGAAACTAATATAAATCGTTTCTTATTTTCATAGGTATATTAGGCCTACCTTAATACCACATGTAGTTGTGTTTGTGGTTCTTTAACTCACAAAACATCACTGTGTATTTTTGACAGTTTGTCATCTGCAAACCAAAACGTTTGTAGCTAATGCGGTGAATGGTAAGCTTGTGAATATCGTGATTTTTACGAAAATATAGGACGTCATTTTTGTGTTTTGGTTTATTATACTCAAGGCGGACCATACCTAAAATGGAAATTTATTTGTAAGCAAACACGGAGATTGAAGAGCTTTTCAAACCTCAAGATGAATAAATAAGTTGCAACTAAAGAAGTGGGTACCTAAAGTTTCTCGTTTCATGAATTTGTGTTCAGAAGATAAAATCCGGGGTCATTACTCCTTTAACTACTCACAAATTCGCCAAGTGGGAATGGCCGTGTGTTTTGGAGCGTCATGTTGCGGTGCGCGCGGCTGCTTCCGTCGGAGATTCGAGTCTTAAGACTCGGTCATGGGTGTGTGCATTGTCCTCAGTGTACGTTATTCTGTTTTTAAGTATACAGACTGATAACCAGAGTATTTTGGTCCCTCGGGTCTACAAGGATTTAAACACACAAATTCTGTATAATAGTATATAATCTTACATTTCCTTATTTTTATGCTACAATGCCTCCGACTTTTGAATTCATCTTCTCTAAAACGATTTTCACTTATTCGGTTAGGGCTCATACCTTTCTATAAACCTCCACACTGTTCTCAAACATGATTCAAATGTTACTTCATGAAACTGGCGATGCCTTGAGCTTAATGACTGTCAGAGAGGACACAGTTCGTAGTAATCGATGGTAAGGCATCGACTAAAACAGAAGTGATATCTGGCGTTCCACAGGGTAGTGTTATTGGTCCCCTGCTGTTCCTTATTTACATAAACGATTTAGGGGAAAGTCTAAGTAGCTCTCTTAGGTTGTTTCCAGATAACGCCGTCATTTACCGTCTAGTAAAATCATCTAAAGATCAAAAGATATTGCAGAACGATCTGAATAGGATATCAGTAGGGTGTAAAAATTGGCAATTGACTCTAAATAATGAGAAGTGTGAAGTCGTCCACATGAGTACGAAAAGAAATCCGTTAAACTTTGTTTACAATATAAATCAATCAAACGTGAAGGCCGTAATCTCCACAAAATACCTAGAAATTACTATTACTTCCGACTTAAATTGGAAAGAACAGGTAGATAATGTCGTGGGAAAGGCGAACCAGAGACTGCGTTTTATTGGCAGAACCCTTAAAACATGCAACAGTACTACAAAAGAAACTGCATACATTACGCTTGTCCGTCCAATTTTGGAGTTTTGCTCCCCAGTGTGGGATCCTTATCAGGTGGGTTTGACGGAAGACATCGAAAGAGTCCAAAGAAAGGCAGCTCGTTTCGTATTGTCACGATACAGGGGAGACAGCGTTACGGAAATGATACAGGATCTGGGATGGGAATCATTATAATAACGGCGCTCATCGCTGCGGCGTGGGCTACTTACGAAACTCCAATCGCCAACATTCTCCTCCGAATGCGAAAATATATTGTTGACTCCCACTTACATAGGTAGAAATGATCATCAGAATAAAATACGAGAAATCAGAGCTCGAACGGAGAGATTCAGGTCTTCTTTCTTCCCGCGGAATGGGAGATAAACAGTAGAATGGTGGTTCGATGAACCCTCTGCCTGGCACTTAAATGTGATTTGCAGAGTATCCCAAGTAGATGTAGATGTCGATAAGTCAACTGTGCTACGGGCGCTTCTTAATCACTAACTGCAAATGCACCTCAGAGTAGACATTCGAAAGGACACGAAATATTTGCATCGTACGCCAGAACATGACACAGAAGTCACAATTCACAATTACAGGACCCTTCAGAAGCAGATGGGAGTCGCTAACAACATCTGTTTAACCAGTAATTGCTACTTCAGTTCAACCGAAAGCATGTATTACAGGCAGATGAATGGTAGACAGGAGGAATAACAGTCTGAGACCAAACGAGTTTCCTGGTGGCGGTGATGGACTATCGACTCAGGAGGCGCAGTGAACTCCTCTAAGAGTGGTGGAGGCTGCTTGTTCTAAAAATCCAATTTCTTTAAATTCTGCCTATAAAATATGGTTTGGGCTTCAACTATTTGTTTCTTTTGAGTTACTGGCGTTTTCAATGGCTTCAGTGGTATCGACATTCAACAATTATGGCTACTAGCTTATACCCGCGGCTCCGCACGCATGTTGGTTGATTATGATAGATAATGCGCGAAACGTCAAATGGATTTTTTTAAAGAGATGTATTAAAAGAATTTTTTTACTGCTTTATTTATTTATTCTTATGTTTCCATATTCGTATGCTTATCCTTACAGAGAAAGAGATGAATACATTGTAGCACGAGAGACCAAAGATATTGTCTGTGGCATCACGTTTCGCTGTATGTAACCTCCTTGCTATAGAGTCGCAAACGTCATCGCTGGCCTTCAGGCCGATTTTTTCTTTTTTAATAATTTGACGACTTTCAACCACGATAACTTACACCCCGTTATAGCTATCGGCATGGAACTGCTATGGTGTACAACGGGAGACTTCGGACAACAATTACACACAGGTCATTCGTTTTCATTCTTTTGTTTTCGCTGCAGAGCAAAATATTAACACACACACACACACACGTAGAATTTTATATACACCGATAACTTTCTATCCCAATATACTCCACCCTTTTATCATTATCAACCCTCCAGCAACAATGCAACCAATAAAACCATTTTCAAAGAGTAAATATAATTTTCAAAGAGTAATTATTGTTCCGCATTTCGCGTTATATTCTTCAAATTACAAAATATCTATCAGATCGCTATAGGACCGTGCCTAAAACATTCCTCAGGTATAAATTAGTAACTGTAAAACTATTTAAGTCTCTGCGTCTTGTCGTTCGTACGTGATACGCGTACACTGAACAGACATTCACATTAATATACGTAGATTAACAGCTATCCGATCGCCATAAAACCGTGCCTAAAGCCTTCCCCGGGTAGACATCAGTAACTGTACAAATTTTTAGCTCTTTATGACTTGTGGTTCAGACGTGATAAACGGACATCCACATTTATAGATATAGATTACACTATTGTGAGTGTGCGACAAGATGGTGTTATTTCACCAGTGGTATTTATTTTGGCTCTAGAGAGGGTAAGTTTAGAAATAAAAAGAGAAATCAAAGGGGTGAAAAGATCAATTCCGATATGCAAACGACACTGCAGTGCTAGCAGAATCAGAAAAATGGATGGTAGAAATTGTGGAGGACTTAACGCAAAATGCAAGTAAGATCGTCCTACGGATTAATGCCGGAAGGTCTGAGGTAATGAAGGAAACTGGAAGACCGTTGCTAGCAAGAAGTTCATAACAACTGGAACCCAAGTGCACAAGGTCTCTATCAATGGAGAAGTATTGAAAGCTTAGCGTATGATACTTATACTCTTCGATTGTCGATCTGAATATGATAATGATAACACCGCGAAACCACACAGACGAATTTGAAGGATGCCGTTAATTCAGGTGAAGCGTTTATGAAGGAAGCGAAGAAATTGATTTGCTAACTACGTAGCTAATACACGTTACCTAAAGATATTGAATGGTAATTTTGCAGGTAACGAAATGAATGAAGCAATGATACACGCCTTAAACGTAAGAAACTGTAATGGATTTCTTTATTGCGGTTTTTTTTTTCGAAAAATTGAGGCCTATTTCCTCAAATTCTTTCTTTCACTTCGAAGAAAAATACAGGACTACGTTTTAATGAACTTACTGTTCCTTGGTCAGAAAAATGTGAATCTGTTAATACAATCACCTGCTTGCCTTGAATTTAACCCTTTAATGCATGACATTGTATTTGAAACTATAAAAACTACCACTATTAATTATAGTGCGTACATACCGAGAAAAATATTTTTAAAAATATCCTTTAAATTATTATCCACTACTAGCAACAAAAAGTTCATAGCTTGTGAGCTATACAGTCCTTCCATGATGCACCCGATGTCACTATTATGCCTCTCATCTTTCCAGAAAGTAACTCATAATACAACAGTAATATGTGATTGACAACTTTTACATGGCAAAGGAGGAATAATATAATGTAAACAAACTTACATGTTAGGAGTAACTCAGTGCAGTTAATTGTCGAAATGATTCAGTAGCACTCTGCAATTCATAATTTCTAGTACGAGGTACTAGCATACGTAACACTGTGTATACGAGGAGCTACAAATGAATTCCGCGGCGGATCGGCCAAGCGCATCGAAGTGCTATGCTTCTATACCGTTCCCCGACGGGGGTTAGAATCCCTCCTCGGGTTTGGATGTTTGTGCTGTCTTTAGTATAAGTTAGTTTATAAGTAGTTTGCAAGTTTAGGGACTGATAACCCTGCAGTTAAGTCCCATAAGCTCTACAAACATTTGAATATATGAACATGTGAATTTGTGGTAAAATATTGACCAGTTGGGAGAAAAAATAAGGTATGTAGCTGATCTGCTACAGTAAGCATTAAATGGCCGAGGGGACTGAGGCGCGCCAGTCACGGTCCGCACGGCCACTACGGTCGGGGGTTCGAATCCCCCTTCGGGCATGGATATTTGTGACGTTCTTAGTGTTAGCTAGTTCATAAGTAGTTTGTAAGTTTAGGGACATTTTTTAAGTTTAGGGACTGATGACTCCGTAGTTAAGTCCCATAAGATATTCCAACCTTTTGGACATTTGAACTAAGCATTAAAGGGCTAAAAACTGAAAACAGCCCCACCACACTTTACAGAAAATACCGCAAACTCCATACACAAGATTTGGAAGACTCATCAAAAATATCTTAAGTGGCGTACTTTTGTATAAAATCTCCGATGGTTTGTTACAGGGCAAATGCATGTCTTTTGGTTTCTTCCATTTGTCTTCGTATCGCATTGAAATTCCCTGCTCGTCATTGCAAGTGCCCAGGTAACGCACTGTACCTATGTTACAAAACTGTGCCCATTTCATTAGCTCACGGTTCCCGGAGTTGAGCGTTGACAACATGAGTGCTAACTTTATACAGTACTTCGCCCGCAACTTTGTATTCGGTAATGCTCAGTTTTCTTTCCTCTACCATTACGTGTACTTCAAAAGTGATGCACAGGCAGTCCAGATATGTTTGTGGATGCAGAGATGCGAACGAGGCAGTGATGTAGTTTTCAATACACTGTGAGTTCAGTTATATGGTCGTTTGACGTTTATCCACTGGACCCAACAAACCCATCCGCGGGTTGCATATCGCCATACTCTTCATCAGTAAACCTACCCCTACTACTGACTCAGTTAACAAAAACTAACAATGTCAAAAAACAAAGTCGAGACAGAACCCGAGCAGTCCTCAATAGAAGCTGGCGACGACGCGTGAAGTTGGCATTACTGTCTGTCAACAGCAGGTACAGTGAATGACTGTTACATGGACACATGGCGAATACGCTGTTGGCAAGAAATCAAGCGAGATGCAAGCACTATGGAACGAACAATGAAAGAACATGTGTCTCTTATGTCAAGATATTCAAGAAATAGCCCTAGCAGCCTCCGGAGATTTTCAGTGAAGACAGCAAAGAAACTGGAATAGCGGCTTAAAGGAATAGGCAGTCTCCTGAAAGAAGGGTATAAGATGAATCTTAACAAATGCATAACTAAAGTAAAGAATGTAGTACTACGATGAGTTTTATCATTTGGGCAGAAAAATAACTTACGATAGTGAAAGAGGATATGATGTCAGTGGCGAATATTGTGTAATATATATACATACTTTTTTTAATGCGTGAGCAAGTTATATGTAAAGATAGGAAATTTTGCATCAGTTTTGCCACGCTTGTTATTGTTGACATTAAATCATAAAAAATATAACTATTTAAACAAAAGTGGCACGAACTTCACCCACTAACGCACCACTCCTCTCACCAATACATGGAAGTATGACTAACACGACGATGCTTTTACGCATAATTCTTTAAAGTAATTCAGATACCGTACTTCTTTTTTCTCCCTTCTTCTTTATTATTTCGGTAGGGGCCCAGCCCCGCCCCTCTCCCCCTTTATATACGCCCATGGATGATATAAAATGTAGACTGGCGCATGGCAATAAAAGTATTTCTCAAGATGAGAAATTCGTTTACATGCAATTAAGATATACGTGTTAGAAAGTCTTCTCAAGCCATTTGTCTGGAGTGTAGCACGGTATCGAAGTGAGATGTAAACGGTAACAGTTCACACAAGAAGAGAACTGAAGCTTTTGAAGTGTGGTGCTACAGTACAATGCAGGATTATATGAGTGTTATGACATATTCTGAGATATCAAGGGATTATCAATTTAGTATCGAAGCAAAATGTGTGTGTACGTGGAGTGGGCAGAGAATGAGAAGGGTTGAGGACAGGGTGACCAGGCGTCCCGTATTTTACGGATTCGTCCCTTATTTAGCCCAAGTGTCCCGTTGTCCCGACAAAACACAGACGGGACGTAATTTGTCCCGTATTTTACTAACCGTCCCATATATTATGAGTTAACTTCCTTTAAAGTAATGTCCTCCAACTATACAAATTCAGTGATTAAGTTAATGAATTCATTGCAAGAAGACAGCATTTTAATAGAGGTCGATTTCTTCGACATTTTAAGTTCATTTCACGAGACATTGACTGTTTATGTCGCGAAATGGCGTTACCCATTTCATGTGCTGAACGCATTTAACTAACCTCAGTTCAAATGTCCCCTTCTATGGAAGTCTGTTCAGTAAAGAAATGAAAATTTACCTGAGTTTGATGAAAATATGTTGCAAAAAATGTTTCTTTTCCTTCTTCTTTTGTAAAGCTTATGGGACTTAACTGCGGGGTCATCAGTCCCTAGACTTAGAATCTACTTATGAACTAACTTATACTAAAGACAGCAAAATCATCGATAAGCCTACCCGAGGGGGGATTCAAACACCCGTCGAGGAACGGCCTCGCGCATCGACGCATAGCGCCTCAATGCGTTCTGCCGCGGCAAACATGTGATCAGATTATTGAGAAAATGAACCATTTTTAAAATATATGCGAAGACAAAATTGATTAATTGAGAACTATATAGCGGGTTGGTAAAAACTGCTCTCTCTTTTTCGACTTATTTGCATCTTAATGTATCTGTAGCAAATGATGGTGTGAAAACAGGGTTCTCCGTCACAAATATTTTTTGGACTGCGAAAACACCACATTTAGTGTGCAAATTGCGAAGGAAGGATATATAATAAGAAATCATTTTCACAATACTTCATGTGGTGATTATTATATGAAAATACCGACCTCCGGAACGACACACATTATTCTGCAAAATATAACTCAACTGAAATACGTTAAGTCCGTAAGTAATCATAAATGTCATTTTTGCTTGTCTGCATGCGATAACTATAAAAGAAAAAGTATTTCTTTAATCAGTAATGCAATTTATTTCGTGTGTTCTGTTCAAAATGTTCAAATGTTTGTAAACCTGTTGGACCAAACTGCTATGGTCACCAGTCCCTAAACTTACAAATTACTTTAAACTAAAGACAACAAACACTCATTGGCCGACGGCGAGCAACGGCGCGCTCCGCAGCAAGGCGCCTTAGAACGCTCGGCCACTCCACAGCGGCGACTAGCTGTGTTTGGCTAATTTTTTATTAGCAACTGACTTGGTATGTCTCAGTTACTGATATTACCTTATATGTAGTTTGACCCGTCCCAAAAACCTGTAATCCCGGTGCTTGTCTTGTCTTTCATGTTCTTTAACTAATTAAATACTTTTCCTGTTGCGGTAATAATTTTCTAAACTAAGTGATTTTGAGAAAATTTATATACGAGAACCACCGAACAGGACACGTAAGCCTAGGAAACACGGGGTGGGGGAAGTGGAGAAACACTGGCTTTGTCCACTATACTGTGTGTGCATCAATTCGCATATTTAAGCATGCGTTAATGCTACAGGTAAAGGTAGCATTAAGTGTCACGTGCATAGGTACCCATATGTGTCCCGTATTTTTATTTTGGAGATCTGGTCACCCTAGTATAGGAGGACTTAGATGGACACTAAAGCCCTTTTTAAACGATGAACGAACTTGAAATAGATTGATAATATGTTGCGTTAATGGCGGTCGTCAGTCGTTTTGACGGGGTCACAAGTATGATCGCGTTAGAATCGACACGCGATAATCGTAGCGATAAAGAAATAGCGCCAGTCCTACATTCGGTACTACTTGGTGCACTGAGCATACGCGAGCTGATAGCTGCTGCAGTCACGGCTCCGAACAGTCTGCCATGTTGCTTCCTAGTTACGTGTCTTTTGACTTTTGTGGAAGTTTGTACTTTTTTCATCGTCGCAAGGAACTTTCTGAACAAGTGACTGTATTGTATTTTTCGTAAGTATTTTAATGTAAGTTTTTAAACCTTTGTAGATTTCATAATTATTTAATGATGCGCTATGTGACATCACGAATACTGCTGTTGTAGTTTACGGAATGGAACAAAGGCGCTATTATATTTTTAATAGAGTCGTATAGCGAAGAAGCAGCCAGTTTTTATGTTGGGAATATCCTGCACCATATAATAAGGAACGACTTTTTCGCTCATAGTCACATAAACTCGTAATTATTCGTTAATAATGCTTGAAGATATAGCAGCATCAGGTTTCTTTACGTTGTTATAGCATGCCATAAAGGAAGAAAATGGATATAATTCCGGAATTCATTTGGATCCTCCGGCATTAATTCTCTCGTTATCATGCTGTATGCGTCGCTTCTCTGAAGCCACGGTCGCATCCAACACCTATTTTTTCTTCGGCGTTATATCCGCCTTCAATGCAAACGCATCCGTCGCTATGGCTGAGTTTACCGGTGTTGAACTCATTTCCAGAAAATATACTACTGGTGTGCTACTCTGCAAAACAACAAGCGAGACTCGCGACACATTCACTTCAAGCGTTTACTGCCCGTTTAAGTTTATCGTCTAAACAAACGCACATGTTAGGAGTAACTCAATGCAGCTAATTGTCGAAATGATTCAGTAGCACTCTGCAATTCATAATTTCTAGTACGAGTACGTAACACTATCTATACGAGCAGCTACAAATGAATTGCCGCGGCGGATCGGCCGAGCGCATTGAGGCACTATGCTCCGATGCTCGAGGCCGTTCCGCGTCAGGGGTTCGCATCCCTCTCGTGGTCTGGATATTTGTACTGTCTTTAGTATAAGTTAGTTTGCAAGTTTAGGGACTGATGACCCTGCAGTTAAGTCCCTTAAGCTTTACAGACATTTGAACAAGTGAATTTGTGGTAAAATGTTGACAAGTTGGAGACATAATGGAAAAAATAAGCTATGTAGCTGATCAGCTACGCTATGCATTAAAGGGTTAAAAACTGTGCCGCAAGATCTTGCATGAGTTTATAGTTCGGGACTAGTACGCTAGGAGCGCCTCAGTAGACCATTATCTATATTAATATCCACGGGTGTACTGCCGTTGGACACTATAGACCGGCAGTACACCCGTGGATATTTTGATTATCAAATACGCCGGGAGAAAATGAAGAATCACATTATCTATCTTGTCCACTTTCGTTCATCGTTTAAAAAAGGCTTAAGTGATGAATACATTACACACTTTCACAAGGATGTTGGTTGTAGTAGTTCTTCAGAAAAGACGACGCTTGTACAGGACATATGTGCCGTTTATAGAGATAATTCATTGGAAAAAGCATGGGAAGAAAATGTCTTGACCTTAATGATTCTCCATGTTCAGTAAGCCCTTCGGAATTTGATGTAAATTGTTTTAAGCCATTACTTATAGACGGCATTGTACTCCATAACTGGCATGTGTGATAAACTGTGATCATTCATTCCAACATCGTGTGACATTTTATTGCAATGGGAAAGGTTCAAAACTGGGGTGTGTGTATCGGTACTGCATGCAATAAGTTACATCACAAAAAGACATCAAAAACAAGTCTTCTGGTCCGGATTGTATACCCATTAGATTTCTATCTGGTTATGCTGAAGCAATAGCTCCTTACTTAACAGCCATATACAAGCGCTCTCTCATAGAAGGATCTGTACCAAAAGAATGGAAAGTTGCACAGGTCACACCTATATTCAAGAAAGGCAGTAGGAGTAACCCACTAAACTACAGGCCTATTTCATTGACGTCAATTTGCAGCAGGGTTTTGGAACATATCCTGTATTCAAATACTATGAATTATCTCGAACAGATCGATCTATTGACCTAAGGTCAACACGGATTTAGAAAATATCGTTCATGCGAAACACAACTAGCTCTTTATTCACACGAAGTGATATGTGCTATCGACAAGGGTTCGCAAATCGATTCCGTATTTCTTGATTTTCAGAAGGCTTTTGACACCGTACCTCACAAACGGCTTTTAATCAAATTGCATGGTTATGGTATATCGCACCAAATTTGCGATTGGATAGGGGATTTCTTGTCAGAGAGGACACAGTTCGTAGTAATAGATGGTAAGGCATCGACTAAACCAGAGGTGATATCGGGCGTTCGACAGGGTAATGTTACTGGTCCTCCGCTCTTCCTTATTTACATAAACGATTTAGAGCAAAATCTAAGTAGCTCTCTTAGGTTGTTTGCAGATGACGCCGTCATTTACTGTCTAGTAACATAATCTGAAGATCAAAACCAACTGCAGAACGATTTAAATAAGATATCAGTATGGTGTAAGAATTGGCAGTTGTCTCTAAATAATGAGAAGTGTGAAGTCGTCCACATGAGTACTAAAAGAAATCCGTTAAACTTTGTTTACATGATAAATCAATCAAATGTGAAGGCCGTAAACTCCACAAAATACCTAGGAATTACTATTACTTCTGACTTAAATTGGAAAGAACACGTAGATGATGTCGTGGGAAAGGCGAACCAAAGACTGCGATTTATTGGCAGAACCCTAAAAAGATACAACAGAACTACTAAAGAAATTGCATACACTACGCTTGTCCGTTCTTTTATGGAGTATTGCTGACCAGTGTGGGATCCTTATCAGGTGAGCTTGAAGGAGGACATCAAAAGAGTCCAAAGAAGGGCAGCTCGTTTCGTATTGTCACGATACAGGTGAGACAGCGTTACGGAAATGATACAGGATCTGGGATGGGAATCATTACAACAACGGCGCTTATCGCTGCGGCGTGGGCTACTTACAAAACTCCAATCGCCAACATTCTCCTCCGAATGCGAAAATATATTCTTGACTCCCACTTACATTGGTAGAAATGATCATCAGAATAAAATACGAGAAATCAGAGCCCGAACGGAGAGATTCAGGTGTTCATTCTTCCCGGGCGCTATTCGAGAATGGAATGGGATATAAATAGTATAACTGTGGTTCGATGAACCCTCTGCCGGGCACTTAAATGTGATTTGCAGCGTATCCCATGTAGATGTAGATGTAGATATTGTTCTCCATAAATGGCATGTGTGATGAAGTGTGAACATTCCAACATCGTGTGATATTTTGTTGCTATGGGAAAGGTTCAAAATTGGGGTGTGGATATGGGTACTGCATGCAGAAAGTAAAATCACAAAAATTAGCAGACGTATGAACAACACAGGCCATTTCAATCGTGTATTGGTATGAGAAATTGTGTCTTTATGATAACATTAGGAAAAAGTGAAATGTTTGAGCGCAAACAAAACAGCTAACTCGCAATAAAGACACCCATCGCTTTCACAAATGGTAATACTCATCTTACTTCCCCGAGGTGTAGCTACCACTGCTGGCATTTACTATCAGCAGCTGAGACGTCTTACAGACGCAATCCATGAACCACGACAAGGAAGATTGCGTGATGTTACTCAACCATAACACCCGCACGTATTCCGTCAGACTGACAAAAAACGCTAAAGCATGAATTGGGCTGGCAAGTCATTCAGCTTCCACCCTATTCACCATTTCCGCTCTTCCGCGAACTACCTTCAAGGAACTGACCTCCTTTTCGGATGAAAATGCACTCTGTACGTGGCTCGACGAGTTCTGTACCAAAAAACCGTGTGTTGTTGTTGTTGTTGTTGTTGTTGTTTTTTTAATAGTCGAGGAATCTAAAAGTTACCCGAACATTGGCAGACTGTTGTAAATAGTTAAGTACAATATATTATTGATGACTTGATTCTCTGCTATGTATTAATTTACGAAACTGAGCTAGGAACTTATTTTCCTTGTATAGTAGTCTTGTATACACATCTCTTACTAAAAGTATACGGCTCCATATTTACCTATTTACCTCATGTTATATAATTATGAAACAATTCTAAGTTACCTCTGTATGTATTTTGGCTCATCTGACTTCTTTATATTTTAGTTAACAAGGTTAGGTTAGGTTAGGTTAAAAAATCATATATAAATCTATATTAGAGAGTGCAGTTCTGTACGGAGCGGAAACCTGGACCATTAACCGGAAGCACTCTAAGAAACTACAAGCTTTAGAGATGGATTTCTGGAAAAGATCGGCCAGAATTTCCAGGAAAGAAAAAAGAAGAAACACCGAAGTAATAAAGATGATGGAAATAATAGAAAGAATAGATGAGGTGATGGATAGAAAGAAATTACGGTGGTACGGGCATGTAAGAAGAATGGAGGACACCAGAATACTGAAGCTGGTACTGGAGTGGCAACCTGAGGGGAGAAGAAGAGGACGACCGGTGACCACCTGGATACAAAATGTGCAGCTCACAATGAATAGACTGGGCGCAGAAGAAGAGGACACACAAGATAGGGACACCTGGAGAAATATACTGAATAATTAGTGTAAAACCTTATGTACTAGGTGTATTCATTTCTGAGCGTATTAGTATGTTGGAGGTAAACGTCTGTAATGAGGACAATCTCAATAATAAAAAAATGTTCAGTACAATACAATACGTAATTATGTTTCCTAGCAATTCCGCAGTATAAAATCTTACTCAGAACGGCATTGACTGCATAAAATAAACTTTATGGAGGCCTTTTAGTCTCATTTATACGCATTTTAAAACAGAAAAATAAAATTATTATCTTATTACATTCAAATAATTAAGATGGTACTACTAATAATAATAGCAGCGACAATTTATAAAACAAATTTAAGTGTTTAGTAACTTAACCAAATTCAAATGTTTGTAGAGTCTATGGGACTTAACTACGGCGTCATCAGTCCCTAAACTTACAAACTACTTATGAACTACTTACAACAAAGGACGGCACAAATATCCATGCCCGAGGGGGGATTCGAACCCCCGACCGTAGTGGCCGTGCGGACCGTGACTGGAGCGCCTCAATCCCCTCGGCCACCGCGGCCGGCAGTAACTTAACCGTAATCTAAATAAGTGATCTGCATTTAATTTAAACAGGAGTAATTGTGAACTGAAGCTATAACAACTGAGAAAATGACTGTTACCATTATTCATTTTACATGTTGTCTTAATTACGGACCTCACTTTTAAGAAGTTCGGTACGGAATATATAAGACGAATCAAGAGTAACAGTGCTTCATCTGCATCGTTGACTTGTATACAGTAGAGTTGCCCCTCTCTATAAAATGTACACAATGCAAAGAGATATTCGAAAACATCTCTTAGAATCTTTCATGGAACATTCAAAGTTTCAACGACCTATAAAAGGAAACTACAACAGCACAACGTAAAAAACAAAGCCGCCATGAGATTATAGAACAATAGAGCCAATAAGCAATAACTTGGATACGTGTTAAATTAAATTGAAATGCTGTACAAACGATGACTATTTACAGAAGAATATATTTTTCTTATTAGAATCAGAATATTTTGTTATCTATAACAAAGTTCACACTATTCAATGAAGTAAATGAAGGACAATGAATATTATGAACTCTTTTTTTTATCTATAGCAAAGTTCACACTATTCAATGAAGTAAATGAAGGACAATGGATATTATGAATTCTTTTTTAACGTTTCGACATCACTGAAGGCGTTAGAGAAGGTGCATCAGATAAACCTAAAAACAAACAGTTACTGAATACTCTACTATTCGCCCTATGTAACAGGGAAAACACGGGCAGTAAAGCTAAGAACGGCGATAAAGATCGTGCAAAATGACTATAGGCATAGCAAATGCCTCGTTCAGCGGCAGTTCAAAGAGTAATCGGATGATAAAAAAATTCAGTGGTATGTAAATCCGAGCAAAACAAAACAGATCTCTTTGCCAAGCAGGTACGCGACCAACACTGTATTGTTTAACACTTAAAACGCAAATCAAGAGCGAAATTACGGGCAGACTCTCTCTCTCTCTCTCTCTCTCTCTCTCTCTCTCTCTCTCTCTCTCTCTCTCTCTCTCTCTCTCTCTCCCTCTCTCCCTCCCTCCCTCCCTCCCGTTCACTTTATCCTCCCTCCCCTCCCCAAACGCTCATTATGAGCTAAGCTGTTACCACCAAAATAGAATGGCAAGTATTCAACAGCAGAAGAAAGAAACACAAGAAAATGAGAAACCTTTGTTGACGAATTTAAGGTTATACTCTAAGGCAAACCTTTAACTAAATAAAACGTGTGAATACGTCTCACAGGCATACTAGTAAAAAAAATCCAGTAGAACTTCTGGGCAATTAAACGTGTTCAGCATCGATGGCAACTTTCCAGCTGTAAAGTAGAGCACTCGTAAATTATCTAATGAAGCTAATTCATGGTGAACATGCGACAAGATTACGGTCAGTCGTTTACAAACGCGAACTACAAATTACATACACAACTCTTGCAGTGAGCGAAATGTTAAAATGTAATGGGGGCTACCTTTGAAACAAAGCTACCATCACGAAAGAAGAGCAGCATGTTTATCACTTTCGCATACTATTCTTACAAATAGGGAATTTACGAAGAAAAAGGAAGATAGTGGCCTATAGTGTGTTTTCCTCCGGATAAAATTTGTATTGACCTACTGCCTGAAGACGTCAGTTTCGGCTTCTTCGACCGAGGTTTCATAAACTGACGATCCTCCTGTACGCGTGACAGGCGGTACGTCATGTTATCAATCAAACAGCCTTTATTGTAAGAACTCACAACAGGCGCTTCCTGGTAATCTGTCAAGAAGTGAACGCGTAAGTAGCATTCATGTACACTGCTAGAGCAGTACAATAAGTTGGACTAAAAGTCACAAAAATGCAATTATCTTCCCTCTTTCCTTACTTTCCTCCATTCGTATAATGTCCAATTATTTTATAGATCTTTCAAATTTTTTTTCTGAGAAGTTTCCGGAATACAGCAGTATTACACTGAATTTTTACCACGATAATAATAATAATAATGTTTCCTGTTCCGAAGGCCCTAATAGAGAACCAAGACTTCATAGTCATGGAACAATTCGGTACATGAAATTTTAACACAAGAATGGTAATAGAAACACTTATAGTAGTACACCCACAAGACAATCTTAAGCCTAAGTAAATATAATTAATAACGAATAAAAATAGTTAGCTTAATTTTTCGAAGAGTTCCTCGATAGAATGAAAGAAGTGATTTGAAATTGCGTGTGTTAGTACTAAGATTCTTGAGTTCCTGTGGCAGCTTATTTAAAATGGATGCTGCAGAATACTGCACACCTTCCTGCACAAATGTCAAGGTGGTGTGATGCAAATGTAGATTCGACTTCTGTCTAGTATTCACCGAGTGAAAACTACTAACTCGTGGAATAAGCTAACATTGGTAATATCAAACGACAAAAAGATAATACGTATTGTGACGCCAATGTTAGAATTCCCAGACTACTGGTCGACATAGCGTTCGCGAACTTACACCACATATTGCTGGAACCATCCCAAAAGAAGACTTCCTGCAAAGATTACAGGACCTATCTCGCAGAGCTCAGCAGTGCATAATTATGGGAGGTGACTATTTTGTAGGATGTCGGTAGTTCATAGTTCATCTACGTTTATGTGACAGGATTGTTTCCCGAACACTATCGTTAGAGATTGCATTATAATCCAGAATGATATTTTCACTCTACAGCGGAGTGTTCGCTGGTATGAAACTTCTTGTCAGATTAAAAATGTGCGCCAGACTTTTGCCTTTCCCTGCTAGGCAAACTTTTAATCTGACAGGAGTTTCGAGTATTATAATACATATATTGCTTTGAAAACTGGCAGTTTAAATTGCCTAAGCTGGTTATCTGTTGTACTAATTTAGATCCTGGGACAAATAAAGTTTTCAGAAGAGAACTACAACAAATTATAGCAGTGATGGCCTCATTATGTTCAGAAAAATGTCAGGCAGCTATACTTCAAAGAAATGGTTATGAGTGCTATAGAGTGTATGTCATCGGGCAGAAAAAACATGGACGAGGTTTTATGTTCTAACTGACACCAATGGCCCAGTAATGGGCGCAAGTGACAGCAGGGCAGTAACGGATTGTCGGGGAGAACGGCAGTTCGGAAGCGGCCGCTGCTTTCTGCGAGGAAACCAATTTAGTGCCCGGACAGCCGCCACTATGTCCATAATAATTCCACAGCGAGGCTGGCTGAAGCCGGTCTGGAGGACAGGGTAATTGCTGGAGCAGGTAGCCCTGCCGTGCTGCGGGTAAGGCGAGGTAATTTCTCTCCCGTGGGAGACACCCTGCACTCCACAGCGTCAGGCGGGCGGCCGATGCCTTGTGACGTCTCTCTCCTGAGTGCGGATGGGCTAACTATTAATCACGAGAAACAGCTGGAAAGCAGGGGTTTTGAGGCCCCCAGCGGCGTCGTGGCCCTACAGCATAGACTTCCGCATAATAGTTCGCAATCGGCTCTGCCGCGAACTAGTTCGTTCTTTTAGTTCGTCCGCTCCCAGTGATGGCTGAGCGGCGTGGTCTGCGCATGCAGGTGGAGGGAGAAGTTCCCCCACCTATCTGCTTCATGCGCTTGCTGCTTGAGCCGCTAACGATATCACGCGAACCAAAGGAAACAGTTTGTGGATAATTTCTCGCGTTTAAGTTTAGAGTTATCTCTATATCTTGGCATTATGGAAATTATTAATCAGATATTTCAGCGTGCAGAAAGCAGAAATTTTGTAGCACTGAACTATGTAATCTAGCAGGCAGACGCTAACTTCGAAATGGCTCTCATCAGCAGAAGGAAAACACGTGATTTTTAATTCTGTTCGCGACCTATCGCGCATATTTTAGTTTGCGACCTATCACACATATTTTAGTTCGCGACCTATCACACATATTTTAGTTCGCGACCGGTAGCTCTCCTTTTAGTTCGCAGTTCGGCAGCGAAATAGGCCGCTCTTTATTGTTCGTCCGCTCGTTTTGGCTTTTGCTACCGCTACTAAAACTACAGCTGAGCTGCATCTCAGCTCGAAATGACGGCAACTGGCAAGAACGAATAACGCGATTCTGCGCGCTCTCGTGTACTCTCGCTGTTAAACGTCAGTCTTCGCAAAAGGAGCGGACGAACTAAGAGGCGAGGGATCTGCGAACTAGTTCGCGTATTTCTCCTGTGGGAGCGCTCTTCTGAACTAGTTCGTTCGCGAACTTCACAAGACTACTACAGCAGTCAGGGAGGAAGGGTGGTAAGAAGATTACGGTTAACGCACCGTCGACGTCTAGGTCATTACCGATGGCCTGCAGTAGGGGTAAAGCAGTGATTCCATAAAAACAATGCACTCTTAAACAAAACAAAAAAATAAATTAATAAAATAAAATAAACGCACCGCCAGGGTATTATGCTTACTAGACCGAAATCGTTAGACTTGATGTACGAGCACCGTTCAATAAGTAATGCCCCACTTTAAAATGCTTCACATTTGATGTTTGTTATGTGCACAGGTGAAGTTTCGAAGAGTTCGAAGTCTCCCTGTCAACATTCTATAGCAATTAAGTTCCTTTTAGAGTTCGCTGCTATAATAACACCATACCTAGTTATCAAATACAACCGCTCGGCCGGTGAAAGATTCGTACCCAACGACTGTGAAGTTGCGCAGCTCACTCCAATATTCAAGAAAGGCAATAGGAGTGACCAGCAAAATGACAGGCTTATATCACTGATGTCGGTTTGCAGCAGGTATTTTAGAACATATACTTTCCTCAAATATTATGAACTACCTCGAAGAGAACTATCTATTGACCCACAGTCAACAGGGATTCAGAAAGTATCGTTGTTGTAAAACACAGCTCTTTACTCACATGAAGTGATGAGTGCTATCGACAAGGGATGTCAAATAGATACTGTATTTCTAGATTTCCGGAAGTTTTTTGACACTGTTCCTCACAAGCATCTTTTAATCAAATTGCATGATTATAGAATATCGTTATAGTCGTGCGATTGGATTATCGATTTCCTGACTGAAGTGACACAGTACGTAGTAATTGATTGAAAATCATGGAGTAAAACAGATGTGATACCTCGTGTGCCACAAGAAAGTGTTGTACGACCCCTACTGTTCCTTATCACTATGAAGGATTTAGGACACAATGTGAGCAGCTCTCTTAGACTTCGCGGATAATGCTGTCATTTATCGGTTAATAAAGAAACTACAGCTAACTACAGCTAACTACTAAACGAACACAGAAACGTAGGCATATATTGTATCTGGGAAACTTTATTGAAATACTGAAATACAAAAAAGTATAATACATATGAAAAACAACATTTCCCCCCTCCCCCCCCCCCAAAAAATAAATAAATGAAAAAAAAAATAGTTTGAAGACGTAATTCACAGAAAAATGTAATCTGCCAAATATAACAATATCATTGCCTTGATTTATATACTTTGTATGAACATATACCAATCAAGAAAGCTAACAGTAAGATATATGCCAGTACATAATTTATAATAAAAATTGTCAGATAAGTTTCACGACGTTTATATTTACTGCATATCACGTAAACTAGCCACAGTGACAGTTTACTAAAGATGCAATATGGTCATAAAAAAAGAAAAAAAAGGGAACAAAAAAAATTAGACGTATGTACCAATGGGTAATAATTCTCATGGACAACCACCGCATATGTAAATAGTTCACGAACGTTGTATTCACAGATGATTTGAGAATGGCAATAGCCGGCCGCGGTGGCCGAGGGGACTGAGGCGCTCCAGTCACGGTCTGCACGGCCACTACGGTCGGGGTTTCGAATACCCCCTCGGGCATGGATATTTGTGCCGTCCTTAGTCTTAGTTAGTTCATAAGTAGTTTGTAAGTTTAGGGACTGATGACCCCGTAGTTAAGTCCCATAAGCTCTACAAACATTTGAACATTTGAGAATGGCAATAAAGCCGAAATATTAAAATAAATGTAGATGTCTAGGCCTTTGTATTTCAGAATGTCGTATAAATAATGTCGAAATAAATTTATTTTGATGCTAGTGTAAGCGACATTTTCGCAAAATTGAATTTATTGTTTTCTCCATTACTCATGCGCACTAACGTACATATTCCTATCCGTCCCCCTCCCCCCCCCCCCTTACGGACTATTGGTTCTTTCGTGAGTACGTGCGTGGCGAGCACGGGGCCCCGAGCTAGTGCAGTCAAGTACTCTCAAATAACTAGATTTATGTCTTTTATTCATTGTTGACAACCACATGCACTACAAGCGTAATTAAATATAACATTTTCATATTTACGTTTCCTGTAGTATAGCAAATTTACATACACGCGAGTACAGGACTGGAGTCAGCGCAACCCCCTTGAGCTGTGAGCATCTCATGGCTTCCGTGATGGAACGTTGGCTCTATTTTGCTCGGTGGAACAACTCTACACTTGTCAGTCCGCCAGCTCTTAACAGTAGCCTAAGGCACGAACATGTACGACTACCTGAACGAGCACGGACGGGCTTATTAGCTAGTCACGAGTGCTGCAGGGGACGTCTGCGATGGAACGCTCAGAACAAAGACGTTGCAGGCCAAAGACTAAATGAGCGAGCGATCTGTGCCTCTGATAAATTAAGTTGCGACGCGAAACCCTGAGGCTACCAAGTAAAGCAAAAAGGCAAAAACGCTAGGTACTTGTTTAAAATTATTGTAAATTTAACAACAAAACAAAACTCTTTCTCATCATTCAAAACAAAGAAAAACAACCGTTTCTGCTAATACCTAGTTGACCTTTTTAATAATTAATAGGTTCCCTCGTGAAAAATAGTCGAAGCGAGATCACTACCTGGTTTGATTTATTTTACTAAAAAGTGGCAACTTACGTTTAAAAGGCTCATAATAACTAGTGTCGTCCAAAAAGTATTTCCGTTTCCATTTGGATCCAAGGCAGTGCTAAGATCGCAGTTCCGAGCATGCGCGGCAGTTACTCTGACTCAAGTAGAAGACATGTACGCCATTTTCAGATCGCTGCTGCCGACGCGTGCTTTGTAGTGCTTCTTGATAATGTCAGCCGTAATTGAAAATGCCGCCGCGTGTGATATCAGATCTGTGATTCGTTTTCTAAATGCAAAGAAAGTTAAACCAAAGAAAATTCATCGGCAAATCTGCGGGGTTTACGGACAAAATGCTATGAGTGATTGGTTGGAAGATGGGTCAGACTGTTCAATGAACGACGTGATCAAGTGCACGATGAAGAACGAAGTGGACGCCCGTCTGTGGTTACTGATGAACTGGTTCACACAATTGAAGAGAAGATTAAGCACAATCTAGCGACTTTCATCTCTTCTTACATCTAAAATCTGTCCATGGTTGTGTACACTTCTACGATGACGAGCTGAAAAACCACATGGTTGAATACACAGCGGCAACCTTCTGTGAAGAAGGCATACTATAACTTGTGCCACGCTATAACAAGTGCCTACAATATTTCGGAAGCTGTGTAGAAAGGTAGTTAAGCAGCTGTAGATTTTTGTACAATAAATATTTTTTTCTTTATCTGTGCACGTTTGATTTATATAACCAAACGGGAGTTAACTTTGCGGAGATACCTCATATTTACTTTATAATGTTATGAAATACAATGACGTAAAAAAATAGTTTACTTGGAAAGATTTTGATCCGACGTTGCCACCAGGGCTTAGTAGCTGTACTGATAATGTTTTCAACATCGACAGCGAACAGTGCAGTGACGTAGCTGTCAGAGTTTCATATGTGTGTAGCCTTCAACGGGTAATGTATACAAACGTAAGGCACAGTCTGATATCAACTATTGAAGCAAACATGTGCCATTTAATGGAGACGGCTTCCTACAGCCAAATGGGCGATTTTCAAAGGGGCAAAGTGTGCCTTCTTAGTGGTGTTGTGGTCCTACCGGAGAATTGCCACGCAAGATCGACGTGCTGCTTCAGCTACGCAAGGATGCTGGTTGCAATGGCCAAGGAAACATTCTCACACCTGTAGACGCAGCACAGACGTTCGCCAAGATCGTCGTATTGTAAGGGCAGCACTGATAGATCATACGGCTTCAAAAGCACACATAAGAAAGTTTTCAGATCAGAAGTGCCAACACGAACTGTCGCCAACCTATTAGTAGTAGCGGGATTGCGGGCAGCCATAACTGTAGCCCATCATCAAATCACATCACAGCATTGGCATGCACAGCTCGCCTAGTGCCGTCAGAGGATCACCTGGAAGATGAAACGGCGAGCCGTGATCTTCAGTGATGATAGCTGAGTCAGCATGTACGGAAATGGTGATCGTTTGAACGTACTGTCGCAACAGGAAGGTGATGTGCTGTTCCAACAAGATAATGACCCACATACCTGCGAGTGTAACTCGACGTGCTCTGCAAGGTGTTCAGCAACTTGTAAGATACCTGCTATGGGAAGGTATACATTTCATATTTAAATGTACTGCGAATTTGAGACCAGTGTCAAGCTAGTCAGGCATGGGTCGTTTATCTTTGGTTGCAGCCTTATTTTTCAATGGCAGTACTATCGATATTGGAGACGGTGATAGTATTTTTGCCGGAAAGTAGGGTTGTGATTATTGAGAGGGCAGATTTTGCTAGGCGCGCGGATGAGATTGCAGAAGCGTGGGGACCGTGGTTGTGTGTAGTTGTCGTTCCGGCGGGATAGCCGAGATTTTGAGACTTGAATGCTGGGCCAAGCTGTTTGTTTAAGATATGGAGACGAAAAGGAGTAGGCGACGTTGGAGAAACGATCTTTTGGAGTTTTTATAAGGTAAAGTTTTTCATGAAATACTTGGCATGTTTCTATGGCACAACTTCGCATAGTTAGGCTGAACTGATGGTAACAGTAAGGGTCGGGAAAGATCTTGCTGTTAGCTTTTGGTCTCACGATTAATGCTAGGGAACCTTTTCTGTGTTAGGAAAAGTATTTATTGTAATAGTTTAGTTTTGAGATTGCGTTTTTTATGAAATAGGAATTTCATGGGTAGTGTTCTTGAAATATGGTATTGTTTTAACATTGTTTGTGTAAATCGAGCTAAATTTATTAACAGTAAAGGGATGTTTATCTTTGTTTAAATATAATTTTATAGGCAGATTAAATATCTGAGTTATATTTTTCTCTGAAAGATTTTAAAAGCCAAAACATGACATTGTTACTAATTTTCATGAAGTTACATCAGTTCGAAAATAAACCAGATATTTCATTTTTTTATTATTAGTTCGCGTTTCTTAAGCAGATTACCAGCTTATCCCTCATTTTTATTAAAAGTGCCATAGATGTTTTCTGTAGTTAGGTTTCCAGTAGTTAGTACAGCAGGAAGCAGTTTGGTGTTGCGCAAATTTATGCAGTGTGGCTAAAATAAAATAAAATAAATAAATAAATAATCCATGTTAGTAAGTGAAAGTAATCGAAAAGTGAAAGTGAGAAAGAACCAGTTTTTGTCAAGCTTACAGTTCATTATGATTTACAGATTTCAGGGTAGGGCAATTCATATAGTGTTCAGGTTAACAAGTGTTTGCACTAAGATTGCATTGATAAATATTGTGTTCGTTACATTGAGTTAAAGATTGTTAGTTCAGTCAGAAACAAGTTTGTAGGGCCAGAATTATTAACACTGTGATTTTTAGTATCAGTAATTTTCAGAGAGTTAACTTTGTTACGACATTTTCATACAGAACCAATTAGCAATTTGTGTTTCATTATAATAAACAATATGCAGTTAGATAGGTTTTGCAATACCTTGACATTCACACAAAATGCAGTTAAAAAAATACGCAGTCAGATTAACATAACGTTGTGCAAAGGCATTCAGGTAGAACAAGTTCAAACACATTCAGTTACATTTCATTCAAGTAGCGTCAGTAGTTACATTTCTTAGATCATATGGTAACTTTCGCAGCAGACGTAAATTTTGCAAGAGAGAAGGACAAGCAAGAAACTTTCAAACTATCCTGGCCAGCACGATCTCCGAACTTTTCTCCAACAGAGCACGTGTGCGATATGATGGGACAACAACTGACATGTGCGAATCGTCAACCCTCAACTCTTGCAGACATATGTGGACAGGTCGAGTGGCGGTGGAATAATGTATCACATCAGAGTATTAGTCCTCTGCATGATCGAATGAATGCCAGAATCAGCGCCAGCATCGCTGACAGTAGAGGTCACACCACTCGCTGATGCATCGGCATTTGATACCTCAGAACCGCATGAGCTATTCATCTGTAGATATAATAATTTTATATGCCGCATATGCAATAAATCGCGAATGAATTGGAAAGCATTAATACAGAGCACTAATTTCTGTTTCAGGCAGTGTATCTATTGTAATAACACTAAAAGTTTACAGTCTCTCTATATCCTTCACGTTAAGTTCAATATACTGTAATCAATAACTTGCCCGTAGATGGTAAGACGAACGGACATCTCTTGCTCTGAAGAGCCAATGCGCCCAAATAGGAATTCACGTACCTGTAAACACAAGAAAATACATTTTATTGTATGTAACTTCACATAGGGTTGTTTAAAATTTACATAACTAAAAAGAAGTCGAAATGAAAAGTTGCTCAGCAGACAGGTAATTTTGTCTCGGGTGCCGGTTACCACCGTTTGACAAATGAGCAGTGTCCAAACATGCTAGCCAAACTCAGGAGGTTACAAAACTGTCACAGCGCATCATCTCCCTCTTACTTCACAAAGATCACGGAGGTGTTCCTGTATGTATTGTCTGGAGTATATGACGTTGCCCTACAGTGTAGGGGATTTCTTCCAAGTCAAGCGAAAGCTTCAACCTGCCAAGAAGTCTGAAAACAGCGCAGAGTTAAAGATTAATTCTGGAAATACTGATAAATACTTGATCGCATTCAGGCGAACAACATGCGGATACAAGGAAAAACTTTTTTGTCAAAGTGAAAATAGACGGCATAATGGCGCTACTAAGCTAGTCGTCTGAGTCTCGTAACGAGAGATACCAGAGATTTATGAAAACAACACCACTATTTTGAGGCATAATACGTAATGAATTGGTATGGCTTTCTTTGATAGCCCTGGATGTTATTATGGATAGAGAATTGAGTGTTACAGAACATATCTTGCAGCCTTACAAATTCTTCATCTAAGAATTGAAATGTATGATATTTAATACTGTAGTTCACGGAGCTTGCGACTACACGTTCACAACTTCTTCCGCATAGGGCAACTAACAGTAAAACACCTCCAGTTCACTAGGGCAGCTTCCGGCTGAGTTGGACAGAGAATGGAATTAATGTACCGGAACGAAGAGAGGTATTTATTTTCGCTTAAAGCAAGAGAAAGCTGAGTAACCGCGGAAACCGACGAATTCGGGCAGCAAAACGTCTTCTTGTTGCATCCACACAGCAGTCGAGGTCGACTTACTTCTTCGAAAGATTTCACAATTACAGGCGTGCCACATCGATTCAAATACATAGACGTTCCAGGGCATTAACTGGTTGACATTCATATCTGCATAATGTAGTAAACAATCCTCACAGAAAGTAAAGCAACTGCTTGTTAACTAAAGAATTATTTAAAATTTTGAACATAGCTGCTATTGTCAGCGACCGTTACAACGTCAAACGATAAAAATGCAGCCGTCGGTCGCAAAATTAAAAATTATTTAACCTGGTTTCGGCAATAACTATGATTGCTTTTTTTAGGTTTGATTCCATTTCCAGGATGGTGCTCAACGACCACACAATGATGAACACACCAGATGTATTGAGCAGCATTGGCTGTTAATGTTTTATTTATAAACAACAGATCGATTTCAATCACATAGTGACCATCTTCAGTGTATCCTTCAAACAAGCATTGTGAATGCCCTGAATGGTGAGTAATTGCAGTCAATTTTATGTTTGCCGTTGCAGCTACATTCAGAGGGCATTCACAATGCTTGTTTGAAGGATACACTGAAGATGGTCAATATGTGATTGAAATCGATCTGTTGTTTATAAATAAAACATTAACGGCCAATGCTGCTCAATACATCTCGTGAGTTTAACTATGATTGCCTCCATCAGAAATTATAAAACAAACAAGTCACATAATAAAATAGACAACTCAGCTGTAAAGCTTAAGTCACAAAATTTAAAAAGAATTTTTTAGAAAAAGCTAGCCACGAATTTTCCCAGAGTACGTTATTGGCAAAAACAAAATCCTCGTAAGAAAACATTACATTGCAAGATCTAGCTGACAGACATCTTTCAATGTATTAAAAGTGGAGCATAATTAACAGAGCTTCACCCAAATGCAAAAATGAAAATAACAGCTACCTCGCTTCTTAAGCTTGCCGAGCAAGTTCGTGGCCGTTTCTTGCTCGGAGAGCAACTTTCAGTGAAAAAAACTCGTTCTCATCGTTCAGGAATCGAGTCAGGAATTAACTGATAGAATCTCGTTGCCACCTCAACTCAAGCTCTTCAGCGAATTATAATGTCAAGAAGCGCAGACAGATAATACCAACGTTTCTTTCCATTAATGACCTTCCTGACCTCTAGCGGCGGTAGGAGTCTCATTAATGACATCAGTATTCTCAACACAGCGCTATAATCATGCACGGTGCCAGCAGAATACGTCTTTACACAAGAGATTAATGTTTGATGGTTTTATTGATGATCGCCGCATACGACAGTTGAGAGGAGAGGCTGAACAATTGTAGGCAATGCGAAATGGAACATCGTACTTTCAATTACGCTGTATTCATTAAAAGACTTATAGAAAAGTTGTTTTCATTCGTGTAAAAGCTTCTTCAGACCTGAGTATTATAACAATATCAACACATCATGCATTGCGGTTGTTCTTGTTTTTCTACGTTACCATTTTTGCTTTATGAATGAAACACACAAGATAACTGTGATATATTCTGCAAATTTATTGGTTTACGAACAGGTTTTCGGCTGTTACGCCATCATCAGGTAAACATTACAAGTTTAAATTCCAAAAATTTTAGCTTGCTAGATATATAACTTACAAAGGAGACTAGTGTTTTGGTTTATAACTAACCTATGGAAAATTATTACAATTCAAGTTTTGATGTAAATTCCTGACATTAATAAAACATGTGACAATATAATAGATTATGACGTTATCCTAAGAAATATAAAGGGAAACAATAGAAACGGGCTGAAAAATATTGATCAAAACGTATCTTGTTTTAAACAGGTGTAATGCCTAGAAACATGGAAGCATTATGAATATATGTTAAAATTTTATCTGGTTAAATTAAACTTGACCAAAAAATTATCTTAAACAGGTCCAATGTCTGGAACATGGAGGCATGTGACAAATTTGAATGAAACATTTGTAAATATATGCTAAAAATTTTTAACTGGTTAAATTAAACTATGGTTACTAGTAAAATAAGACATTAAAGTTTATATCACGTAAGCAGCCAAAACAGTTGTGATTACACAAGAATTTTATAACTAGTAAGATAAGGCATTACAATTTATATCTGGTCAGCAGCCAAACAGTTGTGATTACACAAGGCTTTTATTACATGGCTATGAAACAGTAGTAGAGGTATGAGACAAGTGGGTAGGAGGTGGTAGTTTACATTGTCTGCACAGGGTTATGATTATGTTCTGCAGACAGAAGTGGTGAGTATGGAAATTGTGTCTGATCATTCAGCACCAGGTTTGCGGAAGTGTACATATGTCTGTTAATTTCCATTATTTCAAAGAAGTTCATTTTCTTTCCTTTTTTTACATGATGTAGGACTTCCTGTGTTACATTATTACTGTGGCCTTCTTTTAGCAGGTGGTCTGCAAAAGTAGAATTTCCTTGCCTAAGTTTCCAACTTTTGTGGTGTTTTTTCCTATTGCCATTCTTCATTTTATATCCTCTGTACTGATGTTATTTTACTGCCTAAGTAACAAAACTTATCTACCACCTTCATTATTTCATTATCTAATCAAATTCCTTTAGCATCGGCTGATTTTCGAAGACTGCACTCCATTACCCTTGTTTTGCTCTTGTTAATGTTCATCAGAAACGCTTTTCTGTCCATCGCCATTCTGCATTTTATATCAATGTGTACTTCAACCATCGTACATTATTGTACTACCCAAGAAGCAAAACTCACCTATCACCCTTATTGTCTCGTCTCCTTATCTGATTCCTTCGGCGTCGCCTAATTTTATTAGACAACAATATTTTATGATCCCAACATGAAAATAACAAGGCTTTAAATGAAATTACTCGTATATTAGCTAGAACTTCCGTGATGACCACTGCCAAGGTAGGTAAAAAGAATTACCGAGAATAATTCTAAAATGATACTAATTTATTAGGCCATCTTAAGAGAATAATACTAATGGATATATAGAAGAAATACATAGTTTCAAATTGTACAAATGGGTGAATAAGTACGTGAGAAAAATGGTAATTAATTCAGTTAGCACCGTTGATAGCACAAGTGATATGGCGTATCCCTGTGGGGATCCAAGCGAACATTGCATGCTTTCATCTATCAGCTTTGTTGTTTTTTCTTAAGTTCAGAGGTTTCAGGTTATTTAACTTTTCAAAAATTTCTCACTTTTTTAAATTTTGTACTTTGCTTATTTTTTGTGCTCAATGTTGTATAACAAACACCTGTCAGTCTTTATGTCGCTTTCACCGTAATTTCAGAATGATGTTGATGGAAGATGTCGAAACAGCGGACTAATTAAAACATACTGAATATAAACACCCCTGGAGTATACTGCTGCAAGTGTTCCGACGGAACGAGTGGTGCGTATGCTTTCGGCTCGCGTGCTGTGTGGACTTCGGTTTACTTCCTCGCTGCGGCCGGACGCGCGCTTACAGTGTGTGGTGAGTTAGACGCTCTTGTAGCGTAAATACTAGCTTTATGTATCGAAATGTGTAGATCATCAAGATGAATCAACCTAAACGGAAATATACTTTAAAGTTCTCGTTTGACGAACACTATGCTAGACCAAGAGCATTTGAAGTAGAGGCGTTCCTTCGATATGTAGTAAAGCTCAGTTTTAGTGAGATAGTCGGGATCCACTTATAGATCGTGAGTAGCACTGTTTATGTAAAAATGATTAATACTGAATGCTGTGAAAAGGTTATCGAACAATGCAGAGGCAAACTGAAATTTAATCATTGTGACGGCAATGTCGGTACAGCTCAAGTTGATTATGCGGGATTTGGGACTAGAACTGTTCGTGTCTTTGAACTCCCGTTCGAGATAACCGAAGATGAGATTAATTCAGCTCTAAAACCATATGGGAGGGTTATCAGCAATACTGCCGAAAAATGGACAAGTTTTCAAACGTTCCCAGTACTCAATGGTGTCAGGCAACTAAAAATTGAGCTACAAAAACATATTCCGTCGTATATTTACGTCTGGGGCACGTCAGATCCGAGTGTGTGCAGCGAAGAGTGACGCAGGTGCCGGCAGGTGAGCCGGTCGCGCCAATGAAGATGACGTCACTGCCGGTGACGTATGCCACAGCCCTCCGAGACAACACGGCCACCACGTCGACCGCCGCAATGGACGGAAACTACGGGACTGACGACGCTAACGTAAGCGTGGCAATGGACACCAGTACTAATCAAACACCGATCGTAGCAACTACCAACACGACGGAAACAGTCTCTAAAGATGAACCTGATAAAAATATCCCAGAGACCTATGCACAAGATGTGCAGCGTGAGGAGGAAGCCGTTTCTATTAAAGATGATAATACTCAGGACCCCACTAGCACTTCCGAGAATGAGGAGAGTCCACAATCTGGATCCTCCCTGAAGAAACATAAAAAACGGCGCATAGCACCTCCTGACGCCAAACAAAAAGTACAGCCAGTGCGTGAGAAAGCGCAACAAATTAGTCGAAAATTAAATGCCGACATGTCCGGAAAATTGCAACGGAGTCAACAGATGAGTATGGACCTTTCGTCAAATATAGAAACGCCCACACAACAGGGCGGTGCAAAGGCTAACTCTACAAAGAAAGACTGGCGAAACAAAACACCATCTCAACATGGCTCTGAGAAAGAGATGCATCAATACACTCTTAAAGGGAACTGGGCAGACGAAACTGCACAATTCCCTGAGGACGAAGAAATGAAGGAAGTACCGAGGGGTGAGAAAACGAAGGGGACGTCACCTCCACGTCCGATACACTAGAGATATTAAGCGCTATGAGTATCAGTCATGTTATTCACCTTTATTGTCAATCTAACTTTTCACAATTGCATTACAATCCTATAAAATAGGAACGATAAACATCAATAAGATCCGGAGCCATTTAAAACTTAAGTCCTTACAAGATATGCTTTAAGCGGCAGATATCGACATAGCAATGTTGCAAGAAGTTACAGACATCCACCTTGATGATATCACAAGATTTAATGCAATTGTCAATTCAGGGAACGATTCCGAGCTCGGCATAGCAATACTAAGCAAAGAAGGTATTATTGTCAACGATGTTGTCAAACTGACAAATGCCAGAGGCTTAGCTGTCACCATTAACGGCACTAGGCTCATCAATATCTACGCACCCTCCGGCTCCAGCAATAGACGGCGTAGAGCTGAATTTTTTAAAGATGATATAGTTCCCCTTTTTTGTGGACGATATGACCAAGTAATTTTAGGAGGGGATTATAACTGCCTCTTGTCGGCCAAAGATCAAACGCCAAACTTTAATTATTGTGCCGAACTTGATGACATAATCAAACAACTGAACATGACTGATACCTGGGAGCTCAAAAACGGCGCACTACCAGGCTTTACTTATATCACAAGCCATTCAGCCAGTCGCATCGACAGGATATATGTGTCTGATAATTTAAAAACGCAGGTGCTGCAGACCGAGTTGTGGTCCACCATATTTTCAGATCACATAGCATATATTTGCACCATGAACCTTAAAAGACAAGAAACATACCGGGGACGAGGATTGTGGAAGTTAAATGTGGCACATTTGCAAGACCCTGAATGTCACGATATCTTCAATAGTGTATGGACTGAGTGCGAGAAGAAATTCACCTCATACCCCTCGCCACTGACTTGGTGGCTGAAATGTGCTAAACCGTCTATACGACGAGCGCTGATAAACTATTCACGTGATAAGAATGCCTGGCAAAAACGGACGACTGAATTTTATTTTACAGTTCTTAGAGAATTATACACTAATGATCGATCAGTAATCAACAACCATTTAGAGATAAAAAGGATTCAGGCCAAACTCTTAGCTTTGAAACGGAAACAGATTGAAGGTTGCAAAATACGATCAAGGCTTCAAAACGACATAAAAAGAGAACATACGTCAATTTACCACGTGATAAATGAAAGAAAGGGCCACCGGAAGAAAATATTAACTGAAATTCGTTCCATGGATGGTAGACTGATTACGCAGCAAAGTGAGATTAAGAACGAAATCTGTAAATACTTCACCAACCTGCTAAGTAATACCAAAACGGACACCACAGCACAAAATTTTCTTACAACAGGACTGACACGGAAGCTGGACCAGGATCAAGCAGATAACCTGTTGGCTGACGTGACGGAAGTGACGTGGCGGATGCAATAACACGAAGTCCAAAAAACAAATCTCTTGGGCGTGACGGAATTCCAGCTGAGCTATACCACACGTTCCGAAGGCAAATGATACCTAAACTAACACGAATCTGCAACGAATTAATGAATCCCAGCAGTGATATCCCAAGTGAGTTTAGAGAGGGAATAATAGTTTTAGTCCCGAAAAATCATGCAGGAAAATCTGTAACAAATCTACGACCGCTAACATTACTGAACTGTGACTATAAAATATTTTCCCGCGTCTTGAATGAGAGATTAAAAGCCGTAATGAACACCGTCACTGGTCCGTATCAATCCAGCGTCGGACGCGACAGATCCATTCACCACACACTGTGTGACTATAGAGACATCATATCAATTGCTGAAGCTTGTAAAATAAAATGCGCGCTCGTCTCATTAGATTTCGAGAAAGCTTTCGATAGAATCAATCATGATTATCTCTTCCACACTATAGGTTATATGAACTTTCCGCAACGTTACATCGGCATTATAAAGAATTTTTTAAACAGTGCTACCTCCACAGTCATGGTCAACGGTCAGCCCAGCAAACCTATCACAATAAACAGTTCAGTGAGACAAGGGTGTCCACTATCTATGTCCCTATTTGCAATAGCCATTGAGCCTCTGCTTTTCCATTTAAATCAACATCTCCAAGGCATCACAATAGATGGAGAGAAGATAGTGTGCAAGGCCTATGCTGACGACGTTGTATTTTTAGTCCGGGATAACGAAGAGATATGCAAAGCATTAGAAATAATAGATAAGTATGCACTTGCATCCGGAGCCAAGCTGAACAGCAATAAATGTGCACTAATGAATTTAGGGCGTGGCTTAGGAGTTCCCAATCAAGGACCAATAAAGGAAACCCCCACATTAAAATGTCTTGGAATCGAATATGCACCAAACATCCGGCAGACAATTGCTTCGAACTATAGAAAATTACTTAATGTCATACGTGCCAGCATCCACCAACATACGCTCAGGATGATTGATGAAATACAGAGTGCAACTCGTAAACATCTACCTAACTTCCAAAATGAATTACGTGGCACAAGTTCTGCCAATGCCAAAAGACGTGGCAAAAAGGATCCTGGCTGCCTTTGGTCATTTCGTCACCCGTGGCCACATGTTTAAAGTAAAATTTGAAACACGGACCTTACCACCTATTAACGGTGGCTTAAACCTTGTAGACGTGTATAATAAAGCACATGCGCTGTACACGTGCAAGACGTACAAACAATGGAAGAGGTCACCGAATAGCATAGCAGCATTTTTACTTAACGAAATAGTACCAGCCAACTGCGATGCCCCAATTGATGTTCACCACATCCCCAGCACACTCTACCATATAAAACATTTCTTAATAGAGCACAGTTATTTTAGGATGAGGATTGCAGAGAAAGATATGATAAGTGTCAAACATGTATACAAAAACTTAATGCAGTTTCATAACAAGAATGTCATAGAAACTAAATTCAATGCAGTCAACTGGTCGAATATCTGGAAAAACATCCATCATTCGAACTTACCAACTAACGTGAGGGCAACGTGGTACTACGCCGTTAATAGAGAAATGACAACGAACGAACGCCTTCATTCCATTCGCATGGCCGATTCCCTTATGTGTCTCACCTGTAATCTAAATGACACTGATGATCACCAGTTTGTTTGTGGTGATGCGAACACCATCTGGCAGTCAGTCAGAAGAAAATTAGCAATCATCCAGAGAACATCGCCGCATACAATAACACCCTCGAGCCTCTTATTACCCGATGAAATATTTTATCCCAAGACGAAGAACAATGCGGTTAACTGGTTAAGGGGATATACAGTATTTTATATATTGAAAAACACTGAAAAGAGCGAACAAGACTTTTGGATGTACATAAGGACCCAGCACCACAACCTATTGAAAATAAAGGATTATCATCATCAATATGCTAATTTCCTTACGAGAACTATCATGTAAATTGCACATGGAACAATACCATTGACGATGGACTTTTATAGAATGAAAGTAACATTCATTGCACAAATAAATACAATAACCCAAAGAACGGTAAAATGAACAAATGAAGAACTAATTACTGATTAAACGGAATCTTCTGGAAGAAAAGAGTTGTATTTCAGAATAAGTTTTTGTTTTTCAAACAAGATATATCTCCATTATACATATTTATATTTTATTACAGATGAATTCTGTGCTCCAGCCTACTGACGTGTTTCAGGGTTAGAGAAGGAAGCATTTTAGTATTAGCGCATAACAGAAATCACGAAGAAACTGACCCTCAACCGGACACGAACAACTGCAAACAAAAACCGAGAAGATGAACTTTGAAATCGACGGTAGGCAGGGCCATAGAAAAAGAAGTAAAAAGTTATTTTCTCCAATTGTAAATAGAAGAACACTAGATTATGTTTGCTACTATAGAAGCTGCTTTACTTTTGTTTGGAATACTTTGGTTCCAAAGCTGTGGCACAGCAAGACGAAAATTCGTCAAATAAGTTTTATTATTATTATTATTATTATTATTATTATTATTATTAATTTTTTCCCCTACTTCTTAACCAAACTTCCGCAAAAAGGATTTTTATTTGCAAGTACAAGATGGAAGGAAGCATTAAAACAAATAAAATTTCAAAAAAGGCGGATTGAAGCCGACGCCGAAGAAGGTGAGCGGAAAAAAAAAAAAAAAAAAAAAAAAAAAAAGTGGTGCAGTGGTTCGCATCGCAGATCGCTGTGTTTGCGGTCCTCAGTTCAAATCCCGCCACGAGCAGAAATTTTTTATTCGTTTATGTTTCTAGAATGTTCTATATGTTTCTTATGTTTGATGAACATTCTTTCTGTGTATAAATCGCGGAGCATTCCAAGCTGCCGACATATAAAGCAAAACGATCAAATCACTGAAACCAGCAGAGAACAGGACCAATCACCAGACCTTGCCAAATACTTACGCAACACATCAAGGTGCCCCCCGTAGCTAGATCGACACGGGTAAGAGATGACAATTAAAGCGAACACTAATTCGAACCAAAATAGAACATGGAGGAAGAATTATTTACGCGAAGACATACCAGGGTCCCCGTTGCGGAGAGTCGGACCCGAAGAATGTTTATTTCTGATACCTGAAGAGAATGTCACTCTTCTGTCATCCTTCCAGAAGCACATATTAAGTTCGGTTCATTATGTTTCGTATTATTCTTTATTTATATTTTTATTTATATGCTCCAAAGACAATACAATGTGTTGACCATGTGAATCCAATGACCTGAAGTACATCAAAGTAAATAAATGAAATTAATTCCTCACCTAAAACTAATTAATTAAAAAATAAAGCTGGAGGCAATCTGTACTGAGTGTACGCTTGTGTTATCAAAAAACATGATTTAATTTCTGTTAACGATAAGCCTTCGAATTCCGGACCACCTGAAGTTTGCAACGTGACAATATTGTTGATGAAAGGCTCTAGGGTACTTGAAAATCCAGCACAGTAAACGTCTCCCAAAGAAGAAATGGTAGGCTAGCTTCAGGAAAGATCATCTGAAAATGAATGTACCAGGAATGGCCAACAGTATATTGTACTAATGCACCGCTGTAGCCCGCAGGGCTAAGTGAAAATCACAGCGTATTTGCGACTTGAACAGACCGAGAAATTACAAAGGAGCTTATCTACAGCGAGAGCGTCATCAAGGAATCTGTCGAATTGGGAATTCCTGAGAATCTGAACGAAGGGTACCAGCTCAGTCACCCGTTTACATTGTCTTCCAAAACCGGATTTCGAAACCCGTGACTATTTCTGCAGTAAAGGAAAAGTATAAATATTAGATTGAGTATGCATCCGTTTAAGTAACAAGAAACAGCGACTGTACTGTCTAAATCAGGAACTGAAACAGCTGTATTCCAGATGCCAAATTTGCCTGGGTAGCAACTCCGCTTCAGACCTTATCGTGTAAACACGACACGCAAACGTGTTTACCAATTTCGGTTCTCGTCTTTTGGAAACTGTAGTGAGTACGGCATAAAATCTCACGACAACGACAGTGCGATGGAAACGTGTCTACTACCGTCCAACTCGCAGGACGCAGCCGGAATGCCCACACGGAGATGCGAACTGCGCACCCGCTACCCCCACCATTACGGCCTTTCCCCCTCTCCCTCTCCCTCCTCTCCCCCTCCCTACTCACGTGCAACGCTTTGCCAAGTGGCGGAGGGGAGGGCAGGCCGACAGTGTTAAGTTACACATCATCCGCACATTCCACACGTTGTCACAAGATGGTTTGATACTCGAAATGTCGCGCTACCTAGAATCTTAGTAAATTTTCGGCTAGCCGGTTTTGTTCATAAAACACATTCAAGAAATAATTTCACATTGAAGGTTTAACTCAATCAAGGACCTGGCGCGAGTGATCGCACTTACCTCAAAAATTTTATAAAGAACAGTAATAACTTATGTGATGTGCCATAATATTGCATATCAACTCGGCCTTAAGTCGTGAACCTTGCCGAAAACTATTTACAATCTTAACCCTTTTAAACATGAATTTTAGCGTGAAAAAATATATGTATTGGCTTTTAATGTGTCAAGATCATAATGACCTGCAATTCTGAAAGAGATGGTTTGACACTTTCATCGCACGCTATGCATGTAAATTATCTAACAGTACTATGTTTCTAGGTGTTTATATGACTATTGTACTTCACAAAATAACTTACTTTAATCAATCTGCCCAATGGCACAAACGCTACATCAGCAATCCTTACTCGTGTGATATGGAACTTCTTGAATAAGTTTCCGTTCATATTATGATATACAAGAACCAATGTTGCACCTACATGGGGGAATCAACAACAATGCGAATTTCCACAACTGAGCTCAGGATATAACACTCGCCTATTGTGTCAGGTATGTATAAGGGAGAAACTGTTTCAAAAAGTCCCATATTGCAAGATTATTGATGTAGATCATTTGGCATTCGACAGTGTGAGTATACTAGCACCTACCTGTGTCACGGAGTAAAGAATCATAAAAACGTGAAATACTGCATGTAACACTTCAGATGGTGTGATAGAAGTGTACCAGTGTACTAATCTTTTTCGTATGTTTTGAAAAATAAAATGTTTGATTTTCAAATTTCTTTGTCAATATTGATTAGTAAACCCAAAACATAACACATATCTTTTTATTACTAAAATAAAAAGATGAATATAGAAAGTATGTAGCAGTTTTTCTGTTTAAATCATATGCAGTAAAGAGTTAAGCCCAACGCTTGCACACAAGGATCAATAGTAATAACCATAGAACATGCTAAGGTTATTTTTATCGCTGGAAACAGCTTAAAACACAGTCTAATGCCTAAAATCTTGACACTCGGCCACATTGCTGGTTTTGTCTCTATTAACGGTTGTATAACGACTTGCTACTCTCTGTGTAAAAAATAGGAACGCAGTAAAATCTTACGGCAAATACTGTTACAGGTATCTTTCTTTATTTTTACCACGAACAGGTGTTTTTCAATATGCGAAAGTGCGTTAGCAAGAAAAATGAATTCATATTCGCGACAAAAACGAACTATATCGTATTTTGTTTCGACCACAAACTCATTTTTATTTAATGCATAAAACATCAACTCCGACAAAGCAGCAGACGCCAAGAGAGACTTCTACTGCGCATGCGAAATTCTGCTTCTTGTCAAAATAAGCGGCAGGTACTGCGCATGCGCAAGTTCTGCGACATATCGCATATATGCCGAAAAAGCGATATACAAAATATGTGCGTGACATGCGCGGGAAGGTTCTCATACAAGATCGGTGAACTTTTGTATGAGGTGATGTATCGCGACATGTTAAATTGACATATCGCTCATTCAAGTTACGTAGTATCTATGGCCGAAGTGCGAGACGCATAAGAAAGTCGTCAGTTGCAGCGCTCCTTGCGATAGACCGTCAAACTACGATGAAGCCTTTATACGGTACGCGTTTGTCGAGACGTCTGCTGTATGTGGCTACTTCTTTTGTAGTCAACTTAGAGCAAATGAATCGCCGAGTTAACATCACTTTTCGAGACTATATCCCGATTATTGTAATGATTGAAACATTTATTTGTGTTTTATACTGCCTTTGTGAAACTGTATTTGTTTCAATGCAGTTCATATGAAACTATGTCGTTCACTTGTGCAAACGTCCACCTCTGTGAAACTGTACGTAACTGTTCCCATGCAGTTCATGTGTAAGTACGTTGTACACATGTGTAAACGTCCCCATTATAAAAGGCGATTAAATATTTCCAGGGCGCGCGGTTTCAGGCGCTTATGTATATCATGGCCAAGCTCAGCCGTCTATGAAAGTCTGTCTATACATAGACCTTTCACTGGGATAAAGCTTCACCGAAAATAAATATTTCACTTGTTAAATACACCTGTTTCAGGATAAATAGCTAATAATGTTTAATGTTTGTTAAGCTTATGGGACTTAACTACGGGGTCATCAATCCCTAAACTTACAAACTACTTACGAACTAGGACGGCACAAATATCCATGCCCGAGGGGGGATTCGAACCCCCGACCGTAGTGGCCGTGCTGACCGTGACTGGAGCGCCTCAGTCACCTCGGCCACCGCGGCCGGCAGCTAATAATGGTAATAAAATGGTAATAAAGATGAATCGCAATAAAAATGCTATATAATGTGTGTTCAGTTTTTAGTGGGTATAGTTCTTAGTATGTAACCCAAACAAACTTAAAGCATTTTAACTTCTCGATTCTTGGGCCTGCATTGTGATAAACGTTATTTAAGGACATTATAGTAAAATATCCAGAAATATTGCTTACAGTTTTTTATTTGTCGCTAGAGCTGTTTCAACATTTGCAATTATCAAGCGCCTGCCTATAAAGGAAATGCCAAATTTGAATATTTTAACTGATACTTCCGTCGGCTCTTGACTTGTATTTAAGTAACCGATTTTCGACTTACCTTGAAGTCTTAAGATGGCCTTGTAAGTCGAAAACCGGTTAACTAAGTGGAAATGAACTTGTAGAACATACACAAAATTGTACTTTGAGGTCATTAAGATGATGTTCTACCGCGAAACTAACGGATAAATCAGTGAAGATGTCTACATTTACATTTGCTCTAAGTTTGTTTGGATTTCATGTTAAAACCTATATCCTTGTTCTCAATAAAACTGTAGACATGTTATATGGAATTTTTATCGCAATTCGTCTATAGTACCACCTCCTAAAATATTTACGACTGCTCTTGAGACATCCTGTTTATATATATGAGTCAAACAACTACGTTCCCCTGAGCAGAAGATAAGCACACATTTCTCAAACAAATTCGCGATTTAGCTCCGTTCGTCAGCTGGGTCCCCACTCGGTCGTCTGCGCATGCGTGAAGTACTTCCATAAGCGTGAGAATAGGATCCGTCCTATTCAGTCTACTACCGATCGTATGCGTGCATCTTGTTCAAGTGCACACGTCTACACGGTACGCGGCAGGCGTTACCGATGCATCATGGGTAATCTTGTAAGTTCCTACTTTCCGTGTAGAACGGGCTGTAGACTGTACTTCCTCTGTGGACAACAATGACGAGGCAACGTCCCTTGCGCTAACGTATACCGAAAACATAAACGATTTAGGGGAAAATCTAAGTAGCTCTCTTAGGTTGTTTGCAGATGACGCCTTCATTTACCGTCTAGTAAAATCATCTGAAGATTAAAACCAACTACAGAATGATCTGAATATCACTATGGTGAAAAGTGGCAATTGATACTAAATAATGAAATGTTCAAATGTTTGTTAAGCTTAAAGGATTTAACTGCGGGGTCATCAGTCCCTAAACTTACAAACTGCTTATGAACTACCTTACACTAAAGACAACACAAACATCCATGCCCGAGGGAGGATTCGAACCACGGCCGTAGCGGCCGTGCAGACCGTGACTGGCGCGCCGCAGACCACTCGGTCACTGCGGCCGAATAAATAATGAGAAATGAGAAGTGTGAAGTTGTCCACATGAGTACGAAAATAAATCTGTTAAACTTTGCTTACAAGATAAATCAAACGAATGTGAAGGCCGTAATCTCCACAAAATACCTAGGAATTACTATTACTATACAAACATTTAAACATTTAATTGCTGTTCCTTATTTACATAAACAATTTAGGAGAAAATCTAAGTAGCTCTCTTAGGTTGTTTGCAGATGACGCCGTCATTTACCGTCTAATAAAATCATCTGTACATCAAAATCAACTGCAGAACGATATGAATAAGATATCAGTATGGTGTAAAAATTAGCAATTGACTCTAAATAATAAGTACGAAAAGAAATCCGTTAAACTTAGTTTACGAGATAAATCAATCAATAGTGAAGGCCGTAAACTCCATAAAATACCTAGGAATTACTATTGACTTAAATTGGAAAGAACATGTAGATAATGTCGTGGGAAAGGCGAACCAGAGACTGCGTTTTATTGGCAGAACCCTTAAAAGATGCAACAGAACTACTAAAGAAACTGCATACACTATGTTTGTCTGTCCGTTTTTGGAGTATTGGTGCCCAGTGTGGGATCCTTATCAGGTGTGTTTGACGGAGAACATCGAAAGAGTCAAAAGAAGGGCAGCTCGTTTCGTATTGTCACGATACAGGGGAGACAGAGTTACGGAAATGATACAGTATCTGGGATGGGAATCATTACAACAACGGCGCATATCGCTGCGGCGTGAGCTACTTACGACACTCCAATCGCCAACATTCACCCTCGAATGCGAAAATATATTGTTGACTCCCACTTACATAGGTAGAAATGACCATCAGAATAAAATACTAGAAATCAGAGCCCGAACGGAGAGATTTAGCTGTTCTTCCCGCGCGCTATTCGAGAATGGAGTGGGAGATAAAATAGTACAACGGTGTTTCGATGAACCCTCTGCCAGGCACTTAAATTTGATTTGCAGAGTATCTCATGTGTATAGATGTAGAGGACGACGTGCGTGGGCCACCTGGTATATGTTAGACCGAGACTTTAATGCGGTTTAAGCAGAAGATACGGCATTGCTATGTATACATCACATGTCGAAATGCAACACCGCGGCATAATAAGCTCAGAAAAAAAAGGCACAGACGTATGTTACGGCCCACTTTAAGAAAAAGAATTTAGATAGTGGCGGGTTCCGAACCACCGCCCTTTAGTATCATAGTCCAACGGTTTGTCCACTAAGCTACAGTTATCAACCAAAAGATGAGTCCTTTAATCTCATAGTATTGATGGCCGTTCTTAACTGATGCTAATATGGCATTTATCGTACGAAGAACGATGTGTTTTTGTTAATTTCTCAGTGCGCCATTGCTTTGAAATAACAACGTGTAAGTTTCAATAAGAAAATCGTCAAATACGCAACGCAAGATGGATGGCGTATGCCAGTTATGGGCGAGGAATGTTACGTGACATATCCGAACGGCTGGTTTTCGTTAATTCAATGGAGGGTGTCAAATCTCCGTTATTTTTGAAAATATGTCTCAAACGATACGAGATATAAAAAAAACGTAAGCGAGCTAAGTTGTAGAGAATTTTCTCCTCTACCAATTAGGTTATTCAATTTTCGTGTCAGATGAACGGTTCGTTTGCAATTACAATTATGTAACAAGCGGCTTTTTTTTGTATTACTAGCGTATTTTTGTCCGAAAAATTTGAAAAAGGGAGGTTCTAGTCTCTGGCGTCCTACAATTATGTGTGCAAAATTTGGTGCTGATCGGTTGAACGGTTCGTCTTAAGAACAGGGAACACGTTACGGATCGACAGACAGACATACATCCCAAAATCTCCGTTATTTTTGCAAATATCTCTGAAACGATGCTAGATATGAGAAAAATAGAAGAGCAAAGTTGTAGAGAATTTTCCCCTCTACAAATTCGGTTATTCAATTTTCGTGTCAGATGCATGGTTAAGCCGTTATTTTCCTTTAAATTTCGAGCTGTCAAAAGACGATCGCAAAGGCCCACTTTTAGTGTTACTACCATAACCTAACGTGGGCCAAAATATCCAAAAATAGGAAACGGCCGTGTCGGTGAAGATGAAGGACCCTCTCAGTAATCTTCCTATAGGCGGCTCACTTCTAGGGCGTGGAAATGGGCCCCACGGCGCCAACTTTCGATCCGCGGCAGAGAAAACTATGATGCCCCACACGACCGTTTTATTGCTCGCGTTCCGAGTTAACGAGTGTTTGACCGGCGGCTCTCTGTTGCCTACGGCGACATGACAAGTCGTTAACGAGCGAAAGCCGACCCAGGAGCTTTCGTTTCATAGACATCCGGCGCGGCCATCGCCGCCGCCACCACAAAGAAATTAAAAACGGAATTTCAGCGATTCCGCTTCGATCGACAGCAGGTTCGCGTTCCGTACCTTGCGCGCAACACTTGTACTGGAAGTACCACTCGGCGGAATTTTGCCGGCATAGCGCAGGCTCGCTCCTAGCTATAGGCTTTTCCTTTTGGTAGCTTTCACCTGTTATAGCAGAGACCGAAAGAAGCTTAGCCGTAGAAAATACGAGGAAGTGCTGAAATTTAATGTCTCCGTATTACGAGGGTCATTCCGAAAGTAATGGCTCCTATTTCAATTCGTGGAAACTACAGGCGATACATAAATCACAATAACACAGCTAAACAGAGCAATATTTCAGCTGCAGACTGTCATTTCTCCACGTTCGTTATGCACGTTTGCTAACGATGAACCAGTGCCTGCAAGCCGTGCTCGTTAAAATCGGAACCAGCTGAGGCCAACCACTTTCTTACAGCTTTCACATCATCATTGTCTAGAAAATTGTCGCCACGTAGTCCTTCTCCGGTGACGATGCTATACAAAAAACCGTAACCGTCAGCTTCATATTGGTCCAGCAGGTCCCGAAAAATTTCCTTTCGATGAGTGTTTTGTCCTTCTGTAAGCTTCAGGGCGACCCACAGCGCACAGAATTAACGATAACCAAGATTTTCCAACATTGTAGGCGTAGGGTTTCGCGGCCATTGTCACTTTCAATAAAGTTCTTTATATAAAACTAGCTGAAAGTACCCGCCTTTGCCTGGGTTTAAAATAAGGAAAGTACTCTCCCCCATGCGCCGAACGAAATTTAATGTAGACATTAACCTTCATCTTGTTTTCAATGTCAAGTGTACAAAATTTCATCAAGATCGGAGCAAAACTGCGAATTTTGGCGAAATCCATAAGTACCCTCCACCATGCACTGAACGAAATTTTATGTAGACAGTGTCCTTCCTCTTGTTTTGAAGGTCAGTTGTGCATAATTTCATCAAGATCAGTGCGAAGATATAAACAGACACACTGAAAACGCACTTTCACTTTTTCTCAAATTTTCCGGTTGGTTTTCCAATAAATGGAACGAAACCTGTTTAAGAACCTTCCCCATGTAATTTTGTGTACGTGTACCAAATTTCACGTTATTTGGTTGACTGGATCTTGAGTTATAAGAGAACAGACAGACAGACAACAAATGCGTCTTATAAGTAGAGAGATGCAAGCTCTCCCACAATCAGCAGTCAGACGAATACCCTGAAGAAGGAAACTTGCAATAGAGGTCGAAACGTCGGTTTTACAGGATGACGATGCGGTCTAATATCCTAAAGAACTTCATTAAAAATTTTCCAACATTCTTTCCACGGCATAACAGGCGACATGGAAGATTTGCGCACAACTGCCAGGACATTAACCCCTGATCAGCACTGCTGAGTTGATTAAGACGGTCTATACTGCGAGGGATGACAGCTGTACAGGCTCAACCGGGCCATGACTTGTCATGCATGCCCTTTTCACGTTGCCGTGACCATCGCCTCACATTACTCACTTCTATTATAACATCTCTGTACCTATAGTAAGGCCGGTATTACACGGTCATATTTAATTGTCAAAAATTTACATCATATATTTACATCATAAAAATTTGATAGTGGAATACGGAACTTTGACATATCTCTGCTTTCGTCAAAATAATATGATCATAGCCAGTACCTCGCAGTAGATTTGATCATAAAGTCGTTTGTGGTAATTATTCAGCAATCAGTCGTCATAAATATAAATTCTTTATTTGTTGGCAAATCCGGATTTCGACCACTGTGTGGTCATTATCAGTGCTTACAATAAATTAAAAAACTTAAAATATCTCGACCTCCATGTAGGAGGTTGCGTTTGTACTCATTGTGATGTCGATGAAGGTGTTCCCTAAGTTTTGGAAAGAGACGAAAATCGGATGGGGCAATGACGGATGACAGTCAACCCATGTGTCGGATTGTTTCAAATGTCGCAGCGTTCTTGTCTGGTCCATTGTCGTGTATAACCACAGACTGGCAGATCGTATAGAGTACAATTGTTGTCAATGAAGCCTCTTCTTCATATTTCTATGCTATAAACGTGTGAGCAGTCGTGTGTATAATTATAGTAAACAGTCGTAAAATACGGATAAACTAACGCTGTCGTTAGAGTTTTGACATAATTCACAGAATATATGGCTTCAACTGCGTATGGACAAAGCTGAAAATGTGTAGCCAGCCGGGACTCGAACGAGGGTCTCCCGATTTCTAGGCAGTTGCACTGACCACTACACCACTGGGGACACAGTGATCATAGCACCTGCAAGGACTACCTAGGCACGCCTCCCCTCAGACATAAATTTCCAGCTTTATCCAGCCGACAGTACTCAAACTCGTAGTCACTTTGTACTAATTCCCGAAAGAGTAGGTTCCAAACTTACCCATGTAACAAGTGCAGGATCAGAAGTGACGTCTGTTCTATCGGAATGGACGCCACATGTATATATTTTGATATAATGGTCAGAGCGTGTGCTGTGTATGTTTGAAATATATCGTACACGAAATGAAAAATACAAGGAGAAGAAAACGTTTCAATCCATGTTGTTTTTATTAATCTGTTACGAACTCTATCTATCTTCGGCTTTTGATTCAATAGTATGACCGTAATAAATGTGCTATTTGTGGTGGATAACACTATCTTTATTCATCTGATTTTTCGTCAATTAGAATCCTCTTTAACTGTGTGTTCTTCTCAGGACACGATTCTGTATTGTATGTCTTAAATTCATCTACTACGGAAGTTTTAGCTTAAATGAAAAGCATGTTGAAACAAACTTGTAAAGCTTACATCATTTCCTTTTAGAAGGTCATAGTAGAACCACACGGGAACATTTTTACGTGGGGTAAAGCAAGATGGAGTCGTCAGGCTTCAGTTACAGAGGCACGTTTTCCAGTCTAGTAATATATGTTTTTGTGTATAACACTACACCGCAATCGTGGCAGTAGTAGTACCACATTTCAGTTATTATAAACATTTTTTGGCGAGACATACTTAATTTTATAAATATTAAATCTAAATCAGATATAATTATTTTCAAAGTATAGTTAGACGTCGAACGGTAAAAGGCTCATAGCACCTCATATAACAGAAAAGATTTGTCTACGATTTACTACAAATACGACAAGCAGCTACGTCTCTTCGCTTTGTTTTCGTGTCAGTTTTTCTTGTTAGTATCTCTCTTTGTATCTCTCTGCTTTTCCGTTCAAATGTTCAAATGTTTGTAAAGCTTCTGGGACTTAACTACGGGGTCATCAGTCCCTTGCTTTTCCGTCTTCAGACAGATTATAAAAGAGATTATTTAATCAGCGGAGAACTTTAGTACAGGAATTCATTGAGAATATTACGATCTATGAATAGATTTTGAGTTGAAGGCGAATAAATGTGACGAATTTATTTCAGGCTTATTAAATACCGTGTTATTTGTGTGAAGTGAATAACCCCACAGACATATATTACTAGACTGGAAATTCCGTATACAGTATCAATGGAGTCTCAAAGTCTCGCCGCCATATTAATATCCTATAAACATATGTCAAATCACAGAAAACAGTCGTAAAAATACGGATGAACTGACGTAACTACAATGTCCTTAGAGTTTTGACGGAATGGTCAATTCGTGTCTTGTATATGACTGTAATTTTTCGTACAGCAAACGGAATATACATACAGTACCCCAAAGAAAGGTAGTGCTTCCTTTTCTATTACTCTGTTACCAATTTCTTTCAAATTGGGCTTATATTTCATGAGTATGGATGTTATAAAAGTGCTATTTGTTGTGGATAATACGTGTCTTTAATTTTCTGGGTATTACTACGATAACTGCAGGATGCTTTAACTGTGTGCACATGTGATTCTGATAACATGATTCTATAGTGTATGTGTTACATTCAACTACTTCGGAAGTACTAGGTTAAATGCAAAGCATATATAAACCAACTAGTTACAAAGTCATTTCGTGTAAAAAGATCATAGCAACACTCAGTGACGTAGCCAGGTTTTAGTTCTGGGGGGGGGGGGGGAAAATCATATTTTTTAAATAAAGCCTATTGATGACGTTAAAGTGGCCTTCATCTGGGTAACTCTTCTACCCAGATGAAGGCCACTGTAACTTTGGCCGAAACGTCGGTTATTTAAGTAATAGCCTTACATCATGACGCGGTACCATACCCAGAAAACTTTTATGTCATCTGACTCTGGCCGCGTAAGCCTACGTAATTAAAGCCCATTGAGTTTATTAATCTATGATTTGTTTTACGCATTTTATAAATTAACCAATTACACTACGAAAAAAATTACAAAAGAAACAAAATGAGTAGGCTGGCATTAATTTGAAAGTGGAAGAGGAGCAACGTGGTGGAAATGGGGTGTATATAATCAGCTCGTAAAATAATTAAACAGCTTCTGTGTTACTAGTCAAAGAGAAAGGTCTGTACAGTTTAATTAACATGAGACGCTACGTGTAAAAATTTAACTGAAATAACACTATTGTTGTTCATAAGATTGCACTCGGTGGCGCCCCTGACCTGTTATGCGGAGGGCCACCGCATATGAACAATCGGCTCGTAACTTCAGCATAGCAGTAACAATAGTTGCAGCAACAAAGCTGGTCGCTGTGGCATTAAAATTTAAAACCGCTCACAGTAACAGCAGCACACGTTCTCAGTGGCGGTATCACGTTGGCGACCCACTGTCACGTTCATTTGTGCTTGGCAAATTATAGTAACGTTGTGATTTATTACAAATGTACTATTTACAATTTCCGGTGCCTACTTGTTAAAAAAAATCAAAAAGGAAAACAAAACAAAAATAATAAAATTAAAAAATCTTTGGAGGTGCCGGAGGGGGGGGGGGGGGTCTTCAACTCCCTTAGCGTCCTCCCGCCACCCCGTGACGTGAGGTGAAGCAAGCTTCAGGCAAAGAGGCCAGTTTGTCGGTCTCGTAATATGTGCCTGTGCTAGAACCTAAAGGTGATCTTTCACTATAAGAAATAATTTAAAATGTGTGTCGGAATGAAGTGATAGCTTTCCATATCACTGAAATATTAGGATCAAACATTAGTGATCTGAAAAACAACATTATATCTAAAATATAGTTTCACAAATATTAATAACAAAGAGTTTATTTATCGCGGCATTTTTACTAAACTAATTCAAATTCTGCGAATGTTGATTAAAATGTATATTGCTAAAGAATGTATTGTATTTCATTTCTTTCTTCAAAACCAATCTGAAAGCACACTACTGAAACAATTTATCCAACATACTCTACCAACAAAGGAGCAGAGCCGCGGCTTTAAGCTAGTATTACATATAATTTTTATATTTCAAACTGCCGTGTAGTTTGTACACACACTCACGCACATTGAGTTACCAAAATTATTCCAGAAAGATTGTGGGTTACAGTACAAAAAATATTGGGAACCACTGCGCTAGAGAACATTACTCCGTGGTTCAGTCGGGAGCGCCTGGTTTGGGAAACTTGCTGGCCGGATGAAGGTCGGTGGATTCATCAGGGAGGGCGCACGACAGCAAAGGGCTGCGGGGGTGGGGGCGCTGGGAAGCGCAGCAGGTGCGTGGGAGGGGGAGAGGGGAGCTTCGTGACGGCCGGCTGTCGCAGACGCCTGACGGCGTGGCGGTCGTGTCTCTGTGAACAAACACTGGGGAAAAGAACAGCAGCAGCGCTGTAATGCAGGCAGAGCGTTCCCTCATTTTGAAACGCACAACCTTGCACAGGATAAAGTGACCGCAAGTCCCGATTTCACAGGGACAGCCTAACACACCATCCAGTGGTGGCGCGACCTATGTGTCCAGTGGATCAGTGGACACCCAGAAAAAAACATAGTCGTGAAAAAAGTAAGTAAATAAAATAAAAGTGTTTTTAAACTATCATTCTTCGTTTCTTTCTTGTATCAGATCATTTTATGCGTACATTCAAAGTATTTTTATCACATGAGAAACATTTTACGTCGCTGAGATAGCAAGTACACGAGTCGTAGCGCGGCCGCTTTATACAGGGTGTTACAAAAAGGTACGGCCAAACTCTCAGGAAACATTCCTCACGCACAAAGATAGAAAATATGTTATGCGGACATGTTTCCGGAAACGCTTAATTTCCATGTTAGAGCTCATTTTATTACTTATCTTCAAATCACATTAATCATGGAATGGAAACACATAGCAACAGAACGTACCAGCGTGACTTCAAACACTTTGTTACAGGAAATGTTCAAAATGTCCTCAGTTAGCGAGGATACATGCATCCACCCTCCGTCGCATGGAATCCCTGATGCGCTGATGCAGCCCTGGAGAATGGCGTATCATAGCCGTCCACAATACGAGCACGAAGAGTCTCTACATTTGGTACCGGAGTTGCGTAGACAAGAGCTTTCAAATGCCCCCATAAATGAAAGTCAAGAGGGTTGAGGTCAGGAGAGCGTGGAGGCCATGGAATTGGTCCTCCTCTACCAATCCATCGGTCACCGAATCCGGAAATCTGTCTCGATACAAACGTACCGCGCCACGGCTATTGCCCGGTGCTAATCCATACATCAAATGGGCATCTGCCAAATCCGCATTTGTAAACATTGCACTGACTGCAAAACCACGTTCGTGATGAACACTAACCAGTTGATGCTACGTACTGATGTGCTTGATGCTAGTACTGTAGAGCAATGAGTCGCATCTCAACACAAGCACTGGAGTCAACATTACCTTTCTTCAATTGGGCCAACTAGCAGTGAATCGAGGAAGTACAGTACATACTAACGAAGCAATTGGGTATTTTGACAATTGTCTGCACAAATTATTTCAATTTACATTTAAAGAGAAATACTAAAATGAGCTCTAACATGGAAATTAAGCGTTTCCGGACACATGTCCACATAACATATTTTCTTTCTTTGTGTGTGAGGAATGTTTCCTGAAAGTTTGGCCGTACCTTTTTGTAACACCCTGTAATGCTACTGCAGATAAATATTTAAGTTTTGAATGACAGCTCATCGTTCGTGGTGCCCCTCATGGGTGGTTGCAACACACCTACAGAAGCAACCGATTTTTGTCGCTTGTGCAGTACCCACGTAAGTACGGCGTGACTTCATCCCCCGCGATTATAATCGTTTTAAGTGTGGCACAAAGGCGACTATTTCAGCAGCGATTATTATCGAGCGGAGAAAATCGCCTTCCCGTCGGGAGTTCGAATCCCCCTCGGGCATGGATATGTGTGCTGTCTATAGTTTGGCCGTACCTTTTTGTAACACCCTGTATAGGCGGTAGTGGCCGCAGCGTTACAATGCGCATGCGCGGCTGAGGTTCAAAGAGTTCTGAAACTCCTCGAGGCAGCATGTGAGTGCTCTCGCGGTGGGGACGGGCGAGGGGAAACAGCGTTTTTAACATAGGCTACCCGAGCGCTGGCGATTACGCACGAATGGTCCCGAAGCAAAACAATGAAGCTACTGCGCACCCCGCCTTGCATATGCGTAAATGCTCCATTAAGGCAACATCCGCCCTCAAATTTGTTTTTGGCACATTGAAGATTCATCAAAATCGTATGATATTTGGTAGGATATCTTATAACTATAAACTGGAGACGAATCAACTGTAAAAGCCATCAGAACATACGATCATGAATAATAATGAAGTCACTAGTCTAGCAAGACTAGCCGTGTGGTTAGCAGCATCGCTATGCGCTGTTGAAGGTAGTGGGTTCGAGACCGACTGCAAGAACTTTTAAACCCATTTTTAACATAAACGGGACAATGACTTTTGTGTTGTTACTTGCCACATATCATTTTGACGTTTTTGCAAATGTGTCGCGATTTTGAGGGTAAATGATATTCATACTCTTCGTTGTAACAGATATGAAGAAGAGCAGCCTTTGGGCGTGTGTAACGTTAGGAAGGGTTGCTGGTTACAGCACTTAACAGTTTAATCAGTTACCTACTGTGTTTTAGTGTTCATGAGCACATTTATATGGTTCTTCTTGTTTATTGTATTATAAAAGAAAAATGAACAACGTTCAGTTTCTTTTAGAGACAAATTACTCAGCTTTAAACTTGAAATAGAAATGTGAAATAACGAAGCTTAGTAGGCCGACGCTTCAGCTCAAGTTGAAGCTAGCGCAAACAAGCCAAGGTAAGGCATTCTGGGGCGCCGAAACATCGACGCGATGGGGTTGGGGGGGGGGGGGGGGGGGCAGCGCTATCAAGAAGTGAACCCCCGGCCATCTGAAGCACCAGCCGCCACTGCATACCATATGAAGAGTGAAATACTTTTAAGTTTCATTGTCATTTTCACATGATGCCCTGTACAGAATTTTTATCTTGCTATATTTATCTGGCCACTCGAGCTCTGGCTGTTATGAACGAATGGTCCCGAAGCAAGACAATGGAGTTACTGCGCACCTCGCCTTGCGCATGCGCAATTCCTCCATTAAGGCAACATCCGCACTTCATATTTACTTTTAGCGCATTGAAGATTCATCAAAAACACGTCATATTTGGTAAAATATCTTATAAATATAAATTAAAGACGCATCAACTGTAGGCCTTCAGAAGGTCCGATCATGATTAATAATGAAGCCACTAGTCTCCACCTAGCAAGAAAGCCGTGTGATTAGCGACTTCGCTCTGCGCTGTCGAAGGTAGTGGGTTTGAGACTGACTACAAGCATTTTTTAAACCCCATCTTCTTTACGGGAACAACAATGCCGCTAAGAGGTGATGGGCCACTACGGTCGAGGATTCGAATCCTCCCTCGGGCATGGATATATGTGCCGTCATTAGTCTTAGTTAGTTCATAAGTAAAGTTTAGGGACTGATGACTCCGTAGCTAATTCCCATAAGCTACACAAACATTTAAACATTTTTGTCACCAGGGGCCGACAGCCACCGTAAGTGGTAGACGGGCTGCTAACCTCTTGGGAACAGTTTCTAGTTGACACTCTGGACTCGTTGTCCCACATTGGGATGATTACTGAAAATGTCTCGCAAAATGGCAAAAGCGTCCCTCATTCCCGCATTGCAGTAATTTTAAATTTGTTGGTCTAAGAGCACACAAGTCGAAACTATTTGTGTACGGCATGCTATGTCATACTGCTTGCAAGTTAACTTCACAATGCATCATCTACCAATATATGACAGTCTTCTTACATTAAATATGAAAGAGAAAAAAGAAACATAACATCTATTTCAAAATGATAAATTCGCTAGCAGTGGAAGTTGTTCTTGTTTTAAGCTGGTACTGCATCTGGTGATAGGATGACTTATTAAACAACTCTTTTTTGTCATATTTTCTTTGCTCTCTGAAGTACGTTTCAATAAGTATAACGGAATATTTTTCAGTGCTCAAGGTGGCAAACCTGATGTAATATTATCACGTCTGTATAAACGTGTTTAAAATCTGACGTGCAAATACAGTATAAGCATTCATCTTACTTCCTTCAGGAATAGAAAGGTGGTGAAATTCTGAAAATGTAACAACGAAAGTGTGTGAGCGTTGTATGTAGTAAGGCGCAATTAAACTCTGCACTTCATCGAAAGAACTTCTGTAATATGTTGTTGTTGTTATGGTCGTCAGTCCGGAGACTGGTTTGATGCAGCTCTCCACCCTACCCTATCTTGAGCAAGCCTTTTCATCTCCTCATAAGAACGGCAACCCACATCCACTTGAATCTGCTTACTATACGAGTCTCTTGGTCTCCCTCTGCGATTTTTACCCCATACACTTCCCTCCAATGCTAAATTTACGATTCCCCGATGTCTAAGAATGTGTCCTACCAAGCGATCCCTTCTTTTAGTCAGGGTATGCCAAAAATTCCTTTTCTCACCAATTCTGTTCAGTACCTCTTCATTAGTTATGCGATCTACCCACCTAATCTTCAGCATTCTTCTGTAGCACCACATTTCGAAGGCCTCTATTCTCTTCCTGTCCGCACTGCTTATCGTCCATGTTTCACTTCCGTACAAGGCAACACTCCACACAAATGCCTTCAGAAAAGACTTCCTTACCCTTAAATTAATATTCGATGTTAGCAAATTTCTCTTTTTCAAAAATGCTTTTCTTCCCATTGCCATTCTGCATTTTATATCCTCTGTACTGCGACCATCGCATGTTATTTTACTACCCAAGTAACAAAACTCATCTACCACTTTCATTGTTTCGTTACCTAATCTAATTCCTTCAGCATCGCCTGATTTTCTAAGACCGCATTCCATTATTTTTGTTTTGCTCTTGTTAATGTTCATTTTATATGCTCTCTTCAATACACTGTCCATTCCATTCAACTGCTCTTCCAGGTCTTTTGCTGTCTCTGACAGAATTACAATGTCATCAGCAAAACGCAATGTTTTTATTTCTTCCCCCTGAACTTTAATTCCTTCACCAAATTTTTCCTTGCTTTCCTTCACCGCCTGCTCGATGTACAACTTGAATAACATCGGAGAAAGGCTGCAACCCTGTCTTACTCCCTTCCCAACTGATGCTTCCCTTTCATGCCCTTCGAGTCTAATAACTGCGGTCTGGCTTTTGTACAAGTTGTAAATAACTCTCCTTTCCCTGTATTTTACCCCTGCTGACTTCAGAATTTGAAAGAGTGTATTCCAGTCAACATTGTCAAATGCTTTCTCCAAATCTACAAAAGCTAAAAATGTAGGTTTGCCTTTCCTTAATCTATCTTCTAAGATAAGACGTAAAGTGAGTATTGCCTCCCGGGTTCCTATGTTCCTTCTGAATCCAAACTGATCTTCCCCGATGTCAGCTTCTACCAGCTTTTCCATTCTCCTGTAGATAATTCGTGTTAAAATTTTGCAACCATGACATATCAAACTGATGGTTCTATAATTTTCACACCTGTCTGCGCCCGATTTCTTTGGAATGGGGATTATTACATTTTTCTTAAAGTCTGAGGGCATTTCGCCTGTCTCATACATCCTACACACCAGTTCAAATAGTCTTGTCATGGCTGGCTCTCCCAGAGACTTTAGTAGCTCTGAGGGTATGTCATCTACTCCTGGGGCCTTGTTCCGACCTAGGTCTTTCAAGGCTCTGTCAAATTCATCTCTCAGTATAGTATCTCCTATTTCATCTTGATCTACTTCCTCTTCCCTTCCTACAACCTCGTCTCTGAGTTCATTTCCTTTGTAGAGCTGCTCTATGTACTCTTTCCACCTTTCAGCTTTCCCTTCTTTGCTGAGAACTGGTTTCCCATCTGAGTTCTTGATATTCGTAGATCTGCTCTTCTTGTCCCCAAATGTCTCTTTTATTTTCCTGTAGGCGGTATCTACCTTTCCCCTTCTTATACAGTCTTCTACAGATTTGCATTTGGCTTCTAGCCACTCCTGCTTAGCCACTTTGCACTTCCTGTCAATCTCATTTTTTAGTCGTCTGTATTCCATTTTGCCTGTTTCATTTACTGCATTTTTATATTTTCTCCTTTCATCAATTAAATTTAGTATTTCCTGTGATATCCAAGGATTTTTTGTAGGTCTTGCCTTTCTACCTATTTTGTCCTCTGCTGCCTTCACTATTTCATCTCTCAATGCTACCCATTCCTCTTCTACTGTTTTATTTCCCCCTGTTTCTGTCAATTGTTGCCTAAATCTCCCTCTGAAATTCTCCAGAACTTCACTTTCCTTCAATTTATCCAGGTCCCATCTCCTTATTTTCCTACCTTTCTGCAGCTTTTTCAGCTTCAGCCTACAGTTCATGACTAATAGGTTATGGTCAGAGTCTATATCTGCCCCTGGGTATGTCTTGCAGTTTATAACCTGGTTCCGGAATCTATGTTTTACCATTATAAAATCTATCTGATACCTTCCGGTGTCTCCTGGTCTCTTCCATGTATACAACCTTCTTTTGTGATTCTTAAACCACGTGTTTGTTACGATTAAATCATGTTCCGTGCAAAATTCTACCAGGCGACTTCCTCTTTCATTCCTCCTGCCCAGTCCATATTCACCTACTATTTTTCCTTCTCTTCCTTTTCCTACTACCGAATTCCAGTCTCCCATCACAATTAAGTTTTCCTCTCCTTTAACTGTCTGAATAATTTCCTTTAGCTCCTCATATATTTCTTCGATCTCCTCGTCATCGGCAGAGCTAGTTGGCATATAAACCTGTACTACCGTTGTCGGTGTTGGCTTCGTATCTATCTTGACTACGATAATGCGATCACTGTGTTGCTCATAGTAGTTTACCCGCATTCCTATTTTCTTATTCATTATCACACCTACTCCTGTAATACCCCCAACTGATTTTGTATTTATAATCCTGTACTCGCCTGACCAGAAATCCTGTTCATCCTGCCACCGAACTTCACTAATCCCCACTATATCTAACTTCAACCTATCCATTTCCCTTTTTAAATTTTCTAATTTTCCTACCCGATTAAGGGATCTAACATTCCACGCTCCGATCCGTAGAATGCTAGTATTGTCTTTCCTGATGACAACATCCTCCTGAGTAGTCCCCGCCCGGAGATCCGAATGGGGGACTATTTTACCTCCGGAATATTTTACCCGAGAGGATGCCATCATCATATGTTCATACAGTAGAGCTGCATGTCCTCGGGAAAGGTTACGGCTGTAGTTTCCCCTTGCTTTCAGCCGTTCGCAGTAGCTGTGTGGCAAAGCCACATTAGCTGATGTTACAAGGCCAGCTCAGTCAATCATCCAGACTGTTGCCCCTGTAACTACTGAAAAGGCTGCTGCCCCTCTTCAGGAACCACACGTTTGTCTGGCCTCTCCACAGATACCCCTCCGCTGTGGTTGCACCTACGGTACGGCTATCTGCATCGTTGAGGCACGCAAGCCACCCCACCTCGGCAATGTCTGTGGTTCATGGAGGTGGCTTCTGTAATAGAGTAGTTTAAATAGATTTTAAAAGTTTTTTTATTAAATTTATTTCGAGCTTACTGCAAAACACAGTTCTTTTGGTGGAGTACCTACTTATCAAAATGCGTGGAGCACGATGCACTAAGTGCTGGAACAAATAAAAGTAGTACAGACAACGAAGGTGATCAGAAAAACGCAACGGAGGAGGAGTATGTAAAAATTTTCAGACTCTAAAATTCAAATTAGGAGCTTAAAAATATTTATGAACTGTAAATGAAAAAGGTTGAAAATTAAGAATAAAATGTCACTCATGTTAGATACGTTACTGTAAAAGTAAATGAATAGGTCTGCTCTACTCGCCTAAATTTCTTTCCTAGTTTCAGATAACTGGCTCAATGATGCACGTGATCCTAGTCCTCCTTCACATCCTCGCAATGTCCCGCACTGAGTTTTGAAAAAGTTGGCCGTCTTAATTAAAGCCCACATGGTCTTTCCATATACTATAAATTATTCCCGATAGTGTAGCTATTCCAGAAAGACATCGTCACACCGTTTCAACTTTGAATACAACCGATATTAACCAGTTAAATCGTTGTGCACATTTATCTGGCTGCGGGTGATACTATTAGTACACGTACTCTTTCGTTTGCGTTAGACTTTCTATCCTGCAACATCATTACAACCTTTTAAGAGGAGGTAGAACGGAAAATGTTTTTTCCCACATTTTTGGATTTTTAACTCATTATTAAATTTGCAATTTTTCGTATAAATTTGGGTTGGAACTTAAATAGTGGCAACCATTTGTTCACAACCAATAGAAAAACCTTACATGTTTGCTCCTGTTACTGTCCATTAGTAGCGTATCAAGGATCGTGGTCTGGGGGAGGGAGCTGAAGTCAGTTACCGAGCTGAAGTGATTTATAAAGAATAAAAAAAATAAAAATAAAAAGTGAAATGAAAAATGGGGCTGCGACTTTACTCATATCTTTTTTCTACCCCAACTCTCTAGGGGAGGCTGCAGCGAGGTCTGAGCGTGGGGGCTCCAAGAGGGTCTGGAGGGGGGGGGGGGGGCTGTAGCCCAACAGCACCCCCCCCCACCCTCTGGATACGCCACTGCTGTCCTTCAAAGTAGTCACCAGCGTTGCCTAGAAACCGTTGCCAGCGACGTGGATAGCGTAGTATAGCGTCAGCAGAGCCTGTTCTGCAGATTGTGCGAATGTAGCGGTCTGCTGCCTGTCGAATCTCTGTTCTGAAGCGAATGCCACGAAGTGATCATTTTCGGAAACAAATCAAAGTGTCGAGGACTTAAGTCCGGGGAGTATGGTGGATAGTACAGTACTTCTCAGTGCCATCGACCGAACAGAGCAGCCACAGCTTGCGCTGTATGCGCCCGCGCATTGTCGTGCAAAATGATGGGTGGGTTGCGCAGAAAGTGTTGCCCCTTCTTTCGCAAAGCTGGTCGCAAGTGATAGTCCATTGATGGTGCATTGACGGTCTGTTTCGGAAACTTTAGACCTCTCCCTCACTAGTCACTGTTTCCCGCGACTGTGCGCACGCCCGTTACGTGGGACGGGCATTTGCTCGGAGGTAAGGCAGATATGTCAACAACGTGTGCTATCAGCTACAGTAGATTCCATTGCATGATGTTTCCACAGCAGTATTGCCACTATTTAAGTTCCTACCCTCGTATGTATCACTTATAAACTTACATAGGAAGTATTTTAGTTGATATTTTTAAATATAATCTACACCTGTTGTAATTGTTAAAACTTTTACGCGCATTACTTCAATATGTAATAAAATCGATATTTTTTTTTATATAGAAGGCTGTGCTGTATTACGCGTTTGTATTGGCAGCACTGTCAAAAACATATCGTATCGTTTTATAATATAAACAGACGTCGAAGTGCTAATGTTTTTCTGAGGGAAAATGACGACTAGATTGGTAAGTCTCTCAAAAAGCGAAGCATGACGCCAAAACTAAGTGTTTTTACAAACGAGGGTTTCATGGTGATAGATTTTCGAATGAAGGGAAACCAATACACAACGTTTGCCCTCCCGGACCTAATTCATGATGCAATTACCGCAATGCCCAGTACTCAAACATTCCATACAGCCATAAACATTCCATGTCAGCAGCAGTCACAGATATCATAAAACCTGTTTACAGAGACCTGGAAAATCCTGAATTACTGAAGAAGTGTTTTAAATGTTTGTAGAGCTTAAGGGACTTAACTGCGGCGTCATCAGTCCTTAAACTTACAAACTTTTTATGAACTATCTTATACTAAAGACGATACAAACATCCATGCCCGAGGGGGGATTCAAACCCCCGACGGGGAACAACCTCGCGCATCGGAGCATAGCGCCTCAATGCGCTCGGCCGCTCCGCCGCGACCTGAAGAAGTGTCTGCATGCTCAGACTCAAAATCCCAATGAGTCGTCCAATAATCTTATAGGAACTCGCTTAAAAAAAAAATTGCCTTTAATTGTTACAGCATGTGGGAAATAACACTGGAGCAAACTGCATCAGAGATTTTAAACGGATGGACAAGGTTCGTATTGATAAAGCGGAGTATGCAGCACAGTTGGCCACTTTAGGAGACTAGAAGAAAGAAAAGAAGAAAACATTTGGAAGAAGATCAAGAGGATGATATACAGTACGGTTCAGGGTGCTTCTGAGTGACTAAAAATAAAAAATTAAGCATACTAGCTGCCCCGTGCGAATAATTCGCACTCGATTCTGATAAGTCACAGATAGGTACGATAGTAATGGAGAATAGGCAGATGCAAGTACAAATGTATAAAAAATAATAAACTTTCAATAGTAGAAATAAATATTAGTATCACCGTAAGAAAATTTATAAAATTAAATACAATTTAATTAATTGTGAAACATATAAAAAATCAGATATTGACTTTCACATGTTTATTTTATTTTTTCATAACTTGTTTATTCTACAAAACTTCTTTGAAACCAATGTTAGTAGTTATAATATGATCATCGTTTACTTTTTTCGCTGTATGTGTCTTTAACACAAACATAACACATAATCACTGAATGAGCGAGCTCGTGAAAAAGCCATATATAAAAAACAGGTTCTAGTAAATATAATCCTGCCCTTTGAAGCGTCTGACCATGTGCTTTATTTATGGTCATAGCGAACGCTACTTTTATTGGAAATTGTCTTCTTATCATTTGGAAAGGCCTGGTTGGATCGGAAGGTGTGAGTTTATTGCGTGAAGAATCGTAATAACTGCAAGAGCTGTCCTGCCTGTTAGTAAAATTAAATTATTTGTATTTTTCGTCGTTACATCGACGTGTATAACCGAAATCGTGTGCTAAACTATACTTGCATTAACGAAGGTCTTTGGCTTGCATAAAGAATCTGTACAACTGCAAGAACTGTCGTTCATGTTATTTAAAAACATTGTCGGTAGCTGATAGCAGGTACCGTAAATACATGTGCCATATTCGATCGTTCGCCGGTAATCAGCTTACATTGCAAAAACAGTACAAATTCTTTAAAAAAATTGTTGGTAAAAAACAATGACATTAAACTATCTGCGTATTTTTCGTCATTAATGGAGAATGACACCTCGAAAATGATGCCTCAATCATTAATTTTGGACAAGTAATACGGGAGATATAGCGTACCCACAAAAACCACCGATGAGAAATAACATACATGATAGTGAGTTACAGCGTTTTGAAACTTCAGAAGCCGTTCCTGAAAATTTACAATTTCTGTTGGATTGTTCCCTAAATCTCAAAAACCACTTCGAGTACAGCATTCAAATTTTTAGGGAGTAAAACATACATATCCCGAGTCTACTAAACTAAAAGAACATAATGTTATGTATAATTAAAATTATTTAGGATAACGTAAAAAAAAGTATACAAAATTTTAACCGCGTAATTAAAACATCGCATATCCGAAATCAGTGGCTGAAATGTAATTATTATTGTAGTTCAGTACTCTCAGAAAATACAGTTTAAGGCCGGCCGCGGTGGCCGAGGGGACTAAGGCGCTCCAGTCACGGTCTGCACGGCCACTACGGTCGGGGGTTCGAATCCCCCCTCGGGCATGGATATCTGTGCCGTCCTAGTTCGTAAGTAGTTCATAAGTAGTTTGTAAGTTTAGGGACTGATGACCCCGTAGTTAAGTCCCATAGACTATACAAACATTTGAATACAGTTTAATGTCCTGTTATAGTTTCATACCAGTAGTACATTGTCGGAATAGGGCGTTACATTTCCCCTTCAGACTGTTTCTGATCACCCTGTTTAAGACACCATCAAGAAGGAGCACCTCTAAGGCAATGGACTCGCATTCGAAATAAGTGGTTCAAACGCCCGTTAGGCCGTACATATTTTGGTTTTCCATGGTTTCTTTAAATCGGTCAAGTTAAATGCCATGAGAGGTTTTTTGAAGAGGATATTGTTGATTTCTTTGCTCGTCCTCCCTAAATTTTGGCTTGTTCTTCTTCGCTAGTCACCGTAGAGTCGGCAGGACGGTAAATGCTATTCTTCCCTCCCTGTTCTTCCATTAGTCATCAATTTTTTGAGTAATCTTGACTGTGGTGATTGAGTCTACGTGTTGTGAGCTTACTGTAAACGGTGTTATTGTGAGTACGAAGTCCGATGGTGCAGCGGACACATCTGGATGACATTAAGGGCGCAGATAACTGCCAGATTACACTCTGGCCACTGTCAGCGGGAGTAGAATGTCGGCTGCAGGTCATTTGACAGCTGTAGTTGACACACCAGAAAGGAGAAAAACAGCGCTAGTACAGGCGAGGGCTCCTGCGTGCTAGAGTCAACTTCCAAGAAAGATTCTTGCCTTTAATGTTCCGAGACCTCGCACTAACACATTAGCTGATAACACTATAGCCTTTATTGCAGTCGCTGTGTTAAAGAAGTATCCTCTACAAATTCATGTGTGTGTTCAGCTGCTAATCTCGCTCTCTGTTCTTCCGCACCACAGCCTTGTCCAATAAAGGTGTAAAAGAAAGTGCAGACACCGTGGGAAAAAGTCGTCTACTATACAGCAGTCCGGAGTCAGAATATGGGTCATACTTGCACTTAATGTTATGTAGTAGCTTATGTTGTAATTTGTTGTTTGTATAAAAGCCAATTTTGATTTTGTGATTTTTGATTTCTGTGAAATATTGCCTCTATATGGAATGCTGGATATACATTTGTTATTGTCTTGTTCGTCTGTGGTGTGGCTGGTGTGTGGACTTTTCTTTATTTTGTTCACTATGGCTGGGTTATAATATACAAAATAATATGCCAAGAATAATCCAAATTCTACATATGACAAACAGGCCGAAATATAAACACCCCATACACAGAACACATCAAAGCCTACACAAACAAGAAACACACATCATCAGCAATACCAATACACATAAAAAACACAGGACACCTGTTTATAGAAATGTAGCAGAATGTCAAAGTACTCCACTGACTAGACAAAGGACATAAAATGGACCTATATGAACAACTGGAAGTGTATTCACATTATAGAAAATATGAAGACAAGATATTAAATAAAAAAGTGGAAAGTGAATCTGTAAATGTTTTCCGATGTTCCGATAGCATACTCAAATAAAAATGTTAATAAGTGTAAATGTAGCACCATTGTAAGTATGCATAAATTAGAACAATGAACAAAAGTAACTTATCTTGTATAAAAATTCAGCATACTCTATGGAAATATTGTTTTTGATAAAATCCAGCTAAGGATTCCTTTGTAGCCTACTCTGTGAAAATGTATCTTTGGTAAACTTAAGGTTAGAACATCTCTGTAACTGTTTATTTATATGTATCTTTGTGACAACTGATGTACTTGTGTGCAAAAATATTATATGTGATGTTTGACATGTGTGAGAGCTGCCACAGATGGACCAGACGAAAACTGTAAGTAAAAAGCTTTTCAAAAAAATTCTGCCACTAACTCCGTATAAAGATAACCATAAAGTAAAATCGGGCGTATTTATATATTACAGCAACGGCAGCAGAATTAATCAGACACTCACACACTCAAAACATCATAAATAATATGAAACACCACCAAGAAACGCACTTGAAGATGGGAATTATTTCTCGAAACGCGTCGTGCTAAATAAATAAAAAAAATAGTGATTGGAAGCAGTATTGTTATTCATAAACAAAACCATTTAACTCACAGTCACAGGCTTTCAAAAAGATCCATTTTCTAATGGATAAAATCAAATTACTAAGTAAGGTAGTTCAACGGATGTGGGTTGCCGTTCTTATTCCGGGATGAAGAGTGTTGCACAGGACAGGGTTCCAAAGAGAACTGCATAAAAACAATCTTCAAACTGAAGACCATGACAATAACTTTTATATACCTGTAAAATCATGCGTTAAACAAAATAAATAAATAAAAATAAAAACGAATTTATTGGCAAATATAAGGGCTCCTCTTTCACTGGTTGAGGCATGAAACTTCAAAAATAATAAAATTAATATTAAATTGTGGTAAAAGCACGAACTGCACACCTGTAAACTGATGAAAAAGAGATTAACGTGCTTTGTACACGCAGAAAAGCACAGTAACTCCAGCCCAAAATTCGCCATCAAATGTTTCTTGCCGAGAAATCCGAATCTTGATGTGGCGTTCCGTTCCACTGACGGCCTGTGTGAATGGAGTTATCTGAAAAGCACTGTGGAACGCTGTGACGTTCCGTTCCGTCAAGTGTTAATCGACCGTAAGTTGGTCACGCTGACGAGGTAGCTCACTGCCTAGCAGTCGCGCACGGTATTCAATATCCTAGTAAAGCTATTTGCCACGGAATCTTAGAAACGCCTGAAAAACACATTGTACTATAGTCCGCTTCGCGTAGGAAGGCGCTCCAGTTTTCAGCCGTTCTGCGCGTCTTCCTCCATTACCACAATGGCGGCCAATAATATTCATTCTCCACGCTTGCCCTATCGCTCCGTCACTATTCGCGGAAGCGCCTTCCTACATGACGCGAACTTATAAGAGAGCTTACATGTAAGTATGTAGTACAGTCGTGAGCAAATTTATAAACGTTTCAGTACGAGGTGCATTCAAGTTATAACAGTTACGAATTCTTTGTCAGGGCCGGTTAACGATACAAGGGTCGTCGAATAAGTGATGCCCCACATTTTTAAGCCGTTAATATACACAGTGAAACGTGCTTGTCGGTGAATTACATTTGATTTTTGTTCTGTGCGCAGATGAGGTTTCGAACTGTTCTGGCAGATGGCAGAGGACGACTCACGTTACAAGCAGAGTTCTGTTATTGAATTCTTCTGAAAATGTGTGTGAGGTCTTATGTGACGACACTTCGTTTTTATCAGTCGCTAAACTTACACAATAATTACTTAACTAACTTATATTAACTTACGCTAAGGACAACACAAACACCCATGCTCGAGGGAGGATTCAAACCTCCGACCGTAGTGGCCGTGCAGACCGTGAATGCGCGTCGCAGACCACTCTGCCATTGCGGCCGACATATTGAATTCTTGGATGGAGAAAAAGAAAACGTGGTGAACATCCATAAACGTTTGTGTGCAGTGTATGACGGTGGTGCGGTTGAGAGTATTAAAACTGGCCGATGGGTAAAGAAAGTTACAGCCTCAGGAACTTCAGAAACAGAGTTCCATGATCAGCCACGCTCGGAACGTATTAGATCGGACAGTAATCCAGAAAAAATCTTGCTCCAACACGATAAAGCACGCCCACACACAAGTCCGAGAATCCGGGAATACAGCACCAAATTGGGTTTCACATCACTGCCTCATCCATCCTACAGTCCAAACCTGATACCCTCGGACTTCCATCTGTTTGGGACGGTAAACACACTTTGAAGATGGCGAGAGTATGAGTCATGCAGCGAAACCATGGTTACGCCTAAAGGCGAAGAGTTTTTATAGCAGGAAATTCATCTTCAACTATATTGTTACCAAGTGATAAACGGGATTTTTGATTACTTCCATCAAAACGATTTTTACACCTATTGTGATTTTCAAATCATGTGTGCCACATGTCGCTCATCTGGCTACAGATCATAATTTTCTTGAAATGTAGTTGTTGAACCACGTGAGTCAAATATGGCCCACGCCTGTTATCAGTCGAGGTCAGTCAGAATTTGATGTTTTATAAAGTAACTTAGTTCTACATGATCAAAAAACGACACACGATGCACAACAACAACAAAAATCAATTTAGCCTTATAAGCATTATTCGTGAATTAAATGTAGCACAGGAACACATGGTCGAACTTTCATCATGGTAGTCAAAGGGTTATGCTGCCACAAAAGTATTGTCACTTGCCAAATAGCATAAAAAATCTTACAGACAGTAAACTACCATTTAAAAAGATATTAAAAGACTTTTTGAATGGCAGCTCCTTCTACCTTGAAGGTGAATTTCTAGATATAAATTAGTAATTTTACAAAAAAGGGGAAAAATAAAACTATAAGTAAAAAATAAAAAAACGCATGGCTTCAAATATCATGAAAAGATATGTTTTATTAAACTGAAATTTTCCATATCATTAGGAAATGTCGTATTCTTGATCTATGGAACGAGCACTACTCTAATCTTTGTGGTAACACATTCACAAGCCGTGCTGCAATTGTATCAGCGATTTATTGGTGATCAAACCAGACTCCTAAAGTAGCGTTCGCAGAACCCATGGAATCCATGGCGTCGTCATTGTGAGAAATGTTTATAGCTGCAGAGATTGCGCCGAGACGGAAGTATCACAGCGTGTAATTAGTTTGTGAGAAAAAGTCATACTGGCGTGTTTTACACCCCACTTTAGGTTTTCATGTTGTTTTGTGAGTTTTGGCAAACATTTTGGACAAAAATATGAATAGTAAAAAATTATGGACGTTACGATTACGGCTCTACTATTGTGATAATATCTATGTACTCATCACGTAATATTGTCTCTGAACGTCTTTCAACAAACAGCCAAAATTATTTGATATCTGATTTTAGCTTTGACATACACTTTTTTTTAACTTTTACATCTTTCAACTGTTATTTTAATATAATTCCCGTTCCTCCCTATCACTGTTCGAATAATGTCTTTTCAAATAATACCGTATAAAATTGTTTAACAGTCAAAGTCACCAGTACAATAGCCTAGCGATCTAGCACTTTATTTTTCTGTGTCTCTTATAAGTGACACCTTTGGGCCGAACTCAGAGAGAGGAGGTCCATTCACAGATATTACCAGCAAATCCTCCAGTATATCTGTCTTTAGTCAAGTCTTGTATGCTGTATTCAGTATTTGGTACTTGCTCTGTTAATAGGTTTTTCGCGCCATTTCTGATTGAATTCTCTGGGATAAATCATCTGATGATGGGTAAAGGAGTTTCGGAGGATTAAATAAAATATTGCTGTTGGCTATGAAACATAGATATTAAATATTAAAACGCAACAGCTGAACTGAAACAGCTTTCGAGACTTTTAGGAGCCAGCCACAAAATACGAATTACGTGAGTCTAACCCCACTCTTAACTCAAAGTTCTGCGAATTCGCTTATCTGGCCGCTTGGAAACGCCAGAAAAATTTTCCGACTAGAGTCTCCTAATCAAATTGCTTGCTGTGATTGCTTATACAGGGAACCGCCACACCTCAAGTAGACAGAAGCAGAAGGCCTAGCTTAAACACAGCTCTGCACATGCGCATGAACCCGCAGACAGCTGCTTGAACAAACTAAAAGTGTATGGAGAAGGCACGGTAGCCGTAATGTCAAAATAAAACTGGCGTTCAATGAGCTCTGCTACTAGCACTGATACTAAGAAAGATTATTAAAAAATTAAAAATACTGAAACAACAACCTGGAAATGTAGGCCTGCCTTATTCATAAAATTCACTCCTTCAGGCTTGTTCAATTCTGAACCTAGGTCCAGTGTTTTCCGAAAATAAAATTTATATGTAAGTATAGATCGCCAGCTGCCAATTTTCGGTCGCCACTGGCGAGCTGGTTACCGTACATTTCGCACACTGCATTAATATGCTTGTAGGCTAATGTCACAGCAGGCGTTTTTCTCCGCTAAAGGTCAGCGGTTTTTGTCGCGCTGGAAATGGAACACACTGTAGCAAACAGGTGTCACACCGGGCTGTAAATGTCGCTACGTCAAGTTCTCGCGCGCGACTGCCGCTGTCGAATGGACGTGGGCCTATTTCTGAGGCGGCAATACTGGTCGTCATCGCTGCCACACTAGGCTGTTTTTGTCGGCAGTCGCGCAGCAGCCACGAGATACTTAACTCACAAGGACACCACATGGATATCGGATTTTAGAATTTCTTTATATTTATGGTATAGTCCAGTAACCTTGTCGCGAAAAGAGGAGTCTAAGTTGCATTAAATGGAGGTAATAGGTATCTTCTTTTTCTTTCTTTTTTTTCTTGTATGGGATGTGACTGAGATGCTAGATCCAAGTTTTCGACCTCGGCAGAACTCCGGATCACTTTTGAATATCCCAAAAACCGCTAAATTTTCGTACTATTCAGTGCATTTCTAAACTGCATTAAATTTGCTACAATTTGAGACTAACATGAGCTCGGAAGACACAATAGTTCCTGAGATAAAGCTTTTCAAACACTGGCAAATTTTCACAACTTTAAGATTTAAGCTAATATTCGTGTTTCATTTTATGCTGTCGTCTTTATATTTGCAATAACCGGTCTGAAATGATTCAGTTTGTCATTTTGAGAGTTACTGGTGTTGATTTTTGGTGGAAGTTGCATAAAATGGGAGTAGAAGGTTTTTTTATTTTTCTTGTATGGGATATAACAGATTTTAGACCCAAGTTTTCGACCTCGGCAGACCCCCGGATTACTTTTGAATATCCCAAAAACCGCGAAATTAGGATATTCAAAAGTGATCCCGGGGCCTGCCAAGGTAGAAAACTAGAATCTAAAATCTGTCATACCCCATAAAAAAAATTAAAAAAAAAAAGAAGCTTACCGCCGTTTGATGCAACTTACGATGTTCTAGGTTACTGAAATATTATTTCTTCAGTTTCACTTGCCTTGTTGTGAACAGCGACCTTCCACCAAAAATCGCCCCCAGTAACTCTCAAAATGACAAATTGAATAAATATATACCTCACTGAATCATTTCAGACAGGTTATAGCAGATATGAAGACGACAGCATAAAAAGAAACACGAATATTAGCTTAAATCTTAAAAGTTATGAAAACTTGTCAATTTTTGAAAAAGTGTATCTCAGGAACTATTGTGTCTTCCGTGCTCATTTTGGTCTCAAATTGTAGCGAATTTAATGTAGTTTAAAAATGTACTGAACAGTGTTTGTCGAAAACGTACTCGTTCATGGCGAAAATGAGAAAGAAACCGAAGAAAGTACGAAAATTTTGCGGTTTTTGGGATATTCAAAAGTGTTCCGGGGGTTTGCCGAGGTCGAAAACTTGGATCTAGCATCTCAGTCACATCCCATACAAGAAAAGAAAAAGAAACCTACTACCCTCATTTCAGGTAACTTATGATGTAATACGTTACTGGGTTAGTACCCATAGTTCAGAACTTAAATAACAATCAGCCAAAGCCATTCGACGCAAGCCTCGAAAATTCTCCTGAAAACGACTTTGAAGTATTGTGGCCTCACAACCATAGAATTGGTGTTTCGAATCCCGCTATAACAATTTTTTTCGTTGTTTTGTTGTAAAAAACATTTTGCGATCTCTAATTCCACATGTTGTGCCACTTTTCGCTTAAGTGTATGTAGACGTGCTGAACAACTTATTACTTAAACGATAGTTGAGTAGGTTATCTGCTTAGAAAGCCATTAGTAGGTAAGGATATCACTTTCCAAAAACAACATCGTAGCTCTTCACAAACTGAACAATCAAAGACTACCGTCCTCAGCTAATAGTGAAACCAATACTGTAAAAACCATCATTATTGATTGAAACTATCATTATTAACAACCTATTATAACATACAGAAAATTAAGAATAAACAAAAATAAATGCATTTTTAGTAAAGGTTACCGTTAAGATAGTAAAATTGAGTAGGTATTCGAACACATCGAAAATAGAGAGGAAAAAAATCTGTTACTGCAGGATTCGAACCACCGACTCTAAGTATGTTAGGCTTAAGCTTAACCGGCAGATGTTGCAGCTGTTTTAATTACTGGCATTTACGTATAATTGCAAAACATTAAAGTCGATTTTCTCGCGAATTTTTGAAAGTTGCGTTGAATTGTATTGGCTGATAATTTGTGTTCTGAACTTCACGTTCCTTAAATATAAAAAAAATTCTAAAATCCGATACACATGTGGCCAATTTGTCAGTTGTGTTTCGTCTGTGAGTGACAATGTCCGAAAACTCTGCAAATGTCGTTCGGTGGATCATTTTGACAGTGAACTGATAACTGAGGGGGAGAAATATCCCTGTCTCTACAACATAAAATCGCAAGATTATAAAGATAGCCTACGATGACGAACTACAGATAATGCTACTGCAGATAAATATTTAAGTTTTGAATGACAGCCATCGTGTGTGTGTCCCTCGGGGGGGGGGGGGGGGGGAGGTTGCAACACAACTGCAGAAGCCACCCATTTTTGTCGCTTATGCGGTACCCAGGTAAGTACGGCGCGACTTCATCACCCGCGATTATAATCGTTTGAATTGTGGCACAAAGGCGACTATTTCAGCAGCGATTATTATCGATAGGAGAAAATCTCCTTCCCGTCGGGGGTTCCAATCCCCCTCTCGGGCATGGATGTTTGTGCTGTGAGTTCATAAGTAGTTTCTAAGTTTAGGGACTGATGTGCCCCGTAAGTTTACAAACATTTGAACTTACGTCAAGGCGTTAGTGACATAGATAGAGCATCTGGTAGACAACTGTCAACTGTTCTTATATACTAATTTTAACAACGAGTTGTTCAGTTATTCGTTGAAAATTGACGTACTTTTGTATTTTGGCAGTTGGAGCTCCGATGCTTAATGTTTACATTATTATGTCTTTGGATATCAGGGATGGTGTATATGGCATAGATATCGTTTAGTAAGCGTTTACCAAGGAGGTTGGAATAAAGGGAGGTGGCAGAATCTATACCGAGGACTTACGTCAGTTGAAGCTTGTGCGCCATGTTGCTCAGTTTTGGAATGTCACTTCTCCGTTAAAACTAAGCGTTACGTCAACCCTGTTACTGTTAATGCATTGAACTGACAGTCACTGCAAAATATGTACTTTCAAACAATATACTTTCTTCAATAAACAGTAATAAATACTCATCATAATATATTTGAAAATTTAATTTTTAACGGCTAATTTGCCGGCCGCGGTGGCCGAGGGGGCTGAGGTGCTCCAGTCACGGTCTGCACGGCCACTACGTTCGGGGGTTCGAATCCCCCCTCGTGCATGGATATTTGTGCCGTCCTTAGTATTAGTTCATAAGTAGTTTGTAAGTTTAGGGACTGATGACTCCGTAGTTAAGTCCCATAAGCTATACAAACATTTGAATTTAACGGCTAATTTTCACTCTTTTAAAACGTTGTACATAACGGAAAACCAACGGACGTTTCATTCCTGTTTTAAGTAAAGTAAAACATCAGCTCTACAATGTGAACACTTCTCCAAAACTTAGCAATATGGCGGAGGCATGCATGACTTTTTCGGCGTAAGGGCGTCTCCCTCTATTCTAACCTCCTTGACGTTTACTACGTTGACTTTTCATAGGTAGGTGTACGGATTTAATGTCCTTGCCACGAATGATTATTTTTATATCTCTGGGGATGCTGTATAAAGCAAATGTGGTGTCCCTCGTGGGTGGTTGCAACACACCTGCAGAAGCCACCGATTTTTGTCGCTTTTGCGGCACCCAGGTAATTACGGCGCTACTACATCACCCGCGATTATAATCGTTTGAAGTGTGGCTCAAAGGCGACTATTTCAGCCGAGATTATTATCGAGAGGAGAAACTCGCCTTTCCGTCTGGTGTAATGATACCTTTTTTTTAATTTTATCGCTGGTGTTGTCACAAGATCAAAGTTGAAAACCGGAATTGAAATTTAACTATCCGTAAGATCAGCAATGAATATTAATTTTTGAAATGGTTAATACACTGAAAAGACCACATAAGATTCCGCCGTCAGTTCTCAGTAGCAATGTCAGTTAAAAATTATGACAACACCAGAAAGCACCATAATATAAGAAAATAACGGAATCAGTTACCTGGTATACATTCATTGGTGAAAGCCGTGACACTGCAGTTGAACCTGTATGAATTGATTAATATCTTCGTTCTCGTAAACTGATGCTTGGTTTCATGACTATTAATTATTAAAGTTTTAAGACTTTGTGCAATTTTGATCACTATGGTTATCGAAAGTTAAAGAAATTATCAGACTTCGCTTTTAACAGAATGAAGATTTCCTGCAGGCATTGAATTCAGTTTTTAATATAAAATGATAGTATATAAATTTTGCATCGAGAATGTTCTTTTGTCATCGTGAGACAATAGGCAACAATGACCAAGCATCAATTTACTAATATTGCTGAAAATCAAGTCATAAATGAAATGAAAGATGGGGAGAAATAGTCATTATTTAAATAAAATAGGAATTCCAAATGAAATTTAAAATTTATTACGTTAGAGGATGCTAACCAAGGCTCACACTTACAAATTTCGGGAGGTCGAGTAAAATACGTCCGCTCGGTATAAAGGTAGAAAAACGAAAGACGACAAGGGATTCCGTTTTCTCTCCAGATCGTTTGAAATAGTTGAAGGTATTAATTGAAACAAGGATAATCAGAGATTTATTGGCAGAGAGAACGGATGCTAGCGAAAGCGTCGCAGATATAGTTTTCAATAAAAACAATATTAATGTATCGCTACAGACCTTAACAACTTGCTATTAATATTTTTGACGTCATGTGTTTTATGTAACTATTTTTATTAAAAATTACGCAACCGGCTGGCTGGTATACAAAATTGTTAAAAAAATAGTAATGTTAAGGAAGAGATACGAACACCCCAAACGAAATTTGTACAAAGTCTATACAAGGTCTTGGCTGCGCACGAGTTACGTCTGTCGGCGACAGAGTCTGTCATTCAGCGACCGTGCTCCACAATTTTGCTTACATATGAATGTCAGCGTAAAGTGTAAGTGCTATTTCTTTTATTTCGGCATCGTCAGCAAGAAACGTAACTGGAACCCCGGACTTTATTTTGATGAGAATACCTATTCGCAACAACTTAGTATATATCAATTAATACAATTAAAGAATCCCAGAGACGGATTTACGTCTCAAATATGTCAAAGACATTATTGATAGATCTGAAGCATTGAATTAAAATTTGTGGTGCGGCCGGGAATCGAACCCGGACCTCCATGCTTACTAGGCAACCGTTACACTATTCCGAGGCGCCTTAATCGTTAGTGGTGTGGTAGTCAAACGGTTAAGACGTCTGCCTAGTAAGCATGGAGGTGCGGGTTCGATTCTCGGCCGCACCACAAATTTTAATTCAATGCTTCAGACCTATCAATAATAACTTAGTATATTTTCAGCTATTTATTTAGTAATCCAAAGCGCTATGAGAACTGCGAAGGAAAACGACATAGCTTCACTAACAACAGGCACGATGTATTCGTATGCGCCTGCTCACAAGTGCATCTAAAAGAGTGGTTGGCTTGATATTTTTGCAACTGCTGGATGGAAAGCTTCGTCCAGTAAATCTACACGCCTACTATGTCATCTGGTTAGGCTTAGTCTGTACACACACAAGAAGTCTTAGAAGGAGACCACAGGGACATCGGATTTTAGGATTTTTTTTTTTTTTTTTTTTTTTTTTTTTTTTTTTTTTTTTTTAATCGTTCGTGAAGTTTAAAGCTTAAATAACAGTCAGCCAAAGCTATTTGACGCAACTCTAAAAATTCTCGAGAAAATCGACTTGAAGTTCTGCAACTAAATTTTTGAGAAAATCGCCTAGTGTGGCATTAGCCGTAGAATCAGTCGGTTGCGGCAGTTGGTGGCGATGCGCGTGGCCTTGGGGAGCTAGCGTAACTCAGCTGGAGGCTGCCGCAGCCGGCCATCGGAACGGAGTGGTGGCTGCAGCGCTGCCGGTATAACGGGACTGCTTGCGCTCAGTCAACACCACTCCGTCACCGCCCGCGCACGGCTACGAGGAAAACTCACTACACCGCTGTGGACAGATGGCCGACCGCGAAGGCAGCAGGCACGTACCGGGCTGACCGCAAAAACTAACAACGGGAAACGGCTTACGAATTAGTCCGATATTACATCAATAACTACCATCAAGCGATCACAGGCCCTGCAGACCACGCATTGCTTCCACAAGCTGCCTCCATTCCCTCCTGTTCTGTGCCCGGTTCCTCTAGGTGTCTTCAATCCCCAGGGCTGCCAGGTCCTTTGCCAGGTCGTCCATCCAGCGCTGCCTTTGTCGTCCGATGGGGCGTTTGGTGTTTGGTTTGCCTTCTACATCTACATCTACATACATACTCCGCAATTCACCGTAAGGTGCGTGGCGGAGAGTACACTGTACCACTACTAGGCATTTCCTTTCCTATTCCACTCCCAAATTGAACGAGGAAAAAAAGAATGCCTATATGCCTCCGTACGAGCCCTAATTTCTCTTATCTTGTCTTTGTGATCTTTACGCGAAATGTAAGTAGGAGGCAGCAAGATCGTACTACACTCAGCTTCAAATTCCGGCCCTCTAAAATTACTTAACAGAAATTCACAAAAAGAACGTCGTCTTTCTTCCAGCGATCCCCAATTGAGTTGCCGGAGCATTTCCGTGACACTCGCGCATTGGTCGAACCTACCGGTAACAAATCTAGCTGCTCGCCTCTGAACCGCCTCTATGTCTTCCTTCAAACCGATCTGCTGCGGGTCCCAAATACTTGAGCAATACTCAAGACGTGGTCGTACAAGCGTTTTATATGCGGTCTCCTTTACAGACGAATCACACCTTCCCTAAATTCTCCCAATAAACCGAAGTCGACCATCCGCCTTCCCAGCGACCTTTATATGGTCGTTTCATTTCGTATCACTGTGCAGCGTTATGCCTAGATATTTAATTGACGCGACAATGTCAAGCAGCACACTACTAATGCTGTATTCGAACATTACGGGATTGTTTTATACGCGTTTTATACACGTTTTTATACATCTTCCCAAAATTCTCCCAATAAACCGAAGTCGGCTGTCTGCCTTACTCACAACTGTCCTTACATGCTCGTTCCATTTCATATTGCTCTGCAATGTTACGCCTAGATATTTGAACGACGCGACAGCATCAAGAAGCTCACTACTGATGCTGTATTCGAACATTATAGGATTGTTTTTTCTACTCATGCGCATCACCTTACATTTTTCTACATTGAGAGCTAGCTGCCATTCTTCGCACCAACTAGAAATTTTGTCTAAGTCAACCTGTATGCTATTACAGTCAGTTACAGACGACACCCTCCCATACCCCACAGCATCATCAGCAAACAGCCGCAATTTACAACTTACTCTGTCCATCAGATCATTTATATAGATAGAAAATAATAGCGGTCCTATCACACTCCCCTGGGGCACGCCTGACGATACACTCGTCTCTGATGAACACTCGCCGTCGAGAACAACGTACTGCGTTCTATTACTTAGGAAGTCTTCCAGCCAGTCACAAATCTGTGAACCTATTCCATAAGCTCGTATCTTCGTTAGCAGTGTGCAGTGTGGCACCGTGTCGAACGCCTTTTTGAAGTCGAGAAAAACACAATCCGCCTATTGCCCTTCGTCCATGGCTCGCAAGATGTCATGTGAGAAAAGGGCAAGCTGAGTTTCACATGAACGTTGTTTCCTAAACCCGTGCTGATTCATGGAAAGAAGCTTTTCCGTTTCAAGGAAATTTACTATCTTCGAACTGAGAATATGCTCCAAAATTCTACATGAAACCGATGTCAACGAGATTGGCCTGTAATTGTATGGGTCAGTTCTCTTTCCTTTCTTATACACGGGAGTCACCTGCGCTTTTTTCCAATCACTAGGAACTTTGCGCTGAATTAAAGATTCGCTATAAATGCAAGCTAAATAGGGGGCCAATGCCGCAGAATAGTCTTTGTAAAACCGAACTGGTATACCATCCGGACCAGCAGACTTTTTCTTATTTAGCTCTCTCAGCTGCTTCTCTACACCGGAAATACCTATTGCTATGTCCCCCATTTCGGAATTAGTACGTTGATCAAATGATGGTATATTTGTGCGGTCCTCCTGCGTGAAAGATTTCTTAAAGGTTAAATTTAGAACTTCAGCTTTCCGTTTGCTTTCTTCTATTACTGCCCCGGAATGCTCAACTAGTGACTGGACAGTGGGCTTTGACCCGCTTATCGATTTTACATAGGACCAGAATTTTTTCGGGTTCTCGGAAAGATCTTTTGCTAAGGTATGGCTGTGATAATTATTGTATGCTTCACGCATCGATCTTTTTATAGACACACGAATCTCTACTAACTTTTGCCTGTCATCATTTGCGTGTTCTTTTTTGAATCGAGAGTGCAACAGCCTTTGCTTTCTCAGCAGCTTTCTAACATGATTATTATACCACGGTGGATCTTTTCCAACCTTAATCGTCTTTACTGGCACATATTTCTCTAACCCTTCATTAACAATGCATTTAAATTTAGTCCACAATTCCTCTACATCCATAGTCCCAGAATTAAACGATGCCCATTCATTTTGTAAGTGCGATCGTAACATTTGCTTGTCGGCTTTTCCCAAGAAAAACACGCTCCTAGCCTTCTTGACTGGTTTATGAACTTTGGTCACCATCGACGCTATGACGATATCATGATCACTAATTCCTGTCTCTACACAGACATCGTTAGTAAGGTCAGGGGATACTCTGCAAATCACATTTAACACGTTCGCTGCCGTTCACGCTCTGGCGCGATGATGCTAGGTACCACTTCACGCTCTGGCGCGTCATCGTATTTTGACAGTATCTTTTCATAGTTTTGAGCCACTCAATGTTTTGGTTTTAGTTTTCAGTTTTTTGATATGGTTTTTTATTTGCATTTGTATTTTTGTGAAAACAACAAATGAACAATACAAACAGTACATACAAGGTATTTCATAAAACATAAGCTTATTTCTATATCATTAGTGATATAAGTATGAATAATATCGCCGGCCGCGGTGGCCGAGGGGACTGAGGCGCTCCAGTCACGGTCTGCACGGCCACTACGGTTCGGATCCCCCTCGGGCATGGATATTTGTGCCGTCCTTAGTGTTAGCTAGTTCACAAGTAGTTTGTAAGTTTAGGGACTGATGACCCCGTAGTTAAGGCCCATAGACTCTACGAACATTTGATTTGAATAATATCAAAACTAAGAAATAAAATTAAAATAATCAAAAGCTTGCTTGCTTGTTTACATAAGAATCCAATAAATCTATCATGATACCATGAGAAGCGTGTGTGGCTCGTAGCCGGTAATGCAAACGCGGAAATCTGGAACCACGTGGCTGTGCATATCACTTATACTCTTCCCTGAGTGCTTTATTAGACGATGCCAGTTTACAACAACCCATAATAGGATGCTAGGTCGCAGCACGCGCCACAGCGTGAGCGGCACCTTACTCAAGTAACGTTTACACGCACCAGAGCGTGAACGGCAGCGAACGTGTTAAGTGCCTGGCAGAGGGTTCATCGAATCACCATTAAACTATTTATCTCCCATTCCATTCTCGAATACTGTGCGGGAAGAAAGAACACCTGAATCTCTCCGTTCGAGCTCTGATTTCTCTTATTTTATTCTGATGATCATTTCTGCCTATGTAAGTGGGAGTCAACAATATATTTTCGCATTCGGAGGAGAATGTTGGTGATTGGAGTTTCGCAAGTAGCCCAAGCCGCAGTGATAAACACTGTTGTTGTAATGATTCCCACACCAGATCCTGTATCTTTTCCATGATGCTGTCTCCCCTGTATCGTGCCAATACTAAACGCGCTGCCCTTCTTTGGACTCTTTCGATTATTTAAATAATGAATTCCAGTTAAAGGCTTGTTGACAACGTCAATTATTATGAATGAAATTACATCAATTTTCTCATCTTATAAAGTTACCAGTTCCAGTTCTGCTTGGCACTTAAAATAGTACCAAATTCAGATAACCTTTATTACATAATAAATAAACCTCCTGATGAGTATTCTGATGCCTATTGTGTACATATATCATACATAAACTAAGAATTGCAAGAGTCATCAAGTAAGCAAATTTTACCTTTTCAAATGTTATTGCCTGCATTTTATATTTACCTTAATTTTACACAATTTTCTTTTAATTCCTTTGAAAGTTGTAAAAATGGGTTTCTTCTGTATTTGGAACACTTACTATTTATATTCCATTCTCACTTACGGTGGTTCTATTACTTGAGTGCTTTGGACAATTTCCCTAAATTTCCATTGCTGTAATTTTTCTTTTCTTTTTGGAATTACTTTACAACTCTTTCTTAATGTTCCATTTTTCCAAATATATTTCCACATTTCCTGTGTCTCAAAGTAGAAGTGCCATCTTCGCCTGTCTTCCTTCTGGCATACGGGCTACATGGCTCACCCACTGCATTCTCTTGCTCCTTATCTTCTGTAAAATATTTGACTGTCGCATCACAAGGTAGATTTTCTCATTCATCGTCCTCCTCCATTCTCCGTTATCTAAAATTGGTCCCCATAACTTCATTACTTTTCTTTCAAATATTAATAGTTTTCCTTGCCCCCTTTAGTAATGCTCCACATTTCTGAGCCGTACGTTACCGCTGGGCAAATCACCGTGTTATAGATTTTTATCTTAGTGTTCACAGACACTGATTTGGAGCCAAGCGTGTCTTTCAGGGAATGGATGCATTTCATTCCCACTGCTATTCTTTCCTTGATGTGCATTTCTATTCTGTTGTCTGTGGTAAACCAAGATCCCAAGTATATGAACTGGTGTACTCTCTTGAATCTTATGCCATTTGTCTCCAAAAATTCTTCTTGCTCTTGTCTTCTTCCTAATTGAATGAACTCTGTTTATCTTGGCTTACTTTAAGCCGAACCTTCGGTGCACAGCTGTCCATTTGTTGGTATATTCCTTTCAACTCGTGCTTAGATTCACTTAGCAGAACTATGTCATCTGCATATGCCTTCCATCTGTACTCCAGCCCACTCCCGTTGCCTACACTCTCTTACTACTTTGACATTGAACAAAACACACGAGAGCGCGTCCCCTTGTCTGAGACCTGTTTCTATCTCGAATGTTTCTGATGTAACTCCTCAAACACGTTCTGCTGCCTTTGACCCTTCCATACAGGTTTGCACCATTCTTACTAGCTTTTCAGGTATTTGAGGTCACACATTTGATTGTAGAGGCTATTCCTGAGGATGCCATTGAAAATCCACAAAATGACTGTATATATGTTTGTCATATTCCCAGTGTTTTTCAGACAGTTGTCTTAGAGTGAAAATGTGGTCTATTGATGATCGGTTTGGTATGTTGTTCTCTATGAATGGTTGCAATTTTCTATGATGTTAGACAGTTCCTTATATACACTATATATAATATAATATATACGATATTACACTAGCAAATTTTCTTTCACAAAAAATCTTTGCCCCCCCCCCCAAAAAAAAATGAACAGTTTAGCATTGAAATATTGTCAAAATAGCCTTTCGTCAAATAATCTTTGATCAGATCTAGCTGCTCGCCTTAGATTTTATCAAAGAAACCGTTCGTCATATGTTAACAGGCCTATATTCACTTTGCAACAAAATATTATAACATGAACTCTTCTCAAACATTATGAACCACTTCGAAGAAAACGACCTATTAACCTATAGTCAACACGGATTCAGAAGGTACCGTTTTTGTGAAACGCAGCTAGCTCTTTACTCGACAAGAAATCTAAAATCGATACCATATTTCTCGATTTCGGGAAGGCTTTTGATCCTGTACCTCACAAGCGTCTTCTAATTAAATTGTGTGCTTACGGAATATCGCTACAGTTGTGCGATTGGATTCGAGATTTCCTGTCAGAAATGACAGTACGTTGTAATTGACGTAAAGTAACGAGGTGGCATGGCCAAGCGCTCTATGGTGCCTTGCTGCGGAGTGCGCGGTGGCTCTCAATCTGAGGTTGGAGTCCTCCCTCGGGCAGTGGTGTGTGCGTTGTCATTAGGTTAATCTAAGTAATTTGTAAGCCTAGGGACTAATAACCGCAGTAACAGATTTACAAACGGACGGAAATTCATCGGATAAAGCAGAAGTGATATCTAGAGTTCCCAGGAAATTGTTAAGATCCCTATTGTTCATATGTTTATAAACTATTTGGGGGGGGGGGGGGGTGTGAACAGTTTTCTTAGACGCAGATGATATTGTCATTTATCGGTTAGTAAAGTCAACAGAAGATCAAATGCAACTGCAAAATGATTTAGATATCAGAATTGTGAAAAAATTGGCAATGACCCTAAATAATGATAAGCATAAAGTCATCCATAAGAGCACTAAATGAAATCCGTTCAACTTCATTTACATGACAAAACACTCTAGAGGCCATAAATTTAACTAAATATCTATAAGTACAATTACGAACACCTTCAACTGAAAAAGAAATACATAAAATTATTACAAGGAAGGCGAAAACTTAGAAGATTCCACAGTTCTACTACAGAAACTGCCTAAACTGCACTTGTGCGTCCTGGTTTGGAATACTGCTGCGCATTGTGGGCTCCCTTCCAAGTGCGACTGATGAAGGATACAGAGAAAATTCAGAGAAGGCAGCCCGGATTGTATCATCGGGTGTCACGGAAACGATGCACGAGTTGGTGTCGAAATCATTAAAAGAAGGGCGTTATTCGCTACGGAGAGATTTACTTGCGAAATTTCATCATCAACTTTCTCTTCCGAATTCGAATATACTTTGTTAGCACCCACTTACGTAGGGAGACATGATCATCGTGCATTTCCTGTTACTATTAATAATCACAGGGCAATCTGTTAAATACTGCGAAGTGGATTTGACATCTGCAGGTTTCTCACACGGCCAACTTTATGTCACTTGCTCAGGTGTGGGCTCACCAAAGAATTTACATCGTATTAGATCCTGGACCTCTAACAAGAAATATTGTTTATAGACAAGTTTTGAATTAACCCTTTAGTGACCAATGGGAACTATAATTCCCACTTATTTGTTTTCGCTATAAATTCAGTGGTAATCGTGTTCCCACTTCTAAGTTGTGCTACCATCTCTGTTAGAGTGTGCTAACTACATATAGATTGTCAAAAGGCGCACGAAAGTGGCTGTATTTCTACATTGTTAGTCAGTCAATGCATAAAAGGAGTTTCCGCGGGAAAACAAGCCCCTGTTCCGACCGTAACAGCGTTTTTTGTATAGTGTGCTTTCCTTTTGTGTGTGAAGTGACTTGTGTTGTATTTGTTTACTTTTATATTTACGAGGGAGATAGTATTCGTGTATATTTGCTGGATGCCAATGAAAAGTACATAAATATTACAAGTTAGTGGGAACTATGTTTCCCACTAAACGTGTTAGAAGTGCAGTGTGTATGGCTGTGCAACCGGTATCGTAGTTATTCTTGTAGATTGGCAGTTGTCAGTGACAACATTATGTGAAAGTTACAGAAGACAGAAGCAGAGCAGCTAACATATATATTGCATTTGGTAAGGCAGCTCACCTCCTGCTTCTCAAGTCGTAAGCCAAGAGGAAGACCCGTTCATTTTGAGACACCAAAAAGAGGTGTGTCTGGAGTTCCAGATGAAGTTCGTCTGGCGAAAGTTGGAACTCTTTGTCAACAAGTGCCGCCAAAGTAGCACCAAAAACAAAGAAAAGAGGACTACAGTGTGTAGCAACTGCCGTGTACCTTAGTGTGTAGCACCATGCTTCTCTAAGTTCCATGGTACGTCACCTTAGTGAACTCAGTGGCCAATATGAACTAATACAAAAGTAAATCAAATGTTTAACATACTGTTTGTTCTAAAAAATAAAGTGTACAAAATTTTTTGAATTATGAAGTTCAGTTACTCCAAAGTTCGGCGGGAACAATAGTTCCCACTATTTTTTTTACACCTGTAGGCTAAACTCTCACTTTCAAGATTTAAACTATGATTTTATGTATGGCTTTTTAGCCCAATGAAGTATTCATAAAAAGTCTATAACTTCTGGAAATAATTTGGTCAGTAAAGGGTTAAATGAATGTATGAATGTTACATATCACTTATATTTTGATTACCTTCTCTCTTTTTTTGGATACTGCACTTATCATTTTGTGCATTATGCACGACAGCCTTTGTTCTTAAATATTCTCCCATAAATATGTTTATAGAAAAACAGAGGATGAACAGAGAGAAATAAAGAGAAGAGTTAGGAGAAGTACTAACTCAAGGCTTCCGTAAATAAATAAATACCCGGGCAACGTCGGGTTTTCAGCTAGTCCATGAACAATGGGAATAATCTGGCGTTGCCGAAACAATGTTCAAATGCTTGTAAACATAAGGGACTTAACTACGTCGGTCATTAGTCCCTACGTTTACAAACTACTTACACTAACTGAAAGTAACTTATGCTAAGGACAACAAAAACACCCATGCCCCGATGGAGGACTCGAACCCCCGACAGCTGGGCGCCTTAGTATGCACGGCTAATCTGCCGCGGTCCGAAACAATGTTTCTAAAATTACTCATCAGTGCACGTCCGTATGCCAAAGAATCTACCAAGCACTTGGAAGTCCTGACACTGGTAACTGAAATTCGTCTGTAGAGACACGCAATTCCATCTGTCAAACAGAAGCTTGTTGCAGAAAGAGTTAAAGAAAGTAATATCATTTGCAACTTCTGTATTTTTGAAATTAACTTATTTCTCTACAGAATGAGTACGTTCTAGTTTTGTTTTTAGTATAAGTTAGTGTACGTTATTGTAAGTAATTTGTAAGTGTAGAACCGATAACCTCAGCAGTTTGGTCCCTTAGGACTACAAATATTTGAACATTTGATTTGCTCGTGTGATTTAGCACCATCATTCAGTTGAGTAACTTTAGTTACCGATACAACCAGTCATCCAGGAACGATAGACAGGAGTACATCACAAGAAAATTACATCATACAAACAAGTACTTTATCAGTAAAGAGTGCTCGGTTATCTGTAACGTAATACAGCTTGCACTGAAGCGTCGCCACAAAAAGTACTGTTGGCTGCTTTGGCAGTCCGAAGAACAGTCTGCAATTTATACAAAAGTCAGCCGTACCACAAAAGGAATCCGAGACTAACCACGCGTTTTACTGGAATTGCCGAGAACAAATTTTGAGACGCTCCTTGCTATGACCAGGTTTACAAAATCTGTAATTCTATAAACTATGGTGGACTTTGCATCGAACAAAAAATAATGGCGACATTACGCAATTTACTTCGGTGAAACAAAGAAACTATTTTCCTTAGCATAAAGATATATCGCACAGAAACACTACTTGGAATGTGAATTTTATCCATTATGGATGTTGAACTCCGTGACTGTTTCTTATAGGTTGTGGAAATAAAATCCGCTACCAGTCACAATTATTGGCGGTTTATTAAAACACTACCGGTTTCGGGCTTGTGCCCATCTTCAGGTGTTTACATTCAGTGTTGTTGACTGTTTACAGAAAACGTAAATTAATTTGTGCTTATCATACAGTTATACATAAACAGGTATCATATAGATATACATATACATAAATCAAGTATGGTATGTGGTGGAGTGATTTCTGATACACTTATAGGCTTATCACAAATCACTCCACCTCATAACATACTTGATTTATGTATGTACATCTATATGATACCTGTTTATGTATAAATGTATGATAAGCACAAATTAATTTACGTTTTCTTTAAACAGTCAACAACACTGAATGTAAACACCTGAAGATGGGCACAAGGCCGAAACCGGTAGTGTTTTAATAAACCGCCAATATTTGTGACTGGTAGCGGATTTTATTTCCACAAACTACTTGGAATTTTTAAGTAAAAATTAATTCTGGTAGGAAGAACTGATGTCATGAACTGTGGTGTAAATACGTGATACAAATAACCAAATTAAGGGAACTAGGATCAAAGTTTTCTGTACCAACGAAACTAGAGAGGGCAACAACATTACTGACAACAGACTAAGTACCCTACATGGCTATTATTGTACAGCTATCTCTCAGACATGTTCATCAAGCGGGTGTCCAAATGATGATACAAATCGAAAATATGCGAAATCCAAAATGTTACTTTTTGAACATTCTTTGTGAAAAACTCCTGTTAGTTTCAACAGAGACCGACCTCTTAGTCAAAAGACAACATACGAATAAGCCTTAAATTCTACAGTATATATCCCTATCGGGATATATCCATCGTTTTAAAGAAAGATAAAGTCCGAACATATAATCAAATGAAGAGGCATAGGGTTCTTTATTTGTAGTATACGTACATATCCTGTCTTTGGACTTTCGTTGCTACCGTAATGTAATTAAATCTATAATATTACGCCAGAATTATATTTTATAATATTATGTTTAAGAACACGGTGGTCGTCCTCTGTATTCCGTTTACTGCTAGAAGGTAAGCCGAAAGGTTCTGTACACATACAGATAACGAGCGAAACGCCTTTGAGAAACACGCTAATGACCTGTACAAGTAACTATCGCCTCCAGGGCCGGCGCAAGCCCAAGTGCCGCCCCGTGCGAGCTGCTAAATATCCGCCCCCCCCCCCACAGTTTTTTTCTGTTTTTCAAAACGTTTGTTGAATTTTATTTAAACAAGTCTGTAGGAAATGTCAGTAATCAAATGCAATTGCCGGCCGCAGTGGCAGAGCGGTCTGCGGCATGCCAGTCACGGTCTGCATGGACGCTGCGGTCGGGGGTTCGAATCCCCCCTCGGGCATGAATGTTTGTTCTGTCTTTAGCATAAGGCAGTTCATAAGTAGATTGTAAGTTTAGGGACTGATGACCCCGTAGTTAAGTCCCATAAGCTAAACAAACATTTGAACAATAGCAATTTTTGCTTTTACTTTTCAGATCTACCTATATTTCGGCTACTGGGTGGCCAGTCTCAAAGCTTTTAATATGTGCTTACATCTAAGCCGTCATGTTGACAGTTACGTTCAGCATGACGGTATAGATGTAAACATAAAACATTGAGAATAGCCACACTATGCCCGAAATCTATGTAGATCTGGGAAATAAAAACAAAAATTGCGACTGATTGGTGATATTCTCTACAAATTCATACAAAACAGTTGCTGTGCCCTAGCTCAATAATGGAGTCAAACCTGACTGAAGATATCTAGCTAATTTTAATAAGCCTTGTGAATTTACGAAAATATTCAAATATGTATGAAATCTTGCGGGTCTTCACTGCTAATTTCATCAGTCCCTAAGCTTACACACTATTCAACCTAAATTATCATAAGGACAAATACAGACAACCGTGTCCGAGAGAGGACTCGAACCTCTGCGGGGCTAGCCGCACAGTCTATGACTGCAGCGCCTTAGACCGCTCGGCTAATCTCGTGCGGCATGAACTTACAATTAACGTAAATAAACATTTTTCAATCGTTGTTACCAGATAATGTATTCAACGTTGAACTGTATACAGTAAATAAATGTTGGAAAAGTGATAGTGTGCGAGTAGTATTGTCAAACAAAAGTGCCGATCAGAATTTAATTGTTGTTCATGCAGGCGCAGACAGGTTTTTCATGGCTCAAAAACCAAAACGTCCGACTATCACTCACAAACAGATAGAAAAAATTTTGAAAAAATGCGTCGAAACCCAACTTATGCCAGGCTTAGAACCAATGTCTTTATCCCTTGTAATTACTCGCAGCGTATTTACCCATTTGGTATACTTCTAGCCATTGTAGGTTTTGGATATGTTTCATGTAGTAATGTTCAACGATTTTTTCCATAAAGCGGGAAGAATAAAACACTCGAAAACTCCCTTTGAAGTGTTTAGCAAAAATGCTTCAGGCTTAACATGTAACCGCAGTGTCGAATATTCCATTCAAATATCCAAATTAGATTTCGACTTCTGCAAAATTAGTTACGAGTAAACGGCGCGTAACAGACAGGCAGCGCTCCACTCATAAGAATACTGCCGTGTATCGCCCTATCTGTTCCTCTGCCGTAACCACGAAGGTGCTGCTATCGTGGTGAGAAAGAAATCAGTCCGCCTCCCTCCCACTGTTCAACAGGGGCGGCCGGCAGGTAGTCGAGGCGCCAAGCCACCGTTTCCGAAGCCGCTCTCTCCGAGATTTAGTTTCGAATCCCCTCTTGCACATGAATGTTGAGTTTGTCCTAAAAAATGTTGGGGCGTCAGATTTGCCGCCCCTCGGAAAGTGCTGCCCCGTGCGGTCGCACGTTTCGCACGTGCCTTGCGCCGGCCCTGATCGCCTCTATATGCATACGCAGTTCGATTGTGTTGCCTCAACCAATGTATTTCAAGGAGCGGAAGTATGTAAATATATTCTAGTGCTTTGACAACGTGCACTACACAGTGTGCTATTATATAATTTTCAACTGCTAAAATAGTGACTGCTAGTGAGATTTATCCTCATTAGAAGGCTGTTTATGGTTGCGATGAAATTTCGTGTGTTGTGAAACTGGAAGAAGTAATTGTTGACGAAACAAGTAGCGGACGTTCTGCCACTACCACAGACGATAGATACCATAAATGAGTCGACGATTTGACTCAAAGAGACCGAGTCATTAAAAAGCTAATCATAAACCATATATGAATATCCAAGGAACGTGTCAACTTCTCAGCAATTTGGGTACCCCAAAATTTGTACCTCTCACAGACGAGAATAAACGGCGTTGATTGTAATGCTGCGAGCAACTTTTGGAGCACTACCGTGGCGAAGGAGATGACTTCTTTTGAATACTGTAACGGGCCGGAAGAGAAAAAAAACCGAGCGCTGAATCTCGGCATCCGTTTTCTCCTCAGGCGAAAAAGTTCAAAACACAACCATCCGCAAATAAAAGCCTTCTTTTGACTGTTGTTTTGGTACGCTCGCCGACTTTATGTGACGATTTTCTTGTTCGAGGGGCACTGCTAAATTCTTCTCGCAAAGGTAAGACACACTAAAGCACCTTCGACGTAGAGTTCGTCGAGTTAGAGGCAGGCTGACCCCAATGACCCCATGACAAAGCTAGTTACACACCTCGCACACAACTGAAGAGGCTGTGCGAAAGTGGAGTCGGAATCGATTCCATAACCATCCTAACCCCACCCCTTACCTTGAACCTTTTGATTTTTTCTTTCCTCCCTATTAAAGAGAAGAGAGACCTCAGAAATACTCATGACACAGGTAGATGTCAAGTCCTGGATAAAGTTAAATTAAAAATATATAATTAAATAGCTTGTTACTTCGTTGGAAAAAAATATATTACTGCTAACTTTTCTAACGGTTCTGACTTTTGAACAATCATTGTAATTTGAAATTCTTCTGTTAGTGTATGTTTGCGTTACAAATGTGGGGTTCTGCACCCGCCCTGATGCAAAACACTTGTTTGTTTACATACCCATACTAGTTTCAGTGGAAGTAGTGTCAAGGTAAGTGGATTTTTTCATTTATTCTATAACAATGGAGAAATAACATAGTTAGAAAACCGTGAAAAACTTTATAAGGTATACACTTTTTTTCCGCTGTATCACTATGTAAACAGCCATTATCGTACCTTCATATTATTAAGCTACTGCACACTCTATAGTGTTCGTTGCAGTTTTTTTCTGAAGTACAGCATGTCATCTGTAACTGTGTGAGCGACTGTTACTGGTGAGTGTGACTACTGTAAACAACCTTATTTCAGTGCCTTTACCACGTTGGTTTTTCGTATGGCTGTTATTACAGTTTATGAGGGTACCGTTACTGGGCTGTGCATTTTTGGAATCGTACTCACATTAATTGGACGGTTTCATGGAGGCCTCTGACAGATGTTCTCACTTCGCAGAAAACATCTTCCGCATATGGCAGTTTTTTTAAACTTACGCCATTTTGTTATTTGTATGTGTCGTGACTCGGTGTGTTGTATAATGCAAGAGTGTTTCTGCAACTGTGGTACGAGTTTTGACGCTTTTTTGTTATCTTCCTGAGTTTCAAGTGTGTGTGTGTGTGTGTGTGTGTGTGTGTGTGTGTGTACACGCGAACTATTAACTGCCTGTATTCTGTGTTACTTCATCAAAAGCAGTGAAGAGTGCGTTGTTGTAAAGTGTTGTGTATTCAAGTTTTTGCCTTCCTTTATGGTATTTTGAATGTATTAATTCTCCTCTATAGTGAGTTTGTGGTTTTGACTGTAGCTGTGTCCATTGTTTGTAGGTCAGTTTCGATAATTGTGGGATGTTGTTTCTCTTTCAACAAATGTTCTGCAAAGGTTGACAACTCTTATGTGTTCAGTGTAACGAACTTTGAAATTCCTGCACGCCTGTCCAATGTAATGCGACTGATAGGAGTTACAAATGAGTTGGTATATTCCTGCATTATTGTAGTTGTAAGCAGATCTCTTTTGTGGTCTCAGTCTTTGTTGTACTGTGTTATTTGTTTGGAAGGCAATTGGGATCCCTTGCTTCTTTAATATGTTTCCAATTTTGTGCACTATTTTATAATTGTATGTTGGTGTCTAGAGTGCACGCAGGATAAATTGGCCGGTAGATGCGCAGACTGTTGGGCAAGGGTGGGGAGAGTGATAGTGGTGGGGGTAGCGGCCGGAGCAGTGAGGGGAAGGGACCAGCGCTGGAGGGGAAGTGAAGCGCCACTGCTGCGAACTGAAGCCTATGCTCAACTATCTGCCAAAGTTTTATGAATTCTCTCTTCTGTACCTAACCATAGTTTAAAAAATACCTTTTCCTAAATGATTAACTCAATGTTATGAATATTTCATTATTTCTACCATTTTATTAACATTACCCAACATTTAGAAATACTTGTTACTTGTAGCGTTAGTTATGTAACATTTGCGATACAGGGCAGAACTGATTTGTTAATATTAATGACGTTCATGCAGGAAATACGATGTTTCTGTTTAACTTGCACATAGAAAAATATTTCACCAGTCTTCAATCTACTGCACTCATCTGGACAGAGCTCTCAAATAATCAAAAACAATACTAAATCAAACACCGCCAAAACTAAAAGCTTAAATAAACCGACGGTATTTCTGTAGGTGCATTATAAAATGTGTTTAAACTCATAAGGAATGCTCACTTCCTCCTGTTCTACAGTACTGTAGACCAGAAAACGTAAATGTTTCCTTTAGTTTTTAGATACATTAATACCTTGTAGTCTGAACATTACTTGTCCTTATCAGTTATCTGTGTTACTATAATCAGACGTTGTCCTTTTGAATGTGGCACCCTTACTTCATTACTTCATCCATCTGTCCACTCATTGGTTGTAGTGCCGCGGCCGAGCGCATTCAGGCGCTATGCTCCACTGCGCGAGGCCGTTCCTTGTTGGGGTTTTGAATCCCCCCTCGGGCATGGATGTTTGTGTCGTCTTTAGTATAAGGTAATTCATAAGCAGTTTGTAAGTTTAGCGACTGATGACCCCGCAGTTAAGTCCCTAAAAAAAGATGTGAGAGTGAGAGAGAGAGAGAGAAAGGAGAAAATAAAATTGGTCGTGGTATGCGAACTGCAAATGTGTCTTTCATTGACATATATGACAGGTGTCCTCTCTTCACGGTACTATTTTATTTTATTCAATAATCGAGACGTTTACTGCTTATTTCTGAACGTCCCAAAGCACTTTTCCGTACAGGTTATTTATATTTTTATTTATTTATTTTGCGCCATCTGGTAATTTTAAGCATGTTAATTGCACGAAAAATAAAGCATGTAAGTATTACAATGAAATTAAAAGAACTAATGTACCTGAAACCTGAAGTAGTACAGCAGTGAAGAAATACTTTCCTTGAAAGACGTATTTTCCCTTATTACGGGAAAAAGTTACTTTATTGTGATGCGCTGTTTGTTTGTTGCGTGAAATTAATTAATCAATCCGCACAATTTGTTCATGAAAATCATCTAAATCTAAGAATTTTTAATTGCGCTTTTCCCGGAGTATAGAAACCTTCACAACTACCGGCAACTATTTTTTTTCTTTTTTCTTTTTTTTTAATTGTCTGAAATGTAAACCTTTCATTTTTTTCTTCTTATTTTCCAAAGTGCACACCCCTATTTTCCTCCTACACTGAAACATTCTCTCGCGCCTGGTTAAGCAGAACTCTTCTTGCGCCTATAGAGCTTGATGACCGTGATACCACACCATTTATACTCATTCGGCCGCGGTGGCCGAGGAGACTGAGACGCTCCAGTTAAAAGCTGCACGTGTGTTGTGTGGATGTTGAACCTATCGTTAGATCAGACAACAAATTGTTCCTTGACACAGCAATTTGGTTTAATTATGGCCCTGATACTGATGTATATGCTATTAAGTGAGAAACAGTGCAAGAAACTGATTATGTGCGCAACGGATAATTTTAACAAAACAACTGTGACATGTAGCCTTTTTGAAACAGACACTGACTATACTCAAAAGTTTTGACTGCGAGAAAGATATTAAAAAAAAAAAAAAAAAACACAAATCACTTTCTTAATGCTTGACTGTGAGAATTTTATGCAGATCAGTTTCTAATTATTGAAATTTAGTATCAATTTAGTATCATAGTCAATTAACTATCATTTACTATGGCACCAGTAATGAAATCCGTTCAACAATATTATTCACATCAATACTGCACTTTAAATCCACTAATAATTAATTATCAAATGAAGGAAGTAGGTTAATTTTCTAACTACGTAAATGAAACGTGAAAGAAAGTTTAAGTTACTTATTATTAATAATCAGCATTACATTACCTACATAATACAACTTCTGACTTGCTGGCAAAGCAGCCTCTGCTCTACATCGGAGCCATACACACAACCCAACCGCTCTCTAAGCGAGCTGAACCACTAGTACCACTCTCTCTCACTTATTATTAATAATCAGCATTACATTACCTACATAATACAACTTCTGACTTGCTGGCGAAGCAGCCTCTGCTCTACATCGGAGCCATACACACAACCCAACCGCTCTCTAAGCGAGCTGAACCACTAGTGCTACTCTCTCTCAGTGCGAGCTACAATGCTATGCAATACATGATCTTTGCCAAAGATGAAACTTCATAAAGGACACATATCGATACATACAGTAGAAGCGATATTATACATTTTCTTGCAAGCAAGTTACTCGATACAAAACAGGAGGCACAATATTGGACATTTTCTTACAAAATAATTTTTTTTATGGACACGTTTCACAGTCACGGTCTGCACGGCCACTACGGGTTCGAATCCCCCCTTGGGCATGGATATTTGTGCCGTCCTAGTTCGTAAGTAGTTCATAAGTAGTTTGTAAGTTTAGGGACTGATGACCCCGTAGTTAAGTCCCATAAGCTGTACAAACATTTGAACATTCGCTCACTCGATGTGCACTGGCCGGCAGGCGGAAGTGGACTGACGCGGCCGACCGGACGAAAACTCATCTCTGCGCATCGTCCACCGTATCCGGCACAGGCTCTATCATATGTTTCTGGTGTGGTGTGGTTTATTTCATTGTCTGCATATTCTGCCCCTATCTTATGATGTCCTCCTTTTGTGCCTTTAGGTGGATGCCAATTGGTATTGTCTTTCTTTTTTTTATTATGTTGTTTCAGCTTGTGTATGCTGTCTGTTTTGTATTCATTTTCAGCAGCAATTTCATTGATTGTGTTTAGTTCCTGTGTGTAGTTGCGCACGCTCTGGTGACTACGCGCACAAGCGCATGGTTCTGTCTGTGTGATCGTGTGCTGTATACATCGTCGAGAACGTATCAAAAAAATTTTCCTCTGTTAGCTCGACTAATTGATGGTCTTCTACATCTACATAGGATACTCTGCAAACCACATTTAAGTGCCTGGCAGAGGGTTCATCTAACCACCTTTATACTATTTATCTCCCATTCTATTATCGAATAGCGCGCGGGAAGAAATAACATCTGAATCTCTTCGTTCGAACTCTGATTTCTCATATGTTATTCTGACGATCATTTCTACCTATGTAGGTGAGAGTTAAAAATATATTTTCGAATTTTGAGAAGAATGTTGGCGATTGGAGTTTCGTAGGTAGACCACGCCGCAGCGATAAACGCCGTTGTTATAATGATTCCCATCCCAGATTCTGTATCATTTCCGTGACGCTGTCTCCCTATATCGTGACAATACAATACGAGCTGCCCTTCTTTGGACTCTTTCGATGTTCTCCGTCAAACCCACCTGATAAGGATCCCACACTGAGCTGCAATGCTCCAAATGAGGACGGAGAAGCGTAGTGTATGCAGTCTTTTTAGTAGTTCTGTTACATTAATCTCTGGTTCGCCTTCCTAAGACATTATCTACGTGTTCTTTCCGGTTTAAATACGATGTAATAATGATTCCTAGACCTTTAGTGGAGTTTACGGCCTTCACTTTTGATTGATTTATCTTGTAAACAAAATTTAACGATTTACTTTCGTGCTTATGTGGACGACTTCACAATTCACATTATTTAGAGTCAATTGCCAATTTTTACACCATACTGGTATCTTATATCGTTCTCCATTTGTTTTTGATTTCGGATGACATTACAAGGCGATAAGTGACGGCTTCATCTGCAAACAACTTAAAAGAGCTGCTTAGAGTTTCTCCCAGGTCGTTTATGTAGATAAGGAATAATAGAGGACCAATAACACTACCCTGTGGAACGCCCGATATGAACTCTGTTTTAGTCGATGCCTAATCATTGATTACTGCATACTGTGTCCTCTCTGACAGAAAATCCCCTTCCCGGTCACAAATTTGGGACGATATTCCATAACCACGCAATTTGATTAAAAGCCGTTTGTGAGGTACGGTGTCGAAAGCCTTATGGAAATCTAGAAATACTGTATGAATTTGAGATCCCTCGTCGATATCACTCATCACTTCGTGTGAGTAAAGAGCTAGTTGTATTTCGCATGAACGAGATTTTCTAAATCCATGTCAATAGATTATTCTGTTCGAGATAATTCATAATATTTGAATACAGGATATGTTCCACAACCCTGCTGCAAATTGACGTCAATGAAATTGGTCTGTAGTTTAGTGGGTTACTCCTACTTTTTCCATTTTCCAAGAGTGTAGTTATGTGCTTCACATTATACTGTGTACATGGTTGCAACGCACGGTACGCCCTTATAAACATCGTGGTTTACACACTGGTCGTATTTCCTAGAGATGAAACATGCAGCCGGTGGTGGCTCCCGACCCCTAGTGTCCTGTGCTGGGAGTAGACTTGCGCATAATAGTTCTCGATCGGGAGCGCTCACTTTAGTTCGCGACTATGCCGCGAACTAATTCGTTCTTTTAGTTCGTTCGCTCCCAGTGACGGCTAAGCGGCGTGGTCTGAGCGTGCAGGTGGAGGGAGAAGTTCCCCCACCTAGCTGCTTCATGCGCTTGCTACTTGAGCCGCTAACGATATCACGCAAACCAAAAGAAATAGTTTGTGGATAATTTCTTGCATTTAAATTTAGCGTTATCTCTATCTCTTTGCATTATGGAATTTATTAGTCAGATATTGCAGAGTGCAGAATACTTCAAAGCAGAAATTTTGTAGCACTGAACTATGTAATTCAGCAGGCAGACGCTCACTTCGAGCCGGCCGCGGTGGCCGAGGGGACTGAGGCGCTTCAGTCACGGTCTGCACGGCCACTACGGTCGGGGGTTCGAATCCCCCCCTCGGGCATGGATATTTGTGCCGTCCTAGTTCGTAAGTAGTTCATAAGTAGTTTGTAAGTTCAGGGACTGATGACCCCGTAGTTAAGTCCCATAAGCTTTACAAACATTTGAACGTTTTTGCTCACCTCGAAATGACTCGTCAGCAGAAGGCGAACACGTGATTTTTAATTATGCTACGCGCCGTCTGTGATATTCCTGGCCTGTGGCCACTTCATATTTTTGGCCGCTGGCCGTTTCTTTGCTAACACTGTACGTGTCTGAAACGCGGACGAAAGACAGAAGTGCAGCATATGTTGGAATGTGGGGTGGGGAGCTGTAGCATATGGCACAGTAGGTGCTGGTTCCCGTGGGAAAGCCCGCCTATGTTACTGGTACTCTCCTCGCATTAGCTGCTGCGTTTCACGTCACGTGATTTCTTTTGAAATTAGTTTTGTTTATTATATACCAAATATTAATTATTCAGAGTTGAGAATTTATGATAAATATCTCTCAAGGACAGGCTAGGTTTTGACAGTTTAAAAAGTTTAAGGTGCCTTCTCTTATTGTAACAAGAGAAGAGCGATTTTGCAGAAGGCGCGCGACGGCCCTGTTTTGGCGCGAAATAGAGCGTCAGGTGCCCTCTCAGGCAACGCGCCGCAGTTTCAGTCTCGAGCTGACCACTATACGCGCCGGACCGCGCCGGTCATTCAAATGTTCAAATGTTTGTAAATCTATCGGACCAAACTGCGTGGTCATCAGTCCGTAGCTTACAAACGACTTAAACCTAGGTAAACTAACATACGGACAAACACACACACCCATGCCCCAGGGAGGACTCGAACCTCCACGGCGAGCAACCGCGCGCTCCGCAGCGAGGTACTTTAGACCGCTCGGCTACTCCACCGCGGCCACGAATGGGAGATAAAATGGTATTCATCTACTTTGCTTACAGAGTACTCGTAGTACTTTATTTTTAAAATAGATTTCTTGTGGCAGTGAACTATGAAACTACAGCTGAGCGGCATCTCAGCTCGAAATGACGGCAACTGGCAGAACTGGCGCGATTCTGCGCGCTCTCGCCTCCTCTCGCTGTTACCCGTCAATCTTCGGAAAAGGAGCGGACAAACTAAGAGGCTAGGGATCTGCGAAGTAGTTCGCGTAGTTCGCCTGTGGAAGCGCTCTTTCGAACTAGTCCGTTCGCGAACTACACTAGACTAAGGTCTGCCGAGGTGGCCGAGGGGACTGAGGCGCTCCAGTCACGGTCTGCACGGCCACTACGGTCGGGGGTTCGAATCCCCCCACGGGCATGGATATTTGTGCCGTCCTTAGTCTTAGCTAGTTCATAAGTAGTTTGTAAGCTTAGGGACTGATGACCCCGTAGTTAAGTCCCATAAGTTCTACAAACAATTGAACATTGAACAAGACTAAGAGTGTAGTTGCTTGCTTCAAAGTATACTGTGTCCCTGGTAGCAACGCACGGCGCGCCCTTATAAACATTGGGATTTACACACTGGCCGCATTCCCTCGAGATAAAACAAGCAGGCGGCGGTGGCTGGTGTCCTGTGCTGGGAGGTTGTCGTGCCCAGTGGCAGACGCGTCCAGCCGTGAAAACACCGGGCCGCCCCTGCGCGCCTCTGGGTAGGCTTCCGGGCGCACGCAACCGCCAGGCGCGCTCAACCGTGCACACGGCACAGCTCAACACGCGTGGGCCACATGCAAACGTCGCTCCTGTGACGAATCACTCTTCACCCCACCCACTCCTTGTACGACTACAGTCTCAGTTCCATCTATACATACATACCTGGATAAAAACTCGTACACCCTGACAGACGTCGATTTAATGACAGCAGATGCCACCTGGGGGATAGTCGACGTACTGGCAACCCTTTCCACGTCATCCGCCATAACATCTACATCTACATACAGGGTGTCCATAAAAGGACTCCCTGATTTCAAAATTAATTATCTCGAATAAAGATCGATAGAGGAATGCAGTAAATGGTATGTTTATTGTGAAAGCTGTAAGAAGTTTATACAGCAGTTTGAAATAATAGTTACAAAAGCTGCTAACAGATGGCGCTGTACTCGCCATATGTAATGACTAATATAAATAGTGATCCGAAGCCCAGAGCTATCTGTTCCACTATTGAAACGTGAAAGGAGGTTAGCGTACCGTAGGAAGAGATTAAAGCCATGTACTCCATTGATCAACGCGCTCTTCTGGTGCTAGAGTACAACAGGTTAAGAGAGTCCTACGGCAGCAAGGCGAAGTTTTGAAGCACGATTTAATGTTCCAAAAGGACCCGATGCGAAAACCATTCGTACGCTCTTCGCAAAATTTCAGTGAGCAGGCAGCGTAACTGATGATCTAGTGTGGCATGTTGGCCGCAAGCAAACCGAAGTTACGCCTGAAAATATCGCCACAGTTATTCAGCGAAATCCAATGCTATCCGTCCGTAGAATTGCATCTGGGACTGGTTTGAAGCGTTCCAGCACGCAGAAAATACTGAGGAAGAGCCTACACATGTTTCCATTCAAAATTCAAACGCTCCAGGCCATACCCGTACGAGCTGTGCAACAAAGGGTTGCCTTTGCTAATCAGATGCTCACAATAATTGATAGTGAAAGATTTGATGTTGGCTGCATCTGGTTTACAGATGAAGCACACTTCCAACTGAATGGATACGTGAATAAGCAGAACTGGCGATTTCGGGGTTCCGAAAAGCCATATTGGTGTGAAACGAAAGCCCTGTATTCTCCTAAAGTTACTATGTGGGCTGCAGTATGCATCAGAGGCATTATTGGCTCTTTTTCATTCGAGAAACGGTCACTGGTACGTTACGTTGCAATTTTGGAACAATTTGTCACCACACAGCAAGCGTTAGAGGATCGACCAGGTACTGAATGGTTTATGCAAGAATCGAGTCATTGCTTTGGAATATCCAAAATTTACTGGTGCAGGCTTGGATTGGCCTCAATATTCGCCGGATTTGACTCCCAGTGACTTTTTTTTGTGGGCACAGTGAAAGACATGGTCTACCCGAAGCATCCCGCCACGCTGGATGAGCTTGAATCGGCGATCTCTGTGGAATGTGAATCCATTTCGGTTGAGACACTACGAAATGTGATGGCGAATTTTATTCTTCGCTTGCGCTACCTCTATAATGCCAATGGTGAACATCTTGAACTGCTGTATAAACTTCTTACAGCGTTCACAATAAACATACCGTTAACTGCATTCCTCTTTATATTCGAGATATTTAATTTTGAAATCAGGGAGCCCTTTTCTGGACACTCTGTAGATACTCTGCAAATCACATTTAAGTGCCTGGCAGAGGGTTCATTAACCACTTTCATAACTTTCCTCTGCCGTTCCATTCTCTAATAGCGCGCAGGAAGAAAGAACATCTCGTTTTCAATCTGATTTCTCTTATTTTCTTTGGATGGTCATGTCTTCCTAAGTAGGTGGGTTCTAGCAAAATATTTTCACATTCAGAACTTCGCAAACAGATCACACCGCAATGAATAACGTCTTTCTTTTAATGATTTCCACCCCAATTCGTGCAACATTTCCGTGACGCTTTCCCCCCCGTAACGTGATAAAACAAAACGAGTTGCCCTTCTCTGAACCTTCTCAATGTCTTCCGTCAGCCCCACCTGGTGAGGGTCTCACAATGGGCAACAGTACTCCAGGAGAGGACGCACAAGTGTGATGTAGGCAGCCTCTTTGGTGGAGCTGGTGTATCTTCGAAGCGTTCTGCCAATGAAACGTAATCTTTGGTTCGCCTTCCCTACAATATTTTCTGTGTGTTCTCTCCAGTCTACGTTGTTCGTAATTGTAACTCCTAGGTATTTACTAGAATTTACGACCTTAAGGTTTGACTAATCTATCGCGCAATTGAAGCGCAGAGGATTTCTTTTAGTGGTCATGTGTATTACTTTACACTTTTCTTTATTTAGTGTTAATTGCTAATTTTGGCACCATGTAGAAATTTTGTCCAAATCGCTTTGCAGTAGCTTTTGATCCTCTGTTCACTAACCGATAAACGACATCATCGTCCGCGAACAGTCTAAGGGAGCTATTCAGATTGTCTCTTAAATCGTTTATAAACACAAGGAAGAGTAGTGACACAGCTGCAAGCGCCTTCTATGTGTACCATTTAATACAGAATGTTTATAGCTTAGTCAAACTGCTGGTAAAAAAAATCCTATACTTTGCAAAAGGTGAGGTAGAAAATTTTATTTTTTTAACTCGTTCATATGGCTGGAAAGATTAGAAAACCAAGTTTTGCCAACAAAATTTCTTTTGGTAAAACTTTCTGCAGTAAAAAACATCGAAAATTTCGGACATTTTTCAGTTTTTTCAAAATATTTCCTTTTCTTGTGTTCCTACCGCTTTTCTAAAGAGCACAAATTCTCTACAAATTTGAGTCTTACCATTTTATACTCACAATACCCAAGGGGCTACATTGTGTCAAAAATGACATTGTTACAAAATTTGTGCAAAGTGGCAAAATAACTCATTTTTGTACACTGTCATTTCAGTTTCTGTTTGTGTAATATAAATATATATGTTGGAATTTACCATCTCATTTTCAGGTATTCAGTTTTCTGTATGCAAAATAGTGATTCCTAGCCACTCACGTATTGACTAGTACATCTCTAGCCAAAGTTCACTATAGTAAGAAGTAATTGACGGAAAGTCATCGAGTAAAACAAACGTAATATCTGGCGTTCCTCAGGGAAGTGTTATTGGGTCCTACTGTTCCTTGTCTTTAGAAACGATTGAGAAGATAATCTAAGCGGCTCTCTTAGATTGGGTGGCCAAACCATTCGTCGTCTTCCTCCTCTTAATGCATAAATACCCCTCAACTCCCACCTACATATGGAGAAGTGATCATCATAATACAATAACAGAAATCACAGATCGCTGTTCGAGGATGGCATAGTAGATACAGTTCAACGAATCCTCTGCCAGGTTCAAATGTTTGAAAACCTATTGGACCAAACTACTATGGTCATATGTCCCAAGACTTACAAATTACTTGAACAAATTTACATTAAGGACAACTCACACACACACACACACACACACACACACACACACACACACACACACATGCCCGAGGGAGGACTCGAACCTCCGCAGGGAACGGTCGCCCAGTTCGCAGTTCGTAGCATGATGCCTTAGACCCCACGGTCATTCCGTGCGGACTCCTTTGCCGGGCTGTTAAGTGTGACTTGCAGAGTGCTATAGATATGTACATGTATGTGGATACTCTTCAGATCGCAACACAGACTGTATCTACTAACCACACAAACTGTCGTCTTGGCCGTAGTATTTATTTGATGGACTTGGCCAGAGGTGGACGACTTCAGGGTCGTTGTCTCTTTTGTCAAGTTGTGCAGTTTCTAGAAAGAGCGATCGTCACGTTGCTCAGGAGGTCAATAAACTAGGTCATTGGCTTCTGGTCACGTTCCTTCGAGATGTACAGCAGGTGACGTTTTACAGTTTGTGGTTTCGCGTGAGGTGATCGGTCGTTGACCTGATCGCTGTATCATCGGCTTCTGCATGTGTAGCGAGTGATGGACTCCTTGTCGCATTCCGGCACACGTGATGAAACATTTCAATTAAATAACTGAACACTTGTTATTGTCTCGTTTCACAAAACTTTATTTTACGACCTAGGTTTCGGATTATGATCCCATTTTCAAGTACTTTACTGATTCCAAAGTTGTTATGCCAGTGATGACAAACCATTATGATACTACAGATCTCTGTTTATCGATTTTGACATTAGAAGAAAATATTATTAGCTTGCGATTTAGGAACTATTGCACTTGAATTACCTTATTAGAATAACCTTAATTATCTATTGTACTTATATTGTGTTTAAGATGTTATCTATTAATAAAATTACTGATCATTATTGTACCTCGAAAAATTGAATAGTTTATAGTAACAGACTTTGCTTCTTGCCTTTTGTTAGTGATATTGTTATTATCTACTACGAAGAAGTTTCTCATACTCTAAAAGAGGTGAATAATTGAATTCTGTCTGTTCATTCAGTATCAAATTTGGGACTGTGCGCATCTATTTAATCTCCAAAATTTCTAGTGGGTTAGTTTTGCACCTTTACCTTCAACATGTAAGACTTTCACATCTATGACGTATTTGTGCTCTTGTTCTAAGCAGTCTTGTTCTAAGCAGTGTTGGACAAAGGCATAATCTGGTTTCCTTAATCTCCAGCTCCTGTTAGCCTGGTAGAAATTGACCGATCTGTCTGTCCAATATAACAGGACTGGCACTCTTTACAACTGATTTTGTATACACCACTGTTCATAATGGCTGGCTGTCTATCTGTCCTTTGAATTGAACAGACTTTTACCTAAGTTATGTGGGGCATAGAAATATACTGAAAAGTCCTTTGCTTTCAAAATGTTACATAGCCTATTGGAAATTTTACTTATCAAAGGTAACCTACACCATTTAGTGTTTGATTTTTCAGTGGAGCTTACTGGGTAGAGTAGAGATCCTGCTACTTTCTTCTTTTTCTTGTCAAGAATTTTGTCAATTATGGAGGAATGAAAGTCATTATTTCTTCTATGTTTTTTATTGTGTCTAGTTCTTGGTCATGGTCTTCTTGGGTCATGGGAATGGACAGGAGTCGGATTATCATATGGTGGAATGCTTGTACGTTGTACGTTGTTGGGTGCTGACAGGAAGCTGGGATGAAGGTGTCAGTAAAGGTGTCTTTTCTGAAGATCTTAAATTTATGGCTTCTATTTTCTATTAGTATGCTGATGTCGAGAAAATTAATGGTGGGACCTCCTAACTCCATGCTAACCTTAATGTTTGAATGCCACTGGTTCGTATTTTCACATTCGGAGGAGAAAGTCAACGAATGATTGTGCCGTCCAGATCACCTGGAATGAATCCCATGACCTATTGCACACAATTAAGAGATCAGTTAGTGTAGTAGATCCTGCGACGCCAACACTTTCGTAATTATGTACGGCTACATAGCGAACATGGCTCTATATTCCTGCAGGTGACTTCCAACGCTTTATTTAATGCATGCCACGTGGGGTTGCTCATCTTCGCCGGGCTAAAGGAGGTCCGAGACGACATTAAAAGGTATCTCGCTACTTTTGACTAGTGAATATTAAATTCAAAAAGTTTCCTGATTTCAGATTCACAACACCGCCAGAAATGGTCGCGTGGTCTAAGGCGTCATGCCACGGACTGGGCGGTCGTTCCTGCCGGAATATAGAGTCCTCCCTCAGGCATGGGGATGAGTGTTTAGTGGAAGTTACCTTGAGTAGTTTGTAAGTGTAGAGACGTGATTATACATGTCTGGTTCAATAGGTTTACTAACAGCAATACTGAGATGTATATTCTTCCAGGTTTTTAAAAATGTAATCGCATTCGTTATGAGCACAGCGAACACTAATAGATGCAAATATGATTACCTGATGCGGGCCTCTGTGCCAATTAATTTCCCGCCACGAAAATTTTGATACCCGATAAGAGCAATATCTGACATCGAAATACGACATTTTATATTAAATTATTCCATGTAGCTGATTTTTTAAATTTTTTTACATTGTTTCACGAATTTGCACAACAAGCTCGTTTCAGCATATTGCCATTTTCAAGAGCGTCTGCAATGTTAATACAGTGCACATTATTTACGTCTTAAGAAATAATATAAAAAGGTATAATTACAAATTACAATATTACTTGCGTCAAGGTGTTAGTGGCATACATACAGCACCTGGTAGACAACTGTCAACTGTCCTTATATAATAATTTTAACAACGAATTGTTCAGTTATAAGTAGAAAATTGACCTACTTTCGTATTTTGACAGTTGAAGCTCAGATATTTAATGTTTACATTATTATGTGGATGGATGTTTGTAAAGCTTATGGGACTTAACTACGGGGTCATCAGTCCCTAAACTTACAAACTACTTATGAACTACTTACGAACTAGGACGGCACAAATATCCATGCCCGAGGGGGGATTCGAACCCCCGACCGTAGTGGCCGTGCTGACCGTGACTGAAGCGCCTCAGTCACCTCGGCCACCGCGGCAGGCCATTATTATGTCTTTGGATGTCAGGGATGGTGTGTATGGCATAGATATTATTCAGTAAACGTTTACCAAGGAGGTTAGAATAAAGGGAGGTGGCATTATCTATGCCGAGCATATACGTCAGTTGAAGTCTGTGCTCAGTTTTGGAATTGTACTTCTCCGTTAAAACTAAGCGTTACGTCGACCCTGATACTGTTATTGGATTGAACTGACAGTCACTGCAAAATATGTACTATCAAACAGGACACTTTCTTTAATAAACAGTAATAAATACTCATCATAATATACTTAAAAACTTAATTTTTAAAGGCAAATTTTCACTCTTTTAACACGTTGTACATAACGGAAAACCGACGGACGTTTCATTCCTGTTTTAAGTGAAGTAAAACATCAGCTCTACGATTTGAAAACTTCTCTAAAACTTAGCAATATGGCGGAGGCATGCTTGACTTTTTCAGCGTAAGGGCTTCTCCTTGTATTCTAACCTCCTTGACATTTACTACGTTGACTTTTCATAGATAGGTGTATGGATTTAACGTCATTGGCATGGGTGATTACTTTTATATCTCTGGGGATGCTAAAGAAAGCAAATCTTTATATACGCCTTATCTGTGATTTTCGCAGTCGAAAATGTGAATAAAAATTTTCCGAGTATGGCTTGTGTGTCAGTTCCGTTTGCTCGTTTAATATGTCATTCGCGAAATTTTCTGTGTGTGTGTGTAAATTTCAGATTATTCTAAAATGATCATAACACGTCCATTAGATATTTTGCGTAAAATTTGGGTAAAAGTCTCGATCAGCGGCATGGCCCAATGTATTTACGTGACGTGATGCGGCAGTATTGGCAACAGTCACTGTGGATGCTGGGATGAATGGCGGCACACAGTGTTTACAAGATGTAAGAACGTATGTGTTAACATCACGTTTGAATGATTTTCGAAATGAATAACAGCGTTCGAATGTAGAAGATCGCACATTTCAAAACTACTTTTCTCTACGTGCACAGTATTTCTGTTCAGATGTAACACTTTGTTGTTATGTAAATCGAAATACGTGTGTGTGTGTGTCTCTCAAATAATACGAATTACAATAATTTTTTCAATGTTCATAATTTGGTAACTCTGTACTCTTCGGTTCCTGCCTAACCACATCCTTTAAAATCATGACATATTCGTAAAAATAATAATATTCGTCGATGTACCCTTGTACAGACAGTAATTGAATTATCATACACACCATAGGCTACTCGAAATGTACTACGTTTCCAACCTAACACTGCTACGGACGCACCGCGACGCTACGCATGCCGCTGATCGAGACTTTAGCCTAAAATCTGTACTGCATTATCGATCTGTTTTGCATTGTGATTTACTGTTTAAAGATGCAGATAGAATGTCGACTTGTTGCTATCACATGATCTTGTGTGTTCTTTAAATCTAATGGCGATGTTCCTTAGTGTCTGCCCAATGTAGAATTTTGTACAAAAATTTTGTAGATATCAGTTTTCGAAATATCGGGAATTTTGGTTTTTCCTTACTTAATTCGGGTTTTTATATTATTTGTTGTGCGAAACGCTAATTTTATATTTGTCTTCCGGAAAAGTTCATTCATTTTGTCTGTTATGTAGCCTAGGTAATTTGTTGGTATATATATTGCTTTTGATATATTGATATCTACATCTATACTCCGCAATTCATCGTAAGGTGCGTGTCGGAGGGTATACTGTACCACTACTAGGCATTTCCTTTCCTATTCTACTCCCAAATAGAACGAGGAAAAGAAGAATAAATACATGCCTCCGTAAGAGCCCTAATTTCTCTTCTCTTTATGATCACCACGCGAAATGTAAGTAGGCGGCAGCAAGATCGTACTACACTCAGCTTCAAATTCCGGCCATCTAAATTTACTTAACAGAAATTCACGAAAAGAATGTCGTCTTTCTTGCAGCGATCCCCAATTGAGTTGCCGGAGCATTTCCGTGACACTCGCGCATTGGTCGAACCTACCGGTAACAAATTTAGCTGCTCGTCTCTGAACCGCCTCTATGTCTTCCTTTAAACTGATCTGCTGCGGGTCCCAAACACTTGAGCAATACTCAAGACGTGGTCGTACAAGCGTTTTATACGCGGTCTCCTTTACAGGTGAAGTACATGTTCCCAAAATTGTCCCAATAAACCGAGGTCGGTTGTCCGCCTTACTCACAACTGTCGTTACATGTTCGTTCCATTTCATATCGCTCTGCAATGTTACGCCTAGATATTTGAACGACGCGACAGCATCAAGAAGCTCACTACTAATGCTGTATTCGAACATTATGGGATTGTTTTTCAAAAAATGTTCAAATGTTTGTATAGCTTATAGGACTTAACTACGGGGTTATCAGTCCCTAAACTTACAAACTACTTATCAACTAGCTTATCCTAAGGACGGCACAAATATCCATGCCCGAGGGGGGATTCGAACCCCCGACCGTAGTGGCCGTGCAGACAGTGACTGGAGCGCCTCAGTCCCCTCGCCCACCGCGGCCGGCGATTGTTTTTCCTACTCATGCGCATCACCTTACATTTTTCTATATTGAGAGCTAGCTGCCATTCTTCGCACCAACCAGAAATGTTGTCTAAGTCATCCTGTATGCTATTACAGTCAGTTAAAGACGACACCATCCCATACACCACAGTATCATCAGCAAACAGCGGCAAATTACAAAGTTACTCTGTTCATCAGATCATTTATATAGATAGAAAATAACAGCTGTCCTATCACACTCCTCTGGGATATGCCTGAAGATTACAGACAACACTCGTTAGCGAGCACGACTGGCGCGTCACAAGTTGTCTCTGGTAGGCGGGGAATCCCCACCACACGAGCAGAGTCCAGCCTGGACGTGAGCCAGGGATTTCCGGAACTGCAGCGCGCCTTATACGGTCGACTCTCGCCAGCTCCCAGCTAGCCTCGGGCACTGACATTACCTCACCACCACCGCAGCGCAGAATAATCTTGTTTTGCCTGTATAATTCCCAGAAAGCAAGTGCGTAATCCTCCTTCTCATGTTCCTTCTACCTTACCATTGGCGGTGTTCCCTGTCATCATTTTTTACAAGCTTGAGCCTGATCAAGATGAAGGCTTGAGATTCTTTTATCTGTATGCTTGGTGTCAAGCCATCGTTTCAATTGGTTGTCGTAATTACTGTTTTCCATTTACGCTCAAATTAAAACCAGTATTTGGCACTGTTGTGTCGTTTTTGTTCATTAACGTTTGGAATCGCATCCGAAATCGTGCATACAACACCACTCGAACATAATACAAAACAGTGGTCTGCATCTACATCTACGTCTACATATATACTCTGCAAATCACATTTAAGTGCCTGGCAGAGGGTTCATTAACCACTTTCATAACTTTTACCTACAGTTATGGAATTGTTGATTTAACTAATTGAATGACAGAGGGTCAACAATATACGAACTCAACGCCACATTGAACATCTCCCACCAGGAGGTTTCATATCAGCGCACACTCTACTGCCGAGTGAAAATATAATTCTGACAACATCCCCTAGCCTATGGCTAAGCCATGTTTCCACCGTATCCTTTCTTCCAGGAGTAATAGTCTTCCAACGTTCGCAGGAGAACTTCTGTGAAGTTTGCAAAACAGGAGGCGAGGTACTAGCAGAAGTAGTGATGTGAGGACGGACCGTGAAGCATGCCAGAACAGCTCAGTCGGTAGAGCGCTTACCCGCGAAAGGCAAAAGTCCCAGGTTTGAATTCCGGTTCCGGCACACAGTTTTAATCCGCTAGGAAGTTTCGGAATTATTCTGCTCTATGATAACGCGCGTCCACACGTTTCCGGGTCACACAAAGTGTACTAGCCAATTCAAGTAGGAGCAGTTTGAGCATCCGCCCTACAGTCCGGACGTGTGTTTTAATACATGCCAGATGTCGTTAACTTAGATTTCTTTGACTGGATGCAGCATCGTTTTCATTCACGCTTGGTGACAGAAGACACATTTAATATGAAATTTCCTGAATAGCCTGCCGATCTTGAAGGACACGCCATCAACATAAGTAAAAGCAATCTCTTTGAATTATCTGTCTCTGATAACCAGGCCGCGCGGGAATGGCCGTGCACTCTAAGGCGCCTTGCTGCGGAATTGAGGAGTTGTTCCCTGACGGAGTCTCGCGTCCTCCCCGGGAATGTTGTCCTTAGCATAAGTTAGTTCAAGTAGTTTGTAAGTCTATGGGACCGATAATCCGAGTAGTTGGGTAGCTTACGTCTACAAACATTTTATTTTATTTTTATTTATTTTTTAATTTTTTTTTCTAATGACCACGGTGTCGACAGGACGTTGAACCCTAATCTTCCTTCATTTCTTCCTTGATTCTTTGTCAGATTTTTCTGTTTCTTCTGGCTGCTCTTAAGATATTGTGTTTGCTCGTCGAAACGCATTCCCGAGCAGATTACTGCTGAACACTGTATGGACACGCGACATAGCTTCAACTGAGAGACAATGATCGTTTCGTCTGCATCCACGTACTGGGACTCTATTATGACAGAAGTAATCGGAATACGTGTATCAAACAATCTGATTGACACGGACACGGGGTTCAATTTAGCGAGGGATGAGCATCAGGCAACGTCGACCGCATTCTAAGAAAAGAAATGTTTGTAGACCTTAAGGGACTTAACTACTGTGTCATTAGTCCCTAAACTATCTATGAACTAGCTTATACTAAAGACGGCACAAACATCCATTCCCGAGGTGGGATTCGAACCCCCGGCCGCAGCGGCCGTGCAGACCGTGACTGGCACGCCGCAGACCGCTCGGCTCGACCGCATTCGAACGTATCTCATAGACGTATATCACAGATGGGCCATCGAATTTTCGAAACGGGGCCGGCGTTCCTCCCCGTCGCGGAAAGCGGAGCCTAATAAATACGGCCATATATGTAACAAAGAGAAATTTCGAGAAGGAATTAAGAGTTCATGGTGAAGCAATAAAAACGTTTTCCTGTTGACATTGTAATTCTGTCAGAGACAGCAAAGGACCTGGAAGAGCAGTTGAACGGAATGGACAGTGTGTTAAACGGAGCGTATAAGAACAACATTAACAAAAGCAAAACAAGGGTAATGGAATGCAGACTTGGGAAATAAGGCGATGCAGAAGGAATCAGATTAGGTAACAGTACAGGTGGTAGATGATTTTTGTTACTTTGGCAGTAAAATAACACATGATGGTAGCAGCAATGGAAAGGAAAGCGTTTTTGAAAAAGAGAAATTTGCTAACATCGAATATTAATTCAAGTGTAGAAAGTCTTCTCCACAGGCATTTGTGTGTAGTGCTGCCTTGTACGGTAGTGAAACTTGGAAGATAAATAGTTTAGATAGGAAGAGGATAGAAGCTGTTGAGATGTGGTGCTAGAGAAGAATGCTGAAGATTAGGTGGGTAGATCGCGTAACTAACGAAGAGGTACTGAACAGAACTGGGTAGAAAAAGAATTATTAGCATACCTTGACTAAAAGCTGGCGTCAATTAGTAGGACACGTTCTTAGACATCAAGGAATCGTGAATTTAGCACTGAAGTGTGTGGGGGTAAAAATCGCAGACCAAGAGATGAATATAGTAAGCAAATTCAGTTGGATGTAGGTTGCCGTTCTTATGAGGAGATGAAAAGGCTTGCTCAGGATAGCCGGCCGCGGTGGCCGAGGGGACTGAGGCACTCTCGTCACGGTCTGCACGGCCTCTACGGTCGGGGGTTCGAATCCCCCCTCGGGCATGGATATTTGTGCCGTCCTTAGTCTTAGCTAGTTCGTAAGTAGTTTGTAAGCTTAGGGAGTGATGACCCCGTAGTTAAGTCCCATAAGTTCTCCAAACATTTGCTCAGCATAGAGTAGGGAGGAGAGCTGCATCAAACCAGTCTCCAGACTGAAGACCACAACGCAACAACATGTAGAAATACGATTTTAGAACATTGCATTCTGACTAGAGTGCGTCACACCTCACCACGAACCGGTCGGTTTCTTGTCGGGTGCGGACAGTTTTTATTATTCCACATTAATGCCAGTAATGTTTACACGGGCAGTTTTGTTTTATTGGCCATCAGGAAATGGACGCAGGAAGTGTCGCTGAAGCCGATACTACAGCTGGGACACGGGCGCTCCGCGGTGCAAATCGAGACACGGAGTTCCGGCAGGCGGTGGACAGCTACGGCTACAGCTGCCTGTTGTTACGCCGTCCGCTGGCGCGTGAAAACACCCGGCCTACACACGCGTGCGTATGATGCTGTCCAACCGACCGTCACCCTGGAAAGACTGATAACCTGCATAAAACTTCCTAACGCCGGGATTTTTTAGTTGTCGGAAGAAATAAATGAAAACGGGGGTTACTTTATTTACATAAAACTATTATTTATATCATATAAATGGATTTTCCGTCGCTTCTTGGTAGAACGCTTCCATATTTACGGTTGAAATCAAAACAAACTGTTTTTGTTCTACTAAATTTTGTTTATTAACTAACTAGTTTTCGGCTTATTAGGCCATCGTCAGGTAAACTGTTGACATGCGTCGACAAAGACGCTATTGCTTGGTTCTCAAAGATGTTAAGACAAAGATACACTACACAGATTACTTGGTCTTTGGATTTGACATTTGTTGGAATTACAAACAGTATCTGTTGCCATGCAGAATTATGTTCTGTTCACATAATCAGTGGCCTCCTTAACATTTTTACATTTTAATTTGCGCGTGAACAGGGTGAAACACATTACATTTTAAATATTATTGAATTAAAAACTATATTAACATTATTGGTACTGTAGCATATGTTGTGATCATCACTTAAGGTGTACATTAAATTCGTTTTTTACATTGATTTTACTTTTTACTTACATGACAGCATTTGGCAAGATTCACATATTTAAATTACCGTACATTACATATTACTGTGCAGTTATTATATATTGTTGTATTTTAAAGACTAAAAGTAAACATGGTAGGAAAGGGTACTCTACTTGTGACATTATGTTGGACTGTGGTGGGTGGCTGTTTTGTTTACATCATGTGAAGCTTAACAGTGGGGATGTGTTCAATTGTACCTGGTCATTAAGCACTAGCTGGGGATTTTTGTATCTTTGTCTTAACATCTTTGAGAACCAAGCAATAGCGTCTTTGTCGACGCATGTCAACAGTTTACCTGACAATGGCCTAATAAGCCGAAAACTAATTAGTTAATAAACAAAATTTAGTAGAACAAAAACAGTTTGTTTTGATTTCAACCGTAAATATTATTTATATATTTACTAGCTGCTAAACCTGGCGTTGCCGGGGTATTTATGCATGTTTACAGTCCTACATTAGAAACTAAAATAAAAACTCAAAACAGATTTCATATTTGTATCCATGGAAACAGCTTAGAAATTATGAAACATTAAAACAAAGAAATAGACATCATCATCATCATTAGAGACTGATTATGCCTATTAGCGTTCAGTGAAACAGGTAAAACAGTTTTGCCATGGCTGGTCAAAGAATGGTCCGAATATCGAAATGGATTGCCTCATAAAGTACTTCCTAACAGCAGGTTATTGTATTTCCTATATTACTTTTTTAACTAAGAATAACTGTGAAACCAAATCAATAAAATAAATCTATGGAATCCGATCAACAAAAAACTGTTGGATGAATTTTACAGAATAGGTATTGGAGACAGATTTTGAGGGGGAAATTGATTCCATGAATGACTGGGAAGGAAATCGATGTTGTTCTTTTTAAAGTGACAATTCTCGGCATTTGACTTAAGCTATTTGTGGAAACCAAGTAATAACTACATTTCGATGCCGGGCAGTTAATTTAAACTGCCTCCCTCACCAGCGTGAATTCGAGGTCATAGCCAGGTAAGTGGAAAAACACCGGGATGACAAACACCTTCGCCGTACTTAAACTGTCAAACGTTCGTAGAAAAACTGATAAATTTATGACACAATGTATAATAAGTGGTGCAGTTACGATTTTAACTACCAACTATCCATTTCGCAGTTATCCACTTCGAGACTTTCGATAACAACTACTATACCGCACCGGAAAAAAAAAAAAACAGTGTTATTCCCAGTGCAGTTACTAAAAATTTATGACTGTCGAGTTGAAATGTAATGTTCTTTAATTCAAGGCCATTCTGCGTGTAGTCGTGAACAATCGGAAAACATGACATCTACTTAGAGATAGCAGAGGAATTCTTACGTAACTTCCGAGCCGGCCGCGGTGGCCGAGAAGACTGAGGCGCTCCAGTCACGGTCTGCACGGCCACTACGATCGGGGGTTCGAATCCCCCCTCGGGCATGGATATTTGTGCCGTCCTTAGGATAAGCTAGTTGATAAGTAGTTTGTAAGTTTATGGACTGATGATCCCGTAGTTAAGTCCCATAAGCTTAACAAACATTTGAACATTTTTTGTAACTTCCGATTACGAATCAACAAACATCACATTAATATTCTAATTACAAAACTTGTTTAGCTCGGAAATGGATACGAATGTTGTTGGTTACTGATCTTAGCAGACACTTCTTCTGGGTTATATACGATTTACTTTGTAAAACGATTACTCAGCGTTAAGTTGACTGCTGCAAATGGCATCCATTAATATATGTAATACTAGCTCCGACCACGGTTTTCCCTATAATTAAACAGTTATTTATAAGAAAATCTGCTACATCTACATCAATCACATTGCAGTGCATGGCATGGCATGACATGGCATCGAGCCGCTTTTATGTTATATCACTACCGTTGTATTCTCTAACAGCTCGCGTGAGAAAGGAACACCTAAATATTTCCGTTTTCGATGTGTTGTTGTTTTTGTTGTTGTGTTCTTCAGTCCGCAGACTGGTTTGATGCAGCTCTCCACACTACCCTGTCCTGTACAAGTCTCTTCATCTGAGAATACGTTCGGCAACCTACATTCTTTTGAATCTGCTTACTGTATTCATCCCTTGGTCTCCCACACACTTCCTTCTAATGCTAAGTTGACAATTCCTTGATGTCTCAGAATGTGTCCAACCAATCTATCCCTTCTTTTAGTCAGGATATGCCAGAAACTCCTTTTTTCTCCGAGTCGGTTAAGCAACTCCTCATTAGTTACGTGATCTACCCATCTAATTTTCATCATTCGTCTGTAGCACCACATTTCAAAAGCTTCTACCATTTTTTTATCTGAACTCCCTATCGTCCACGTTTCACTTCCAAACAATGCTACACTCCAGACAAATATTTTCAGAAAGGACTTCCTAACATTTAAATTAATATTGGATGTTAAAAAGTTTCGCTTCTTTAGAAACGCTTTTCTTCCCATAGCCATTCTGCATTTAATACCTTCCTTACTTCGGCCATCAGAAGTTAAAAAAAATGTTTGTAGAACTTCGTTTTATCGTTTTATTCTTGTTGATGTTCATCTTATATCATCCTTTCAAGACACTGTCCATTCAATTCAATTGCTCTTCCAGATCTTTTGCGGTCTGTGACAGAATTACTATGTCATCGGCAAACCGCAATGTTTTTATTTCTTCTCCCAGTACTGTAATGCCCTCTCTAAATTTTTTCTTCCATTCATTCACTGCCTGCTCAATGTACAGATTGAACAACATTGGGGAAAGGCTACAACCCTGTCTTACTCCCTTCCCAACCTCTGCGGCCCTTTCTTGCCCTTCGACTCTAATAACCGCAGTTTGGTTTTTGTATAGGTTGAATATAACTCTTCGCTCCTTATATTTTACTCCTGCTACCTTCAGAATTCCAAAGAGTTTATTTCTGTCGACATTTTGACAATCTCCAAATCGACAATTGCTAAAAACGTAGGTTTCGCTTTCCTTCGCCTATCTTCTAAGATAAGTCGTGAGTATTGCCTCCCGTTTTCCTACATTTCTCTTAAATCCAAACTGATCTTCCCCGAGGTCGGATTCCACAACTTTTTCCATTCATCTGTAAATAATTCGTGTTAGTATTTTGCAACCATTACTTATTAAACTGATAGTTCTGTAATTTTCACACTCGTCTGCACTTGCTATCTTTGTAATTGGAATTACGATATTCTTCTTGAAGTCGGAGGGTATTTCCCCTATCTCATACGTCTTGCATACCAGGTGATACAATTTTCTCGATCTGATTTCTCTTATTTTATTACGAGGATTATGGCTCCTTGAGTAAGTTGGTGCTAACAAAATATGTTCGCATTCGGATGAGATAGTGGGTGAAGGAATTTCGCAAATAAATCTCGCTGCAACAAATAACGCCTTTCTTTGAGTTATTTCCATCCGAACACGTACGTCATATCAGTCACACTTTCTCCCTTATAGCACGACAATACAAAACGAGCTGCCCTTCTCTGAAACTACTCTCAGCCGTCCTGCCACTTGGTGGAGACTCCACAAAGTGCAGCAGAACGCACAAGTGTAGTGTAGGCAGTTTGATTAGTAGCACTGTTGCATCTTCTAAGTGTTCTGCTAATTAAACGTAGCCTTTGGTTCGCCTTCCGTACAATATTTTCTATGTGTTCTTTCAATTTTAAGTTGTTATAAATTGTTATTACAAGGTATTTAGTTGAATTTACGGCTTGTAGATTTGACTGATTTATCGTGTAAATGAAATTTTGTTATTTGCAACACAACAATCATCTGCACGAACAGTTCGACAACGTTTGCAGCAGCATGGCCCATCAGCTCGGAGACCATGGCTGCGGTCACCCTTTACACTGCATCACAGATAGGAACGCCTCCGATGGTGTTCACAACGCCGAACCTGCGAGCACGGATAGCAAAACGTCATTTTTTCGGATGAATCAAGTTCTGTTTACAGCATCATGATGGTCGCATCCGTTTTTTGCGACATCGCGGTGAACGCACATTGGAAGCGTGTATTCGCCGTATCACCCGGCGTGATGGTATGGAGTACCATTGGTTACATATCTAGGTCACCTCTTGTTCGCATCGACGGCACTTAGGGGCCGTTACATTTCAGATGTGTTACGACCCGTGGCTCTACCCTTCATTCGATCCCTGCGAAAACCTACATTTCAGCAGGATAATGCACGATCACATGTTGCAGGTCCCATACGGACCTTTCTTGATACGGAAAATGATCGACTGCTGCCCTGGCCAGCACATTCTCCACATCTCTGACCTATTGAAAACGTCTGGTCAATGGTGGTCGAGCAACTGGCTAGTCACAATACACCAGTCACTACTCTTGATGAACTGTGGTATTGTGTTGAAGCTGCATGGGCATCTGTACCTGTACATGCCATCCAAGCTCTGTTTGACTCAATGGACAGGCTTGTCAAGGCCGTTGTTACGGCCAGAGGTGGTTGTTCTGGGTACTGATTTCTCAGGATCTATTCACCCAAATTGGGTGAAAATGTAATCACATGTCAGTTCTAGTATAATATATTTGTCCAATGTTTATCATCTGCATTTCTTCTTGGTGTAGCAATGTTAATGACCAGTAGTGTACATTTATTGTGTGTCGCAATATTTAAATCAGCACTTGAAACAGAAGTCAGAGCTTCCATATTGGCTTTATAGCTGAACATTATGAATATACACATAAATAAATTTTCTGGCTTTCGTGTAATATACACATCTTAGAAAGCCTTGTATTAATGTTAGATATTTTTGTGGCGTTTCCAGTCTGATATTCGTGTATAATTTTGTGTTTTATCTATTATTTATCCCAACGTTGCATATTGCAAGTTTTTTATGTTTTAGCAAGTTGTTCTACACTGAGTCTGTATTTAACGACTTTGGGCTGTCCTAACAGAATTTTCATGTGAGGACGAAAACAGTAGTAACTTCGGACTACCTGAAAGAGTAATACCTGTGGTCGATTAATTACGTAAAATTCCGTACGGTGGATGATCCAACAGTTCCAGCCGTATTTCTGGAAAGAAATTGCTGAGTCAGGAACCGTTTGTTCAAATGTTCAAATGTTTGTAGAGCTTATGGGACTTAACTACGGGGTCATCAGTCCCTAAACTTACAAACTACTTATGACCTAGCTAATACTAAGGACGGCACAAATATCCATGCCCGAGGGGGGATTCGAACCCCCAACCGTAGTGGCCGTGCAGACCGTGACTGGCGCGCCGCAGTCCCCTCGGCCACCGCGGCCGGCCAGAACCATTTGGGGACGAGTATTGTCACGGAGCACAACACCTGCTGTAAAGCATTCCAGGTCTCTTGTCGAGAATGGCGCGTCGCAGTTTCCGCACTGTTTCGCAATAAGAGCTGAAGACGCTAGTTCCAATCACAGCGACATGCGCGTACGACACAGGCATGTTGTTACGGTAGTCTTCAGTCCGGAGACTGGTTTGATGCAGCTCTCCACCCTATTCTATCCTGCGCAAGGCTCTTCATCTCTTCGTAAGAACGGCAACCCACATCCATCTGAATCTGCTTACTATATTCGTCCCTTGGTCTCCTTCTGCGACCCCCCCCCCCCCCCACACACACACACTTCCCTCCAATGCTAAATTTACGATTCCTTGATGTGTAAGACTGCTTCCTACCAATCGATCCCTTCTTTTAGTCAAGGTATGCCAGAAATTTCTTTTCTTCGCAATTCCTTTCAGTACCTCCTAACTAGTTACGCGATCTTCCCACCTAATTCTCTGCATTCTTCTGTAGCACCACATTTCAAAACCCGCTAGCCAGTGATTTCATAATGGCCAAGGCTGCCACTCCGTTGATGTCTTGAGTGTCGTATTTGTAGTCTGCCCTTATTGCTTTGGAGTATTTTTTTCTTGATTTTCCTCCACACACTTTTATTAGCTCTCTGTTCATACAATAATTTACATACAATTTATAAGCCTAGTATTTTCTTCTTCTTCTTCTTCTTCTTCTTCTGTCTTGCATAGGGTTTTTCTCAGCCAGTTGCAGCTACATTTAGTTCTCTCACCTCTTTGCAGGTCTTCCAATGCATATTTTGTTTTGTTGTGGTCTTCAGTTCGGAGAGTGGTTTGATGTAACTCTCCACCCTATTCTATGCTAAGCAAGCCTTTTCATCTCCTCATAAGAACGGCAACCTACATCCTTTTGAATCTGTTTACTGTATTCATCTTCAGGTCTCCCTCTTCCATTTTTACCCCACACACTTCGTTCCAATGCTTGCTTTACGTCGAAGTATGTCTAAGACTGTATCCTACCAATCGATCCCTTCTTTTAGTCAAGGTATGCCGGAAATTCCTTTTCTACCGAATTCTGTTCAGTACCTCCTCATTAGTTACGCGATCTTTCCACGTAATCTCGAGCATTCGTTTATAGTACAACATTTCAGAAGCCTGTATCCTCTTCCTGTCTGAAGTATTTATCGTTCCCGTACAACACTCCACACACATGCCTCCAGAATAGACTTCCTTACCCTGAAATTAATATGCTATGTTATCTTCACTGGTCCATCCTTCAGCACCCGCTTCAACCTTCCGATAGCCGGGTCTAAGGCTGTGCTGAGCCGCAGAACGCCGTCTTTGTTGAGGGTGTGTGGCGCAAGAGTGACCGCGCGGTTTGTGGCCGCACGTCATGGATTGCGCAGCCGCTTCCACCGGAGGTTAAAGTCCTCCCTCGGGCATTGTATCGTCATAGTTTAAGCGAATTTATGGAGTTATGTGAGTGTCAGCAGTTTATTCACGTAGGAAATTTGTAAGTCGAGGGACCGATGACCTTAACAGTACGTACCATACTGCCACCCTATATCACAAAAAATTAAGTCTCAGACATTTTTATCACCTTTAAAAAAGAGATCCATGTAACCTCTTATAATTATTCTGAAATATTTCTGATTTCCTATGGGCCTGTAACATCGAATACGACACATTAAATATTTCATTGCAATTCAGAGACTCCATATTTTTATTTCTGACTGCCCCTATCGTTCTTTATTTCTTTCGTTTCAGCCTTTAAGTTTATATTGCTTAGATGCAAGTGAATGCATGCCTGCAGAAGTTTGCTAATGTTTCTAATTGCAATTTATTTTGCGTAAAATCGCTTGCAACAGTGATCTGGCGTGGAGGTGTTCCATAACAACTAACGTGAGCCGCGGTGAGTGGCCGAGTGCCGTAAGGCGCCTCGCTGCGGAGACCGCGAATGTTCGCTGTCGGAGGTTTGAGTCCTCCCTCGGGCATGAGTGTGTTTGTTGTCATTTTTGTGTCCCAGCCTCGTCGCCGCTTTTGTGTCTCGTTTCCGTTGTAGGTGTCGGTGGCCGAGTAGACAGACCGACGCAGGAATAAAGGACGCACGCTTGTGTAGGTACGAAGGTGAGTAGCCAGTGGGACAGCAGTAACTAGAAACACTACAGTAAATTAGAACGAGATATATATTGCACAGAATTTATACAATACTTAACTTTTACATAGCTCAGTACTGCAGAATGCTGATACATAGTTGAGCTAGAGGCCTGCCGAATGCCTATCCGATAGCCAAGTCTTCACTGGTGCCTATCTGATTCCGAAATCTTAACTGGTTCCTATCTCAGTCCCAAGTGAAAGAAGTCGTTCAGTGGTGGCCACGAGCGGAGTTGTAGCAGAGGGCGCTCGTGGCTGACGTCGTAAGAACGCCGCGCCGTACGTGCCTGGCGGCGCGCGGCGAAAGTAGGTGGCGCGCACTTTGGACTTATGCGACACCACAGTCCTTAGTTTAAGTAATTTGTCAGTGACTGTAGTTACGTCAGCTGGTGGGAACACAGAGTACCGGAATCTCCATCAGCCCTCGCACACACACAGTTGTGGTGTCGGCCATGACAGCAGAATGGCGAGAGCGTCAGGCCGGATGGTCCCCGTCCCCGCCACCGTCGAGCACGGGGTTAGAACACTTGCGGGGAGTGACACTTGCGGGGAACCCGGGACCCTTGGGGCGGCTAATAGCTTTTCCTGGGTACAGGCACACCAAGAAGTCTAGCACTGTCAACATAACACGAAACTTGTTCTAACTACATATTAATTCGTTGAGTGTTCCTCGTGAAAACAAAACGGTATTTTAACAGTGATAATGTTTGGAGAGTTATTAAGACATTCTCTGCTACTACAAGAGGATGACTTTCAACAGTCATACCTCCTAAAAGCATATTATTCAGAACACTAAGCATATCAAGACACCTGCGCAAGAAATAAATATATTAGGCATCCTGCACAGATACGTTGATGTAATTGACCGCTATGTAGTTAACCCCACTATCACGCAACTTGTATCTCTTTAAAAATAGCTGCTATGCTTTTTAATAGGAGATGCAACCTTAAACCTTCAATTAAAAAAACGTTAATAATTAGTCAATGACTATTTTACATACTTGACGCGTTTATTCGAGACCCCAAAACGATTTCGCTGTATTCGAATTACAAATACATCTAATAAATGTAGCCGGCCGCGGTGGCCGAGGGGACTAAGGCGCTCCAGTCAGGGTCTGCACGGCCACTACGGTCGGGGGTTCGAATCCCCCCTCGGGCATGGATATTTGTGCCGTCCTAGTTCGTAAGTAGTTTGTAAGTTTAGGGACTGATGACCCCGTAGTTAAGTCCCATAGACTATACAAACATTTGAATATTTTGTAATAAATGTATGAAATACGGAATGTGTAAGGGAATGTCACACACCGAAAAATGCTAAAGATAAATTCTATTTTCTATCATCGTCATATAGAACCATTTTTACTCCGAACTTGGCATAAACCGACAGGGAGAAACAAGTTGCAAAACTTCCAGGAAAAATGAAGCGAAATTGGCAGCCAATAGTTGGTTATAAATTGCATTGCCTGTTAACTATACAAATTACGGAATATGCGGAACTCCTGTTCAGTACAGTCAAAAAGGACTAAGGTAATAGGCAGTGGTTTACAATCACTCTCCTCCTCAAGAGGTCTGTGTGAAGATTTATATTCAGAACATTCAAGAAAAAGGTGTTGAAACTACAAGAAGCAGCTCATTTACTCAGGAAGGGAAAACGTTATGGTGCCCGTAAATTTGAATGGCTGTATCTCTTGTAGTAACATTCATTTTTTGATAAAATGTTAAAATCCAATAGACCAGAATTTTGTTTTTCTAAACTCAGTGCCAATTTTTTTTTTTTTTTTTTTTTTTTTTTTTTTTTTTTTTTTTTTTTTTTTTGTCGAAATGTTTGCAGGAAGTAGTCTTTATGTGATTTCATACTTCTATGCATTAAATTGATATTATCAAACATGTAATTTATGTCACAAATTGCGCGGACGGTCCGGTGGGCCTTTCCCTGAATACGGCACAGGTAGCGGCTGAAGGGCGTGGAGTAGGGGTGGTGTATCCCTACTTCTGGAACACCCTGTTCACTACCTGCAGCGTCCGGGTCTCCCCGCAAGTGTCTACACATTCCCTTTCCGCGCAAGTGTCACTCCCCGCAAGTGTCACAAACTCGTCGAGCACAGCCTGACCTCAGTAGACAAGCCAGAGGTAAAGTCCGAGCGCGGCGCACTCGAGCAGGCAAAATCCCCAATACTGCAGACCACTGTCCAGTCAGGCAAGGAAGCGAGCTTCATCCGATTATCTTGCTCAGAGATGGACTAGATCAGTGGTTCCCGAATTTTTTCGTAATGGGACCCACAATTGTCATCGTCATCATCATCATCATCATCATTAAAGACTGATTATGCCTTTCAGCGTTGAGCCTGGAGCATAATCCCCCTAACAAAATTCCTCCATAATCCCCTATTCACTGCTAACATTGATGGCTTGTCTGATGGTAAGCCTTTAGTTCAAAATAATTCTTGACCAAATCTAAATACTATACTCGGGACAAATCACAAACAATACCTTCACTACGTGATAGTAATGGCGATCCTGCCGATGACAGCGCTATTAAAGCAGAGTTACTAAACATAGCTTTTAGAAACTCATTCACCAAAGAAGACGAAACCATTATCCCTGATTTCGAATTAGAAACAGATGCTCTAATGAGTAACGTAGAAGTATATATCATCGGAGTAGTGCAGCAACTAAAATCACGTAACAAGAACAAGCCTTCTGGTCCGGATTGTATACCCATTAGATTTCTATCCGATTATGCTGAAGTGATAGCTCCTTACTTAACAGTCATATACAACCGCTCTCTCATAGAAGGATCTGTACGAAAAGATTGGAAAGTTGCCCAGGTCACACCTATATTCAAGAAAGGCAGTAGGAGTAACCCACTAAACTACAGGCCTATTTCATTGACGTCAATTTGCAGCAGGGTTTTGAAACATATCCTGTATTCAAATATTATGAATTATCTCGAACAGAGCCGGCCGCGGTGGCCGAGGGGACTGAGGCGCTTGTCACGGTCTGCACGGCCACTACGGTCGGGGCTTCGAATCCCCCCTCGGGCATGGATATTTGTGCCGTCCTTAGTTGTATTAGTTCATAAGTAGTTTGTAAGTTTATGGACTGATAACTCCGTAGTTAAGTCCCTTAAGCTTAACAAACATTTGAATTTGAACATTTGAATCTCGAACAGAACGATCTATTGACCCAAGGTCAACACGGATTTAGAAAATATCGTTCATGCGAAACACAACTAGCTCTTTATTCACACGAAGTGATGGCTGCTATCGACAAAGGTTCGCAAATCGATTCCGTATTTCTTGATTCCCAGAAAGCTTTTGACACCATACCTCACAAACGGCTTTTAATCAAATTGCGTGGTTATGGTATATCGTCCCAATTTTGCGATTGAATAGGGGATTTCTTGTCAGAGAGGACACAGTTCGTAGTATCTAAGTAGCTCTCTTAGGTTGTTTGCAGATGACGCCGTCATTTACCGTCTAGTAAAATCATCTGAAGATCAAAACCAACTGCAGAACGATCTGAATAACATATCAATATGGTGTAAAAATTGGCAGTTGGCTCTAAATAATGAGAAGTGTGAAGTCGTCCACATGAGTACGAAAAGAAATCCGTTAAACTTTATTTACAAGATAAATCAGTCAAAAGTGAAGGCCGTAAACTCGAAAAATTACCTAGGAATTACTATTACTTCTGACTTAAATTGGAAAGAACACGTAGATGATGTCGTGGGAAAGGCGAACCAGAGACTGCGATTTATTGGGAGAATCCTTAAAACATGCAACGGAACTACCAAAGAAACTGCATACACTGCGCTTGTCCGTCCATTTTTGGAGTATTGCTGCCCAGTGTGGGATCCTTATCAGGTGGGTTTGACGGAGGACATCGAAAGAGTCCAGAGAAGGGCAGCTCGTTTCGTACTGTCACGATACAGGGGAGACAGCGTTATGGAAATGATACAGGATCTGGGATGGGAATCATTACAACAACGGCGCTTATCGCTGCGGCGTGGGCTACTTGCAAAACTCCAATCGCCAACATTCTCCTCCGAATGCGAAAATATATTGTTGACTCCCACTTACATAGGTAGAAATGATCATCAAAATAAAATACGAGAAATCAGAGCTCGAACAGAGAGATTCAGATGTTCTTTCTTCCCGCGCGCTATTCGAGAATGGAATGGGTGATAAATAGTATAATTGTGGTTCGATGAACCCTCTGCCAGGCACTTAAATGTGATTTGCAGAGTATCCCATTTAGATATAAGTATTTTGTCCTTCGTCTACTTCGACTCCTCTTACCCTCCGCTCCTGAGCCTATGAGTCTGTTAGGTACCCTTGTTCGCCCGTGCATGTAAAATAAACCCACCACCTCAGCCTGTTCGCTCTAACTGCTTCATCTATGGTGTTCATTCCTAGATTCTGTTTGATTTCCTCATTATGGACACCCTCTTGCCCTTGTTCCCACCTATTAGCATCTGGATCCATCTTTACTACTTTCATACCTGTAACCTCAACCCTATTAATAAGTTACCCAGATTTGACTGCCATACAACAAAGTTGGTCGGAAGATAGATTGTCGTGAAAAATTTTGGCGACCCAATAGGGGCACTACAGCTACTGTTAAAAGTAATATAAAAATTGTATGAAAAATTACAGCCACAGCGGATGAGCCGTGCGTACTGGGGCGCCGTGCTGCGTTCGCGCGGCCGTTCCCTGTCGAGGATTCGAATCCCCCCTCGGTCATGGGTGTGTGTGTTGTCCTTATGTTAGTTTACCTTAGTTTTACTAGTCTGTAAGCTTCTGACTAATAACCACGCAGCCGAGTCCGATACATTTGCAAACATTTAAACTTTTTTATTTATTTTTATTTTTATTATTATTATTTTTTTTATGACAAGAGTAAGAGTCTACAAATGTCGAACCGAACATAATTAATGAAAACAAAAATTTGTCCTATAAGAAATTTGTTTTCCATAAATGGTGAACACAGTAACATTTGTGGTATTCAGAATGAAACTTTCACTCTGCAGCGGAGTGTGCGCTGATATCAAACTTCCTGGCAGATTACAATTGTGTGCCGGAACCGGGACTCGAATCTGGGACCTTTGCCTTTCACGGGCAAGCGTACTACCGACTGTGCTATCCCGACACGACTCACAATGCCGCCTCACAACTTTACTTCCGCCAATATCTCGCCTCCTACTTTCCAAACTTCACAGCTCTCCTGCGAACCATGCAAGACTAGCACTCCTGGAAGAAAGGATATGGTGGAGACATGGCTTAGCCACAGCCTAAGGGATGTTTCCAGAATGAAACTTTCACTCTGCAGCGGAGTGTGCGCTGATATGAAACTTCCTGGCAGATTAAAATTGTATGCCGGAACCGGGACTCGAACCTGGGACCTTTGCCTTTCGCGGGTAAGCGCACTACCGACTGTGCTATCCCGACACGACTCACGATGCCGCCTCACAACTCTACTTCTGCCAATACCTCGCCTCCTACTTTCCAAACTTCACAGCAGCTCTCCTGCGAACCATGCAAGACTAGCACTACTGGAAGAAAGGATATGGTGGAGACATGGCTTAGCCACAGACTAAGGGATGTTTCCAGAATGAAACTTTCACTCTGCAGCGGAGTGTGCGCTGATATGAAACTTCCTAGCAGATTAAAATTGTGTGCCGAAACCGGGATTCGAACCTAGGACCTTTGCCTTTCGCGGGTAAGCCATGTCTTCACCATATCCTTTCTTCCAGGAGTGCTAGTCTTGCATGGTTCGCAGGAGGGCAAAGGTCCAAGGTTCGGGTCCCGGTTCCGGCACACAATTTTAATCTGCCAAGAAGTTTCATTTGTGGTATTGTTTACAGGATCGAAGCTTTTTGGTTTCAGTGATTCTTTATTAAAAAAAATAATAAAAAAAAGTTAGAACCTACATTGCCAAATAAGTAATTAGTTGTCAGTCCTATTAATTCGTTCGGAGCAGTACTTGTAACTACGCGTCACTCTCTTTTTATTATGAACCAAATTGGAATAACATTTTTGGTCTTTAAAGGAAGTTTCCATAAAAGACTCACATGCAGTTCCATCATGGAGTCTTCCTTGGATGCAGAAAATTTTAGCTTGGGATTGTTCTCTATGAACGTATTTCTTATTTATAACAATAATGAATTATCTCCGAAAATAATTCTCTAGTAATACTGTTTCATAAACAACTTTTAGTGTGCCAAAAGTAAAAATAAGAGTTCGAAAATACCGTAATGCTACAAACATGTAATCCTTATCAGTTTAAATAAAGAAACTCCAACGTATTTTTTTTATTGAGTGAAAAGTAATACGTGATACAGTCAATAAGTTCTGAGAATGACCACATGACGGCCCTGTGCTGCACTATATTGCAAACGTGGCGTCGTGGTATGGTGCCATGTCACTGATTCTCTCGTCCCTACAAGAGACAGTTGACTGCATTCACTGGAAGCATACTTTCGGGCGATGCTGTGACGGTGAGCTGAAGGTGCCAGTTGGATCTTGACATGTCACAGTTTGAGCAGAAATCAGACAAAACCGCTGCCGAAACTTTTGAAATGATTTAGCGGGTGTACGATGAGGATGCATTAAGTCGCAGTGTTCTGTTAAGATGGCACCGACGATTTGTGCAAGGACGGCACAGTTTGAACAGAACGCAAGCTCTAGGCAGTTGCAGCGTTACTGCGTGCAAACCGCTCCCAATCGGTAAACGCTCTCGCAACATCAGTAGACGTCAGCCATGGTACTTGCCACAAAATTCTGATGGACGACCACAACGTGTCTCGTTTTACCCAGCACAGTGTGCCACGAATCCTGTCGCAGGACCAAAGTGATGATCGCATGGCGATTTGTGGTGACCTTATCAGTTGTGCGAACGATGATTCGACGTTTCTCAATCGGATAATACCTGGAGACGAAACATGGTGTTTCCTTTACGATCGGCTACTGAAACGAGAATCAGCCACCTGTAACACGGCAGCATGTGCAACATAAGGAGTCGTGTGGGTGCCTACCCTACAGGCGTCAAGTCTCAGAACTTATTGACTTACTAAATACACAATTCCAGTCGATAACTTATTTCGATATTTTAAAGGTCGTTCTGCGACGCACCTGTAGACATGCCGTGGTCCACTAATGGGTCGTCAACTTCACTTTGGAAACCACTAGACTAGGTAATTACAGAAAATACGTGTTGCGGAAGTCGCCGAACTGGCGTCCCACCGAAACAATTACACCCAGCCTTTTAGCCACACGATATTATTACTAGTCATAATGGTAACTAGGGGATCTCCCGACGTGAATTTGCAAGAGTCTCTCTCTATCTCTGTCTTGTATTTTCCCCTTCAAACGTACGTACTTGACCCGTCAACACTTTTTCTTGAAAGCTCGTAATCTGTGACGGAATTCATAGCAAGTGGCTTAGTTACAATTTTAACTACCAACTGTCAACATGGAAATTATCAACTGTCAAGAATTTAGATAACCGCTGCTATGTCGCATCGGTTTTCAAAACAATGCTCCCGTCTCAGTATTCTTCCACGTGCAGTAACACGAAATGAATGCTTGTCGAGGGTGAAACGTAACGTCCGTTCGACCAAGGTCCTTCTGTCAGTTGCCCTGAACAACGGGTAACTATCGCCGTTTCTCGATTCCATAATAGCACACTGGGTAAAATCCACCAGCCACGCTATACGTTCCCTGACATTCGTTTTGTTGGTGACAGTTCACAGTTTTCTATATCGCTCTTTTCACTGATTACTAAATTACAGGGAATTACTTTCTGCGTTGTTATGAAATTATTACAGTCCTTGGGCTAACACGGTTATTATGTGTTAGCGTACATGTAGCTTATGTTTGTTACAGCAAGATAACGGAACAAGTGAAAAGTATTGAATGTGCAGATAGTACAGAAAAAAGCAATACAAGTACAGAGTAATAATTAGTGTATCGTACATCATGTCAACCAATGTGTAGAGCGGCACAGCCTTAGAAAATGACATACTACAAGTAACAAACATCACATCTCTCAGAATGTATAGCTTCTCTGTACATGCGTGTATAATAATGCGACGTCGTGGCTAGCACGCTCGTTTCACTAAATTTTATTTCATGGTCACCACGTGTAAAAACATGCTCTGCCACAGCTGACTTGTCTGTGTGACCCAGACGACAATTTCCTCTTATGTTCCAATATGCGAGTATTAACACTCCTTTTTATTGTTCCTATAGAAATACAGAAACACCGCAATGTTGACAGGAAAGAAGAAGGTTTGAAATTAGATAATATTTGGCGGTCAACTTTGAACGAAAGATCGATTACCTGTAATCGAGAGAGATGACGTTGGTCAAAGTTAGCTTCATAGTCAGCAGCATGTGACAAGTTGTGGCGCTATCTATGCCCTCTATATAAGCAGGACCTCCAGCGCCTAGTAGGCAGTCGTCGACTCACCCTTGAAGATGTTGCCCGCAGTAGGCAATGAAACGTCGGGAGTAAGAAGTTTTATTGATGGACCACGGCAGCTTAGCCCGGATGATCACATCTCTTGCTCCTTATATGCTAATACACTTCTCAAAACAATTATGAGATCAGGTGAGATATAACACGTAATACACATATTGTAACGTATTTATTCGGATATTGGTTACAATTGTAATTTGTGTGCGATACATTATGATATATGACTCTCTCAACTCTTTATTTAAGATTTACATAGCGTTAACTTAGAGCGAGGTACCACGGGGCTACCATAATAGTGAAACGTCATTCTCATTGCCCTCGGACGGCCAATGCAGTTACACACCTGCATGGCATGGACAGTATGAGGTTATCAGCCCTTGAGGAATATTTGTTTTTCCATGAGTGCAATATCTAGCTCTGCAACCGATATGGGAGGCTCTGGCCTGGCTGCAATGCGTCTGCTAAATGTGACCCAGACATGCTCAGGCCGCTTTAAGACCGGTGAACAAGCTGGCCACTCCATTCGTTCAGTTCACTCAGTTTCAAGCACGGTGTCCACCAGTGTAGCTCTGTGGGAACGGGCGTTATCGTCCACCAGAAGGAACCCATCTGCTACGGCACCAGAGTAGGACACAAAAAGGATCTCTTCTCTATACCTCTGAGTAGTGAAAGCGCCATTCTGAACGACATGAAGATTAGACTTGCGCATAATAGATCGCGATAGGGAGCGAACATTTTAGTTCGTTCTTTTAGTTCGTCCACTCCCAGTGAAGGCTGAGCGGCGTGGTCTGCGAATGCAGGTGGAGGGCGAAGTTGCTCCACCAAGCTGCTGCATGCGCTTGCTGCTTGAGCCGCGAACGATATCACGCAAACCAAAAGAAACAGTCTGTGGATAATTTCTCGCGTTTAAGTTTAGAGTTAACTCTATATCTTATCATTATGGAATTTATTAGTCAGATATTGCAGAGTGCAGAACACATCAAAACAGAAATTTTGTAGCACTGAATTATGTAATCTAGCAGGAGACGCTCACCTCGAAATGACTCATCAGCAGAAGGCAAACACGTGATTTTTAATTCTGATACGTGCCTCTCGCTATTGCCCGTCGGTCTTCGGAAAAGAATCCAACGAACTAAGAAGCGAGATACGTTTGGCATAATAGTTCGCGACCGATCGCGCATATTTTAGTTCGCGACCGATAGCTCTCTTTTTAGTTCGTCCGCTCGTTTAGTTCGTACACTCTTTCTAGTTCGTCCGCTCTTTTTAGTTCGCCCGCTCTTTTTAGTTCGTCCGCTCTTTTTTGTTTTTGCTTCCGCTACTAAAAGCACTCTTTCTTTTGTTATGACAGATTTTTCATATAATGAATCAGTGTTGCAAAAGCGTGTGCTATTACCCATATTTTTGACCAATTAGACATCAAATACTTAAGCAAATAAACAAGTTATTTACACGAATTGGTGATACAATGGTTTCAACTACTTTGCTTACAGAGTACTCGTAGTACTTTATTTTTAAAATGGATTTCTTGTGGCAGTGAACTATGAAACTACAGCTGAGCTGCACCTCAGCTCGAAATGACGGTAACTGGCAGAAGGGAATCACGGGATTCTCGCGCTCTCGCGTCCTCTCGCTGTTCCCCGTCAGTCTTACGAAAAGGAGTGGACGAACTAAGAGGCGAGGGATCTGCGAACTAGTTCGCGTAGTTCGCCTGTGGGAGCGCTCTTCCGAACTAGTTCGTTCACGAACTACACAAGACTAATAGAGATCCGTACGTCCGCCAATACTGACTGCTTCCCACACCATTTAAAATGATCAAATGTTTGTAAGCCTATTGGATCAAAATACAATGGTCGTTAGCCCCTAGACTTACAAACTACTAAAGCGAACAGAAACTAACCTAAGGACAACACACCCACCCATGCCCCAGGGAGAACTCGAAACTACGACGGCGAGCAACTGCGCACTCTGCATCAAGGCACCTTAGACCGCTCGGCTGCTCCACCATGGCCCACACTATTCGTCGACCAACATGATACGGTGATGTTTTCTGCACATAACCAGGACTTTTTGAAAGCATTTTTGTTAATTGCGATCTTAAGATGTAAAATAATTAAAATACGACAGTCCAGATCGCAATTTACTGATCTATTTATTGGCAACCGGTTTCGGTCCTACAGGACCCAGTTGACGTTTGGTCCGGACACAGCCACCGTCCACCAACAAGGTGCCAAAGTCCTGAAGATGGCCCTAAAGGACAGAAACGGTTGCCAATAAATAGCTCAGCATCTTGCGATCTGGACTGTCGTATTTTAATTATATAAGCAAGACTGTTCCAAGTTCCACGGTCTCTCCAAATACACTACAGTGTATTAATGATGAATAAGCACAAAGTCTGAAAACTGTTTTCAGGAAGCAACCGATAGTTGAAAGAACATGATAAATTCAGTAATTCTGAAAAATTCGAAGAAAAATGTCTTCTTATTTACAAATTGTCCACACAGTGGGACCTTTCTTAAAGCAGTCAACAATCCGAAGATTGGTTTGAACACCACAGTGCCTTACTAGGCATGGTCCTGTTTGGAGGTGGTATGCCGTTGCCTTCCTCCGACCTTCGAACTGACTTACCCAGCCAGTTATAGGGGGACCTACAGTTTAACGTGGGTTCCGAACCACGGTGCTACTTGGTATTTTTCACATGAGCAATACTGCCAGAGGTGAAAGAAGTGGAAAGTGACAGATAAAAATCCTGGGACCTGGCGGGAATCGAACCCGCGACCTTTGGATTTTTAGTCTGGCACTCTACCACTGTGCTACCGAGGCGCACGGACCTTTCTTAATGAGCATAATTCCCTTTTACACTTGCCTGAAACGCGAAACTCTCGTTAAGCATCATATTTTTCATATAAGTTATATATGTGGTGTTTATATATAACTTATAAAAAATTGCCGATTACGGGCAATGATCCTTTCTTCAGTGCGGAGGCACTCCTAGGCCCTTACTCTCACTGGAATCAGTAATAAGTGACTACGAGTTTGAGTTCTAGTGGGCAGGGGTAAGGTTGTAAATTTGTATGTGACGGAAGGCGTGCTTGATTAATTCCATGCAGGTTTGGTCATCGCTGCGTCCCCAGTGGTGTAGGGGTCAGCGCAAGTGCCTAGCTCTTGTGTACCGGCTGGGTACACATTTTCAACTTTACCTATCCGCAGTTAATGTCGTTAATTCCGTGAATATGAATATATTTTCAGTCCTAAATCATGTAAAAGTTGGATAATGTGTTCCATTCCGAAAAATACACAAAAAATTGGTGCAACAATTTAAAAGAAAGCAAAAGGAAGTAAATTTGTTTCCTTTGAGATATAATAGTTTTGTTACTGTTCGTGAGAGGGGCCAGAATATTTTTATTTGAAAGGAGTACGCCAGAAAATTTTTTCTTGGAAGGGGGTCGCATATGAATAACACTGTTTTAAAGTAATTCCTCTGAATTCCTTTGAATCAGATACAGAGCAATGGAACGGCCACAAAAGTTTCATGTGAAGAAGCATTATTACCTTGGTGTCAAGTAGTAATAATTTACTTTTATTTCCTTGAAATTAAAGTTAAAATTTTGTATAGAGAAATACGGGGCTTTTACTGGATGTACACGCGCACTGTATCCATCGTTTTATTAACAACCTCTGACATCTAGCGATAGCGTGACTTCGTCTAATACGGAGGTCGTCTGTTCGATTCTCGACGACCGCCTCAGTTTCTTTCACTGTGTAATGAGCTGCACGTGGACTCGTCGGGCCAAATAAGGAGTTAAATGCACAAAGAAACAGTGACATTAACACGCAAGTCGTCGAAGTTGCGAAAAAAATGGCACCAGTCCGAGGACTACATGACAATTTAGTAATAAGTGAAAAAATACGCTATCTTACCGTCAACTGAGGATGTTTATCGCTGTGACAGGTAAAAACCTAGTTAAGTTTTATTGTCTGATGTGATGGCTGAGGTCATGCATGTCTCTCCTCCCTGTTATGAAGCGCAGTCACGTGATAGTGTACAACTATTGTCGTCGCTCACCGCGTTCGTCGGTCTGAACTCTGCACAAAGGCCGCCAATGTCGTCGAGGCCTCTCCGGAGAAATGTTTACGGCAGTTGCAAATCCATTAATTCCTTATAATTAGCCGAACTGCACAAACAATAGTAATTCATGCACGTACAGCGTACTGAGTGCAGAATCGATGTAATCAGACAAAGCGAGGACGGATTGCAGGTACGACAATCACGAAAGGGGCCTTCCGCACCCTCCCCCTAGTTGTAGGAAAGACTATTTCTGTGGCTCTGCCAGCCGGCTACTGAAAAATGACTACGCGAGGACGACTGCGGCGAATCGAAACTCTATTTGCGCTGAGGGAGACTGCCCCTCGGATGAAGTTGATTTACGAGGCGCATTCAAGAAGTAATGCAGAGTATTTTTTTTTTCCTCGGCCAATGTCGGTTGAAAAATTTCGAATTTTGTTTGGTACATCGTTGAATATTGCCGCCTCATGTAGCATAGTGTCATTAATTTCCGATAGAATGCAGTGCCGTGACTAGTTTATAACCGAGGATTGTTCCAAACAGAGAACAATTATTGAGTTTCTTTCGGTTGGAAAGCAGAGCATCTCGGATATAGACAGACGTTTGCAGAATGTCTATCAAGAGCCCTGCCAGTGGACAAAAGCACGGTGCGATGTTGGACGAGGCGACTGCCGCCATCACAACAAAGTCTAACGAACCTACCTGATCTCCCTCATGATTTCGCGCATGCCAGCTGCTCTTACATCCTCGAATCTCGTACCTTCTCACTTCCATCTGTATGCATACCTGACAACCTTCAAAAATTAAAAATCAGGAGATCCATTAAAAAAAAAAAAAAATAAAAAATAAAAAATAAATAAATAAAAAAAAAAAAACGTGAGATTCTTCAAAAAATCAGGAGATACGTTCTGTCAAAAACTGCGGCGCACTTTACTATAAACCTAAAGATTACTGATTTTAGCCTTTTTCTGTCATCTCACAACTCTACAAAGTTACTACAAAAACACACTTGCATTAACCCAAGTGTTGAATACATCTTTATTTGTAGCCAGTCCACGTAAAGTGACTGATTTTTTTACTAAAACAAAAAAGGTCACAGGCTGTATTTTTGTGCTATACTGCTACCAGGGAACATTTTATGGAACAAGTGTTCATCGCATTTAATTGGTAAACGATTCTCTAAAATAAACAATGCAAATAAGCACTCTGTATGTATCACATGGTCACTTTCACTTTTCTCAGCAATTCCAGTCTTTTACTGTTACTCACTTTTCATTTTCTTTGCACGTATTCCGGTACATCGCTTTTTCCACCATATGACGTGGAAATATCACATCGACAGAGAGTACAAAACACAAATAATGTTCCGAAAACTGCTTAAAAAAGGGATCATATTTTTGCCATCCTAGAACACATACCACAGAATTGAAATCCCATAGTCAGGTAAACTAGCTGTTTACACAAAAGTTGACTTTCTGCAACTTGCGTATGAAACTGATGCTCCTAAATATCCACTCAAAAGGTTTCCATCGATTAAAAACCACTGAAGTGATTTCACTGACGTACAATGACAAAACAAAAAATTCAAAAGGAGCACATCGAAACAGAACAAGTGTATTTGCAAATACGCGGAAAGAGCAGTTATAATCGTTATACAAGTCAAGCGCAACTCCTAATTTCTATGAATTTCGATACGTATTTAGATTAAAGTGATAAATGAACAAAGAACTTTTCACCATTGGCCAAAAACCGACTCTTGGGTTTCGGGATATAAGCTAAAAATCGGGAGAAATGATGGCAAAATCAGGAGGTGGGAGAAAAGTGAAAAATCAGGAGACTCCTGCCTAAATCTGGAGAATTGGCAGGTATGTGTATGGCCCAATCAAGGATTGGAATTGTCGTTGTGGACTTCAGTCAAAAGAATGGTTGATGCAGCTCTCCAAACTACCCTAACCTGAGTAAGCAACTTTGAATAAGAACGGCAACCTACATCCCTTCGATCCTGCTTACTGTATTCGTCCTTCGGTCTCCCTCAGTGGTTTTTAACCCAAACACTTTCCTCCAACGTTAGAATGTCGTTTTCTTGATGTCTCAGAACGTGTCCCACCATCGATTCCTTCTTTTAGTTCAGATATACAAGGTGCGTCTGAAAAGTTCGGTGAATGGTCCCATATTTCATGATGAGGGATAACAAGCGGAGTGGACAGTAAAGCTCTGGCCGAACCGCCGAATGCGTTGCGGCATCCTTTTCAAAACTTCCTCGTAAACTTCCGCTTTGACAGTATGATTCTCTGGTACATTTTCATGATGGATCAAGCTCCATTTTGCGCTCCACGTTGCAATGACATGAGTTCTCATAATGACCCCAGTTAGCTTGGTTGCAGCGTGTACCACCGCTTCCCTGCAGTGCTTTTCACGATAGGGGACGCTTGTTGACACGTCCCTCAATGTGTATGAGAGGGCACCTCATTCTCGCCAGTGCGGTTTGTAAAATATGGGGCCATTTACTGAACTTTTGAGACGCACCTTGGATATCTAATATATAAAGCAGAGTGTCCGTATGTTTGTACGTGTTGCATACAAATCTACAGTTTTGTTCCAATGTTTATGAAATTTTGTACACGTAAGCTTCAATCAATGAGGATGGTCGCCGTAAGTGTAAGAATCACGTACGATACATAATTCTCGAGGTATGACGTCATAAACAATGAGATGCGTAAAAACTGCTGCATTTCACGACAATGCTGCTCATTTTCTCCTAAACCATTGGACCGATTTCAACCAAATTTGGTACACACATTCCTTACCGTGAGGTAACAATTTCTGCATGGTTAAGAATCACATACGGTACATGGTTCAAAAGATATTACGTCATAACCAATAGAAATTGCAAAGGCGAGACTTTCGAAATACACTGTATGAGTATGACAGTACTTAGCGACTTGCAACAAACTTTAAACATAATTTCAAACCTTTATTAAACTTTTTCTCGCTAGCAACCATAGTAAAATGATTAAAGGAAAAACGTTTCTCGCTTACTGCTTTTCCGCTGTTTATGGAGTAAAACTACGGCTCTCGGGTTGACGTTACAATTTATAATTTGAACACTACAAATTGTAGCGGCAGGAAATTTTACAGAGAGTATACACATATATAGTTGAATGTAGCTTCTAAATTGTATCACATTCTGACACGTAGTTCATGAGATATGAGCACGTAAACAGTAACGTTCATGGAAAATTGCTCCATCCGGCTGGAAGCGAAAGGAAAGGAACAGAATTAAACAGAAAAATGTTCAAATGTTTTAATAGCTTATGGGACTTAACTACGGGGTCATCAGTCCCTAAACTTACAAACTACTTATCAACCAGCTTATCCTAAGTACGGGACAAATATCCATGCCCGAGGGGGGATGCAGACCGTGACTGAAGCGCCTCAGTCCCCTCGAATGAAACAGAGTACACCCAACGAATACCCATTATATCCCACAAATCTACCTTCAAGAGACTGCAGTTTCCATCAGAACGTGCATTTTCTATTACGGTTAATAAGTTACATTTTCATTTATTTATTATTTTCAGAGTCAACTTATTTCTTGGCGAAATTAAAGTATACTGAAACGATAAAATTATTTACTTTATAATTTAAAAAGAAATCGAAGAATAAGTGGTATCAATAAACCTTTGGTTTGAAATTGTTGTATATTCGGAGAATCAGAATCGGAAGCCTGGAACCTGATTTTTATAATATGTACTTTCCATCTACACCTATTGCAGTTTCACATGCAGCGTGGCAGATATTTAACATCCCGGGCAACGCTGGGTTTTCAGCTAGTCGTAACTAAAAGAATGAATCGATGGTGGGATACATTCTGAGACATCATAGAAACGCCAGCGTTGGAGGCAAGTGTTTGCGTTAAAAACCACGGGGGGAGGCAGGGACACGAATACAGTAAGCAAGATCGAAGGGATGTAGGTTGCCGTTCTCATTCACAATTGCTTGCTCAGGACAGGGTAGTGTGGAGAGCTGCATCAAACCATTCTTTCGACTGAAGTCCACAACGACAATTCCAATTCTTGATTGGGCCATCCGAGGATGTAGGGTGGATCCAGAAGTCATTCATGCAATAGCAGCTTGCACGCGCGAATTCAGTAGGGAGATCAGGCAGGTTCGTTAGACTTTGTTGTGATCCGCGTGCTCAACTTTCTCGCATGACACACGATTCTTGTTCTCTAGATTTGGCGCCGGTAGACTTCTTTCTGTTTCCTTGCCCTAAATTAGCTTTGAAAAGCTTATGCTTAGCAATGGTTGCAGAACTCCAACGATGTGTGACATCAGTGCTTCGAGCTAATCCACAAAATGTGTTTCCTGACAGCTAGAGAACCGACGCATTTTAGCCAACGACGAATTATTTTGACGGCCAGTATTTTGTTTGTAGCTCTTGTTTCCCATATTTCCTGACACAAATCACAGAACGTTTCAGGCGTATCTTGTATTACAAATATCTTTTCTCGCAATTCTGTTCAGTTCCCCCTCATTAGTTACGCAATCTACCCACATAATCTTCAGCATTCTCTCGTGACACGAAATTTCATAAGCTTATGTAATTTTTCCGTCTGAACTCCTTATCGTCTACGTTTCACTCTCGTACAAAGCCACTCAAATGCCTTCAATAAAAACTTCACAACAACTTAATATTCGGTGTCAAAAAAGTTCTCTTTCTCAGAAATGCTTTTTTTCTCATATCTTTTGTGCATTTCATATCTTCTCTACTTCGAGTATCATAAGTTATTTTCCTACTCAAATAACAAAACTCATCTACTTATTTTTTTGTCCCGTTAATTAAATTCCTGCAGCTTTGCCCGATCATCTAATACTACATTCCGTTACCCTTGTTTTGCTCTTGTCAATGTTCCTTTTACACGCTCACTTTGACACACACTCCATTTCTTTTCCCAGATTCTTTACTGCCTCTGACAAAATTACAATGTCTCCGGAAATAACAAAGTTTTCAGTCCTTTACTAAATTTTTCCTTGCTTTCCTTCACAACTTGTTCAATGTACACACTGAGTAACATTAGCGAAACGGTACAAACCTGTGTTACTCCCTTCCCAACCATTGCGCCCCTTTCATACCATTCAACTTTTTACAACTGCTGTGTGGTTTTCCTAAAACTTGAATATAACTTTCCAATCCCTATTTTACCCCTGATGCCTTTAGAATGTGAAAAAAGTGTATTACAGTCTACATTGTCAATGCTTTCTCCAAATCCACAAAAGCTATCAACGTAGGTTTGCCTGTCCTTAACCTCCCTTGTAGCACAAGTCGTAAGGTGCGTTACTACATATCTCCTTAATCCATACTCATATTTCCTGAGGTCAGATTCTACCAGTTTCTCCATTCGCCTGCAAATTATTCGTGTTAGTATTTTGCAATTAAGACTTTTTAAACTGAGAGTTCAGTAATATTCTCACTTGTCTACACTTGTTTTCTTTGGAACTGGAATAATTATTATGTTCTTTTGGAAGTCTGAGGGTACTGCCCCTGTTTCATACATCTTCCACACAAGGTTTATTTTGGTTTTAGCTTGTTAAATGCAAATTTTTTTGTTGATTTATAGAATATTCGAGAAACGATTTCCAGTTCAGAGGTGCCTCCGATTTTGGTGTACTACATTTTATTACAATTTTCAGTTAGAAATATGACAGCAGAATCAGTATGACTAGAAACAGTTTAACACAATAATGCAGTGTTTTAAGTCCTTCAATCACAAAAAGAAAACACTTATTTAAAAATTATTTTCTTACTGGTTCCAAGAAATTTGCAAATTATAGAGCACAGTACTTGAGGTTTTAGTCGTTTCGTTCACCAAGAAGTAAATTTGAATGTGGGTTTGCTAAAGTTGTTGTATATCATTTACAACTGAATATTATTGAAGTAGATGACTTTAACACCTAAAAGGTAAAGTAAACATACTTCATAAATATATGCAGTCTTTTACTGTGCTCAGTAAGAATATAGATTCCATTGCTTCGATGTAACAGCAAGAAATTACAACTCTCAAATCCAACATGCTATAAAATAATACTACATATATTCCCAGAAATATCTTTTGTTCACATTCAAATAATTTTTAACACTGAAAATCATCTGAAACACAAAGAGGGTCTGAAATCATCTGAAAAATTATGTTCGTTGTTAACGAAACCTACCATCAGAAATGCCTGTTATTTGTACTGTTCGAAGTAGAAAAACAAGACACAAACAACAGAAAGAGATAATGCAGCACGGCGCAGGTACCTTCATCACACAAAGGAAAAGGCGTACTTTCTTTTGACTAGCCTATTTACAAACAAAGGGATGGTATACTGTCATTTCTAAAGCCACAATACTTCTCATCGCACTCGGCTGTACAAGGTCTAGGTTGTGATACAGCCTCAGATAATAATTTCTAGAAATGCATGACGCTTCTGTAAAAAAAAAAAAAAAAAAAAAAAAAAAAAAAAAAAAAAAAAAAAAAAAAAAAACAGAATTTATGTTCCCCAAATACAGGAGAGAGCATATACGTTATCTTGCCTTCCCTTGAGGACGCCTATAACTGCGGACAATTTGTGTAATTTCGGTCCTATATCCTTCCTCTTCAAGTTAGTTTTGTGCTCTTGACGTTCTGTGGCTTCCTTGTACATCGTGCCGTAGTAATTATTCGGTCTTGTTAAAACTATGGTGTCAGAGAATCGAATGTGATATCTTTCAGTTCCTACTGTATATTGATTTTATGCTGATTTATTCGTCTTTCCAAGGTATAATTACTCTTATGTACGTTTTGTGTTAATGCTTCTTTTCTTAATTCCTATGCATCATTGGGTTCAAGTGCAAGGGATTTGCTATTCTCGAGCTGAGACAAGAAGTGGGTTTTGGTCTTTCGTGGTGTTCAAATACAAGGCCTGTTCAAAAAAATTCCCTAACATCGCAATTTCACGCTAATGGAGAATTGCAGCTAAATGCAGTTGGCATCCCTGCATAACCCTGTGTTGAATGTGTAACTGCCGAAAGTTTCGTTGTTGTGTGTCTCTTAGTTATTGTTCAGTGATGATTGCGTATAACGTTGTATCGCACTATTTGCGAATTTCAGAGATGGCAAAGTTAGAGGAGCAACGCGTCTCCGTCAAATTTTGCGTTAAACTCACGAATAACTTCAAAGAAACACATGAAATGATGCATGCAGTCTTCGGTGGCAAGTAAATCAGCACGGCTTTACAAAACATCGATCGTGCGAAACTCAACTTCGCCGTTTTCTCTTATGACTGCTTATGAGTTATGGATGAAAGCCAACAAGCAGACTGCGTATTTCTCAATTTTCGAAAGGCGTTTGAGTGGTACCGCATTACAGACTGCTAACGAAATTACGAGCGGAAATACGTAAGTGGCTCGAAAACTACTTAAGTAACAGAACCCAGTACGTTGTCCTCGATGGCGTGTGTTCAGTGTTCATCCGAGACTAGGGTATCGTCAGAAGTGCCCCAAGGAAGAGTGATAGGACCGCTGTTATTTTCTATGTATACAAATGATCTAACGGACAGAGTGAGTTGCAACCTGCGGCTGTTTGCTGATGATGCTGTGGTGTACAGGAGGCTCTCTCGAACAGAACGATCTATTTACCCAAGGTCAACACGGATTTAGAAAATATCGTTCAAGCGAAACACAATTAGCTCTTCACTCACACGAATTGATGAGTGCTATTGACAAGGGTTCCTAAACTGATTCCGTATTTCTTGATTTCCAGGCGGCTTTTGACACCGTACCTCACAAACGGCTTTTAATCTAATTGCGTGATTATAGTATATCGCCCCAAATTTGCGACTGGTTAGGGGATTTCCTGTCAGAGAGAACACAGTTTGTAGTAATCTATGGTAAGGCTTCGACTAAAACAGAGGTGATATCAGGCGTTCCACAGGGTAGTGTCATTGGTCCTCTGCTGTTCCTTATTTACATAAACGTTAAAATGTAAGTAGCTCTCTTAGGTTGTTTGCAGATGACGCCGTCATTTACCGTCTAGTAAAATCATCTGAGGATCAAACCCAACTGCAGAATGATCTAAATAAGATATCACTATGGTGGAAAAATGGGCAATTGACTCTAAATAATGCGAAGTATGAAGTCGTCCACATGAGTACGAAAAGAAACCCGTTAAACTACGTTTACAAGATAAATCAACCAAACGTGAAGGCCGTAAACTCCACAAAATATCTAGGAATTACTATTAGTTCAGATTTAAATTGGAAAGAACAGGTAGATAATATTGTGGGAAAGGCGAAGCAGAGACTGCGTTTAATTGGCAGAATCCTTAGAATATGTAACACTACGCTTGTCCGTCCTTTTTTGGAGTATTGCTGCCCAGTTTGGGATCCTTATCGAGTGGGTTTGACGGAGGACATCGAAAGAGTTCAAAGAAGGGCAGCGCGGTTTGTATTGTCACGATACAGGGGAGACAGCGTCACGAAAATGATGCAGGACCTGGAATGGGAAGCATTACAACAACGGCGCTTATCGCTGCGGCGTGGGCTACTTACAAAACTCCAATCACCAATATTCTCGTCCGAATGCGAAAATATTTTGTTGATTCCCACTAACATAGTTAGGAAATCTCATCAGCATAAATTACGAGAAATCAGAGCTCGAACGGAGAGATTCAGGTGTTCTTTCTTCCCACGCGCTATTCGAGAATGGAATGGGAGATAAATAGTATAACGGTGGTTCGATGAAACCTCTGCCAGGCAGTTAAATGTGATTTTCAGAGTATGCCATGTAGATGTAGATGTCTCGTCATTGAATGGCTGTAGTAGGTTGCAGGATGACTTGGAGTAAATTTCTAGGTGGTGTGAGGAGTGGCAGCTAGCACTAAATGTAGAATAACGTAAGGTGATGCAGATGAGTAGGAGAAACAATCCCGTAATGTTCGAATACAGCATTAGTAGTGGGCTGCTTCTCAGAGTGGTGTCATTTAAGGACGTTGGGAAGGCGGATGGTCGACTTCGATTTATTGAGAGAATTTAGGGAAGGTGTGATTTGTCTGTAAAGGAGGCCGCATATAAAACGCTTGTATGACTACGTCTTGTTTATTGCTCAAGTGTTTGGGATCCCCACCAGATCGGTTTAAGGGAGGCAGTTCAGAGGCGGGCGGCTAGGTTTGTCACTGGTAGATTCGATCATTGTGCGAGTGTTACCGAAATGCTTCGGGAACTCAAATGGGAGTAGGGGGGGAGGGGGGGAAGGCAATGTTTTTTTTTTTTTTTTTTTTTTTTTTTTTTTTTTTTTTTTTTTTTCGGGAAGCACTGTTAAAGATATTTAGAGGGCCGTAATTTCAAGCGGACTGCCCCCAATCTACATTTCGCGAAAAAACCACAACGATAATATCAGATTACGGCTCGTAAGATGCAAACGAGCATCCTTTTTCCCCTCGTTCTATGCGGGAGTGGGACATAAAAGAAAGTAACTAGTAGTGGTACTGAGTACCCTCCGCCACATACCTTTGGGTGGGTTGCGGAGCATGTATGAAGATGTATACGGTATTACGAATGGTTCAGGCGGTTTAAAAATAGCCGGAGGGAAATTACAAATGACTCTCATTCGGGAGAACTTCGACGTCTACCGACGACCCTTATGTTGGAACGTAGACAAAATTGTGCGCGCCAATCGAAGACAGACTGTAGTAGAGATTGCAGAAGAACGTAACACTGCAGTTTGACCCTGACACGCATCCTCGGATGCATCGTGTTGCCGCCAAGTTTGTCCCACGACTCGCGAGTCAAGACCACCGCTTAGCAATCACCGTGTTTCCGCATCCCCCGCACTCTCCAAATCTGGCCCCCTCGGACTTTTTTTTATTTCAGAAGTTGAAGGGTCTAAGAACTGCAATGAGCCGCGGTGGAGTAGCCGAGCGGTCTAAGGCGTCTCGCTGCGGAGCGCGCGGCTGCTCGCCGTGGAGGTTCGAGTCCTCCCTGTGACATGGGTGTGTGTGTGTTGTACTTAGGTTAGTTTACCTAGGTTTAAGTAAGTTGTAAGCTACGGACTGATGACCACGCAGTTTGGTCCGATACATTTACAGACAGACAACTGCAATGATAGACGAGATAAGAGAAAATTCGCAGATGGCGCTTCGCGCGTCACAGCAAAAGGTGGAATTGAAAACGGCGTTGGAGGAGTTGTTACCAATTTCGTCGGCTACTATTTCGAAGTAGACCATGCACAATAAGAAATAGATAACCACAGAAAAATTTTGTGGACAAAGTCCCGAATTTATTTATTTTTTAACATCCATCGCGTTTGTGCACGTTGTCAGGAACCGACCGCTGCGTGGATACGCATAAACAGCTTGGCTTGTTGTACTGTCTTGAGTGGGAGCCACCCTTTTGTGTCTTTAAAGTTTCCGAAGATGTTTTCAGCAGTGGAAGACGAAACGTCTGCCAGAGAATTATGCCATGGACCACGGCCTTATACCCAAGAAACACGTGTTGCCTACTTATTTCACAGCGCTCTCAGAACGCTTCTCCCATAGCTAAGATGTGGTCATTCAATTTTGCGGAACAAAGGGTTCCTTTGTCTGCACTCATCTGATATGCCTGCTCCACCTTTCAAAACGTTGTACTTGCTGGTTTCTCTGCAAGGAGTATCTTGCAGAGTTACACTTCCGCACTTAACGCCGTTAATGGGAAATTTCTTTCTTAAGAATGCACCTACATCCCGCACGTGGCATCTCTGTTTGTCGTAAAGCACACCTGCAGTAAGAGGCGTTCCTGGAGCTATTACAGTTCTTCCCAGTGTTTTCGTGCGGCCGACAAGGCGTAATCCTCGTTTACGAGGTTTTGGAAGGACGTCAACGAAGCTAGCCAGAAGAATCCGCTTTTATAAGGAGAAGGTTACGAACTGGAAGGTCACCTTCTGCTGCAGCCTAGTTCCAGAACATGAGCTCTGGTTTTCTTTGCAGTCTGCAGCATTACTAAATGTCTTTTATACCTACCCCGCTTTGTCTTGAAATTCCAGAGGTTTTCGCATATTAAAACAAATATCTGTAAAAACTATTTACTCAACAACATTTAAGTACCTAATTATCCTGTCTACAAAACATTATTAAGATGTGTAATATAGTAACAGTGCTAAAAATAAATTATTAGAACCAAGTTCTTAAAAAAAGAATTTACCTTTAAAAAAAATTCCTTTCGGACCTTATGATTACAATTGGAATTACAAACTAATCTGGCTTGTGGTGCCCATATTAGACATCAGACGTTCGCAACTGGAATTTACGATGTAGTCCTGTTTTCTGACGACAGATAGTAGCACCTTATTGGTCGATAGCAATCGAGTGTTAGGTCTCAAACTTTTGTTGTTCGTCGTTGAGTGCAAGGCGCTCCTGTTTTAGTCTACAATAGAAACTAAGGCAAATAATAACAGTTATCTGTTATATGTACTAGCTTATTCTAAAGGCAGCACAAACATCCATGCCCGAGGGGGGATTCGAACCCCCGACCGCAGCGGCCGTGCAAACCGTGACTGGCACGCCGCAGACCGTTCGGCCACGGCGGCCGGCAATAGTGATTTCATTTTTGAAACTGTAGGTGATAATCAGTGCATACATTAGCATATGCTGCTGTTGTTAACTGTCGCTCATGCGGATTTTTGGTACCTACTATCCACAATTATCTGTTATAAATGTGTGACTAGTAACAAATATGATATATATTATATTTGTGTAGTGTCTGACTGAAAGAACAGACACCACACCTCCTTCTCAGCCATATTGCATTTGGACATCACTAATAAAGGAGGGGAAGAGAGAAGGATTGGAAAGGAATGGATTGACACTGGCTGCATTATGGCACTGAAATGGAACCATGGCGACAAGTGAAAATGTGAGCCGGGCCGGGAATCATACACCCAGACAGCATACCAATATAATTTTTGTGTCCCAGCCTCGTCGCCACTTTTGTGTCTCGTTTCCGCCGGTTGTCGAAGGTGTCGGTGGCCGAGTAGAAAGAGACCGACACAGGAATAAAGGATGCACGCTTGTGCAGTTACGGAGGTGACCAGCCAGTGGGACAGCAGAAACTAGAACACTACGCTAAAGTAGAACAAGATATATATTTCGTGGAGTCTTGGTAATACTTAACTTTTACATAGTTCTTGACTGCAGAATGCTGATACATAGTTTATATAGAGGCCTGCCTAAGGATGATTCCTAGTGCCTATCCGATAGCCAAGTCTTAACTGGTGCCTATCTGATTCCCAAGTGAACGATGTCGTTCAGTGGTGGCCACGAGCGGGATAGCAGCAGAGGGCGCTCGTGGCCGACGTCGTAAGAACGCCGCGCCGTGCGTGCATGGCGGCGCGCGGCGAAAGTGCGTGGCGCGCACTTCGTACTTGTGCGACACCACAATAAGAAGTATTTACAAGCGAAGACAACGTTAGCTTCACGTACTTCACCGCAGATGCGGTCATACGCGCGACCTCGCACGGGAATCCGTAACAGCGAGTGTAAAAGGGCATGGACGGTAGGGGCGCTATAGCCGTAGCTTGCGACTTGTGGAAGTTCGAAACGGACGAGAAGCGGGCAGGGGTAGCCAAGGGTGCCAAGCGCAGTGCTCAGTGCGCCCGGCCAGAGGGCTGAACGCTCTTTGTAATAAAAAAGCTGAGCCAAGAACACATCGAACCCTAACGATCAAACACGATCACCGAGCGATCGCAAGGAACAGAACTACTCACAGATCAACGGGGGGGGGGGGGGGGGGGGGGGTACAGATAGCTAACTAGTATTTCAAAAGAAATTAAAGGAATTTGTGAATGGCAACTCCTTCTATAATGTAGATTAATTTTTAGATAAAACTTTAAAAATATATATATTTTAAAAAATCAACAAAAAATGTAATAAAATATTCTTCAAATATTGATTGTCATGTATAGACAGCGTTTACTAAACTGACACGTTCCACATCATTACGAAATGTCGTATATATGATCTATGGGACAAGTATTAATCTAATCCAATCTAATCTATCGGCCTCGCAAGAGACAGTCTGACGGCATGCTCGAACGATGGGAGAATATTGTTTTGAAGAATCGTCGAAGGAGTGTGGAACATGTCGCCTCCAAAGTCGGAATTGCTGTGCGATCTGTGTACATCATTCTGCATGAGGACCAGAAAATGCTAAAAGCATCCTCGAGGTGCCGCGAATGCTGACGAGTGACCACAATGCTGCGCGCATAGCATGATGTCAGGCAATGTTGACACTCGATTACGGCATGCATGGGACTTTCTTTTAATCGGCCGTGGCGACGGATGAGACACGGATTTCGTTTTTCAGCAGGAAGACTACGTGGAGAAGTGATAGAAGCTTCACAGTTTGTGTAAGATTAGTTTCTCAGGGGGAGGGGGAGATGATATGACTAGTATACCGGACTTGGAGCGGCCCCTGTGGACCGGCAACCCTCATGTCTCAGTGGTGTACCGGGATACATACGCAACAGGCGAACGCCCTGCTCTGTATTCCAGGAAACTAGGAACATGCCACGGTACACTGGGCAGAAACAACAACAAAAATAATACGCACTACTTCTTGCAGGGGGTGCCGGCTGCAGCAGAGAGCGCTGGTAAACCGAACCCTGCCACGATGTATCCACTCACTCACCGCCGATTGGCCGGAGCCTCCTATATCTGAGCCCACAGCCGGCTTCAAGACCATTCGCCTTGCACTGCTGTGTTCTCCATCGTCATCGAGTGGTTAAGACTACTTCATACGTTTGGCGGATCCTAGGCCAGTATGCGTTCCGCCTAGTGCCTCCATGAGATTCAAAAAGAAGACGTAGTCTACCTCTGGAACTTCAACCGAGAAAACTTCGCTGCGCTGCAACGCGGGACTACGCAGGTCTTCCCCTCAGGATTGTCGTTCGCCTTCAAAACGACCTCGCCATCGGCTGTACTACGGACTTTATATACAAACTTCACACTATGACTCCGTATGGTTTTCCTGTGACTCTCCGAGAACTGATGAGCCAACAAGGGAACCTTCCCATCGCAGATATTGTGGTAAGAAGACGCAGCGCATAGCGCATCAAGCATGAAGAAAGGAGGAACTTGTATGGCACTGTGAAATAAAAATGAAAATAGAAACAACTGATTCTAAAGTGATGCATTAAGTCGATAGATACTTCATATAGCATCTGTTAGTTACGAAAACGTTTATTTCATTTGACATTTTCGTTTTCGTATTTTCGTAAGATTTAACATTTATCTTAGATGGTAAAGATGCTATAACAAATATTAAATCTTACGAAAATATGAAAACGGAAATATCAAATGAAATAAAAGTTTTCGTAACTAACAGACGCTATATGACATAAGCTGAAACGACTGTCGTGAAACAATTAATGGTCGAAGTGATAGATACGCAACATGGACCACAATGCTAAAACTGTGTCGTCGTGGTTCTGTGGTGACGGTGACGGACTGTAATGCTGGAGGTCCGTGTGCAGACCTTCTTAAATCTATGTAATTTTACTTTTTGTTTTTCGCAAAAATGTCAGCTGTCCGTTCGGTCGTTGACATTCCGTTCTCTTTTTGTAACCTTGCATATTTTCATATTATACATAAGAAATGTGCCTCGGTTGCACAGTGGTAGAGTGACAGACTACAAATCCAAAGGTCGCGGGTTCGATCCCGCCAGGTCCTAGGATTTTTATCTGTCACTTTCCACTTCTTTCACCTCTGGCAGTGTTGCTCATGTGAAAAATATCGAGTAGCACCGTGGTTCGGAACACACGTTAAACTGTAGGTCCCCCTATAACTGGCTGGGTAAGTTAGTTCGAAGGTCGGAGGAAGGCAACGGCATACCACCTCCAAACATGCCTAGTAAAGCACTGTGGTGTTCAAACCAATCTTCGGATTGTTTACTGCTTTACCTTTTAATGTGATAAGTATACAGGGTAAATCACCTAACATTTGCACCGCAAATATTGCGGAAACGGAAAGTGCGATTGATATGCGGTTTTCACAGAATGGATTGATAGTCAAGGGCCCGTACTTTTAGCCAACAAAAAGATTGTAATATTACTTAGAAACTGTGTTTTTTATGCAAACATATAGTTATTTTTATGGAACAATGGTTGTTTCTATCATGCACTGGAATGTTTGACACCAGCTGTGTACAAAAAAATTTGAATGACTTTTTTTTATCACGTTTAGTTTGGCAGCTACAACCGTTCAAAGTTTCGGGGGCGGAGGCTGCGATAGCGTAGCTGATTGGCCCAGTGGCTAGCCCCTGGGGCACGGCCTACTGTCTCATGACCACCAGCCAGTGAGCTACGCTGTCGTAGCCTCCACCCCCAAAACTTTGAAGGTTGTAGCTGCCAAACTAAACGTGATAAAAATGTTATTCAAAATTCTTTGTACACTACTGGTGTCAAAACTACCAGTGCATGATAAAAACAACCATTTTTGCATTTAAAAACTGTATGTTTGCATAAAAATACACTTTCTAGGTATTTTTACATCCTGTTTACTGACTAACAAACGAGTCCTTGACTACCAATCCATTCTGTGAAAACCGCACATCAATCGCTCTTTCCGTTTCCGCAATATTTGCGATGCAAGTGTTAGGTGATTCACCCTGTATATTACCGTCGGAAGCAAATGTGATGATAGAGAGAACAGACGAAGTCTCTCGCAGCAATAAATACAATAATAAACATAATCTACTTCAGTCCCCTAAATTATAGGACATTGTGCTTATTAGCGTGGATGTATGCAGGATTCGGTGGAGTACATTCAAAAACTTCAAAAAAGTTAAAACTCGTATAATAATTTATCCATTTTTCTTTGACTGTTGAGCTTCGTGGCTGTCGATTATATTTATTATTTTAATAATTTCAGCAACCACCCACTTTTATACAATGTTTCATTCAGCCAAGACGCGTTTCAGGTTTTAACCCATCTTCAGTTGCCGTAATTACACTTTGGTTTCATGTGTGTCAACATCAGTTTCGAAGCATCATATGTCCTGAGAAAAAATTTTAAAAATGTGTTTTCATTTAACTTTCTTCAGTTTCACGTATTTAAAATTATGAAATGGTGTGCTTGAGAGTACGGCAACTGAAGATGGGTGAAAATCTAAAATGCGTTTTGGCTAAATAAAACACAGTATAGAAGTGACTGGTTGCTGAATGTATTAAAACAATTTTAAAAAATTTAAAACATAAGTTTTTATAGTGCACAGGCAGAAGTGTGTGAGTGTGAAACTCTTGCATTCATCTGTTTCATTTATGTGACAAACTATTACGCTTTCATCATTTCTTTGGGATTGATCACATTCACATTCGTACGAACGCATAAGTCGGACAAGCAGACATATCTCACTCACTCACCAGGCGTACAAGATAAGTGTGCCGATAAGCGATTCCTACCCTATGCCGCACAAACTGTCACAAATATTGTGCATGATAGGACGTGTTTTTCAGTGGAGAATTCGGCTGTCGTCTTGTCATTAAACGTTTGTGGATCCCATTAAAAAGCCACTACATTTCGACTGCTAGTAGAACACTTGTGTGGTACGGACTTTACAGCGCAACAGACACACAAAATAGAACACAGTAATCAGACATTCAAAGACCGGACGGACAGTTGATAATTTGTGAAAAACAAATTATAAAAATATAGAGCACAACAGAGTGCTGAACTCGGATCTGAAGCCTCGTAGTCGAATACCATGACCATACAAGAGGATATGACTATTGACGCTTCCTCCATGTTACACGTGATGCGCTTTTTTGTGGTTCTAGGGCGCAAAACTACTACAGAGTTCCTTAAAAATTATTCCGCTTATGCTCGATCAGTGTTCAGTTTCTGACAAGCTACCCACTCCACTAACTTGCCACTAAATGTGAGGGGTGCGTGATGGAGAGTTTCCCTTGTAAGATTCCTTCTGTTCCTGGTCTACAGTGTTTTGCAAAGAGTTGGTAACTTAACAATCTTATTTCATGCTCTTCAATTCTTCACATTCTAAAGTATGAGGGGTGTTCAAATGAAAAGTTACCAAACGTCTTAACAACCAAACCAGATAACAGTTCGACATCTAGGGACGTGATGGATGCGTCGTCACCTCCCCTTAAAAGATTCATGGCTGTGCCCTCAGCAGGCAAGGTGAAGCCCAGAGACCTCGTCGACGTCAGAGTGTTCGATTCTCATTAGATTCCTTGAACAGGTAAAAATCATTAACAGTGACGTGTACTGTGAGGGAATCTGTAGCTTACGCAGGTTCGTCAGGAGCAAATACCCGTCTAGTCCCCTCTAAACAACAACAACAACAACAACAGCAAATACCCTGGGCTGCTCACGGAGAAAGTGATTCTACTCCACTGTATGCGCGTCCAAGCTCTCCAGAGTCGACAAACTATACTGCCCATCGTCAAGTAGGAGCAGCTTGAGCATCCGCCCTATAGCCCGAACATGTCGCCCTGTGACTTCCATCTGTTTGGTCCGCCAAAAATATACCTCAGAGAGAAGCGCTTCAAGTCGGACTACGAACTGAAGGAGTCAATAGGGGACTGGTTTTTGTCACAGCCACAGCAATTCTGGAAACAGGAAATCCTTCAACTCGTTAAGGTGTGGGATGATTGTGCTCAGGCCTAAGGTGATTATTTTGAATATATATTTCAATTATACCCACAGCACACTCTGTTGTACTCTGTATTTTTTATTTTTATTTTATTTTATTTTTTTATTATCAACTGCCCGTGCGGTCTTTGAATGTCTGTTCACTGTATTCAAGCCGCTGCGGATTATCCGTGCGCACTGGGGCGCCGTGCCGCGGTGCGCGCGGCCGTTCGCCGTCGAAAGTTCGAGTCCCCCATCGGGCATGGATATTTGTTTTGCCCTTATGTTAAGTAGTTTTTAAGCTGCGGACTGATAACCAAGAAGTTGAGTCCTATAGATTTACAAACATTTGAACACTTTTGTATTGAATTTTGAGTCTGTGTAGTGCTAAAGTCCGTACGCACAGGTGCTCTATTAGCAGTCGAAAGGTAGTGGCTTTTCAATGGGAGCCATAATTGTTTCACCACAACACGACAGCCGAATTCTCCAATGGAAAACGTCTGATTATACACATCATTAGTGACAATGTGTGCATCATAGGGCTGGAATCGATTATCGGTGGATTTAATTTGTACGCCCTATGAGTGAGTGAAATATGCCTCCTTGTCCGATTTATGCATTTATACGAATTCCAACCACTCCCATGAACCACAGACATTGCCGAGGTGGGGTGGCTTGCGTGCCTCAACGATACAGATAGCCGTACCGTAGGTGCAACCACAGCGGAGGGGTATCTGTGGAGAGGCCAGACAAACGTGTGGTTCCTGAAGAGGGGCAGCAGCCTTTTCAGCAGTTACAGGGGCAGCAGTCTGGATGATTGACTGAGCTGGCCTTGTAACATCAGCTAATGTGGCTTTGCCATGCAGTTACTGCGAACGGCTGAAAGCAAGGGGAAACTACAGCCGTTACCTTTCCCGAGGACATGCAGCTTTACTGTATGAACATATGATGATGGCATCCTCTCGGGTAAAATATTCCGGAGGCAAAATAGTCCCCCATTCGGATCTCCGGCCGGGGACTGCTCAGGAGGATATTATCATCAGGAAAGACAATACTGGCATTCTACATGTCGGAGCGTGGAATGTTAGATCCCTTAATCGAGTAGGAAAATTAGAAAATTTAAAAAGGGAAATGGATAGGTTGAAGTTAGATATCGTGGAGATTAGTGAAGTTCGGTGGCAGGTTGAACAGGATTTCTGGTCAGGTGAGTACAGGATTATAAATACAAAATCAATTGGGGATATCACAGGAGTAGGATTGATAATGAATAAGAAAATAGGAATGCGGGTAAACTACTATGACCAGCACAGTGATCGCATTGTCATTGTCAAGATAGATAAGAAGCCAACACCGACAATAGTAGCACAGGTTTATATGCCAACTAGTTCTGCCGATGATGAGGAAATCGAAGAAATATATGAGGAGCTAAAGGAAATTATTCAGACAATTAAGGAATTAAGGGAGAGGAAAACTTAATTGTTATGGGAGACTGGAATTCGGTAGTAGGACTGTGGTGTCGCACAAGTACAAAGTGCGCGCCACCTACTTTCGCCGCGCGCCGCCATGCACACACGGCGCGGCGTTCTCACGACGACAGCCACGAGCGCCCTCTGCGACAACTCCGCTCGTGGCCACCACTGAAGGATCGGTCACTTCGGACGGAGATAGCAACGAGTTAGGACCTCCGTAATCAGATAGGCACCAGTGGAGACTTTGCTATTGTACAGGCACTAGGCAGGCCTCTAACACCTATGTATCAACATTCTGCAGTACTATGTAAAAGTTAAGTATTGTTACATTCTGTGCAATATATCTCTTTCTAATTTACTCGAGTGTTTATAGTTTCTGGCTGCTCCCCTCCATACCTGCACCAGCGTGTCGGTCTCATTCCACTCGGCCACCGACACCTACGACGAGGCTGGGACACAAAAGTGGCGACGAGGAGTGATAGAACCTTGGACCAGCCCGCTTACAGCAGCCAGACAGCAGCAGTCGGAGCACGCAAAAATTGCTCCCGCCCACCCACCCTTATTATAAGATTTTTGGGGGAACATATTCTGTTACGTATTTTGTGGACCTTTTTGTTGCAGAGCGAGCCCTCCTTTCATATTGCATTTGTGTTTTGTTATAAGTTACTTGTATGCGCGGCGCCTAATCGGTCAGCATGGCCACTACCCCGAACCCAAACTTAATGGAAATTATTCAGTTACAGACGGCGCAAATCACTCAACTGCTGCAGGCCGTGTCGCAGTTGACGACACAGGCTGCTTACCAACAACAACAGCCGCCGCTTCAGCAGCCCACACCTGCCGCCGCAACACTTCCTGCGTTTCGCCAATACAACGAACGTGAGGAAGAATGGAGTGATTATCTGGCGCAGTTTCAAGAACTCGTCGCGGCTCATCAACTTACAGGTCAGACTGTTAAGCATCTTTTATTGTCTGTGGTGGGCCCCAAAACTTTCGTGTTACTGCAAAAACTATTCCCTCACGCATCTCCTCGTGATGTAGACTTTGAACAAATAGTAGAGGCACTAAATGCTCATTATGAGAGAAAAGTTCTCGTAGCTGCGGCACGATACCGATTTTTCAGACTTAAAAAATTACCGCAGCAGTCACACCAAGAATGGATCACGGAATTGAAGGGCTTAACCCGCCAGTGTAAATTTACTTGCTCTTGTGGACTTTCGTATAGTGACGTGATGTTGAGGGATGCGATTACGCAGAATATTCAGGACCCCAGAATTAGAGCAGCAATTCTGAAACAGTCTGACCCCTCATTAGACAGTGTACTGCAGCTTATAGAAGTGCATGATACTTTTGACTTAGCAGATGTCGAAATGCAAAGCCACAGTGTAAATTCAGTGCGCCGCAACGGACGCTTTCATAGCCGTAGTTCTCAGTATAGCACTTGTGATTCTTTAAATTCTACAGGCCGTGCTGAACAGACAGTGAACAGTAGCCAGTGCAGAAGTGCGACACAAAGGTCGCCCCGTCGTGTTAGAAACAGTAATTTGAATAACGGGCGCCAACGCTCATTTCAGAAAAATGTACGTAAATCTTGCCCCCAGTGTGTATCTCGCCACAAGCGTGCTCATTGCCCTAGTCGCAACGCAACCTGTTATCAATGTGGCAAATCAGGACATGTACAGTCTGTGTGTATGCAAATTAAAAATTCAAAGAACAGTAACGTTAGAAACAGTGCTTCGCAGAGTGCGAGAACAGTTCATTCTGTAAATGTTATACGGGCTGTGGAATTGAACACTGCTTTCCTTGGATCTCAATTGCAAGAAAGTAGTTCTGCGCCTATGGCAAATCTATATAGTGCACCACGTAGCAAGCGCCGACGAGCGCGTAAAACAGTGCAACGGAAAAGGGTTCGGGACAAGCAAAATGACTATGAACAGTGCATTCCTGTAGTGAAAATAGTGCCTTCTGCAACTGCTCCTTGTAATAGTGCCCAGTACTGTGTAGCTAGTGACAGTAGACACCAAGTAGCTACTCAAAAGTGTAGTGCAGTAGTTAGTACATCTGGAGTAGCTTCGCATTGCGCGGACGCCGATCCGGCGGTAGTGTCATCTAGTGACAGTGTGGTTAATCCGCTGTGTGCCGAGTATGCGCCGCTTCCTACCGCACGCAACCCGCGCAAGCGCAGAAAACAAACCGTAGCAGACGTTGCCCACATTCGCGCACCTGTCGAGCGCCGAAAGCAAAAACTTTTTGTGAATCTTTCCATTGACAATAAGACTGTGCAATTTCAGCTCGACACTGGTTCCGCTGTTACCTTAATAAATAAAGATACTTATGAACTTCTGGGTTCGCCAAAATTGTCGCCGTCACAGCAAGTGTTAACAGCTTATACAGGTGAAAATATTCCCGTGCTAGGAACGTGTAGTCTGCCTGCCTCTTTTCAAGGTGTTACGAAAACAGTTGCTTTTGTTGTTCTTCAGGCCAAATCTACGCAGAACATTTTTGGACTCGATGCATTCGACTTGTTTGGTTTATCAATTCAAAGAGATGTGCTTCAAATTTCGTCAATAGTGCCTCAGGATAAAATCAATGCATTGTGTGACAAATATAGTGACTTGTTTTCGCCGGAACTAGGTTGTGCAAAAGACTTTGTGGCACATGTAACTTTAAAAGAATCTGCAGTTCCAAAATTTCGTAAAGCTAGACCAGTGCCTATCGCCTTGCGTGATACAGTTGCCGAAGAACTGAAACGTTGGCAAGATAGTGGGGTGATTTCTCCTGTTTCTGCGAGTCAGTGGGCCTCGCCTATAGTAATTATACCCAAGCCGTCAGGAAAACTTCGTCTCTGTGCGGACTTCAAATCAACAGTGAACAGTCAAACAATTGTCGACACTTATCCCCTGCCCAGACCTGAGGAACTGATGGACAAATTAGGACAGTCTCGCTTCTTTTCCAAGATTGATTTAGCAGAGGCATACTTACAGATTCCACTTGATGACGAGTCAAAAAAATTTTTCGTCATTAATACTCACATGGGCCTTTTTGAATTTCAACGCCTACCCTTTGGCAGTTCTTCTGCTCCCGCTATTTTTCAGCGTTTTTTGGAACAGCTGACAGTTTCTGTACCGTGTTGCTCGAACTATTTAGATGATATTGTGGTATCCGGACGTACAGTTGAAGAACATTTAGCAAACCTGGAGTGCCTTTTCAAAGTTTTGACTGCAGCAGGTCTACGTTGCAATAAAGCAAAGTGTTCGTTTTTTCAAACTGAAATAGAGTACCTAGGCCATGTGATTAATGCCCAAGGAATTCATCCCTTACAGTCACATCTTCGAGCAATCAAAGACTTGCCTCCTCCTAAGAATGTGCATGAATTGCAAGCAGTGATGGGAAAGCTGAACTATTATTTCAGATTTATTCCCAATGCCTCTCAGATTGCAGCTCCACTGCATCACTTACGTAGGAAGAATGTTCCTTTTGTATGGTCTAAAGATTGTCAGGTTGCCTTTGACAAACTAAAGTCGGCACTACTCAGTGATGCATGTTTGATTCCCTTTGACCCCCAGAAGCCTGTAGTGTTAGCAGTTGACGCCTCATCGTACGGTCTGGGCGCGGTAATCTCACATCGCATTGGATGTCACGATCGTCCTATTGCCTTTGCATCCAAGCTACTGACGCCGACGCAACAGAATTACAGTCAGATAGAAAAGGAGGCCTTAGCAATCATTTACGGCGTCACAAAGTTTCATCATTATCTCTATGGCAGAAAATTCTATTTGTTGACAGACCACAAGCCTCTCACGTCTTTGTTCTCACCCACAAAGCCAATTCCGCCACGTACGGCACAAAAGCTTCAGAGATGGTCCTTGATATTGTCAAATTATCAGTATGAGATTTTGTACCGACCTACCACTAAACATGCCAACGCGGACACACTTTCCCGACTTCCGGTTGGCCAGGATGTATCATTTGATTCTTCAGAAATGGCATGTTGTCAGATAGACTCCAGAGATGCTTCCGCTGTCGCAGACTTTCCTTTGAACTCTCGTCGGGTTGCACAGGAAACAGCTGCGGATGCAGACCTAAGTGTGGTAGCACGTTTTGTTCGCTCAGGGTGGCCTGCCAGAGCCAAAGATATTGATCGGCCTCTGGTTCGACGTTATTTTGTACAACGTCATGCATTATCTTTAAGTCAGGGTGTACTGTTGTTGCATACCGACAACGACCAAGCAAGAGTGATTGTTCCTCGTTCCCTGCAACGAGAAGTGTTACGCCTCCTGCATCAAGGACATTGGGGCATTGTTAGGACAAAGCAACTGGCCAGACGTCATTGTACCTGGGTTGGTATGGACGCTCAGATAGAGAACATGACGTCACAATGTACTGTTTGTGCGGAGCATCAGGCGGCTCCTCCGCAACGTTTCTCAGACTGGCCACGCCCCAAGGGACCATGGCAACGTTTACACATTGACTTTGCCGGACCTTTCTGGAATACGCGATGGTTAATTGTTGTAGACGCTTTCAGCAAGTTTCCTTTTGTGATTGCCATGAACTCAACGACGGCGTCTAGTACAATCAGTGCCTTAACATCAGTGTTTTGCATCGAAGGCTTGCCTGAAACTATCGTCAGTGACAATGGACCTCAGTTTGTTAGTGCGGAATTTCAACAGTTTTGTCGTGTGAATGGCATTCAGCATATCACCACCGCACCTTTTCACCCTCAGTCCAATGGTGAAGCAGAACGTTTCGTTCGAACATTCAAGTCTCACATGGAAAAGATGAAAGGTCAGCACTCCAGGCAGCAAGCTATTCAAATTTTCCTGTCTACGTATCGGTGCATGCCACGTGACGGCCCGTCTCCTGCCGAGCTGCTACACGGCCGCCGTCACCGCACTCTCCTTCACCTGCTGCAGCCTCCCACGCACCGAGTCGGTTCGTATGGCGCTACGCGTTTTCAGGTTTCCACGCCGGTGCTGTACAGGGTGTTTGCTGGAAACAAGAAGACATGGCTGCCGGGCACCATTCAGCGCGTGCTCGGTAGCAATATGTATGTTGTACGTTCTTCCACAGGGTCGGAGCTGCGGCGCCACGCAAACCAATTGCGCCTGCACAGGCCGCGCGATCCTGTCTCCAGTTTCTTGATTCCAGACCCAGTTCACCGCCAGGGAGCACAACCACATCGTTCGTCCCCGGACTACGAGATCGTCCCGATGGAGATCGACGCGCCGCCGCTGTCGCCGCCGCAGATGACAGCGTCACCGAGAGGGACTCCGGGACCGTGCGGGCCCCCCCAGCTTGGGCCACGCACCTCAGAAGAAGATGACCTGCTCCCTCTGGGCGGGGGCGGGCGCCCTTCCCCAGGTTTCGGCGGGTTCCCTGGAGGATCTCAAGGCGGATGCCGGGGCGCGGACGGCGTCGCGATCCCGGCCTCAGCTACGACGCCCGTCCCACCAGTAACGCCCCCGCCTAGGCCCTCCTCCCAGTGCCGTCGCCGTGGCCCTCAGCCCTACGCCACGACGGCGCGGCGGTTTGGGGGGGAGGGGTGTGGTGTCGCACAAGTACAAAGTGCGCGCCACCTACTTTCGCCGCGCGCCGCCATGCACACACGGCGCGGCGTTCTCACGACGACAGCCACGAGCGCCCTCTGCGACAACTCCGCTCGTGGCCACCACTGAAGGATCGGTCACTTCGGACGGAGATAGCAACGAGTTAGGACCTCCGTAATCAGATAGGCACCAGTGGAGACTTTGCTATTGTACAGGCACTAGGCAGGCCTCTAACACCTATGTATCAACATTCTGCAGTACTATGTAAAAGTTAAGTATTGTTACATTCTGTGCAATATATCTCTTTCTAATTTACTCGAGTGTTTATAGTTTCTGGCTGCTCCCCTCCATACCTGCACCAGCGTGTCGGTCTCATTCCACTCGGCCACCGACACCTACGACGAGGCTGGGACACAAAAGCGGCGACGAAGTCGGGACACAAAAAGGACAAGGAAGGGAAAGGAAGATAGTAGGTGAATATGGTCTGGGCAAAAGGAATGAAAGAGGAAGCCGCCTGGTAGAATTTTGCACAGAACATAATTTAGTTATAACAAACACCTGGTTCAAGAATCACAAAAGAAGGTTGTATACGTGGAAGAGACCAGGAGACACCGGGAGATACCAGATAGATTTTATAATGATAAGACATAGATTTCGGAACCAAGTTTTACAGAGTAAGACATACCCAGGGGCAGATATAGACTCTGACCATAACTTGTTGGTTATGAACTGTAGACTGAAACTGAAGAAACTACAAAAAGGTAGGAAAATAAGGAGATGGGACCTGGATAAATTGAAGGAACCTGAGGTTCTTAAGAATTTCAGAGGGAGCTTTAGGCAACAATTGACAGAAACAGGGGAAAATAAAACAGTAGAAGAGGAATGGGTAAAATTGAGAGATGAAATAGTGAAGGTAGCAGAGGACAAAATAGGTAGGAAGGCAAGACCTACAAAAATCCTTGGATATCACAAGAGATACTAAATTTAATCGATGAAAGGAGAAAATATAAAAATGCAGTAAATGAAACGGGCAAAATGGAGTACAGACGACTAAGAAATGAGATTGACAGGAAGTGCAAACTGGCTAAGCAGGAGTGGCTAGAAGGCAAATGCAAGGATGTAGAAGAATGTGTAAATAGGGAAAAAATAGATACAGCCTACAGGAAAATAAAAGAAACATTTGGAGACAAGAAAAACAGCTCTATGAATACCAAGGACACGGATGGAAAACTAGTTCTCAGCAAAGAAGGGAAAGCTGAAAGGTGGAAAGAGTATATAGAGGGGCTCTACAAAGGAAATGAACTTCGAGACAATATTGTAGGAAGGGAAGAGGATGTAGATGAAGATGAAATAGGTGATACTGTACTGAGAGAAGAATTTGACAGAGCCCTGAAAGACCTAAGTCGAAACAAGGCCCCTGGAGTATATGATATTTCCTCAGAGATACTGAAGTCTCTGGGAGAACCAGCCATGACAAACCTGTTTCACCTGGTGTGTAAGATGTATGAGACAGGCGAAGTACCCTCAGACTTTAAGAAAAATGTTATAATCCCCATTCCAAAGAAAGCAGGTGCAGACAGGTGTGAAAACTACAGAACCATCAGTTTAATAAGTCATGGTTGCAAAATATTAACACGAATTATATACAGAAGGATGGAAAAGCTGGTAGAAGCCGACCTCGGGGAAGATCAGTTTGGGTTCAGGAGAAATGTAGGAACACGGAAGGCAATACTCACTTTACGGCTTATCCTAGAAGATAGATTAAGAAAATGCAAATCTACATTTCTAGCTTTTGTAGATTTGGAGAAGGCTTTTGACAATGTTGATTGGAATAAACTCTTTCAACTTCTGAAGCAAGCAGGAGTAAAATATAGGGAACGTAAGGTTATTTACAACTTGTACAAAAACCAGACAGCGGTTGTCAGAGTTGAAGGAATGAAAGGGATGCAGTGGTTGGGAAGGGAGTGATACAGGGTTGTAGTCTTTCTCCATTGTTATTCAATTTTTACATTGAGCAAGCCATAAAGGAAAGCAAGGTGAAATTTGGTGAAGGAATTAAAGTTCAGGGAGAAGAATTAAAAACATTGCGTTTTGCCGACGACATAGTTATTCTGTCAGGTACAGCAAAGGACCTGGAAGAGCAATTGAATGGAATGGACAGTGTGCTGAAAGGAGCATATAAGATGAACATTAACAAGAGCAAAACAAGGGTAATGGAGTGCAGTGTAAGAAAATCAGGTGATGCTGAAGGAATTAGATTAGGTAACGAAACAATAGAGGAGGTAGATGAGTTTTGTTACTTGGGCAGTAAAATAACAAATGATGGTTGCAGTACAGAGGATATAAAATGCAGGATGGCAATGGCTAGAAAGGCGTTCTTGAAAAAGAGAAATTTGTTAACATCGAATATTGATTTAAGCCTAAGGAAGTCCTTTCTGAAGGCATTTGTATGGAGTGTTGCCTTGTATGGGAGTGAGACATGGATGATAAACAGTGCGGACAGGAAGAGGATTGAGGCTTTTGAAATTTGGTGCTACAGAAGAATGCTGAAGATTAGGTGGGTGGATCGCGTAACTAATGAGGAGGTACTGAACAGAATTGGGGAGAAAAGAAATTTCTGCCACACCTTGACTAAAAGAAAGGATAGATTTGTAGGACACATTCTTAGACATCAAGGAATTGTGAATTTAGCGTTGGAGGGAAGTGTGTGGGGTAAAAGTCGCAGAGGAAGACCAAGAGATGGATACAGTAAGCAGATTCAGACAGATGTAGGTTGCCGTTCTTATATGGAGATGAAGAGGCTTGCTCAGGATAGGGTATTGTGGAGAGCTGCATCAAACCAGTCTCCGAACTGAAGACCACAACAACAACGACGAATTCCAAGGCAATGATGAAAGCGTAATAGTTTGTCAGATAAATGCAACAGATAAACGCAACAGTTTCATACACATTTTTCCCTGTGCACCGTCAAAACATCTCTTTTAGGTGTTTGAAGTTTTTGAAATGTACACCATCGAATTATGCATCCATCCAACTTAATCAGAACACATTCACAACGGAAGAAGGCTTAAGACAGGGAGAGCCATTATGCCCAGTAATATTCAGCCTGGTATTAGAGAAAGCAGTAAGATCAGTAACCACAAACCCAGGAGGTGAAATCTGCAATAGACTTCTGCAAATCTTAGCCTTATCCGATGATGTAGTAATGAGTGCTAGAAGTACGGAGGTACTCACATCAGCCATCAAAGAGTAGGAAGCCGCTGCCAAGAACCTCGGTTTAGAAATCAGTGAGACAAAATCTAAGTATATGGTAACTGAGAGAGAAGAAACAGAGATGATCTACAGTTATAAGGGTACAACTTTGAAAGAGTAGATAGCTTTATTTATCTTGGCTCAGTGATAACATCTGAAAACAAAGTGGAAGCAGATATAACAAATCGAATCAAGGCTGCCGACAGATCATATAGAGCACCTTACAAAACAGTGTTCAAACCAGTACTTATGTTTGGCAGTGAGGCATGGGTACTGATGGAGGTTTTGGAGACGAAGCTAAATATAAGGGAAAGTGCTGAGGAAGGTTTTTGGTCCTGTAAAGGAAGGTGAGAAATGGAAAATTAGAACTAATGAAGAAATAACGGCTCTATACAAAGAATCTGATTTGGTAACCCCAATCTAAATGGAAAGGATGTACAGCGGATGACAGAAGAAAAGCTCCCGAAGATGATGATGGGACATCCTGGTGGTAGAACAAGGAGAGGACGACTGCGTGTGATTATTGTCGGAAGATGTGGAAGCCGACCTGAAAGCAGTTGGTGTGAGGACGTGGCGCAGACGTGCAGAAGAAAGAGACGACCGGAAATCTGAGATTGAGGAGGCCTAGGTCCTCAGAGGGCCGTAGTGCCATGGAGTGAGCGAATCACAACATACCCTGGAATTTCGGAGAGTGAAGTTGATTATGTTTATTATTTATTGTTTGTATTTCTGCGAGAGGTCTCGTCTGTTCTCACTATCATCACGTTCACTTCCGACGGTAATGTATACTTACCACACAACTCATGTATACCATGACAAAATCCCAGAGTACAAAATACTGAGATGTCAACGACCGAACGGACAGTTGACAATTTTGCGAAAAACAAAAAGTAGACCTCCAGCACTGCAGTCCGTCACCGTCACCACGGAACAACGACGATACGACTCTAGCACTGTGCTCGATGTTGCATATCTACCACTTCGACCATTAATTGTTTCTATTTTTCATTTTTATGTCACAGTCCCATACAACTTCTTACTTTTTCCGGGCTTGATGAGTGTCCGTCATCTCACCACAAAATCTGACGGGAGCGCGACGGAGAGCTTCCTGTGTTAAGTCAACAGTCCTCTGAGAGGTCACAGTAAAACCGTACAGTCACAGTATGGAGTTCGTATCACGGCCTCAGGGCCGGCCTCAGGGATTTTAACCGCCCGTGAAAAAATGGCGAGGGCTACACCCCCCCCCTCCCCGCCACGCATTTTTCAACTTCGTCAGCTTTATTCGAACACTACTGGCCATTACAATTGCAACACCAAGAAGAAATGCAGATGATAAACGGGTATTCTTTGGACAAATATATTATACTAGAACTGACATGTGATTACAGTTTCACGCAATTTGGGTGAATAGATCCTGACAAATCACTACCCAGAGTCAAACAGAGCTTGGATGGCGTGTACAGGTACAGATGCCCATGCAGCTTCAACAGGATACCACAGTTCATCAAGAGTAGTGACTGGCGTATTGTGACGAGCCAGTTGCTCGACCACCATTGACCAAACGTTTTCAATTGGTGAGAGATCTGGAGAATGTGCTGGCCAGGTCAGCAGTCGAACATTTTCCGTATTCACAAAGGCCCGTACAGGACCTGCAACATACGGTCGTGCATTATCCTGCTGAAATGTAGTGTTTCGCAGGGATCGAATGAAGGTTAGAGCCACGGGTCGTAACACATCTAAAATATAACAGCCACTGTTCATAGTTCCGTCGATGCGAACAAGGGGTGACCGAGACGTGTAACCAATGGCACCCCATAGCATCACGATAGGTGATACGCTAGTATGGCGATAACGAATTCACGCTTCCAACGAGCGTTCACCGCGATGTCACCAAACACGGATGCGACCATCATGATGCTGTAAACAGAACCTGGATTCATCTAAAACAATGACGTTATGCCATTCCTGCATCCAGGTTCGACGTTACGTACACCATCGCAGGCGCTCCTATCTGTGATGCAGTGTCAAAGGTAACCGCATCCATGATCTCTGAGCTGATAGTCCATGCTGCTGGAAACGTCGTCGTACTGTTCATGCAGATGGTTGTTGTCTTGCAAACGTCCCCATCTGTTGACTCAGGGATCGAGACGTGGCTGCACGATCCGTTACAGCCATGCGGATAAGATGCCTGTCATCTCGACTGCTAGTGATACGAGGCCGTTTAGATCCTGCACGGCGTTCCGTATTACCCTCCTGAAGCCACCGATTACATATTCCGCGGTCATTGGATCACGACCAACGCAAGCAGGAATGTCGCGATACGATAAACCGCAATCGCGATAGGCTACAATCCGACCTTTATCAAAGTCGGAAATGTGGTGGTACGCATTTCTGCTTGTTACACGAGGCATCACAAGAACGTTTCACCAGGCAACGCCGGTCAACTGTTGTTTGTGTATGAGAAATCGGTTGGAAACTTTCCTCGTGTCAGCACGTTGTGTGAATGCTCTGAAAAGGTAATCATTTGCATATGACAGCATCTTCTTCGTGTCTGCTAAATTTCGCATCTGTAGCACGTCATCTTCGTGGTGTAGCAATTTTAATGGCGAGGAGTGTATTTGGGGCGAAAAGGTTAAGTTGAACATCCTGCATAACATAGTGGTCCACTGAACAGTTCGATTCCATTCCAATTTGATGTTGGGTACACGGCGCAGTCATGGTGTTCTGATTTGAATGGCCAGTAGTGTATGCTAGTGTAGGTGAAGTGTGTTCGTGTGTGTGTGTGTGTGTGTGTGTGTGTGTGTGTGTGTGTGTGTGTGTGTGTGTGTGTGTGTGTGTGTGTGTGTGTGTGTGTGCGTTGGTCATTTCACGGGCAGGAGATCCGCTTGCGAGCGGTCATCACGGAGCGTGGAACAATGATAGGCACAGGTGTTAGCCGCTTATGGCCGACGGCAGCTTACGTAAAGGGCAAAGCGACGTGGGAATCTGCGGGTGGCGGAAACAATTGAGAGCTGGGGTGTCCTCCAGGGCAGGAAGCGAGCCGACACCGGCCACACTGCAGCCTCCAGACACACTGCGAGCACAGGGGCTCATTCCAACTGCATTCCAGTTTGTTGTTGCCGAATGCGATTTTAGGAACACTATCATTCTATAACAACATAAACCACGTAATTACGAGGGGTGTTCACTACCGAATTCGTATACGAACCAGTGCCGGCAGTTTTTGGGGGCGGCAAATTCCTGAATTTTTATGTAGTTACGGCATTGGAAAGATGTAATTGAACGCCTTACAGCAATTATTCAGTTTTTGGCTACAATTTGTTCAAATGTTTGTAGAGTCTATTGGACTTAACTACGGGGTCATCAGTCCCTAAACTTACAAACTACTTATGAACTACTTACAACTAAGGACGGCACAAATATCCATGCCGAGGGGGGATTCGAACCCCCGACTGTAGTGGCCGTGCAGACTGTGACTGAAGCGCCTCAGTCTCCTCGGCCACCGCGGCCGGCTTTTGGCTACACAGTGTCTTCCCTTCAGAGAAACTTCAGACATTCTTTTCACTCTCAATGGAGATTTCTTGAAATTGGTCGAATTATTTGGAAAATTTAATTCAATTCTTGGCGAATATACAGGGTGGTCGAAAATTCCCGTTCCATGATGGATTCAATTTAGATGATTACCTCATCCACTCCTACTTGAGGAATAGACGTTACCCTGTGGCAAGGAAGTAGACTTGCGCATAATAGTTCGCGATCGGGAGCGCTCACTTTAGTTCGCGACTCTGCCGCGAACTGGTTCGTTCTTTTAGTTCATCCGCTACCAGTGACGGCTGAGCGGCGTGGTCTGCTTCATCCGCTTGCTGCTTGAACCGCTAACGATATCACGCAAACCAAAAGAAACAGGTTGTGGATAATTTCTCGCGTTTAAGTTTAGAGTTATCTCTATATCTTGGCATTATGGAATTTATTAGTCAGATATTGCAGAGTGCAGAACACATCAAAACAGAAATTTTGTAGCACTGAATTATGTAATCTAGCAGGCAGACGCTCACCTCGAAATGACTCATCAGCAGAAGGCAAACACGTGATTTTTAATTCTGATACGCGCCCTCTCGCTATTGCTCGTCGGTCTTCAGAAAAGAATCCAACGAATTACGAAGCGAGATAGGTATGGCGTAATCGTCTGCTGCTCCTAGTTCGTCCGCTGCTCCTAGTTCGACCGCTCCTTCTAGTTCGTCCGCTCTTTTTGGCTTTTGCTACCGCTACTAAAAGAGCTTTTTTTTATGACAGCTGTTTTATATAATGAATCAGTGTTGCCAAAACGTGTGCTATTACCCGTATTTTTGGGCAATTTGACTTCAAATACTTAGGCAAATAAACCAGTTATTTACACGAATGGGTGATACAATGGTATTCAACTCCTTTGCATACAGAGTACTCATAGTACTTTATTTTGAAAATAGATTTCTTGTGGTAGTGAACTATGAAACTACAGGTGAACTGCATCTCAGCTCGAAATGACGGTAACTGGCAGAAGGGAATCACGCGAATCTGCGCTCTGTCGCGTCCTCTCGCTGTTCCCCGTCAGTCTTCGGAAAAGGAGCGGACGAACTAAGAGGCGAGGGATCTGCGAACTAATTCGCGTAGTTCGTCTGTGGAAGCGCTCTTCCGAACTAGTTCGTTCGCGAAGTTCCCAAGACTACAAGGAATACACACTCAGCCTTACATACACAGTCACGACACTCTCACTGATTTTTGTTATACGCCACGACATCAGCGCTTGGCGTTTGGCGAGGTGCATTTCTAAATACGACATCGGATAGGTGTAAATAGTGTCGTTTAAATTGATTTTAACGTAATTTTTGCAACGGGGAAAGTATGTAGTGTCATAAAAATAGCCGGCCGCGGTGGCCGAGGGGACTGAGGCGCTCCAGTCGCGGTCGGTCTGCACGGCCACTACGGTCGGGGGTTCGAATCCCCCCTCGGGCATGGATATTTATGCCGTCCTTAGTATTAGCTAGTTTGTAAGTAGTTTGTAAGTTTAGGGACTGATGACCCCGTAGTTAAGTCCCATAAGCTATACAAACATTTGTTTTCATAAAAATAGGTAATAACCACAAAATAACTCCACGTTTTTCTGTATGACGTTTCCTAAGAACCATTGGAGAGTATGAATCAAGAACTTCAGTTTTTATTAAGAGCAAAAATTGCTAAGAAACAACAGAAGGCCCAACCATCTACAGAAAGACGTCGGTATTTCTACTCAGAAGCGTCAGTATTTCTTCACTACAATTCCACCCAAATCAGCAAGTGCTGAACATAAGACTCTATATAGAATGCATTACCTACATTATTAAATGTAGCAGAGCCACTACAGCTGTAGGTGAAAGGAAGTCCTCAAAAACGTGACAATAAAGCATCGAAAGCAAAAACACAGTTTCCCAACGAAGCAGAAACCAATTCCACAATTGTTACTACATATGAACCACAAACGGCAAGATTTTTCAAGACATTTGTTTTACAATGAAAAGTAATTAAACTCAAAAGTATATGGGTTTATAACAAAGAAGAGGGAAGTGTAAAAATGTTCGAATCATTAGACTCCATATAGAATTTATACACGTCTGTCATACAGAAACTGACCACAACATGAATTAATGTTTCTTGTTTGTTTATATTCTCTCACTTTCAGCGGAGTAGGCTACAAAATATACACATATTCGTAAGTATTTCCTCTTGAATAATTTGTTGTTTATATCACTGAATCAGAGAAATTGGCTGTTTTCACATTTATTTCACGATTATTTATGTCTCTCGATATTTTACTAATGTTTGGAAAGCATAAATTACAGAAACTATTTGGATAATTACATAGAAAAGTAATTACAAACAAACATGTCTCTTACGGCACCTAGACCACCACTACGAGCGCTAGTGTCGTTGCAACTGTCAGTTGGTAACAACTTTCATAGCAGTGAGTGTCGCGACTGTGTATGTTAGACTGTGGAAGTGCACTTTCAGTCTAACATCTGTGGTACGTGTTATGTATAAATTATGTCTGTGGCTGCACGGTCGATTATCGTGGAGGTATCGATGTACTATAAGCTGATTGTGGCAGCGTCTTTGCAAATGTATTAAAGAAAGTGCCGGATCGAAGATTTATCTAAGCCGAAGTCGCTGTCTCTGTTAATTAAATTCTTCTCCTATCGAATTTAAATTGCCTCTTTACCATTGATGTGAGGTTGAAATAATAGTGTAATGTGTCTGGGCTTTGATTCTACAATGAAGTATATTACACGAAATTTCGGGATGCCAGTGGCTTTTCTTATTTTATTTATTATTCACTGTTCCTACACAGAAAGCCAGAACTGGATAACAGAAATTCACTAACGCTTAAAAGTCTTATATATAATTACAAGCAATACACGCATAGATTATGCGCTTTGCTCTATTGACTTAGTTGTCAGCCGTCTGAAGCCCCTCGCTCGACTGTCTGCGATAGGAGTAACACTCCATGCCTGTGGCTACATTTTAGCGCCAACGGAATATTCTAGAGTGTTACGCCTGTCATCATTATATGAAATTAACATTTAAGTAAGTATTGTAAATAACAGAAACATAGTTTAACAGAAGATAATTACATGGTCTAAACAGGCATATTTAAATTAATTGCTGTACATTAAATATCAATAAAAGTGCTAGAGGATTTTGGTGGCCTGAGGCTACTAGTAAGAGCCAATCAGATTTTAGATAGAAATATTAACGATTGTTCCCACGGGATACTTGTTTACCGTACAGTATGCTCTATGATTTGCTCACACCACTTATTACATAATGCTCTTCCCAACATAGTAAAGAGATCTTACAGAATAAAAATATGAAAGCGCAAGTAAATGGCTACAGGTCAGTCACTTCACAACATGTTTCTATTTTGTTATTTGTAGACTATGCATGGAGCTTTGGGCGCTAGAAAATGGACTGCCCAGTGGAAAAATCGGAACGTTTGCGACATATTCTTCTTACAAGAAATGTGTTCGCCATTGCTAATTTTGTCAGCATCATCTGTATGATTTAATGTTGACGTACGAAAATTTGTGCCGGCTCGGGTCTCGAACCAGGATTTCCCACTTTTCGCGAGAGGTCGCTTTAACCATTAAGCTACCCGTGCACGCCTCAAGGACCGACCCAAATTCGATTATGCCACACATATCCTACTGCCCTTAAAATTTCGTGTGACTCAGTGGCCTGGTGGAAGTCTTTCAATTGGGTGCCACTTCGGCGACTTGCGTGTCCCTAGCCTACCCCAGTTATGAGTGCTGCACATTTCACAAAGTCAGTCTCGCACAGGGAGACGTTTACTATAATTGTAGCAAGCCTTTCTGTGACTCATAAAATACGATGTGCATTGTCCGTGTTTGTGGATGGAATCAAACAAATGACCTTCAGACATGCATCCATGTATGATTTCATCGATAAGCACGGAGACTAGACGTCGTACATACTCCTTGAGTTCAGTACAGCGGTCATTGCAACGGGGCCAGTCGGAAACGTTTGCGTCTTGTATAGGAAATCAAAACATTGGCCAAAGTACGCCAATAAATTGGTTTTCTCGTTTTAAGGACGACCGTTTTGATCTCGATGACTCTCCACGTTTAGGAAGACCTTCGGAGTTAGAGCTAAGAGTGGAATTATGTCGCAAAGATATGTCAGGTACAACTGGATGGGGAAGAGGGGAGAGGGTGTTTCTATTGAGGTCGAAGTAGAGTGTGACCGTGAGGTTATCTGGACGCGTATAACAGGTATAGGCGAAATTAATGGTTGGTTGTTTTTACCGCCCCCACCCCGGCTCCACCGTCATTCAAAGAAGTTTACGCTCAGTAGTGTGAAGGTACCCGGACCTTGCATTATTAATTGAATGCGAATTTAAACTGCCGAGTATAGAGTGGGAGGTCTATTATTTCATTACAAGGGGTAAGGACAAGCAATCTTATGAACAACTGTTCAACAAGTTTTCCGAACACTGCTTTAAGCAACTAAATCGTCAGCCAACACGCAATGGAAATATTTTAGACATTATAGCTACAAACAGGTCAGACCTCGTAAAGTCACTGCAGAGACAAGGATTAATGATTATAATGTCGTCAAAGCTAATAAATCGGTCAAGAAGGCTAAGAGCGTGTTTGTGCTACACAACTGTTTCCTTTCAGAGAATTCTGAAGCAATAGCCCCATACCTAGTTATCATATACAACCCATCTCTCAGCAAAAGTTCCATACCCAAAGATAGGAAAGTTGCACAGGTTACGCCAATATTCAAGAAAGGCAATAGGAGTGATCCGCAAAATTACAGACCTATATCATTGACGTGGATTTACAGCACGATTTTAGAACATATACTTTCCTCAAATATTATGAACTACCTCGAAGAGAATGGTCTATTGAACCATAGTCAACACGTATTCAGAAAGTAACGTTCTTGTGAAACACATGATATGATGAGTGCTATCGATAAGGGATGTCAAATAGATTCCGTATTTCTAGATTTCCGGAAGGCTTTCGACATTGTACCTCATAAGCCTCTTCTAATCAAACTACGTGCTTATGGAATATCGCCACTATTGTTCTATTAGATTCGTGATTTTCTGTCAGAAAGGACACGGTACGTTGTAACTGAAGGAAAGTCAACGGGTAGAACAGAAGTGATATCTGGCGTTCCAAAGGGAAATGTTGCAGCGCCCCTACTGTTCCTTATTTTTGTAAACGATTTAGGAGTCAATCTGAGTAGCTCCCTTAGACTGTTCGTGAATGATATTGTCAATTATCGGTTAGTAACGTCACCAAAAGATCAAAAGCAACTGCAAAATGATTTAGATAAGATTTCTGCATAGTGGATAAAATGGCAATTGACCCTTAATAATGCGAAGTGTGAAGTCATTCATATGACCACTAAAGGATATCCACTCAACTTCATTTACACGAGAAATCAGTCAAAACTATAGGCCGTAAATTCAACTGAATACCTAGGAGTAACAATTACAAACAACTTAAATTGGAAAGAACACACAGAAAATATTGTAGGGAAAGCGAACCAAAGACTACGCTTCATTGGCAGATCACTTAGAAGATGCAACTGTTCTACTATAGAAACTGCTTACACTACATTTGTGCGTCCTATTTTGGTGTATTGGGAGACGATTTAGAGAAAGTACAGAGGAGGGCAGCTCATTTTGTATTATCGCGATATAGGGGAGAGAGTGTCACTGAAATGATGCACTAGTTGGGGTGAAAATCATTAAAACAAAGCGTTATTCGTTGCGACGAGATCTATTTGCGAAATTTCTTTCACTTCCGAATGCGAACATATTTTGTTACCACCCACCTACATAGGAAGACATCAACATAAAAATAAAATAAGGGAAATCAGATCGAAAAAGGGAACATTTACGTGTTCCTTTTATTCCACGAGCTATTAGAAAATGGAATTGTAGAGAAACACCATAAAGGCGGTTCGATGAACCCTTTGCCACGCACTTCAATGTGACTTGCAGAGTATTTATGTAGACAGATGTAGATGTGGAGCAGATAATCAATTTTTAGCTACCCACTTAAGGAATGAATTGATATCGTTTAGTTCCGGGACGGTGGACGTAGAGGAATTACGGGCAAAATTTAAATGCATCGTAAATAAAGTGCCGGAGAAATACGTGCCGATAAGGTGCGTTAAGGATTGGAAAAACCCTCCTTGGTTTAATAATAATATTCGAAAAATGCTGATAAAGCAAAGACAGATGCATTCTCCGTTCAAAAAAATGTCAAATAAGAGCAAATCAAATCAGGCAAAAGATCGATGTGCGAAACATACAATAACTACTGCCGTCATAGCTTAGCAAAAGTTCTTGCCGAGAACCCGAAAAAAATTCTGATCCTACGTAAAATCGGTAAGCGAATCAAAGGCCAAGAAATCATCACGAAGGAGGACCATGCGAACACATTTATTTGATGGTCGCACTAACTCCCAAATGAAGGACATAGTAACAGGCATAGCCGATGTAGAGAAGCAGCTGACAAAGTTGAAAACAAGAAAGTCGCCAGGTCCAAACGGGGTACAATCCGGTTTTACAAAGAGTGCTTGGCCCCTTACTTATCTTACATTTATCGCGAATCCTTGATCCATAGCAACGTTCCAATCGACTAGAAAAAGGCGCAGGTAACTCCCGTGTAGACGAAAGGCAAAAGAACAAACTCACAAAATTACAGATCTGTATCACTGACATCGGTTAACTGTAGAATTCTTGAAAACATTCTCAGTTCTAATATAGTAAATTTCCTTGAGACGGAAAAGCTTCTGTCCATGCATCAGCACGGCTTTTAGTAAGCATCGATGGTGCGAAACTCAGCTTGCCCTTTTCTCTCATGACACCTTGCGAGCTATGGATCAAGGCCAACAGGCAGATTCCGTATTTCTCAATTTTCGAAGCCGCGGTGGAGTAGCCGAGCGGTCCAAATTCGCCTCGCTGCGGAGCGCGCGGTTGCTCGCCGTGGAGGTTCGAGTCCTCCCTGGGGCATGGGTGTGTGTGTTTGTCCATAGGTTAGTTTACATAGGTTTAAGTAGTTTGTAAGCTACGGACTGATGACCACGCAGTTTGGTCCGATAGATGTACAGACATTTTATCAATTTTCTATTTGACACGGTACCACTGCTAATGAAGATACGAGCATATCGTATACGTACCCAAGTATGTGAGTGGCTCGAAGACTACTTAATGGAAACCAATAAGTTATCCTCGAGGGCGAGTGTTCATCGAGTATCGTCAGGAGTGCCCCAGGAAAGTGTAATAGGACAGTTATTATTTTCTGTCTATACAGGGTGTTACAAAAAAGTACGGCCAAACTTTCAGGAAACATTCCTCACACACAAAGAAAGAAAATATGTTATGTGGACATGTGTCCGGAAACGCTTAATTTCCATGTTAGAGCTCATTTTATTATTTCCCTTCACATTAATCATGAAATGGAAACACACAGCAACAGAAGGCTCCAGCGTGACTTCAAACACTTTGTTACACGAAATGTTCAAAATGTCCTCCATTAGCGAGGATACATGCATCCACCCTCCATCGCATGGAATTGCTGATGCGCTGATGCAGCCCTGGAGTATGGCGTATTGTATGGCGTATTGTATCACAGCCGTCCACAATACGAGCACGAAGAGCCTCTACATTTGGTACCGGGGTTGCGTAGACAAGAGCTTTCAAATGCCCCCATAAATGAAAGTCAAGAGGGTTGAGGTCAGGAGAGCGTGGTGGCCATGGAATTGGTCCGCCTCTACCAATCCATCGGTGACCGAATCTGCTGTTGAGAAGCGTACGAACATGTCGACTGAAATGTGCAGGAGCTCCGTCGTGCATGAACCACATGAGTCGTACTTGTAAAGGCACATGTTCTAACAGCACAGGTAGAGTATCCGTATGAAATCATGATAACGTGCTCCAGTTCTTCTGGAAATCTGTCTCGATACAAACGTACCGTGCTACGGCTATTGCCCCGTGCTAAACCATACATCAAATGGGCATCTGCCAACTCTGCATTTGTAAACATTGCACTGACTGCAAAACTACGTTCGTGATGAACACGAACCAGTTGATGCTACGTACTGATGTGCTTGATGCTAGTACTATAGAGCAATGAGTCGCATGTCAGTCAACATTACCTTCCTTCAATTGGGCCAACTGGCGGGGAATCGAGAAAGTACAGTACATACTAACGAAACAATTGGGTATTTTGACAGTTGTCTGCACGAATTATTTCAATTTACATTTAAAGAGAAATACTGAAATGAGTTCTAAAATGGAAATTAAGCGTTTCCGGACACATGTTCACATATTTTCTTTCTCTGTGTGTGAGGAATGTTTCCTGAAAGTTTGGCCGTACCTTTTTGTAACACCCTGACGGACTGAGAGAGTTGCATTTGCGGCTGTCTGCTGATGATGCTGTGGTGTACAGTCATTGAAATGACTGTAGTACGATGCAGGATGACATGGACCAAATTTTTAGGCGGTGTGAGGAATGGCAGCTAGCTATAAATGTAGAAAAGTGTAAGGTAATGCAGACGAGTAAAAGAAGCAATCCCTTAATGTTCGAATACAACTTCAGTAGTGTTCTGCTTGATAGAGTCGCGTCAATTAAATATCTAAACGTAACGCTGCACAGTGACATGAAATGGAACGAGCACATAAGGACAAAAAATGTTCAAATGTGTGTAGAGCTTATGGGACTTAACTACGGGGTCATCAGTCCCTAAACTTACAAACTATTTATGAAGTAGCTAGTGCTAAGGACGGCACAAATACCCATGCCCGAGGGGGGATTCGAACCCCCGACCGTAGTGGCCGTGCTGAACGTGACTGGCGCGCCGCAGACAGCACTGCCACCGCGGCTGGCGAACTTAAGGACAGACGTGGAGAAGGCGAATGGCCGAATTGGGAATATGTGATTCATCTGTAAGAGAGACTGCGTATAAAACGCTTGCCCCCACCAGGGCAGGCGGCGAGATTTGTCACTGGTGGGTTCGATCAGTGCTCGAGTGTTACTGAGATGCTTCGGGAACTCAAATGGGAAACGCTGGAAGGAAGACGCCGATCTTTTCGAGAAATACTGTAGAAGAAATTTATAGAGCCGGAATTTGAGGCGTACTGAAGAACAGTTTTACTACCGCCAACCTACATTTCGCGTAAAGACCACAAAGATTAGATCAAAGAGATTAGGGCTCGTACAAATGTGTACAAGTATACGTTTTTTCCTCGTTCTACATGGGAGTGGAACAGGTAGTCAAGTAGCTAGTAGTGGTTCTAGGTACCCTCCGCCAAGTGGAGTATGCATGTAGATCTAGATTAGAAGATCATTTAAATCCAATAATCCACAAAGTTCCAGGTCAGTGAACTCGAGAACTGGCAAATATGATGAAGCGTGATGGTTCCACTATCGTGCGACATTTGTATGCAATGAGGAAGGTTCAAAAATCGCGTGTATGTGTAACACAATGCAATATCAAAAAAAATTGCGGGTGCCCGTAAGTGCAACTTGTTTTTCCTTCATCAACTGGTTCATGAAAAACATCGACCATTCGTATGCTACGAATGTCGTTTACTATAAATCGCTTCCCCGTTGTGTAAGCAACGCTGCAGACATTCGTTGTCAACGACTGAGGCAGCTTGTAGACGCAATCAAAGAATAACGACCAGGAAGACTGCGCAACGATAAAGCCCACATCTGTTGTGGTAGACCAGTGGTTCACAACCTAAGGTCCGTGGACCAAAAGTGTTTCACAATAGATAAGAAAATTGTTCCGCGAAAGATATAACATTTCAAACTTTAGTTCATTTTAAATTATTATTTCCTTCTTACGTGGGCAGTCAAACATACTGTGTGTCGACTATAATTTGACAACTTCGTTGGTGATGGAAAAAGTTCATAATAGCGATCAATTTGAAGGACAATCACTAAAAAAAAAAAAAAAAAAGCAAGCTCTTGAAAAGTTACTCCAGCATTGCCAGACTGTTGAAAATAGCGAAGGAAAATATATTATTGACGACTGGCATCTTTGTTCTATGTATCTTTTGTGTTTATCAAACGTGTGGAAGAATTCTACGAACTTATGCACCAACCCAATACGATGTCAGTTATAACTGTATGCGCTGCAGTGGAATGGCCGCGCGTTCTAAGGCGCCTCGCTGCGGAGCGCGCGGTTTCTCGCCGTCGGAGGTTCGAGTCCTCCCTCGGCCATGTGTGTGTGTGTGTGTGTGTGTGTGTGTGTGTGTGTGTGTGTGTTTTGTCCTTAGGTTAGTTTAAGTTACGTTAAGTAGTTTGTAAGTCTAGGTACTGATAATCATAGCAGTTTGGTCCAATAGGTTTACAAACATTTGGACATACGTGAAACTTCAGGTTTTGGCGGCGCAAAAACTGTTACATTAAGTTTCGTGTGTGCAGCTGCAAGAATTCTCCTTCCTCTTCTAATATTTCGACTGTGTAACGTTCAGCCTTCTTTAGAGAGAGCCGAAAGACTGATGCTCCAGTGCTGGCTTCGGTCCTTTATACTCGCGCACCACGCGACTGTGCATGCGGTCACAGATACATATGCGACAAAGACGTTGGTTGGCGGCAAAGACATGCATAATGCACGAGTTAAATCTATGACTCCGCAGTCGATCGGTGTTGGCATGTCGATGTAACACTATGAGCTGCACTGTGACGTCGTCTTCGTGAGTTTATTACAGAAAGTGGCGGATTCCATGATTTATCTAGATCGAAATCACAATCTCTATTAATTAAATTCGTCATCAAGCGAATTTCAATTGCCTTCTTCACTACAGAGTCTCAAAAAGATGATATAGTTGACAAAATTTCAACGTTGTCATACAACATACTGTGACCAGTGTCAATACAGTGCTCTGCCACTGCCAACTTGTTAGGTTGTAAAAGTCATGTGTACCTTTGGTACTCTGTACATCTTTCATGGACAGTTCGAGTTGTTTGTCCAGTGTAAGAAATTTTGGCAACCATATCATCTTTTTAGGACTCTGTAGTGAAGGAGGCAATTGAAATTAATAGAGATAGTGGTTTCAATCTAGATAAAACATGGCATTCGGCACTTTCTGTAATAAACTCACAAAGACGTCGTCATCGTGCAGCTCATAGTGATAAATCGACATGCCAACATGATCGAGTGCGGAGTCACAGATTTAACTCGTGCATTATGCACGTCTTTGCCGCCAACCAACGTCTCGCGCATATGTATTTGTCGTCGCATGCACACTCGCGCGGTACGCGAGTATAAAGGACCGAAGCGAGCACTGGAATGTCAGTCTTTCGGCTCACTCTGAAGATGACTGAACGTTAGACAGCCGAAATATTGGAAGAGGAAGTAGAATTCTTGCGGCTACACACCCGAAACTTAATGGAACATTTGAACATACATTTGTATGCTCCCTTCAAAGCAACGAAAAAGAATGCTATTATTAGAATCACCAACTGCTATAATTTTCTCGTTGTGGACGTCCTCAAATACTGCCTTGTTACTTAGAAAGCTCTGTCAAGTGTTGTGAATTTTATCTCCAGGAAGCCGTGTGGACTAATATTTCTAGATGTACCGAGAAGTTTGCTTCACAGCCTGCAGCGAGCTGGCTACATCCTCCTCTGTTTCAAGGTCAGAAACTTGTTTTCGCGGACAGGGACTTGTTTCTACCGACAGAATCATGTTTTTATTTGGGTGTGATTAGGTTAATAATAGTTTACAGCAATCCATCCTCTCTGTTAGCTACTCAGTCAGAAGGCGCTACATGCAGTATCCCTGATTAAGATCAACGGAGAATTCCACTGCTTCGCCGCCACCTAAAGTATAAATAATATACGTTGGCTGAAATTTGACCGCTAGGGCCATTTTTCTCGCGTCTTCTAACTGGTCTGACGACTTCCTCTCCTGTTCCTACCTCATCCACCCAGAGTAGTGTTTACACACACTGTCTTAGCTTATCTGTCGGATTCACATCAGTCGGTCTTCCTCTACCGCTTTTGCCTTTACGGCTCCCTCTAGTAATCAATGATGCCTCACCACGTGTTCTGTCATGCTGTCATTTCCTCCTTTACTCGCCACTTCAACTGATAAACTAGTCATTTCTTAACTTATCAGTCCCCCTAATTTTTAAACATCCTTCTGCGACACCGCCTCTCATAAGCTCTTTGGCCGGCCGCGGTGGCCGAGGGGACTGAGGCACTCAAGTCACGGTCTGCACGGCCACTGGGGTCGGGGGTTCGAATCCCCCTCGGGCATGGATATTTATGCCGTCCTTAGGATAAGCTAGTTGATAAGTAGTTTGTAAGTTTAGGGACTGATGACCCCGTAGTTAGTAAGTTTAGGGACTGATGACCCCGTAGTTAAGTCCCGTAAGCTATACAAACATTTGAAACATAAGCTCTTTGATTATCTTCATGTCCGATTTTCCCACAATGCGTGATTCGCTTGGACTCAATGCTGAGACATTTCTTCTTCAAATTAAGACACATGTTTGCCATCGTACTTTTTCTCACCATAAATGCCCTCTTTGCCTCTTACAATCTGCTGTCTATGCTCTCCTTGCTTCGCCCGTTGTGTGTTAGTTTGCAAATCTGCAATTTCATATTCGTCAGTTTCCTGCTTCACTTTTCCAGTAAGAACGTAGTTATAAGCCAGCCACTGTGGCAGTAATGGCATAATGTCTGCTGCAGAATGAGGGCAGAGACTCGCTTAAAATGGCAAGTAGAGCACGATTAGAGCGGTACTTCGTTTGATACCAGCTACATGACCAGAGATCAGCGATACACATCTGGAACCACTCACACCGGATCAAATGTCTAGTCATTGTGTTACCAAGTGATATGAAAAATACAAATACGTGAAAGTAATGGAATAAAACGCGAATGAAAGACGAAGAAATTTGTTTCACATTGTCCAAAGTGAAGGAGAGCTCATAGCACTTAACACCAGTGTTGCCAACTTTGCCTTTCCGCTAAAATTGGTGGTTTCTAACCTCCATTGTGTGGCGAAATATGGCTTCTAGTGACTGGTGGATTTTATACTGGTTTAGAAGAATTCAGTTTCAGTTACTGAAACAGAATAAATGAGCCATTCTCTGTAGATTTCTTCGCCGTTATGCAATTTTCTTTTGTACTATGATTGAAGAAATAAATAAAAAATTACCAGAAAGTTTTTCGTTAATGAAAATAATTTGCAGAATAAGTGCTGAACAAGCTCTGAATCACAACAAACAAAATCTGATTGATACAATGGCTCAGTTCAATAAAAGTGTAGAATTTATAGCGAGAGTGGATGATCAATGACGACAAAGTCATTTGTTGAGATGGAACGAGACTAAAGATTTAAAAAAAAAATTGGAATGAAGTACTGCATTTTAAAGATGCTCAAGGGAAATCCAGATTTGAGGAATTAGCGACTTTTGCGATTGCCTTCCTAATACTGCCTCGTTCCTATGCTAATGTTGAGGGATTGTTTAGCATATGAATGTAATAAAAAAGAAGCAGAGGAACAGAATGAAGTTAGATCTTTTAACTTCTATATTAAGAATACGCTGTGGTTTATGGTTGGCAGAAAAATGCTGCAATGATTATGATATTCAAACAAACGTTGTAAAGCAAATTGGTACAAAGGAATCACACTTATCAGAAACCGAAAATGGCGGTGATGCAGACAAATGTGATCCTTCTTCAGAAGACGAATTCATTTAAACAACTAACTGTTCTTTAAGATCATTTTGTATGTTCTTATCCTTTAATTACTGGTTTATTGTACATTTAATGATTGTGAATATTTTATTACTTAAGAATAAGGGAAACTAATTACTAATATACTTAATGTCGTCTTTTACAATAATTTTAAAAACATTTAGTGGAAATTTTAGCGATTATAAGAGTAGGGGCATTTTTGTTAGTGGTTTGCTAGTGGTTTTGGACTTGAAACTGGTCGGGAGCTCACTTTAACTGTTGGTAACACTGTTAACACATAACTTGGCAAAACTTTATTATTAAAAATTTTCAACCTATTTTACATTAATATTGCGACATCGCGTTGTATCCTACAACGAATTTATCACCGCTAAGATTAAAGCAAGTGTGTCTATACGCTGTTAGAACCTGCGTATTGGGCTATAGACAGTTCTTTTACCTGTCATCCTGTATTTAAAAACTCCCTATGCATAGGCTATAGTTTTCGAAACAAATAAGAACTATTACGTAAAATACCTGGTTCGTTAATAAAATTGGGTTTTATTCTAACGTTTGCAAATGATGTACGCAAAGGCATAGATTTAGTTTAATCAGGTTGATGAACCAAAGACATTGCCGAGGCGTGCCTCAACTATACAAACAGCCGTACCATAGGTGCAACCACAGCGGAGGGGTATCCGCGGAGAGGCCAGCCAAACGTGTGGTTCCTGAAAAGGGCAGCAGCCTTTTCACTATTACAGGGACAACAGTCTGGATGACTGAATGGGCTGGCCTTGTAACAGCAGCTAATGTGTCTTTGCCACACAGTTACTGCTAGCGGCTGACAGCAAGGGGAAAATACAGCCGTTACTTTTCCCGAGGACATGCAGTTCTACTGTATGAACATACCCTCTCGGGTAAAATATTCCGGAGGTAAAATAGTGCCCCATTCGCATCTCTGGGCGGGGATTACTCAGGAGGGTGTGATCATCAGGAAAGACAACACTGGCATTCTACGGATCGGAGCGTGGAAGGCTAGATCCCTTAATCGGGCAGGGAGATTAGAAAATTTAAAAAGAGAAATGGATAGGTTGAAGTTAGACATAGTGGGGATTAGTGAAGTTCGGTGGAAAGACGAATATTATTTCTGGTCAGGTGAATACAGGATTATAAATACAAAATCAGTTGGGGATATTATGGGAGTAGGACTAATAATGAATAAGAAACCAGGAATGCGAGTAAACTACTACGAGCGCAGTGATCGCATTATCGTAGTCAAGATAGATACGAAGCCAATACCAACCAATATGCCAACTAGCTCTGCAATAATGTTCAAATGTTTGTATAACTTACGGCACTTAACTACGGGGTCATCAGTCCCTAAACTTACAAACTACTTATGAACTAACTAATTCTAAGGACGGCACAAATATCCATGCCCGAGGGGGGATTCGAACCCCCGACCGTAGTGGCCCTGCAGACCTGACTGGAGCGCCTCAGTCCCCTCGGCCACCGCGGCCGGCCTAGCTCTGCAGATGATGCGGCAATCGAAGATATATATGAGGAGGTAAAGTAAATTATTCAGACAATTAAGGGAGAGGAAAACTTAATTATGATGGGAGACTGGAATTTGGAAATACGAAAATGTAGGGAAGGGAAGATAGTAGGAGAATATGGACTGGGGAAAAGAAAGAGGAAGCTGCGTGTTAGAATTTTGCACGGAATATAATTTAGTTATAACAAATACCTGGTTTAAGAATCATGAAAGAGGGTTGTATACGTGGAAGAGACCAGGAGACACCGGAAGGTACCATATAGATTTTATAATGATAAATCATAGATTTCGGAATCAGGTTTTAAACTGTAAGACATACCCGGGGGCAGATATAGACTCTAACCATATGTTATTGGTCATGAATTGTATGCTGTAACAGAAAAACACTGCAGAAAGGTAGAAAAATAAGGAGATGGGACCTGAATAAATTGAAGGAACCTTTAGTTCTAGAGAATTTAAGAGGGAGCTTTAGGCAACAATTGACAGAAAGGGCGGGAAATAAAACAGTAGAAGAGGAATGGGTAACACTGAGAGGTGAAATAGTGAAAGCAGCAGAGTACAAAATGTAAGGAGTCAAGACCTACAAAAAATTCTTGGATATTACAGGAAATACTAAATTTAATCGATGAAAAAAGAAAATATAAAAACGCAGTAAATTAAACAGGCAAAATGGAGTACAGAAGATTAAGAAATGAGATTGACAGGAATTGCAAAATGGCTAAGCAGAAGTGGCTAGAAGGCAAATGCAAGTCTATAGGAGAATGTATAAATAGGGGAAAAATAGACACTGCCTACAGGAAAATAAAATAGGCATTTGGAGACAAGAAAAAGAGCTCTATGAATATTAATAACTCAGATAGAAAATCAGTTCTCACGAAAGAAGGGAAAGCTGAAAGGTGGAAAGAATATACAGAGGGACACTATAAAGGAAATGAATTTAGAGACAGTATTTTAGGAAGGGTAGAGGAAGAAAGCGAAGTTAAAATAGGAGATACTATACGGAGAGAAGAATTTGACAGAGCACTGAAAGACCTAAGTCGTAACAAGGCCTCTGGAGTATATGACATTCCCTTAGAGCTAAATGCCGGCCGCGGTGACCGAGGGGACTGAGGCGCTCCAGTCACGGTCTGCACGGCCACTACGGTCGGGGGTTCGAATCCCCCCTCGGGCATGGATATTTGTGCAGTCCTAGTTCATAAGTAGTTTGTAAGTTTCGGGACTGATGACCCCGTAGTTAAGTCCCATAAGCTATACAAACATTTGAACATTTTCAGAGCTAAATGTTCCAATGTTTGTTAAGCTTCAAATGTATAATGTGTGTGAGGTCTTATGCGACCAAACGTCGTGGTTATCAGTCGCCAGACTTACACACTAATTACTTGACTAACTTAAACTAACTTATTCTAAGTACAACACAAACACCCATCCCGAGGGAGAATTCGAATCCCCGACCGTAGCGGCGGCGCAGACTGTGACTGGCACACCGCAGACCGCTCGGCTACTGAGGCCGGCCCCTCATAGCTACTGGAATCTCTGGAAAAACTATTTCAGCTGGTGAAATTTCTCCTGGTGTGTAAGATGTGTGAGACAGGCGAAATACCCTCAGACTTTAAGAAAAATGTAATAATCCCCATTCCAAAGAAAGCAGGCGCAGACAGGTGTGAAAACCACAGAACCATCAGTTTAACAAGTCATGGTTGCAAAATATTAACACGAATTATTTACAGAAGGATGGAAAAGCTGGTAGAAGCCGACCTCGGGGAAGATCAGTTTGGGTTCAGGAGAAGTGTAGGAACACGGTAGGCAATTCTCACTTTACGGATTATCCTAGAAGATAGATTCTAGCTTTTGTAGATTTGGAGAAGGCTTTTGACAATGTTGATTGGAATAAACTCTTTCAAGTTCTGAAGCAAGCAGTAGTAAAATATAGGGAGCGTAAGGTTATTTACAACTTGTACAAAAACCAGACAGCGGTTGTCAGAGTTGAAGGGCATGAAAGGGATGCAGTGGTTGGAAAGGGAGTAAGACAGGGTTGTAGCCTTTCTCCAATGTTATTCAACTTGTACATTGAGCGAGCTGTAAAGGGAAGTAAGGAGAAATTTGGAGAAGGAATTAAAGTTCAGGGTGAATAATTAAAAACAATGCGTTTTGCCGATGACATAGTAATTCTGTCAGAGACAGCAAAGGACCTGGAAGAGCAGTTGAACGGAATGGACAGTGTGCTGAAAGGTGCATATAAGATGAACATTAACAAAAGCAAAGCTAGGGTAATGGAGTGAAGCCTAAGAAAATCATGTGATGCTGAAGGAATTAGATTAGGTAACGAAACAATAAAGGAGGTAAATGAGTTTTGTTACTTGGGCAGTAAAATAACAAATGATGGTCGCATTACAGAGGATATAAAAGGCAGAATGGCAATGGGTAGAAAAGCGTTCTTGAAAAAGGGAAATTTGTTAACATCGAATATTGATTTAAGCCTAAGGAAGTCGTTTCTGAAGGCATTTGTATGGAGTGTTGCCTTGTATAGGAGTGAAACATGGACGATAAACAGTGCGGATAGGAAGAAGATAGAGGCTTTTGAAATGTGGTGCTACAGAAGAATGCTGAAGATTAGGTGGGTGGATCGCATAACTAATGAAGAGGTACTGAACAGAATTGGGGAGAAAAGGAATTTCTGGCGTACCTTGACTAAAAGAAGGGATCTATTAGTAGGACACATTCTTAGATATCAAGGAATTGTGAATTTAGTGTTGGAGGGAAGTGTGTGGGGTAAAAACGTCAGAGGAAGACCAAGAGATGGATACAGTAAACAGATCCAGACCGATGTAGGTTGCCGCTCTTATGTGGAGTTAAAGAGGCTTGCTCAGGATAGGGTATTGTGGAGAGCTGCATCAAACCAGTCTCCGGACTGAAGACCACAACAACAATAACAATAGCTCTTGAAATCGACAATGATATTGTCAATGCAGAAAACTAAAAGAAACATCGTAAACAAAATCGTAAGCATAGTCGTGAAATTATTAAGCATCTATTCAGCACGAAATAAAGCAAAAGACTTACTACATTTGTCATTTTACGTATTTCCGATCCTCATAGCTAGATTGCACTCCCTAAGTTGCATTCATGTAATGGATCTTGAATAGCTTCACGATCTTAACTTTCTGTTTTTAACGGGCTCCTCTTGAAATTTAGTGCATGCTGGTCGAATTGCATTTCGCATCTGCTTCTTAGACTACCCGTTCTGGACAAAACCTGGGCGATGAAGGCTAAGTTCTGGTAATAAGCTCTCTGGGTTCAATATAGCTCTAGTTCTATGAATGTGAGTCAATCACCCCGTTTACATGGGCTCCCAAAACCGGATTTCGTAAACCGATTTTCCAATTCCGCTTTTGGTTGGTCATGTAAACACTCCAAAATCGATTCTGGAAATCCACGTCCATAAAGCGGTTTTCCAGTTCCACAATCGATTTTCGTGCCTATGTAAACGAAACCGTTTTTGAAGCGTTCTTGGCTTGTCAGATTGTGTTTTTTTGGTAAGCATTTTCCGCACATATGAACAGAGTGATATTTTCTAATGTGAAATCAAAGTATTAATATTAGAGTGATAATGAATCTGTGTATTTAAGTAAAGAAAAATAGCGATTATGATGACTAAATCGGGGAGTGAATCAGCTGTTTTTCAGCCGCCATCTTAAGTGGATTAGGAAATCCGATTCAGGTTGTGCCATGTAAACACGACAGCGAAAAACGATTTACGAAAATCGGTTTTCGTCTTCCGGAAGATGTATTACATATAAACGTAGTGAATAAAACAACGCTGCATTGGTATGGGCCCGTAGCCCATAGGTAGAGGTCTGCTCGGATAAGAAACGTGTTATCCGCATCCACACGGCCGATATCCGCAAACCACAGCCGCCTCCGCGGCACTTTATCCGCATCCGCAAGTTGGATATCAGCATCCGCAAATTTTAAAGTTTTGAATGGGTAACAGTAATAGATAGCGGTATTTAAAACCATTGTATGTAATGATATAATTATTAGAGTGCAATTTCTGCAACAACTTAACTACTTTTGACTTCTCGAATCACGATAACTGTTCTATACTTACTCCAAACCAGTCTCTTCTAAACAGGTAAACAATGGCGCTCTGGACACACACAGTAGCGCTTCGGAGCCCATGTGGTCGGAGCACTAAGTCAGTTGTTTAATACAGGCATCTTCTTAAATTTCAGTGGTTAAAATTGATCGGTATTGAGGAGATTTTACTGTGTTTACATTCAAAGAAAGAAACGGTTCTTTCGGAGTTTTACAGAAGGGGCATTTTATTTTCCCCATATTGACGCAGAAGAGTTTATATGACTCAAAGCAAAGTATGTCACTTGAAGTGTTAAAACTGCCATCTACATGTAAATCTACAGCAAAAAGAGACATATCAGCTGCAGCTATGGCCAGCCTATACAATCTCACATTTTGTACCTTTCTAAATACGTTACTTTCATCGTACACCGTAACTGATTATGAAATTTACTACAAAATTCTATTGTCAATCTTTATTACTTCTATCACTTTTTATCTAATAAATAAACATGAATGTCTGTTTGTTTGTTCGTATATTATGCGCAGCTGCACCGTTCATTCGGTTCCGATGAAACTTTGCCAACATATTGATTGCACTTTCGCGACGGTTATTGACATAATTAAATGACTGTAACACACATAGTTCCGGAGACATGCCCCCACATCAATAATAAACTGTGCCGTCTCGAGAAACCCAGATCCACGTCAACTTCCAACGGCAAAATGTCTTTACTGACAATATTGATAAGTTTTTCGGTCGCAGTTGTCTTCAAATTTGACGGAACTTCAGGAACTTATGAATCAGTCTTTATATTTAAATAAGTAAGTATGCTACTCTATCCTGTCTCACACGAATGTTTTAGCATATTTGAAGTTCCACTTTTATGTTTAGTTTAGGAATATACTTTCTTACACGCAAAACGGGCCACTATGTCGATCTTTTCCTTGCCATCAAATACGTATCCAAATGTTTCCCAAATTGACCATTTCAATTTGTTTTTTTCACGGTCTGCACGGCCACTACGGTCGGGGGTTCGAATTCCCCCTCGGGCATGGATATTTGTGTCGTCCTTAGTCTTAGCTAATTCATAAGTAGTTTGTAAGTTTAGGGACTGATGACCCCGTAGTTAAGTCCCATAAGCTAAACAAACGTTTGAACAGTTACCACTAATCGCATACAGTAAATGCAGGATTTTGAGAAGTGCGGGAAAGAGGTCGAAAAAACTGACATTTACTTCGCAAGCAATGGAGAGATGCAAGAAGAAAATTACTAGGAGAGACAGAAACATAAAGAAATAATGGAGCAGCGGTTACGTTTAATTAGAAACCGTAATTTTTAACGTAATGAAACTGAAATGAAGGTTAGCGGTACACATTGCCAGGAAAAAGGAATGGTAAATGGCTCCAGGAAATAATTGTCTGCTGGATTCCAAAAGATAAGAAACACACAGACGATAACCTAATGGAAGTTTGGTAGCCACTGGAAAGAGCCTTCAACGACATAACAAGTGTGGAACTTGAAATACTTAAAAGATAACAGCTCCGCATCAGGAGAAGAGGCTCACGAAAGTCTGTCATGCTACATCATATGTGAGCAAACACACAACTTCGGTAAGGTTTCCCGCGCGGGTATGGCCGTGCATTCTAAGGCGCCTTGCTGCGGACTGCACGGCGATTAAATCAGGCTAGTTTGTACGCTCGGAAACCTGTTAGAAGCATTCCACTTGAACCACGCCATCATCGAAAAGGGCTCGTTGGTGTTGTAAACGTGTTGGTTCCGTGGCAAGTAATTCTGGTCACCAGTTACCATAAACAGCGACGGAAAACACTTTACACTCCACAGAATGTTCGCGAACGTAATCGGTACGGACTATGCATTATGTCACGGCTGCCACCTTCAATTACGGGCCCTGGACCCGACATCAGAGACGGCGCCATTCCTATTTCAGAGTCGCGTGCTACATTACACTTCCATGGTTATTTGTTACCCATACCGCGTTTAGAATGTAATTTAACCGGAAAACACAGGGTAACTATCTTATTAGTCCATATCAAACTTCATTTATAAAATTGCTTTACTTAAAAATGACGACAAAAAATATACTTACTTATCACACAAAGACTGAAATAAATATAGTTACAAAGAACTAAAATTTCGATCTACGTCATTTATAGACACTGGCTACATAGTTAGACTATTTAACGTCTTCCACAGTTTCTTCTGAGTAAAATGTTCAAATGTATGGAATCCTAAGGGACCAAACTGCTAAGGCCATCAGTCTCTAAGACTTACAAACTACTTGAAGTAACTTAAGCTAAGGGCAACACACTCTCCAATGCCCGAAGGACGACTCGAACTTCTGGCGTGAGCGGTCGTACCTTCCACGACGTGGCGTCCTATGTGTTCACTGGTTCAGTGAACCTCCAGAAAAAAGCTCGTCTTGAAAAAAAAGGTAAATAAAGAAATTAAATAAAAAGCGTTCTTAAACTATCATTCTGCGTTTCATTCTTCTATCAGATCAATTTATATGCACTTTCAAAGTATTTTTACTGCATGAGAAACGTTTTATGTCGCGGAGACAGCTCGTATACGAGTCGTAGAGCGACAGCTTAATATAAGTGGCGGTGGCCGCAGCGCTGCTATGCGCATGCGCGGCTGAGGTTCAAATTATCTTCTGAACCCCCTGGAAGCAGCATAAGGGTGCTTCCGCGGCAGGAAAGGACGAGGGGAAACGTCGCTTTTAACATTGGCGTTTGAGTTGGTCGAGACACTAGCTCCTGACTACTCGAGCTCCGACGGTTATGCACGAATGGTCCCGAAGCAAGACAATGGAGCTACTGCGCACCTCGTCTTGCGCATGCGCAAATTCTCCGCGGAGGCAACATCCGCCCTTCATATTTGTTTTTGGCGCATTGAAGATTCATCAAAAACACATCATATTTGGTAAAATATCTTATAACTATAAATTGAAGACGCACTAACTGTAAAAGTCTTAAAAAGATCCGATCATGAATAATTTATGAAGTCACTGCTCTCCATCTAGCAAGAATAGCCGTGTGGTTGGCGGCATCGCGCTGTGCTGTCGAAAGTAGTGGGTAGGACACCAGCTACAAGAAATTTTTTTAACAGATACAGGAACAACAATTACTTTTGTATTGTTACTTGTGACATATCTTTGAATGTTTTAGCAAATGTGTGCGATTTTGAGAATAAATGACATTTATACTCATCATTGTAACAAATATTTAACTGTTTAAAAAGATGTGGGGGGAGAGCAGCCTTTGCGTATGCGTAAGTTTGAGAGGGGGTGCTGCGTACAGTGTCACGTGACCCGGAGGTAGCTTGTCTCTTCATCGTAACGGATTCATTTTGTTACAGTCAGTTAACAGTGTCATCAGTTACTGTGTTTTAGTCTTCGTGTGCATATTCTTATGTTCTTGGTGTTTATTTTTTATTTTATTTATTTATTTATTTATTTATTTTTAGAAAAAAGAAGTTCATTATCTTTTAGAAACGAATTACTCAGCTTTAAGCTTGGGGAAAAAATGTGAAATAATGAAGCTTGGTAGACCGACGCCTCAGCTCGAGTTGAAACAAGCGCAGACAACCCGAGGTAAGACATTCTGCAGATCTTTTAACGAAAATATATCTAAAGGTGGGGGGGGGGGAGGAGGAGGGGCAAACCGGAGCGCTTTCCCCTGGCGCCACTCGCAGAGGAGCGCCAGATTGTCTCTTTGGACGCCGTGCGGGGGGGGGGGGGGCGCCACTAATTCGGCACTCGAAGAAGTGAACCCCCAGTCATCTGAAGCACCAGCCGCCAGTCGTGGTGCCCCAACACGCACGGTCATTGCCGCGCGGTGCTAAAATGATCAACTGTGTCGGAAAATTCAACGTTTTGGCCATCTCATGCTCAATTGCTACAATGCTAAATGATTAAGACGGCTTTGGTCTGTTGTTCTCCTTTGCTCAATTTTTAGAGAGTTCGCCAGTTTACTAAACAACCTTTCAGCCGTAGACACTGTTACTGAAATGGTTTAAAAATGTCTGATTTGATTTGATTTTCTCAGGGAAGCCAAAACAGTCTTGGTCCAACCCGCCACTGCCCGCACCGAAACTAAGTTTATTGTGCAGTAACGCTCCCTGTATATCTAGTAAAGCCAACCAATCCCCTTGAACAGTGCAAGGAGTCCCTTTACAGTTCTTTATTAGAACTAATTTCTTCGAGTCTGGTTGTCCCAAATGCTCTTTGCCTTTTACTCTCCAATGCAATGCATTCGAAGATTACATGTGATGCAGTTTCATTACCGTCATCACAGATCCTACATTTAGGGTCCTCTTCTGTTATTCCCACTGTATGTAGGTGTTTTTTTAAATTCCTATGGCCTGTCAGCAATTCCACCATGAGTCTAATCTCTCTCCTGTTCAGGCCCAGGATTGCAGAGCTTCTTTTAAAACATGGCTTTGGCATCATTACCTTGCCATGTTTTTGTTGATAGACTTTGGTCCAATATTCTACGTGCTGTCTTCTGAGCCAGTTACGTAGCTCCAATTTGATCATTGCCTTGATGATTGTCAGGACAGGTTCCGGTCAAATAAATAAAAAAAAAGTCTAATCTCAGAAAATAGGTTAAAAAAATTGCTTGTAAATTTTTCTCATGTATGGAGTTGAGAAGATTCATCGGGGTCATTTCTGATTGGGGCACTGTACTATGGAAGCTCTTCATGTGTAGAATTTCTTCAATTAAGCTGTCTGAAGCATATTTCGAGACAAGAATGGTGGTTTTAACTTTCAGTTCATCATTCCTTGGTCTCTGAAAAAATAGTGAAAACAAATCACAAATTTGTTCACAGCTCGTGGATAGTGCTATCAAGTCTGCCAACATAAAATCCAAAAGAGGAAGGAAAACAGATAATTCGAACTCATTCGATGCTTCCAGCTGAAGCTGTTCAGACATCATTTCATCTGCACTTTTCCTTTTCATAACAAACTCTGATATAGTATCAGCTGACCGCAACTACTTCGAATACATTCAGAATTATTTCCTGTGAATCTCCAAGGATCTGCATTTCATTAAGCAAATACTTAAGTAGAAATGTCTCTACGTTGAGATAAATGCCTTTGTTGTGTAAAATAACGTTTTTGTGATCAACAGAGGCCAAAATCATGTGCCCAATGATGCCATCAAGAGGCCTTTGAAAGCTCCAAAGTATTTCTTCAGTCCGAAATAGTATTGTTTGCTTATGTCGGCACCTTATTCATCTGGGAAAAGTCTAAAAGTTTGAGGATAGGAGGATAGTGCTTCAAAATCGGACGCACATACGCAGGGACAGTAACTGCCAGCACCAATTTCATGAAACTCTTTATGTTAGACGGTTTCTCATAAATATTGAGCAGGGTGTACATAAAGTCCGGGAACACTTTCAATTATTTATTGCACAAGAATTGAACACTGTACAGATATTTTCAATCAGAATAAAAATCGTCTAGACCGCTAAAATTATATTTAATAATTAAATAACATAATAAAATATTTAATTAATATAAGTATATAATAATACAAAAATATTAATATATAAATTAATGTAATTAAATTCAGCGTTCCCTCCACAAACATTAAAGGTAAATGAGAGTTGTAGCTTATCGTACCCCAGACCATAACGCCTGGGATGGGGCCCATGTGTCTCGGACGCATAAACTCTACAACACAGCTCTCGTCAGGTCTTCGTTGTACGCGCAAACGCCAATTGCTTGCATGCAGGCAGAATCTGCTTCCATCGGTGAAGACCATTGCCCGACATCCCATCTTTCAAGGGATCCTCTGTCGTCACCAGTCGAACTGTGGGCGTCGATGCAGTGGCGTGAGTAGAAGATGAGTTAGCGGTATGCGTGCTCGCAGTTCCACTGCTTGTGACAGTTGCCATCACTTTGTGTTGACATTTCTGGGCTCATCCTCTTATCGGTGCTGAGGTAACTGTACGATCTGCCACTACCGCCCTTGCAATAGGACGATCTTGGCGAACGTCGGTGCTGTGTGCTGAATGAAAGTTAGAAAAACGATGTCCTCTCAGAAAATCATTTTTATTGTAAAACTAGCTTAAACCCGCGGCCCCGCTCGCGTGTTGGTTGATTATGACAGATAAGCTATCTTTCAGTAGTGTGCTATGAGACTGGTTTTGAAGGATGATATGAAATACAAATACCTTCTTTAGAAACAAACATTTTTAATCAACATTCAAATTTAAAAAAAATTATGTGAAGTGCTTAATGATTCAACGTTCGTCATTGCTGTCCTCTTGTCGCTCCTTTGTGAAAGTCTTATCTCCCGCTATTCTTCATTTTCGCATGCTCTTGATGTTATAATACGTCTTGCTCCAACAGTGTTTCTTGATAATGACGTTTACCTTTTCCGAGGCATGTTGTCTGAATGTGATCTATTAAAAGAAGATGTACTGTTGTAATATATGCAAAATAACGCAACGCACAGTTATCTTTGATGTTTAAATAACAATTAAATTAATGGTATTAATTTCACTCATTTTTGAGGAAATGTCACTGATGAAGCGGAACTGAAATAATTCCTATCAGATTGCAGAGGCCTATGCACTTACCATTTATCAGGAAAGTAAGTAGTGTAGATCAAATGCACTCGTTTCGAAGAATCCAATCACGAAATTCAACAATAGTGATTGTAATAATATCACAGATCGATCACTTGATGTAATGCGCGAAACGTCAAATCGACTTTTTTTTAAAGAGATGTATTAAAAGAATTTTTTTTACTGCTTTATTTATTTATTCTCATATTTCCTTATTATTATGCTTATCCTTACAGAGAAAGAACTGAAGACATTGTAGCAAGCATAGACCAAAGATATGGTCTGTGGCATCACGCTTCGCTGTAACATCCGTGCTATAGAGTCGCAAACGTTATCGGTGGCCTTCAGTACGAATTTTTTTTATGATCTGACGACTTTCAACCACCATATCTTCCACCCCTTATAGCTATCGGCATGGAACTGCTATGGTGTACAACAGAAGACTTCGGACAACAATTACACACAGACCATTCGTTTGCGTTCTGTAGTTTTCGCTGCAGAGCGAAATGTTCAAATGTTTGTATAGCTTATGGGACTTAACTACGGGGTCATCAGTCCCTAAACTTACAAACTACTTACGAACTAGCTAACACTAAGAACGGCACAAATATCCATGCCCGAGGGGGGATTCGAACCCCCGACCGTAGTGGCCGTGCAGACCGTGACTGACGCACCTCAGTTCCTCGGCCACCGTGGCCGGCTAGAGCAAAATATTAACACACACACGTAGAATTGTATATACGCCGATAACTTTCCTTTCCAATATACTCCACCCTTTTATCATTATCAAACCTCAAGCAACAATGCAACCAATAAAACCATTTTCAAAGAGTAAATATAATTTTCAAAGAGTAATTATTCTTCCGCATTTCGCGTTATCTTCTTCGAATTACTAAATATCTATCAGATCGCTATAAAATCGTGCCTAAAACCTTCCTCAGGTATAAATTAGTAACTGTAGAAATATTTAAGTCTCTGCGTCTTGTCGTTCGGACGTGATAAGTGTACACCGAACAGACATTCACATTAATATTGCCGCAAGACAGCACGTACACCGACTGCTGGCGTGGCGCAGGGGATAGCGTCACGGACTGTAGTGCTGAAGGTCGCCGCCTCAATCCCACCCACCGGCAAAAATTTATTTCTTTGTAATTAACAATTCCAGAATGTTCTACATCTTTCTTATGTTCACTTCTAAATTCTACTTGTTTCTTATGTTAACTGTTCTTCTAATTGCTGGTAAATTCTGTCTGTGTATAAATAGCAGAGCACTCTTCCCGAGAGGCAGTCAGTGCTGCGTGTATGTTGAGTTCGTAATAAACGTGCTTTCAGTATAAGTGCTGTGTTCAGTTGCCTTCGAAGTCAAGCCTGCTCCCGTTTCAACGTGACAATATATATATATATATATATATATATATATATATATATATATATATAACTATCCGATCGCTATAAAACCGTGCCTAAAGCCTTCCCTGGGTAGACATTAGTAACTGTACAAATTTTTAGCTCTTTATATCTTGTGGTTCAGACGTGATAAATGTACACCGAACAGACATTCACATTTATAGATATAGATCAGTCGATTGTCAAAAGTAATATCATTAAATTTTTATTATTTTTTTCAGAAAAGCAATCCTTCAATCTACTCCCCCACCCCTACTAGGTCTGCAACTCGCGTGCGCAGACCTAGTAGGGAACACCAGGATACTCACTCCTCGGTCTTAGGACTATCTTTAATAGCTCTATTACGTATGGTTTACCCGGGGGCATTTCCTGCAGGATCAGAATTCCTTTATTGGTAAGGGGGTGGAACTTCTTTATTTTATTTATTTGTCATCAGGGTTTGAGGGTCTTTGTTTTTGTTCGTCTGAGGTTTGATTTCTTTTTCTTACTTCTTGTTGCCTTAATGGCACTTTAATTGTTGAATTGCCTTGCCGTCTTCATTGTTGACGAGGTTTTTTTGACGTGACCGGCGTTACTATTGCCCCGCAATCTTCAGATGTTGTGGTGTTGTTTCTTCAGTAGTGTCGACTTATCTTCTTGTCGGCATCTAGAAGGATGTGATCTTCATTGTTGTGATATTTTAGAATCTTCGTTGTTGTGGTTTTCTGTGTTGTCTTGAGTCCTGTTTTGTAGCTTTTCTTCTGTTTGGTGGCTCCGTAAGCATCATCTCTGAGTGCATAGCGGGGGGATACACGCACATTGGAGTGGCTTCCCAGGGTGTGCCAGTGATGTCGTTGATAAGATCTCGGAGCATGATGTCCCACTGCCCATGAGTAAAGACAGGAAATGACAACCGCCGCTGGGACCGACCAGAACGGGAGCGCGAATCGTGGGCGCAGACTGAAGAGGAAACACCTGGACGTGACAACAGCCACTGGGTGCGGCCAGAGTGTGCCCAGACGGAATACTGAACACCTAGAGACCCAGGGGTGCGCCTCTCGCAGGTGCGGACCAAGTAGGAAACATCAGGACGCAACGACCGCCACTGTGGGCAGCCAGAGCGGGCACGGACGGCAGATGGAAGTAGGGAACGCCCGATTGGGAGCGGACCGAGAAGGGACCATCAGGAGGCCACGATTGCCTCTGACGGAGGCCAAAACTTGCGCAGACGGAATAGGGAACCACTCGAACGGCAGGCACGGCTTCCAGTAAGGCTTGTGGAAGACCTTTCTCTGAGGCCACTGTCCAGCAGCCTTTTCTTGGTAGAAGCATTCCTTCTCCCAATTGATACTTTCACCACCTGCAGGAAGAATATGGTGATCCTCCTCGAGACGATGCTACAACAGAAGCCCTGAAGCGGCTTCAAGAAGAAGAAGACAAAAAGGAATATAAAGGGACACTACGGCCAACGCCGAAGGAGACCCTGAGTAGCCAAAACGCAACAAACCGGCACATCGATACACAAGGTGGTTAGCACCAGCAGCTCTGGCCCAGGTTTCCGTGATTTCCTGTTGGCTGTAAGGTGAATACCGGAGCTGTTCCCATGCCCACGGAGTATTCCCAATTGGGACAAACCTTCCCCCTCCCCCCTTTTCCCAAGAAAACATATACATAAATGACCCATGCACCCAGCAAAAGTAATAACTTAATTAATGAAGAAACAAGGCATCCCACACGTGTGGGAACCCTCACAAGGCTGAAAAGAGCACAAGCACAGTGTGCTGAAAGGTGCATGTAAGATGAACATTAACAAGAGCAAAACTAGGGTAATGGAGTGCAGTCTAAGAAAATCAGGTGATGCTGAAGGAATGAGATTGGGTAACGAAGCAATAAAGGAGGTAGTTGAGTTTTGTTACTTGGGCAGTAAAATAACAAATGATGGTCGCAGTACAGAGGATATAAAATGCAGAATGGCACTGGGTAGAAAAGCGTTCTTGAAAAAGAGAAATTTGTTAAAATCGGATATTGATTTAAGCCTAAGGAAGCCCTTTCTGAAGGCATTTGTACGGAGTGTTGCCTTGTATGGGAGTGAGACATGGACGATAAACAGTGTGGACAGGAAGAGGATTGAGGCTTTTGAAATATGGTGCTACAGGAGAATGCTGAAGATTAGGTGGATGGATCGCGTAACTAATGAGGAGGTACTGAACAGAATTGGGGAGAAAAGAAATTTGTGGCATACCTTGACTAAAAGAAGGGATAGATTGGTAGGACACATTCTTAGACATCAGGGAATTGTGAATTTAGCGTTGGAGGGAAGTGTGTGGGGTAAAAGCCGCAGAGGAAGACCAAGAGATGGATACAGTAAGCAGATTCAGTCAGATGGAGGTTGCCGTTCTTATGTGTAGATGAAGAGGCTTGCTCAGGATAGGGTATTGTGGAGAGCTGCATCAAACCAGTCTCCGGAATGAAGAACACAACAACAACAGTTGTTTTCTGTTCACATTAAACAATATTAATTTGACAACTTTGTTTCAGGCACATTAAAATTGATGCGAAATATGATGATTTTAATGTGTATCAGTGGAATGGAGAGTCCGTTTGGAAATAGTGTTAGAAAATGTTAGCTCAAGAAAAACACATTGTCTCTATCAACGAAAAACGTTTTATTACCTTCACTAGACTTATTTATTTACGTCAGGTCGATATACTAGTTATTACTTGTAAATGAGAAGATTCTGACAAGAAAACGCTACAACATTTGCGACAGCCAACGTTATAATGAACAATTCGTTGTCTTTGAGAATCGAATCATGTAGAGTGACGGACTTCCTTTTTTGTGCTGACTGTGAATTAAATAATTACTGCTGTTCCTACTCTATGGTTGACAGTGTCTCGATGAATCCTCGTGCGGTCAATAAATCAGTTATCCTCGTATAACTGTGCACTCGGAAGTAGCGGCATATTTGGGGAAACTAATTAATGCTTTTCCTCTCTATGGTTGACAGGTTCTTGATGTACCCTTGTCCGATCGATAAATCAGTAATCCCCTTGTAACAGAGCACTTCGAATTCGCGGCATAATCTACACTTGAAAATGTTCAAATGTTTCTATAGCTTATGGGACTTAACTACGGGGTCATCAGTCTCCAGAGCTTAGGTGTTCATATCTCATGAATTACGCGTCGTACTGTGATACAATTTAGAAGGTACACTGAACTATATGCGTGTGTACTGTTTGTAAAATTACCTGCGGCTAAAATTTGTAGTGTAGAAATTATAAATTGTAACGTCATTCTGAATACCGTAGTTTTAGTCCACGAACAGTGGAACGTTACTGTTTATGTGCTCATATCTCTTGAACCACGTGTCACACTGTGACATAATTTAGAAGTTATTTTCAACTATATGTGTGTATACTGTGTATAAAATTACATGTGCCTACAAATTGTAAATTGTAACGTCATACAGAATGCCGTAGTTTTACTCCATAAACAGCGGAAAAGTAGTAAGCCAGAAACTTTTTTCCTTTCATCATTTTGTTATGGTTGTCAGCGAGAATAAGTTTAATAAAGGTTTGAAATTATGTTTACACTTTGTTGCAAGTCGCTAAGTACTGTCATTCTCATACAGTGTGTTTCGAAAGTCTCACCGCATTATATGGCATTTTTTTGCGATTTCTATTGGTTATGGCGTAATATCTTTCGAACCATGTACCGTATGTGATTCTTAACCATGCAGCAATTGTTACTTCACGGTAAGGAATGTGTGTACCAAATTCGGTTGAAATCGGTCCAATGGTTTAGGAGAAAATGAGCAGCATTGTCGCAAAATGCAACAGTTTTTCGCGCATCTCATTGTTTATGACGTCATATCTCGTGAACTATATACCGTATGTGATTCTTACATTTACGGCGACCGCCCTCATGCATTTAAGCTTACGTGAACAGAATTTCATAAAGATTGGAACAAAACTGTAGAGCCGGCCGCGGTGGCCGCGGGGACTGAGGCGCTTCAGTCACGGTCTACACGGCCGCAACGGTCGGGGCTTCGAATCCCCCCTCGGGCATGGATATTTGTGCCGTCCTAGTTCGTAAGTAGTTCATAAGTAGTTTGTAAGTTTAGGGACTGATGACCCCGTAGTTAAGTCCCATAAGCTTAACAAACATTTGATTTTTAGAAAATTACTCAAATTCTTCAGAATGCACGTGTTCTCACAAATAGGAACGAGGCAAATCAGATCGTGAAGATATGCATTCCTTAAGTGCACATTAAGTTAACTTTTATTGAATAGTGGCGAACAGCAAGAAGTTAATGACAAATTTAGTTATGGCAGGAGCAATTTTCACTTAAAAAATGAATCTCTTTTGAATGTCTTATGTAAATATCACGCAAATTTTTCGATTACTACTGGTGTTACTATAACTGGTATAAATTCAACACAAGTACTGATTATTCGGGTTGTTTTTTTATTTTTGTGAACAGTCATTCAGCGTTTCCATTATTACCTCCATTGTGTTCGTGCGGGATAGAAAAATATAACTTCTGACGGAAACTGACGATTTTATTTCATCACTTGCAAACTCAGTGATAGTTCTTGTCTATTAAGTTTTTTTTTTTTTTTTTTTTTTTTTTTTTTTTTTTTTTTTTTTTTGTATCCTTATAGCACTCTCTTTAGAGTTTTCCGTCATTCCATTTATATATCCGGACCAGGACGCTAAAAATAAAAAAAGTGCTTCCGAAGTATTTGGAGGCCCCCTCCTCCCCTAGTCCGCCACTGGATCGGACCTACTCTCAGAAATAAAAAATAAAGCTTCCAAGCAATCGCTTTTATGAATTGCAAGACGTTGTAACCACCCAAACGTCTAATACAGAGTGAGAATACATAATCGCCTCAGTGGACGCAAAGATAACCAAAAATGTAAATATTTCTGGGAACACATGGTCAAAAAATGTATAAAAATTCGTTTTGAAAATAAAAGTCAGAGGCTTTATGAGGGTCCAAGGAAATATTAACGCAAATTCACAGCTATATGACTGTAAACACTGAAGTAACAATTTCGGTACAACATTAACGTGATTCAAAATTTTAAAAATTCACTGAGAATTTCACACTGATTCTTCACTCACTGATACTCAACTTCTGTTTATCCATAACCTGTACACCACCTTGTCTCCCAAACACCAGCAGCTTCGTAATGGGGATATTCCATTCCTAAATGATGCATGTGAGCGCAAAACAAAGTACCGTACCCTCCGCTTCCACAGTTAACGAGGCAATGAATTGTGTTGGATCCGCGTCTAAAGCACAGAAATGACAGAAGTTACTAGTTATCAACTAAGTGAATTACCAACTCATTTTTCACGTACTTTTGCGTCTGGCGCATATACGCTAAATCCCAGTACATATCCTAATTTTACAGATGACAATTAGAGAAAAGTAATGTGTTACCGGTCTTCATGATATTGCTCGTACACACGCATATGAATTACATAACACAAACATTCCAGTAAGGTCACCTGGTTATTTGCATCGCGTTTTTCCTCTGTGTTATTTACCTTGATTTGGGGTGTTTTAATCTCTAAAAGGGCTCAAGTAAGCTGGATGACTACATACACCATGGCCAATGCTGTGTCCGCATGCATCTGTTCCGTTTTCTAAATATTGCGATGTGCTGACAGAAGGATTACATTTGAGTGTTAATAATTTGTTCTGTACGTGAAACTAGCGAGTGACCATAGTTGTTTACAGTACCTTAAAATAAAGTCCGCCGTTGGTTGACATTTATTGCAAATATGTCCATGGGAGTATCAGATATATTTATGACTCATGGGACCTAAATCTGCAAAATTTTTAAACCATTCCCGTCTGCGTGTTATGTGGCCATGTATGCTGCAACCTTTAAAGGTTGATCTGTCCTATAGTTTTTTCTTACATTTTAAACACATAATTTAATCAATAAGCCATGGACAATGCGTTAATAACGAATGGGTTAACATTGGCAACAGCAAATTTTAATCGTCCTATACCCTCAAAGTGTTTCAGAGGAAGTCATCGGTGTCGTCTTATTATAAAAGAAAACCGGAATATTATAGTGGTTCACCTAGCTGGAAAAATGCACAAATGGGCGTGCTTCAAAACGGCTGTCAAAATATTTAGGCGGTTTAAAAGAAACATGAAGAATAACAATGGACGCACAGAAATTAGTGTGGGTACTAAGCAATGAATACAAATACATATCTCAGAACTAATGCGTCAGGTATCTGTAATATTGATATACCGCTTTTTCAAATGAAACAGTACTGGTAACCCGTACTAACTAATATTTATGTTTTTTAATGTAACTTTCTCCGCGGTACAATAAATGAAGATAGTCGGTGTATGCATTATCCTGCGTTATATTTCATACGTATCCCTCATACCAAAATCATTTTAATACAATCAGGAAGGGTAAGAAGCATGTTCAACAGCTGTTCTTAAATCAAGTATTAAGTAGCGCTAAACGAAAATTTGATGCAATCCGGAACTTGAAATACCTTGTAACATTATTCTTTTCATTTCTATAGTTGAGTCTAACAAAATTACATCATTATATTCAGAATTCTAGACCTGTTTCTCAAGGACGCTTTATTGTTTGGCGGCTCAGAACATACACACGTTGGCAGCAACTTCTTGCGTTATGCACACGGCTTGCAGCGAAAGAAATGACTGCTTTTCAACAGTTGTCATACTAAAATAAAATCCTCAGAGCTTTAGCGCCATTACGTTGTCCCGCTGTGACATCGCAGCCTGCCTGTCACTTTCGCTTCTCTCGCGTCAAGGATTCCGCAGCAGCGCTGTACCACCACCGACTTGCGCCAGCACCGCCTACTAACAACAAGGATCCCGTAATGTCAACCACGAGATACTTACCTAGGACGGCCTGTAGAGCTTGATCCTCTCCAAGAACGTCCATGGCCCGCTCCTTTCACCTTGTCAAGCCATTTTCATTAAGAAAATTCATCTTCGTAGGATTGTCTTTTCCATTTTCCACACGATTCACTGGAAACAGTCCCCGTTACAGCAATGAACTTTCCTCCAAAGCCACTGTTAATCACGTGACGTACGGTGCGCCGTAGCGTTTGCGCAGCGCACCAACAGATGGCTCTAGCGCACGGAGCAGCATGGAGATTTGAATGCAGGTTTGTTGTCCTCGGTAGTCATGACAACAGGAATTCCGACAAACAGTTCTTACGCAGAGTAGAATTATCAGAAGGCAGACAGGATGGCAAAACGTACAAAATACAAATACGTAATATATGATCCGGGAGATAAAATAGATGCTGCTTGCGAAGGTAAATTATTACGGTACCGATACCAATGTTAAATCATTAGAAATAATTTCATACGTAGCAGACGATGCACTTCAGTTGCCCGAACAACATTACAGCACGATCTGATCACGCCCCGTAAAATACATAACTGACAGTCTACCTTGAATAGGCTATATCTTGTATGCCGTAGGCCTAGATAACATGTTACAGGAATAATGTATCAGCGACGTTTGTTTGAAAGAACACGAGGTGTACTTGCTTTCACGTCTGTCACAGTGAAGCGATGTAAGTCATTGCAGCGAAATGTAAATGGATCTAACGAAGGGAATCTGCTAAAAAAATTATTAAGTTAATGACACTTTCGGCAGGTTTTAAAACATTCGCTTTGTCAGCTTAGGTCTACGTAGCCACCATGAATATTAATAAATCATTGTATACGGATTTCTGATCTACGACATTCCTTCATCTGCAGATATATTCTCAGAACTCTCCCTCAGATCTACTCTCCAGTCCTACAAGTATCAATACCTATGGCTGGCTTATATAAAAACGGAACAACAGATGATAAAAACAACAACAAAAAATAGATTATTGTAATATATGTTGGTGATAAAATACAGTTTGTGCATTATTATTTACTTTCCATATAATTTAACATTTTACACCTGAGATTAATATGATAAACTATCAACAACATTTATCTTGAATCACTAAGATGTTTACACATATTCCATTTAAACTCAATCATATAAATTGGAGAGAAATTTGTTACTGTGAAGAACACTTTCTAACGTGGGGGAAAGGGGTGGGGTGGGAGGGGGGCAAAGAGGTGCGTGCACACACACACACACACACACACACACACACACACACACACCATACCCACAGCCTGCCCCTCCCCTCCACTTCTTCCTAGTAAATGTCATATGGAAGCCCTTTCTCTTGCTTATCTACTACAGGTGCCAAATATGTTCTGATTGCAATAGCATTTTTCAGAGAAAATTAGTACAATGTCTATAATGCTAGTAACATGCCTTCACAGTGAGTAGGGCTACTAGTCACTCAAATTAAGTTGATACTTGGTGCAGTGGCTTATTGTAGTGACCAACAAAATAAAAATAAATTGGAGGCAGTGTGTCCAGAGCTCAGAAAAGGATATAACTTACTTAGAAAGCTAACACATTTAATAGGAAATGCATTTAGGTATGTTCCCACCAGCCACGGGCCAGAGTTTCAACTTAATTTGCATGAATAGTAGTCAAATTAAAACCAATATTTGGTTCTATGTTTAAATTTGACTCAGTAATGACATTAAATTGTGTACATCTGTAATAAACTTGATTATTACAGTCTGCCTTTTATTTGAATCAATAAGATTTAAGCAACAACTTAAACATTTCCTAAATGCGGTTAAATATTTTACTTATGGCATCAGCGATGTAGTGTGCTAATGTTGGCAACAAAATGTTTGTCTTAAAATGATAATTAATTTATTGACAGGACAAGGGTACATACAAGAACCTGTCAATTATAGAGCAGGAACAGCATTAATAATTTATTTCCAAGTCAACATGAAAAATTATTCCCTTTCATTCTGTGTGACTGAGTTTTCATAGAGCATTCAAGGGTTGTTGCCAATATCAGCACATTTTATGCCTTCAAGGCTGTTACAAAAAATTTTACCCTTAAATACTAGTCTTTAAGAAGAAGAATAAAAATATATTACTCAGAAAAATAAATAAGAGTAAAAAATTAATTAATCAAAACCTAAATAGGAAAATTCACAAAAGATCTGTTTGTTGTGTCAGTATGTTGTGTAAATTGATACAGTGGTAAGATTTTAGGGTTGAAGAAAGTGTATTCTGCTCTGGAGATTCAAGGAAATGGGGGCATCTTGGATATAAAATTAAAATTATATATGATAATAAGGATTCTTTCTTCATTTAAATTCCATAAATAGCATAATAAACGATAGCTTTCAGGTATGTGGAATGAGTCAAGTTATACACTAATGACTCCAACCAACCACTGCAGGTTAATTCTTTAAATTACAAAAGAGGTAGAATTGCTGGCCAATACTACCAGTAGTAAGATCAATGAGATGAAAGCATCATGGAAATGATCTTACAGAAAACAAATTTCTTTTTTTTTTAAGTAGATGAGAGGAGGAAGGAAAAATGGTTTCTTCTCACTCCTCTTTCTCCTACCTGAAGAAGCAAATTTGTTTCCTGACAACTAGTTTCCACATTATTCCTGTCTCTATGGTATGACCATCAGTTGTAGTGAGCTCAGATAAGAGCTGCTACACACTGTACCTATTTTTGAATAATTTATTTCTGATCCCTTTGGGAAATTGCTGTTAGATTAATCTTTAAATTACAACCCTGAACCTAGCTACATATAATATGAGTAGACTAGGAGAGAGCACACACGTTCACACACACACACACACACACACACACACACACACACAATCACACCACCAGCAACAAATGGGTCTGAGTAACCTTCCTAGTAGTCAGTAGCCATTCCATATTCCCTTTCACTTGCTACATCTGCCTGTGGTGATTTGGGCTGAATAGTAATTTAGTTAGCTGTTAAATATAGTGCAAAGTTCAACATTTGTTGAATACGAACTTAATTTTCTGATACTGCCACCCCCATGAACCACAGACATTGCTGAGGTGGGGTGGCTTGCATGATACAGATAGCTGTACCATAGGTGCAACCACAGCATAGAGTTATCTGTGGAGAGGCCAGACAAACATATGGTTCCTGGAGAGGGGCAGGGCAGCTGCCTTTTCAGTAGTTACAGGGGCAAAAGTCTGGATGATTGACTGAGCTGCCCTATAACATCAGCTAAGGCGCCTTTGCTACACTTTTACTGTGAACGCCTGAAGGCAAGGGAGAATTTTTGTATCCTGAGGACATGCAGATCTACTGTATGAATATATGATGGCATCCTCTCAGGTAAAATTTTCTGGAGGTAAAATAGTCCCCCATTTGGAATTCCAGGTGGAAACTACTCAGGAGGATGTTATCATTCAGGAAAGACAACACTGGCATTCTGCAGATTGGAGAGTGGAATGTTAGATCCCGTAATTTGGTAGGGAGGTTAGAAAATTTAAAAAGAGAAATGGATAGGTTGAAGTTAGATATAGTGAGGATTAGTGAAGTTCAGTGGAAAGAGGAACAGAATTTCTGAACAGGCGAGTACAGGACTATAGATATAAAATCAGTTGGGGGTATTACAGGAGTAGGTCTGATAATTAATAAGGAGGTAGGGGCAGCACAATTATTGCATTATCATAGTCAAGATATATATGAATCCAACACCGACCACAGTAGTACGGGTTTATATGCTAATTAGCTCTGCCGATGATGAGGAGATCAAAGAAATGTATGAGGAGGTAAAGGAAATTATTCAGACAATTAAGTAAGAGGAAAACTTAATTGTGATGGGAGACTGGAATTTGGTAGTAGGAAAATTAGGGGAAGGAAAAAATAGTAGGTGAATATGGACTGGACAAAAGGAATGAAACAGAAAGCCCCTGGTATAATTTAGCACAGAACATAATTTAAACATAACAAACACCTAATTTAAGAATAACGAAAGAAGGTTGTATACATGGAAGAGACCAGGAGACACTGGAAGGTACCAGATAGATTTTATAATGGTAAGACATAGATTTTGGAACCAGGTTTTAAACTGTAAGACATATTCAGAGACAGATATAGACTCTGGCCATATCTCATTAGTCATTGGTCATTAACTGTAGGCTGAAACTGAAAAAAAAACTGCAGAAAGATAGGAAAGTAAGGAGATGGGACCTGGATACATTGAAGGGGTACCTGAAGTTCTTGAGAATTTCTGAGGAAGCTTTTGGCAACAATTGACAGAAATGTAGGAAAATAAAACAACAGAAGAGGAATGGGTGACTATAAAAGATGAAATTGTCAAGACAGCAGAGGACCAAATAGGTAGAAAGGCCAGACCTACAAAAAATCCTTATCTATCACAGGAAATACTAAATTTAATTGATGAAAGGGGAAAATATAAAAAATATAATAAATGAAACAGGCAAGATGGAGTACAGATATGACTAAGAAATGAGATTGACAGGGATTGCAAAATAGCTAAGCAGGAGTGGCTAGAAGGAAAATGCAAGTGTGTAGAAGAATGTATAAATAAGGAAATAAAACAAACATTTGGAGGAAAGAAAATCAGCTGTATAAATATAAAGAACTTAGATGGAAAATCAGTTTTCAGCATAAAAGGAAAAGTTGAAAGGTGGAAACAGTAAATAGAGGGGCTCTATGAAGGGGATGAACTTAGAGACAATATTGTAGGAAGGGAAGAGGAAGTAAATGAAGATGAAATAGTAGATACTATACTGAGAGAAGAATTTGACAGAACACTGAAAGACTTAAGTTGAAATCCCTCAAAACTTCTAAGGTCTCTGGGAGTGCCAGCCATGACAAAACTATTTCACATGGTGTGTAAGATGTATGAGATAGGCAAAATACCCTCAAACTTTAAGAAAAATGTAATAATCCCAGTGTGAAAAATGGGGCATTGGCATCTGTCTATATAGTATAGTATCAGTTGTAATCTTTGACTGTTTGCTTTAAATTGATTTATCAGTGATGAGACTAAGTGAAGTAACACAGTTTGTTGCATACTGGAATGACATTCAGAAGGACTGTGCTTCAAATTCCAGTTTCACATTCTACAATCATGTTTCTCGTGGTTTCTCTGAACTACTTAAACAAATTGCAGATGGGTGCTTTTGAAGAGGATATAACTGATTATCTTTCCATGTGTAATAACTTTTTCATTGATGGGACTTGAAAACCTGATCTTTGTCACCTTATGCCTATGAAGCTGTTTAGTGTTACAAACCAAACTGAAATATATCTATGTTTATATGTATGTGTATCATTGTAATGGACCTGGAAATTTTTATAATGAAAATGGCAACTATGTGTCATCTTAGAAAATATCTTTATAGCATAGTATTAGAGAGCAATATTCAAATGTTTGTGTTAAATTAAATTATTTAGCATTGTTCATGATATATCTTTTACGTAAGTAGAGACATATTTACACTGGTAACATTTTCTCCTGCAGGGGACATACCTCCGTCAAGGGATCTGGTGGAGCAGATGTACTGTTCTGAACAGATTCACATCCCACCAACATTTCCCTACATTCTGCGTCAGTACTGCAAAGCAGCCATCCGCACACAGCCATATGATCTACTCAAATGGTCAACTGCCTATTTCCGTGCCATGGCAGAGGGAGATGTACCTCCTGTTAAATTTCGACTTGAGTACCCACCCACTGATGTGCCATCAGGACTAACACCTGGGTATCTGAGAGTCATACTGAGGCAGGTGTGTTTGTTCTATCATGCTTCATTTCACTAAAACCAAATTTGATTCACAGCAACCAGAAAGTACATATAGACAGATTATTGAATTTCTAACTATCAAAAAACCAGGTTGGGATGTCAATAATATAATGGGCACAGCTTACAATTCATTGTAAAGATGATTATTAAGCCACAGACAGGGATGTAAGGAAAACAGTCATACTAATATACAGCTGCAGAGGAGTGGCTGAGCACTCTAAGGCACCGTGCTCCAGAGTGTGCTGCAGCACCCTATTGGAGGTTCAAGTCCTCCATCAGGCATGGGCATATGTGTGTGTTGTGTTTAGCATAAACTAGTTTAAGTAATTTGTAAGTCTAGGGACTGATGACCATTGCAGTTTGGACCCATAACCTTACTGACATATGAACAATTTCAATTTGAACACTCATACAGCCTAATTTTTCAACCACAGCCTTCATTGTGTGTGTGTGTGTGTGTGTGTGTGTGTATGTGTGTGAGCTCTCTTTTTCTAATGATGGCTGTGGCCAAAAAAATAAGTTTTGTGAGTGTGATTATCTTTTCCCTACATTTATCTGTGGCTCAGCAATTGTCTTTCCAGAAATTACAATCTATCCTCGTTAGATTACTGAAATTCGTCATATTAATTGCACATGCTTATAATAAAACATGTACTTTTCAATTTAGTTCTCATAGGAAAACTAGTGTCACATTAAAACCATTAAAGGTTAATTATCATACTTCAATAAGTGAACACAAAAATTGAAGTATTAAATTTTAATAGTAATATTATAGAAGGAGATTAATGAAACATATAATTTACAAGGTATCTTTCTAACAGTGGAAAATCCAGATTGGAATGCCAATAACATGAAGATAGGTAGGAACTCACCATAAAGATAATTGCTGAACCAAAGACAGGAGCATTGAATAGCTAAAAATATGAAAACAACTTTTAATTTTTGGCCAAAACCTTAATCAGAAAAAGATACTCATACTGTCACACAATCATTCAGATGTAACACACACACATATGACCACCATCTCTGGCTGCTATGGCTGTAGCAGTTCAGAACTGGCAGCATTGTGGACTACTGACATACTACTGCAGAGAAGAGGCCATTTTTCGTCCCCCACAGTGGCTGAGAGGTTGGCAGAAGATTGAGTCCTACTAAAGAATTACCACTATAGAGGACAACAAGAAAAATGCCACTGTTGTAAAACTCTGCAGGTATTGGGATAATGCAGGGAAATTAGAAACTGTGTGCAATGTTTCTAACATGAGTCAAGAGACTTTGGTCTGCTTTAAAAAGTGAGGAACATGCTGATAATTCATGGACATTGCAGTCACCTTATGTACTTAGGCTACCTGAAGAAAAGTGAACTGGACATAAGGAGATTTTTTGGGCAAAAGACAGACTTAAGACTGTCCAGAATGGATGCAGAAATTCGAAACTTCTGTTATAAACAAATATTGTGGGACTGCTTTAACTGCAGCTAAATTATGCAGGGAACCATCTGAACAATGTGCTGGAATGATTGCCAATAACAGTGGGGACAGTCTTGACAGATGCAAGAAAGATACCAGTTTCCAAGTCCAACACCAATCCTTGGAACATAGAAAATTTTCATCCTGGGAGGCATGGTCATCAAATGATCAGTCATTGGGTGACACTGCAAATTTAATCCACCATTAAAAACACTGAGAGACAGATAAATTGGGAAGTCAATGAGCTGAGAAGAATGACAAGAGGTGAAGTGGTTGGGAGACACCATGAAAATAGGAAAGACTGCAGGCTTTTTGACTGTTTAGTGACTTCTCCTGCTGATACTCCCAACTGAAAATTCATCATCAGTTTGTGACTCATTCCTTTGCTTTTCCATGTTGAATGAATGAATCATTATGCTCCAAATTTGTGAATTTAGTACATAGATGCACATTATAGTTTCCTTGACTAACATTGATTTTCCATAATGTACATGGAAACAGATAATAGAAACTATACACAACATAGACTTTGCTAACACTTTCTTTTGAAATGGAAAAAAGTGCTTGAACCATCTTTCAGTTGTAAATAGAAATTAACAAACTCTGGGACTGTTTTTCATCTCAAACATGGCAAAGACATTAAAGATAAAGGCAAAGCATTGAATTAAAATTCCCGGCCGAATCACAAATTTTAATTCAATGCTTTACTTTTATCTTTAACATCTTTCAGTTGTTGCAAGACACTTAGATCATCCAACACATCCTACATCATATCAAAACAATCATCATCCCCAGTGCTGTAACTTCAACTGAGTAATTAAATTTACTATCATTTGCATTTCTATATTAAACAATTTTACGGCTAATGCTGCTCCTTTCATTATTGATAAAAGTGATTTTGTGGCCATTGAGCACACCCCTCCAGATAATGGAATCCAATTTAAACAATTGTATCTTGTATGTACTATATTTGGGATCTCATGTTTTATCTATTTTTAATGTATGTCTTGTCCCTATTCCTCAGAAACCTGGTACTGGGGAAACAAATCTCCATATAGCAGGCATCCCAGAAACATTTCTGCTCCCTGTATTCAATCCCATCTACATAGACAACATCTTCAAAAATTTCAACCCCTTGCCATGAAACACCTGGGCAGTGCTCCAGACACCATCTCCATAAATTATCAAACTTGTTGACATTTTACTCCCACCTTGTAGTAGCAGTACCAATCAGCACATAACATACCCACAATCAAGACCCCCGTCAACCCCTAAATAACACCCAATTGCCACATCCACTAAAACTCCTTCCCAACACTTAATGCAATCCAAAACCCAAATAAATACAAAATACTGTTGGATAGGCTGCTTACTGACCACAGAGATGTCAAATGAATCACAGAAAAGCCCATATAACAGGAATAAATAGCTTTCAGACATTAAGGCCTTTGTCAGCCAGAAAGAAACACACATTCACACAGACATGACCGCCATCTCCAGCCGCTGTGTCATCTCTGTGGTCAGTAAGCAACCTATCCTTCATGAACATATTGTTGGATCCCTCCAGGAATTTCTATTGTTTGACAAAATATTGTTGTTAACATTTCAACCAAAAACTTCAGTCAAGTTTCAGTCCCATCCAAAGGCTCACATTCAGTCTCCACACCAAAGTTTAACCATTTTTGGCTTTTCAAAGACCTGCTACCATTTTCCCTATCCCAACTAATTCTTCTTCAAGGTGAAGTTGTATAAACAAAGCCATGGTGCATTGTTAGCCACATGCATGATGCATTTTCCCAACCTGTTTGTGCACTATCTCAAGGAGAACTTCCGAACTTCAAAACTCTTATACACCTTTCCTGGTCCAGGTTCATTGTATATACATTCATGATCTAGACTCATCATCCTAATCCTCCCCAGCCTCAACATTTTGTCTGTTTCACCCTGTCTTCTTCTACACAATGTGCCACCTTCCTGCGCCACATTTCAAGCATACACTGAGTGCAGCCAGTTATTAAATTTGAGAGCCATTATCCCACAGATCTAGTCCTCAAACAGATGTTTCTTTTCATGTCCTTGCACACCCCCAATCATCCGTCATACCCAATAATCAGCCAAAAAATAGCAGACTTTCCTCCTTATAGTTACCCAACACCACTAACAAACCTGGAACAAATGAATCACATCCCACAACCTTCATCAGGGATTTGATTATCTAACATTATATCATAAAATGAGAGACAGCCTAACCATGACATTCCCTCCTCTCCTAAAATGGCGTCCTTTTGCCCACCCAACCTTCACAGCATCCTAGTCTATCCCTATGTCATTCTCAGTCTCAAATCCTAGACACAGAAATCATACTCCTTTAGAAGATCCTGCCCAATCCATCCACCCAGCACTTCCTATTTCATTCATATCAGAGGTTAATCCTACGCCATCAGGGGCTGAGCCACCATGCTGCAGTAATTGCACAGCCTTTTCCAGTGGTATGACTACCAATCAACTGTCCATCAGAATAAATGGCCACTGCCAAATTGTGCCCAATAGCAAAGCAGACCTCCCTCTGGCACAACAATTAGCTGAGCATAACATGCGTGATTTCAATGGCTGTTTCCCAACTCGACTTATCTGGATCATCACCAGATTTTGTGAACTGTGTAGATGGGATTTATCGTTACAAAACATACCCAGATAGAAATGACCTACAGTCAACATATGGCAGCCTACTGTTCCCTCACTCTCCATCCAACAGTTGCTGCCCCCTGTATCCTATACCTCCTCTAATTTATGTCTCTCATTGTTTGGCAGTATTTACCCTTCTCTACTCCTTACCTTTTCATCCCCTCCAAACTTCCCCCCCCCCCCATCTTCCCATTCATTGTGTTTCACAGTTGCATCTTACATCCTTCTCTATCCATGAAGACCTACACACTTTGTCAGGCAGTACTGATATCTCTACCTGTATCCTGGTCTCTTTTTTCCCTTTGTGCCTCCTGGCCATGACACCATTAGTGTTGTGCCGCCCCACATCTCACAAATGTTCTGCAGTTATGTTTGGTAGTCGGCTACCTCACCAAGACAAATACGCTCAAGTAACACCTCTAATATTTCCGACTTTTTTAAGCCAGCATTCCAACTTTTCTGATGCCTCTGTGAATGTTTTTGTGACATTTTCCTCTAGGGGGGAACCTATTTTCTACAGCCCAACTGTCCGCTCAGTACATAGCACCGGCTATGGCGTACATAACAGCGTTCCGCACCCCTTTGTTCACCACAAACACTCTGACACCACCTGCCACAGCCATACCAGTTTCCGAGTTCCCCCCTCCCCCTCCCCAAACACACACACCGGATTCGGTTCCTGCCGTTCATCCACCTGCTCACCACATAGCACTGGCTATGCCTCACCGGTCATGGCCATACCAGTTTCCGGGTTCACACCCACACCAGATTTGGTTCCTGCTGTTCATCCGCCTGCTCACCACATAGTACTGGCTACTCCTTCCTCACCAGTATTCCACATTTCCTAGAGGTTCACTGATTACTCAATGCGGCAGGCCCACAACCATGTCAGTTTCTGGCCCTCAACCATGGGAGGACAAACAATTCTGGCCTCTGCTGCTACAGCTCCCACTCATGCACTAGGCCTATCATGGCATTATGTGGACCTTACCCATCTTCAGCAGCTGCATGCTAACTCAGGGACACACAACTTGGAATTATACTCTCCTATGACACTACCCTCTCTATGACACTACCCTCTCTACCACTGAGACACCTTCCAAAATTACCAGAACTCTCAAAGGAGAGTGGTTTGCCCTGGTGGAATGGATTTTTGAAGAAAAATAAAATGGCCCACTACATCATGCTGATTCCATCCTATCTGAGCCAAACTAAGACATGTTCTCAAAAAAGAAGATCATTAAACAACTCACTCACTTTACTAAAGATTCTATCCTTCACCTGATGTATGAGGCAAACCTAGGAGATTGCACACCTTCGCAACTCGGCACTGCCTATAACTTCTGGTTGATGAAACAATGTTGCCTGTCAAGACACTGTAGTCAATCTGGCTTACAAAACTGCCTATCGACCTACAGATCCATCTTATTCTGTATTCAAGCGAATCTGTTTCGTTTTCACGTGTGGAGGGCAGACCAGGTCTATGCTGTTACAATGTAGACACATTCCACAGTCTGAGCCTGTGTATCAGGTTGGCAACACTGCCCTGCAGCCTTATGCCAGCATTGGTTGAGGTTGTGTGTATAGTGCCCCCACCCCAGTGCATTGCACAAAGTACTGCACGCCTTCAGCTGTCTCTTACAGTTCCTGCAGGTCCGCTGCATCGTCCACCTCCATATACAGACATGCACTGGACAATAAGCACCCACCAGCACTCCATTCTCCACAGCCACCCCTGCTACCAGCATACCCCTACTGATGGTACTATGTAACATAAGGGGAGATGACAAAGAAATGCCGGCCACCCTGCCCGCATCCGAAGAACCTGTCATGAAGAGGTACCAATGAACCCCATAATCACATGACAGTACAAATATGCTCACTCTCCACTCCATCTAGTCTATCTTCCTGATGAATAGCCAATTATACATCACTGACTGATCCTCGACCTACAAGTTCCTAATGGATACCGGAGCTGATGCGTCACTCTTTGCTAGATGGATGGCACTATATTCATGCACATATTCTAGCTCATTTCTCCGAGCCATCAACGCCACTACACTTCCAACATATGGCACTGTCAAGCTGATACTGACTCTGAGTAAGAAACTGACCTTCCCATGGACCTTCCACATAGCTGACATCACTCAGCCAATCCTGGGGATCAATTTCCTGACACACCACCATCCATCCCCGGACATCGAACATGGTTCATTGCTACATCACAGAACAAACACACATAGTGTGTAATCAAGCAGGTCCAGCCCACATTGATATTTGTAACACTTGCCACCTCCTCAGTGAACGTAACACTATTGAGAGCAAAGCAATGGAAGTGATGAATAGTTGCGTCAAACTCTGCACTCAGAGGAGCGACCCTCCAACAGAAATCACCACAGTCTGCAGTTGTATCTCTTTCATGACCACTGAATTTATCACTGTGCTGGTCAACCTCCACAGCCTACATGACCAACTGGAGGTACCACACTCGTCTACATCACCCAGCTCACCATACCTTGAGCAACCACCAACTTCAGTGGCACACGCACATGAAAGTCATCCCACAACACACGCGGACCAAACGAGGACACCTTTTCCTCTGCTACCCTGGAATGTAACAACAATCCTAGCTGGTTTAGCAAGGCTCAAACTTCTATTATTGTCTCATGGGACACTGCCCCTATCAATCCTGCTCCTTAACTGTACCACAAGTGTGCATCAAAGTCTTGAAAAGTATATTTATGTGGGTGTGTTGGAAATACAAGGTAAGGTAGGGGAGAGAAAGGATGGTATGCAAATGGTTTGTTCACTTGGTATTAAAGGATAGGTGTGGCTGACCCACCATCGAACATTTAATAAATTTGTCCTCTAGTTTCCAAGTAATAAAAACCTTTCAAAATTGTGTAAAGTGGGCTAACTAATTTGAATGATTGAGTAAAGAATTTTTTTTTACTCTTTTTATTCTCTGAAGTCAAATGAACATCAGAGTTGAATGTAAGATACATATACAATTGAACACAGAACAAATTATATGATTTTACAATTATACACTCCTACAGCAAATGACTGGTAAGTCGAAGATAATTGTATTTGTTTCTAAACACTTGTGACAACCCACATTTAACTGGAAACTGTGCCGTAATTGAGAGGAATATTCTGATACTAGATTTCTGTGAGTTTACCTAATGATTTCAACAGTCCAAAAATGAGAATACCCCTTGAAACACTACTAAATACATGCAATACTGTACCAAAACTGTGCTGGCTGGTGACGTCAGCAACACGACGGCAGTGGCTGCGCTCACTTGTTCGGCTATGTCATTCCACTACAGACAATTTACGTGTGAAACACAAATGTACTGTAGGCAGAGATGACACCAGAACTATGACAGTTGCAATTAGCATGTCAGTTGGTGCATCGGTGCGTCTAATATCAGGCAGGCTGACCTTCCTCTCAGCTTGCCAACACTCAGCGCTATTAGCACAAGTTTTGAAGCAACTCCAAAAGTTGTACCACAAACTCTTAGTACAGCTGCTCGAAGACAAGTATAAAACTGAGAGCAGAAGAGAAGAGTCCACTCTCCTCGGCTGCCAAAACAAGTCTCCTTCTCTCCACCTCTAAAATCTCCCTCTCCTCTCTGTAAAGCATCCAGGCTCCACCTATCTCTACTGAAACGCCAATCCACAGCTAGGCGCCAAAGTACTGCCAATCACGACTTGCGTTTGGGAGTCAGACAGCCGAACCCCCTTACTATAAAACAGCAGCTAATGGCCAGCTCTCCCACATTTTCACCAGCTGGGCCTCGCCCTTACATCCAATGTTCTCACGGTAGCGGCGGGTGCCCTTCAGACACCTTCGAAAACATGGCCAGCAAGTTGTTCCCAGCAAACAGTCACAAACAGTCAACTCCTTTGCTATTGTATAATTGTGGTGCCCACCAGCTTGTTGCCAGAGATGTACAATGTCCTAACGGATGCCACCCTAGCGTTCACCAACTCAGCTCAAGATGTCTCAGCTCTCCCTTCCAAAGCACCTACACTGCCCGTGGAGATGTATTGTATTGCTCCAGACACTCCCGCCTAAATGATGCCAGCATCGGTGGCGCCAGCAAGATACTTGGAAGGCTCACACCTTAGTCCTATCTGCTGTGGCCTTTGGCTGTAAGGTGTCTTCCGGGAACCACTGACCGTCCGAATAACAGAGCCACCCTCGTGCTCGCCACTGGTCACTGTTAGCTCTGAATGCATGTTTTTCCACCTTCCTACAGGCCTCACACAACCAAGTAACAGAATATTTCTCTTTTGCCACAAGTTATTAAATTGATAACCTACAAATAATCTAATAAAATTAACAAGGTTGCATTGTCCTTTTACTGTTGGCAAGCAACGTGGCATACTGAAATCTCTCAGTGTCAGAAAGTGGCTGATGCAACACGTCTCCTGGCATCTCCTTCACAATGCTGCAAGTTGTTGACAAACACCCCCCACCTAGCCCTTAGCCTCAAGGCATCTAGCAGACCAGCTTTGCCTCACATGACCATGGCACCTACAGGCAACACAGACTTTAGACCTGCTTCAGGCGCAGTGCATCCAACTCCCGTACACTCTGCACATGTCACTCCTCAAGTACACACTTTTTCTAAGTACAACAACTGTGTGACATTAACATTCCCACTCCTCATGTGGAGTAGCAATTACGCCAGATGAGATTCAAAAATGTTCAAATGTTTGTAGAGATTATGGGACTTAACTACGGGGTCATCAGTCCCTAAACTTACAAACTATTTATGAACTAGCTTATACTAAAAATGGCACAAATAGTCATGTCCGAGGGGGGATTCGAACCTATGACTGCAATGGCCGTGCAGACTGTGACTGGCACGCCGCAGACCGCTCGGCCACTGCGACCAGCAATCAGTTTCACATCGCCATTCCATGCGCCTCAAAGTTGCACGTAAAGTACTTGTCAGATTTATATTACACTCTTGCCAAGTGCACAACAGACTTAAGAGAGTATCGAATAGGAACACAAGGGATTTCTTTCAGAATACCATGCATGCCTCCAACAGCCTAGCACAAATACAAATCCCTCAGTCCCCACACCTACGTGTTGACTGTTACTAATGGAACCATCCACAAAATTGTTATGATTAATGACCCGCCCAATTGTCAGAAGACACTATGCCTTAACCACATTAAGTCATGCACCACGTTCAAACAAATTCAGGATGTAATCACCACTGGAAAACTTTGTGGTGTGACTGTGCAGCTGTAAATACCACTACATATCTTCTCAGTATAGGTGTCATAATTTGTTCACTCCAGTCTACACCAAAATTTTCTGGAATTTTTCGCTGCCTTCAAAAGTCTGGACTCCATAGTCCAGGTTTCCAGAAACCTGAAAATTCTTGAATTTAGTTGGATAAGGTGAACTTCGATCTGTAAACCTTTAAACTATCCCTTCTTGAAATTATTCATAGTATTTTATGGTATAACAACAAACAGACTTTATTAAAAATGAGCCTAGCTACTACATTTATATGTTATGTACCTAGTCATGTACCCAAACCAAGGTTACTTTGAAATCATCTTGAACAAAAGACAAATAATATAGTGAGGACAGTTTACAACTCACCGCAAAGACGTGGCGACGAGCTGCGACAGGCACATACAAAAGACACAAACATACAACACATTCAGCTATTGGCCATGACCTTCGTCAGAAAATAGAGCACTCACGCAATCACACAGGCACACAACACAGTCATACAACCATCACCCTCGACTGCCACACTTCGAAGTGTGGCAGTCGGAGGTGATGGTTTTATGACTGTGTTGTGTGCCTGTGTGATTGCGTGAGTGCTCTATTTTCTGACGAAGGTCATGGCCGATAGCTGAATGTGTTGTATGTGTGTGTCTTTTGTATGTGCCTGTCGCAGCTCGTCGCCACGTCTTTGCGGTGAGTTGTAAACTGTCCTCACTATATTATTTATTCCAACCTGGACTTTCCATTATTATATTTTGAACAAAAGACATACGCTTACAAAAGTAAAGCTCTAGGAGCTTTCAAATTTAGCATATATGTTCTGTGATGAGGCCAGCTTGTTACTCCTAGAAGTGATATCCTCAAAAATAGCTGCTCCTCTCTCCCATCAAGCCGGCTGTGGTGGCCGAGGAGACTGAGGCGCTCCAGTCATGGTCTGCACGGCCACTACGGCCGGGGGTTCGAATCCCCCCCTCGGGCATGGATATTTGTGCCGTCTTTAGAGTAAGGTAGTTGATAAGTAGTTTGTAAGTTTAGGGACTGATGACCCCGTAGTTAAGTCCCATAAGCTTAACAAACATTTAAACATTTCTCCCATCAACTTGAGTGTGGACTTAAGAAATCTTGCAGAAATGGGATTTCTGCACACAGTATCTGACCTCATAAGTGCTCTAACTGGGTATGTTATTGCCTCTCAGTACATTTATTCCTTAATGAAATTTGTTATAAATAATAATAATAATAATAATATATCCCTTTTTCCAACAAACAGCTCAGTTCATATATATACAATACTATAATAAGCATCACATAGGAAGGTGGCCCAGTTTTCAGCCATTCTGGGCACCCCCCCCTCCATTAGCGCACTGGCAGCCAATAATATTCATTCTCTAGGCACATGACTGGCTACGAGTTATGCAATGTTTCTTCCTCAGGCTCAAATGTTGGCACTTGGCAATAGCTCCTCCCCTTCAAGCTTTTCCTATTGCTCCACCTCTATGTGCAGGAGTGCCTTCTTACATTACACCAACTATAGGAACAAAAACTATCTACACAAGGACTTATAAGCTCTTACTTTAGTTCAAAAAGAGGTCCACTACTCAAAAACACATATTTTCAATAATTTGGCCGGCCGCGGTGGCCGAGGTGACTGAGGCGCTCCAGTCACGGTCAGCACGGCCACTACGGTCGGGGGTTCGAATCCCCCCTCGGGCATGGATATTTGTGCCGTCCTAGTTCGTAAGTAGTTCATAAGTAGTTTGTAAGTTTAGGGACTGATGACCCCGTAGTTAAGTCCCATAAGCTTAACAAACATTTTTTTTTTTTAAATAATTTGCCAGCAACTATAAAAAATTTAGCTATAAATAAAGATCAGTTTAAAAGTAGCTTGAAAGAACTCACTAGTGGCCAACTCCTTCTACCCCATTGAGAATTTTTTTTATTGAACCAAATGATGCAGGGTCTAATGTATTTATTTATACTATTACTATAGAAGGAAACTTTCCTAGTGGGATAAATATGTGTAAAAAATAGAGATCAAGTAACTTCCCCAAAGCACAGGCTTGTTGATAGACACAAATACACAAATAAATATAAATACACAAATAAATATAATAATATACACATATTTGTGTTTATCAATGAGCCTATTTATACTATTAGTTAATATATTGACATGCTCCATATCCATGATGATCTCCTCAATACATATTACGGAATGAAAAGTTAATCTAATCTAATTCCCCAACTGAAATGATTCAATTATCTTGTTACACTATGTATCCCCCTTCTCAGACACAAGATATCAAATCATCTCTCTCATTTTCCCCAATACATTCAAAACCAAAGAATATACATAAAGGGTAATTACAATTACTATTCTTCTTTTTGAAATAATGTCAGGATAGACTTTGCTTTGTTGTGACAGTAGTTTTGCCCAGTATATTCATAAATAAAATCACAAGTTATTCACACAAATTCATTGTTGAGAATAGGAGGCAAGTGTTAAAGTTTCACTACCTTATGGCAAGTACTGGCTACAATTCCTCAACCTAGGAACCTGAATGTCCAATCTTTGAGGACAGGGCAGGTGCCTGGTTATAAACCCATTAGTGTACAATTTAGAAAAATGCTTTGTTAGCAAGCTCCATCTTGTCTAACCACCACAGCGCATCGGGTCAACACCGTCTGTAGAGAAGGCCTCTGCTCTGGCGTGCCACGTCACACAGAGGAGGCCACGGTCGCGTCGCTCACTGGCTGGCCGATTGGGCACAGCCCACCACCTCACACTGACCAGCCAGTAAGCTATGCTACCGTGGCCTACTCTGCATGACGTGGCACGCCAGCATGGAGGCCTTCTCTACAGACGGTGTTGATAGGTCCCCTCCTTGGGCTCACGAGACAAAACAGTCTAGCCTTTTTCCTGAGTCTAGGTATCCTGCCAACTACATCCCCTAACCCTTCAATTCACTAATGGATAATTTTTCTCTCACCTCCTTTCTCTCCAAGACCCTACTGTTCAAACTTCTACACCTGGAATCCACTCATATCTCATTCTTACCTCCAATCGACAGCACTAAACTTTATGAATACAGTATCTACACTCATAAACCTTCACATATTCCAAAACCTTATCTCCATACTTTCCCTGACCTCAAACAAGTGTACTAAATGAGTAAATGCCAACTTATCTCCCACAACTTCTATTCTTATCATCTCTCCAGACACAAAGTTCTCCTGCTCTAAAGCTATATACTATAATATGAGTGTGCGTAAGTGTAAATCTGTACTGTTGTTCATATGTGTTAAAATGTTAATGTGCATTTATAAATGTTGTGTGTGTAAAAAAATTATATTAGATAATACTAATGTGTCTGACATGGAGAGCATGGCCTTTACATACAAAGAAGGATCTTAGCAATAAAGACATATTAATATGTAAAGAAATACGATAGATTGGTACTCATCTAGAGAATTAAGAAATGAAAGAAAAGAATCTGATGACTAAGGTGAAAGAAGAAATGAAAATAGGCCCCAAGGCAGGAACCCATTACCCCTTCCCCAGGAAGCCCATCCACTTCTGTACTTCACAACGGCACTGGAGGGAGCTGAAAATATTCATACAAGATGGTGACCGAACCCTACAAATAGATCGTCATTGCTTCATTCCATGGATCCCCGAAGAAATACCTATGTCATCTCTATTGCAAGGCCTAATGATGAATGAATAAGGATGCTTGTTTGTGCAGTGTGTTTGTGTGTAAGTGCATGTGCCACTCTAAACAACTACCTTTTTCTGATAGATGTTGTGCCTGAAAGCTTTACATGTGTGATTATGATATGTCTTTATGCTGAGTTGCAATGTATTCTCCCACTATTTTTAATTTTAGATTTTGTGGGTCTAAGTTGGAATATCAATAACACTGGGTGGTTATAATTAAACTTTTCCTATTTAACACATTACAACATGGCAACTGTATGAGTACCAAACTTGAGAGTATTATTGTCAAGTACATGGGGGAACAGAAATACTGCAGAATCAATTCAAGTGAAACCTTTTCATGTGATACTACAATACAACATGCCATTTCATACTGGTACTATTACTGCTAAAAAAAGGACTCAGTATGACCTCCATCAGTTTCCAGAAGAGTCTAAAAGTGCAGTAATGTATTCTGCACAGCAGAACGAAGCATGTCCATAGATATGTTGGCTATCTCTCCTGATATGCCATTCCTGCACATGTGTGAATGTTCCCCTGGTAGTCTGTCCTTCAAGTAGCCCCACAACCAAAAATCACAGGGAATGAGATCAGGTGATCATGCTGGCCAAACATTGGAAATGATCAGCTAATAATTCAAATGTTTCCATGTGTGTTTAGGGAAAAGCAGTTAAACTTCATGAATGATGTATAGTGGAGCCACATCTTGCATGAAAATTGTTGAGTTCAATGTGTCTCTCTCCTTGTACAACATGCTGATGAACCATATTGCAGTAATGCTGGCCAGTCGCACTGCACACCTTTGGTCCTTGAGTGCCAACCCGTTCATGATGAAACCACACTATACAGTGAAGATGACATGTGCACCATACCAAATAATTTCAGGCACAGTGACTGGTGGTGAAGATCCCCACACTTAGCAATTCAGTTCACCTCGCGTGTCAGAGAAAAATAAGCTTTACCCATAGGATGGTGCAAGGCCAGCCCTCGACAACTTCATTCCTTCTGAGAAAGTGGAGAGCAAAGGCAACAGGCTGTTGTGTGTCCTGTGGTTCAAGCTGCTGTATGATATGGATACCACATGAGAATGGTTTGAAGCACCTACTGTACTTTAGACCATGGGATGTTTAACTGTCATGAGACAGCACACACTTTGCTTGACAATCGGGAACTCCATGCAGTGTTGTCTGTCATAACAGCAGCAATTTCATCAACTATCTGTGGAGCAACCAGTCATCGGCCTCTTGCCAGAGTGACGCCCATTCTCCAGTTGATTCGAACTTCATTGTACTCTGCACGGTACATAAAGAAGAGGACTCTTCCATAATCCTTTCAGCCAGCAATATTCTCAAAATGCAACTACAGCATTATTGTTGTTTTGATAATAGATATTCACCAATGATTCCCTCCTCCTTTTGTCCAAGCTCATGTTGATATATCACCAAGTGACTGGTCAGGTGTGGGCCATTCCATATCAAACTGGACAGCAGGAAACCTTGCATTTCTGTGGGATTTCATTTTTCTAAAAAAAATTCATTTTTCTGTCATAGAAAGCAGACATTAAGTTAATGTCTTTGACAAAATCACAGCATGTTTGTGGTTGTTTTGAAGGAGTGAAAGTAACGTAATTTCATGAAATCACACACATGAATATGACACTCATAGCCCAGAAACTATTCAAAGTAAAAATTTGTATATATTGTATATATTGATGTGATATTTATGCAGTATTTTTAGAATTTATATTTCAAGCACTTTTCATCATTTTCATCTTTTGTCTATTCATCACTATTTTTTTCCAAGCTGAAAATAAGAAACTCCACAGTACTTAAAACAGAAATCAGTGTGTAATACAAAGAAGTTCAAGCCTTTGAATGTTTAATCCTTATGAAAATGCATTTACTTTAATAAATGAAGAAAATGTTTTACAACAATGAATTAATTTCTATCACATTATTGTTGTACCGTATTTGCGCGAATATAGGCCGCGTGCGAATATAGGCTGCACTTAAACTTCTGACACAAGATTATAGAAAAGAAAAATCTTGAGTATAGGCTGCAGGTTTTTTAATTTTCATTTTATTTATTTTTTATTAATTTTTCTGTATAATTGAACTTTTTTGTAATCAGTAACATAAAGTTAATGAAATAATGTTCTCTTTTCAATAAACTCAAAACAAACATGCAAAACTGCAAATCAACGAATAAGAAAGCTACGCGACAGACCGATCCAGGTGCTCCAAGTGAGGGGACGCCGAACCAAGGCGTGTTACCGGGCGTTTCAAGTGTTGTATAGTGTAGGCACGTGCTGCGAAAATATATTTTCTTCGGTGTGTGTGTGTGTGTGTGTGTGTGTGTGTGTGTGTGTGTGTGTGTGTGTGATGATGTTTTGGTTTGTAAGTTTGTAGCGAGAAACGAACGTAGGAGTTACACGCCAAATGTAAGCTTCAGGTTGCCTAGTCAACAGTAATGGACATGGAAAATGGAAAGTTTGACGTAAATCTGACGAAAAAAAGTTCGTGTGTAAGTGAGGACAAACTATTAAAATGTTCAAAGAGTCGTATTGCATTTCTAGGGCTAAAATGTAAATATCCCCTTGTTTGCTTGACTTCATAATTCGAAACAGGATCTTTGATTTTGCAGGTACAACAGAAATGATTCAGTTGTAAGGCTGCAAAATAGCTCCGAGTTCCATGTACATCGTTTCATGGAAATAACCCCCAATGAATGTGAAACCACTGAATCTGGTCGTAGTAAAATACGTTAATTTAAAACATAGCATTGGAACTCAACATCAGAATTAACCACACAAATTAGTTGTTCCACTATCTTAACCTCCCATTACCACTCGCGGTACGTGTTACCGTACCAACATAAATATCACGGTAAAATCTCTCGCGACACACACTAAACTTTTATCATGAAGACTAGCTTCATTGACTACATCAAACTAAAATTATTTGTGTGCTTAGGAAGTGTGTGTTATATACTATTTTTATTTTAGGCTGCACGGACGTGTTAAAAACAGTCTTCAGCGTTTGTATGCTGTGGTACAGAATGACGCCATTCGATTTATATCAAAATATTGATTTCCACGAATTCCTGTCCCATTTCTGTAAACGTGTACAAAAACGTATATGCAATTCTGTGAAACTGTTACTGTAGTATTTTTGAAGAATATCTAGTTTATTACGTTTTTGAAACTAACGACTTTGAGAAAAGGAGCGGTTTTTGGGGGGGGGGGGGGGGAGGAGGATTGAAACGACAAAAACGAAGAGACATTGTTCACATACTGTAGCCTTACTATGATCCTGAAGTGCAGATAGGTGAAAATGGCTTCTTGTTCAAGGACGTTAATGATACTGATGAAGCCACGACAGGAACGTCTGTCATTGGTAATCATGCAGAAGGGAAGGATTCTCCAGAACTGCCATACAGAGGACCCATAACAAGATCAAGATCCAGGACATTGTAGCTGGCTCTGAAGGGGACTTAACAGCGGATCACTGATTTTTTTCAGGAGAGGGAGCAATGCCGTAAGACCACAAGTTACCCAACTGCCGCCGTGGCGTAACAGATAGCCACACCGATTGTGGTGCTGAAGGTCGCCGGTTCAATCCTGTCCACTTGCAAATATTTATTTCTTTGTATGTATCATTTCCAGAATGTTCTACATGTTTCTTGTGTTCTCTTGTAATTTCTACATGTTTGTTATGTTAACTATTCTTCTAATTTCTTGTACATTCTGTTTGTGTATAAATAGCAGAGCACTCTGCCCAAGAGGCAGTCAGTGCTACGTTTATGTTTCAGTACACAATAAACCTGCTTTCAGTATTAGTGCTGTGTTCACTTGATTACCCTGCCTTCGCAGTCAAGCCTGCTTCCATTTCAACGTGACAATATGACCTCATAAATTACATCTATGTTATCATGAAAAAAATTAAATATACGCAAATTTCATTTATAAAACGTAAGTGAAGAACAACATTCTCACCAACTGTTTGCACCTAACTTATGACTGGACTTTCTTACTTAGCATCAATTGTCGTGCCATTACCAACATCTACATATCACAAACTAATAATAATTGTAAGTGCATTTTAACACTGGAAGTTGTACACCAGTGTGTAACACATTAATCTTTTAAATAATTTATAGGTTTCACTGCTTCAGGCGCAATTCACACGAGAAGAATTGTATTTCAACCCAAACTAAGTATATTTTCACCCAGGAAACATTTTACTTTTTACCCTGGAAATCCAGGCAAAACCAGGAATTATTTTCTTCTTGTCCATGTATACACCCTATAGTAAGGTTAACTCTCATCTGCACAGTTCTAAAGAGCTAGTAGTGGTGGAGGGGTGGTTCCATATTGCTTACATTGTGAAGCAGCATCTTATGATCAACTGCATGTTGTGCTACTGGATGGTCGACTTTGCTATTGGCACAGTTTGGCCATGGCCAATTATTCTGTTGGACAGCTGATTGATAGTCATACCAATTACAAAAATCTGTACAGATATTGCAGCAGAGGTGGTAAACTGCAAACTGGAGTTGTGGTCCAGCCTTTGATGGTTTAGGATGGGCCTGGAATAGGAAGTACTGGGGTGAGTTCATCAGATGGTTCTTGCCATATTCATCAGGAATATGATTCCTGTAGCAAGGATTTGGGATTGGGAGTAGTATAGGAATTCTGAGAGTGTGCTATTTTGATGTACTATAGATTTGATTATAGTGTTGTCTAATCACAATAAAGTTACCTTGTCCTTGTGATTAGTAATGACACGCTTAACAAAAATTGTTTTAATTCTGGTAAATTCAAGTCTTAAATATTCTGTTTCAGCATAGATCTGTACTATTCAAAGCATATTTAACAGAATAGTACCATATTGTTTCCATTTTAACTGTGGTGATTGGCTATCATCTTGTGTAAGTCATCCGGGATTACTTCATTTTATCAATCTTTGCTGTAAAGATAGAACTTAGTGACTTGTAAACTATTTTATTCAAGTAATTACTGTTATATTATATGTTGTAATAAAAATGTTCTCTGCTTTGAATAAAATATCAAGCAAAATTTTTTCATTATGAATTGTATCATAATTTTCCATGATTATGCATAGTTGTTTCATAACACAAATGTAAGTTTTTCCCAACAGCTATTTCATGCTAGCCCACAAAAAAAAATTGTTTCTTGTTCCAGTTAAAGAGGAGAAAAGTTGTCCCAACAGAGTTACTGTATAATAAATGGGGAGGATTATGTCTGAATCATAATGCCTTGAAGGCAATGCTGGAAATAGGACAATTCGATGATGATGAAGTAGATCTTTTGAAATTTGTGGCTATTGCAGCTGGTCATCTCACAAATGTAAGTTATGAACAAAGTCTCATAATAAAGTTACAGGAAGTCTTTTCAAATATTGAGTTTAACTTTCTCTTTTTGACAGACCCTGAAACAAACAATGATAGTCATATGTGAAATACTGACTGAAGAACCTGAAGGTGGGTCAGCTATGATTCCGTACTCAACATTTTGTGATCTTTATACATTCCTTGCAAAAATAGACTGTGGGCCACCACCTGCCTTTACACCTGATCTTCAGGAAGCAGTTGAAGCAGAAGAAGAAGAAGAACAAGAACAAGAAGATGAAGAAGAAGAAGAAGAAGAGTTAGATAAAACTGAAGACAAATTACCCAAACAACCGTCATTAGAGACACATGCAGAGGGCATAATCAAAGATATTGTAGGCACTGTAGTAGCTGTTTCACCAGGCATGGAAAAAACATTAGAAACAGATGATCAAGGAGATGGTGAGGAGGAAGCAAGCCCAGATCCATCAGAAAAAACCATTACTGATGAGCAAATATCTGACAGTAAAGAAGTAGATGTGGGGGATGAAGAGAATCCAGAGCCTCCTGAAGATACAGCAGAAGTTCACGGAGAGACAGATCCTGTTACAGACACAATTGGAGAAACTAAAGAGGACAATATGGAACCTCATGAACAGGACCCCTTGGAAGAACCTGACAGGACTGCTTCAGTGAAATTTAAGGAGCCTGAGAATGTAGACAGTATAAAGACAGAGGGAGATGCTCCAGTGACATCTGATGGGTCTAGTTCAGCCACAATGGGAGAGGTAAAGAGTTCTGAAATGATTTCAAAAGAAACTGTAAAGGAAGTTGTACGGAGAGCAGAAGTTGCTGCTGAAGCAAACCAAGCTGAAATTACAGCTGCCCAATTTTTGATAAAGGTTAAATCAAAAACAGCTGCAACGAAATCTCGTAAGAAATGGACAGCAATCAAGGAGAAGCCAAAACCCACTCGCATTCATCATGAAGTACTTGGCATTGGACCCCCAGTCTCGGATGAGCAAATAGACAAAGTACTAACATATTTGCATTACTGGTCTGCACGACAAGAAGGGATGATTATGCCACGCAATATAAATCATTTCCTTTGTCCTCCACTTGATGCTCCTCCTCCACCAGAGTTCTTAGAGCCACCACACCCTAAATGTGTCTGTGGAATAGGAGATCCTATGTCTTCTGAGTGCCGCTGTGCTCTTGCTACTGATTAATAGCTAATTTAAAAATCATCTATGTCGATGGGTGTGACTGGCGATTTGCATGTTCTCCAGTAAATATTAATTACAATGAATTTTATTGTCCTTTCAATAATGTAGTTGTTCTGACATTTCACCAGCAATATACTATACATTTTAAACTTTGCTACATTGATCATGAGGATCTGAAACTCATCATGGCTTTGACAGCTAATTGAAAGTCCTGCAAAATTTAAATCTTTATTGGCCACAATGCACATTAGTTCTTTGAAAATGAATTGGAAGTTCATCATGGCTTTGACAGCCAAAGTCCTGCAAAATTTAAATTTTTATTAGCCACAATGCACATTAGTTCTCTGAAAATGAAGCAAAATATTTTTTAGTACTGTCAAAAAATATAGACACAGGGATTAGCTGATTGTTATCACATGTACTATGAAATAAATATAAATGTAGCAATGAAATGCCCACTTTGGACTTCAGTAATATAGTGATGATAGATGGCAATTCATCAAAAGACAATTTGTGAGCAACTTAGCTTTTCACCAGAGCCTTCACCAGAAAAGGATGCACATACTCACATTTATATTTAAAGGTTTTCTGGAGAATGATTAAAGGGGCAAAATGAAACAAATACTCTTTAATTTTACTCTGTATCACAATACTACACAAAAGAGGGAAAAAACTCCTGTCATTATGCTCCTCTAATCATTATACAGATAACCTTAATTGTCAAAGCAATGATTACTGTTTCCATAGCAGATTTGTCTATCTACTCCTTCAACTTCTACTGTTTTATTACCAGCAAAATTTTACTGTCACTTAGAAAAGTGTGATTTCTTCTAAGATATTGTAACCATTAGGGAAGAAATTTTGCACTAACTGGAAGATATTCATCTCTGAGTACTGCTAACATTTCTGTATCTGTCATCTCTGCTTTCCATTACTGAAAAACATAGGTAATTGTGCCAGTAGTGTGGGAAGGACTCTACACTGGTTGTCTCCCCTTGGTAGCCATAATGCGGGGGTAAATTACACTTTCCACAGTTCTTGACAATTACTGCCTGAGGTTTGTTGCCGAACAGTATATTTGCTAAATTAGGGAATGTAAGACAACTAGGAGAGCAAACATCCAATAAATATGCCTAAACAAACCTGTAACACCCTTATTTCAGTCACTTTAATTATTTTCGTGCAGAAAAATATATTTCAACTAGTTGATCCAGTAATGTTTCAAAGACCTGGAATTGGAATTAATGTCTGCATTTACATCCGTACTCATCAAACAACTGGCATGACATGGCAATTTGTTCGTTCTATGTAGTAGGTATTAAGAGGGACAAGAAAATTTCACATAGACTATAATGCAAAAATAGAATTTTTTTGTGAAATACATGAAATTGGTAGTCTTTACCAGATTATATGAAGTCTGTTATTTTCCCAAAAAAATATGCTACAAATCAGAAAGTAATAGTTTTTTAGTATTCATAATTGATGATTGCTGAATGTTAACCTTTAAGTACATGTACTGATTTTGATAATATACAGTCATATGTGGGGCTAGAAGTACACCTACAGAGTTCATGTGTGTTTATAAGTAATTGTTGGAAATAGCTTGCATTTTTATGTATGATATTTACATAATCAAAGACAACAAAATTATTATTTAAATATTTAATTACTTTACAGAAATATGTAATTTTTTTTCCTTTTTTGAACTCACAGTAATTTATTGTCTTTGAATGAGGCTTATAAATACATTTTTGCGAGTTAGGGAGCTCCTTTTATCTTCTGACCTTGGGGGAAATATAACACCTTCACTTTTTAGAACCACTAGGTCCAGATTCATCTAAGTTAGCCACTGACAAAGTTATTTCTCTGCCAGTCAAAAACGTTCAAATGTTTGTTAAGCTTATGGGTCTTAACTTAAAAACTACTTATGAACTAACTTATACTAAAGACAGCACTAACATCCATGCCCGAGGAGGGATTCAAAGCTCTGACGGGGAACGGCCTCGTGCATCGGAGCATAGCGCCTCAATGCGCTAGGCCACTCTGCCGTGGCTCTCTGCCAATCAATTTGCACATAATTTCCCATGTATCTTTGGCCACATTTGGGTAATTTTCTAATCTGTTGTAAATATATGGCTTTACATGACTCATTGCAATGGACTTTTTGTATTCTCTACAGCTATTTTTTTTTTTTTTTTTTTTTTTTTTTTAATTAGAACATATCCATTACCAAAGAAATATTCTATACAACACCAAAGATTGTGTTTGGCCTTCTTCTTCTTCTTCTTCTAAGTGAACAACAGTAATTTGATGATTTCAAATCTAAGGCATCAACTCCCCCTCCAGTGTCATTGTAAAATCCTATAACTTCAGGTTCCTACAATTATTAATTTACATATACTTTGTAATAGTGGATACATTAATGAAGCTACAATTTTATGATTCTTTGGAATTAATGACAACAAGTTCTTGTCTCATACAATTCTAAATAGTATTCATCTTGATGATGCTCTTTTTTTGGTCTGTGTTTGCTTTATAAGCTGCAAGCAAAGACCTACAGAGATGATGTAAAAAAAACCAACCAATCCAACATATAAAACAAGGTATATATACATATATGAAATTCTTGTGCAGAATGAACTTGTAATAACTGTAAAAACTAAAAATATTTTCCGTTGTTCACTTTAAAGCAATAAAAAGGACCCACTAAAGATGCTACAACTTCAAAAATGGGCATTCAAAAATGTAACAAAACAACAGGGGCATTCAAAAATGTAACAAAACAACAGTGTTTTTCTCAGTGTAGATCTTTATCTGAAAGCAATTAACCAAATAGTATTGATTTATTTAGTTAAAATCCCATGAGGTAATTACTGTTTATTCATTTATTTACAGTATTCATGTATATTTGTCCTCGGTTTAAAAATTCATCTACTAACTCAACAGATGTAAACCAAAAGTCTCCAGTAGTGATATTCCTATTAGTTCCATAAAATGGTTTAGCAAGTTTTAGCACATCCTGTGATTGCAGTGCATAAGAACTATTGTTTTGGGAAAACATTACATAAGAAATGTGTTTTCACATTGCAAATACACTGCATTTTCTGGCCATATATTCCTAGTTTAATTGTGATAAACATTGTGAATGAGCTCATTTCTCAAAATTTTACCTACTCATCAACACACAAATATACTGAATTAGAATAGTTTGCACTACAATTGCTGCTAAACTTTTCAAAAATTTCTCATATCAGGTTTAACTATGAATTTTCTTCATTCTCATGTGCTGAAGTCATCTGAGGTGACACTGAAATGAATGAATAAAAATTATTTTATTCCCATTACACCTTGAAAAATATCTCTACTAGAAAAACCAGTTGCTTATAGTGATCTAACATCTTCATGATTTAACTTGAACAAAGAAGTAAACTCATAACTCACAGTAACCAATGTTTTTGGAGTAATACAGCTGTAATAATGGAGTTGAATGTTTATCCTCAAGTTTTTTGTTCGTATAGTGACAATCACATCATCAGTAAATAATAATTCACAATTGTCTACTGGGGACATTTGACTTTTACAAACTACAGGCCCTTTCAATCCTGTGTGTTCTTGTACAAAATTGTGCTATTGTACATGAGTTAAGTGTGGGGCCGAGTTACTCCATGTATATCTGTTCTTACTGTAAAAATAGTTCCCAGAGTTTTCTTCTTTTTCTTCCTCTTCACTAGAAGAAGGGCCTTCACTTTGCTTGATGTCTATAACAGAAAGGTGTTCATTATGTGTTGAATCATGATTGCTAATGTCATCAACATTTTCTTCTTCTGGGTTTTCTGTTCTATATCTTCACTTTCTGTGTCAGTTTCTTCTTCCAACAGTCAAAAAATATCCTCATCACAAATAAAGCAAACCATTGCTGAAAATACAACAAAATAATGACTTGTCAAATAATAATAGCAAATTTGGTAAAAGCATCCGAAATTGAAAAGAAAATAACAGTGAATTTGCTCCCCCCTCCCCCCCCCCCCCCCAAAAAAAAAAAAAAAAAAAAAGAAACCCTTGAGAAAAATGGTGTAAAATTCAACAGAATAATAAAGAATTTGGCAAAAAATTAAGTCCTGTAAAAAATAACACTGTGTGTGTGTGGGGGGGGGGGGGGGGGGGGAGACCTTATTTTGGGCCTAAACTGAAAGGCCATTCCCTGTGCCAGTACTGATGTCAGTGTTTCTTTCTGTTTCACTCTCTTATTTCAACTACTTCTAACTGCACTGGTGATCTATTGTTCATTTTTGCTAGTGTTAGAATTAAAACTGGAGCTGTAATGTTGTGCTTTCATTTGTGAAACAATACTTACAAGCTGAATTTAGTATTTCCTGATTTTACTATCTTAGACTTGATTTTGGTCACTATATCATCTGGGAGTGTTGCAGTAATAACCTAGGTAGTAATAACAGTTTTTATTTGCAACCAGAATTCCTTTGGATTTTGCGAGACAACCTTTGATAACTACCTGTTACAATAGTCATTGAAAGTTTCATGCACTGTCATTATGAGAACCAAAAATATTTCATTTAGTATCTCTTTATCTCTATACTTCTACTTTTTTATTTTATCATAGCTGTCCGACTTATTTATTTGTAGGTCTGGGCCTCAAAGTAATTAAGGGACAAACTTACAAACAAATCAGGGGGACAGTTATGGGAACCAGGTTGGTCCCTTCCTATGCCAACCTCTTCATGGGTTGCATGGAAAAGGCTTTCGTTGGGACACAGCAGTTGCACCCCTTGGCTTGGTATAGATTCATAGATAGCATCTCTGTGGTCTGGACGTGTGGTGAAAAAACCATTCGAAACTTCCTTCAAGATATTAACTCCTTCTCTAACCTAAAATTCATCTGGTCCTTCTCTAGAACTCAAGCCACCTTCCTTGATGTTGACCTTCACCTTGCTGAGTCCCACATCCACTCTTCAGTCCATATTAAACCCACAAACAAACAACAGTACCTCCACTTTGATAGCTGCCATTGATTCCATATCAAACGATTCCTTCCGTACAACCTAGACACCGTGGGAAACGTGTCTGCTACAATGATAGATCCCTCACCACCTACAACAACAACCTGTACAGTACTTTCCTCTCCTGCAACTACCCTGCAGACCTTGTTCACAAGCAGATCTCCTGAGCAGTCTATTCCTCCCCTTCCAGCAACAATATGCCTAACCCCATACTACCCAGAAGCATACCCTTAGTCATCCAGCACCATCCCGGACTGGAGTGCATGAACAGATTGCTCTATCAGGGCTATGACTTTCTCAAATGTCATCAGTGCTCAAAAGTATTCTTCCAACACCACCCAGAGTAGCCTTCCACTTATCCTTCCAACCTCCGTAACATCCTCAGCAAACCTTACAACAACCCAAAACCACCCTCCCTGTCTAATAGTTCTTATCCATGTAACTGATCCTGCTGCAAAACCTACCTCATGCAACCTCCCACAACCATATACTCCAGCCCCACCACAGGAAAAACCTACCCCTTTCTAGGCAGGGCCAAATGTGAAACAACGCATGTAACTACCAACTGACGTGTTCACTGCACAGCCTTTTATGTTGGTATGACCACCAATAGATTGACTGTATGCATGAGTGATTGCAGACAGACTGTTTGTCTGGGTGACACCCAATATCCTGTGGTAGAGCATGCCCTACAACAGAACTCCAGGGACCTTGGCAAGTGTTAGACCACACATGCCATCTGGTTAGTACCACCCAACACCAGTCACTCCGAACTATGGACATGGGAACTTGCCCTCTAACATATCCTCTAGTCCCACAATCCTTCTGGTCTAAATCTATACTAACCTCTCCCCTCTTCCATCATCAACTCACTTATTCCTACTCATTTCTCACCATCTCCCCTGTCTTACTCTCGTACTGTAGTGTTATGACTGTGTATATCTTCTTTGAGGACACTACAAAATATATATTACTTACATCCTTATATCTTGCTTGGTATATGTTATTGAGTTTGCTCCTAGGAGAATGAGGCCCAGCTAGTCTGTTCCTCAACCTAGTAGCTTTTTCTTGATATTAAAGGCATCAGACACTCGTATCAAAAGTTGTTCAGGGCAAGAGAGTAGCACAAAATGTATTTTCAATATTGTACTAATCTTCTTCTAATAAATTAAAGTCATGAGTAATTAACAAATGACAGTACTAATTTATTGTACTGCAGAATACAGTCCCCTAATGAACGAATTATAATTATACAGAGACACATATTACAAAATAAGTACAGTTCCAGACTCTAATAGTGTCTCTCTCACAATATCAATAACTGAAGTAGCACAGTCTTCTGTCTTTCTCTGACTTTTTAGTATGGAACACTTATTAAGTCAAGGAATCCCTGCTCTCTTCTCTGTGCCACTTATTCATCACAGGTTGGTAAACCTGCGTAATCACTCTTCTTACCATAGGAGATGTCACCAGGTACTCTCACCTAGGAAGACAGAAAACCGTAGGCAGAATTTTGTCCCCTGCTATTCTAAAGCTCTTAAATTAATAAATATGATTGTCTCGAGTCGGTAAGCAGGAATGTAGTGTCACTTGTTACACTACAGTATGTTGTTGTGTTTATGTGTGTGTGTTTCTCTAAATCTTATCCCGACTCAGCTTTATTCGATTCACTTCACTTTAATGTTTTATCTATTCCCTTTGATTATATATTCTTTTCGGTTTGCTATTGGCTTGGCTCAGTACTTGACATACAGTATCTCTGACTTCCACAAAGCACCATCATCTTCTGATGGCCTAGATCATGAATAACCTTTCCCCTTCTGTTCCCTTCCTCTTCCCTCCTTTGGTACCTGAAAGCTTGTGTCATATTTTTCGTTTCGTCTGATGCCTCCGTGCAGGTGTGCAGCCCATAGTGGCTAGCTTTTTCTCAAAATTTCTTTTTTAACTATTGTGATGTAAGCTTTACAGCTGAGTAGTATATTTTATTATGTGACTTGTTTTATTTTATAATTTCTGATGAAGGCAATCTTAGTTATTGCCGAAACCAGGTTAAACAATTTTTAATTTGCGACTGAGGACTGCTTTTTTATCCACTGACGTTGTTAACGTTCGCTGACAGTAGCAGCTATGTTTAAAATTTTACGGATGCAGAGCATTTTCTCACATGCCAAGTACGTTCACTGCTATGCACAGCAAATGAATTTTGATCTTCAGAATGCTTGCAGTAAAAGCATAAAGTTGATAAGTTTGTTCTTAGCAAATATTGCTGCTTTTACAGTGGTTTTTTCTTCATCTCCCAAGCATAGTGATGTTACAGACAGTCTGCAACAAGAGAATTCCTTCAGTCTTGTCAACTAGATGGAACTTCCAGCCCGCATTGTAAATACTGTCAAAGAAAACAAATTGCACTTAAAGATTGAGGAGGAGGATTCCTGGAATAATGTTAAAATAAGAGAAGCATTTGCCTTAGAAATTTGCTTCGCAATCCACACTTTTTGTTCCTCCTTAATTTTTTCTATATCATGAAACACGTTGATATTTTCTATAACACAGTTCAGAGGCAGAATGCAGATGCCGTTACCATATCCAATGCATTACATCATTCCTAGTGTGCTGTATCTAAATTACTATAGAATATTCAACGGTTTCGAGTTTCTAATGATGAGTGTATTGCTTCTCCACGAAAACGTTGAAAAATGAACTGTCAGTAATTTATCGCAATGATACATTTAGAGGCATTACATCATTTTCTGTGCTATTTACTTTTTTTGTGAAACATTCCTTGACAGAATCATTCACTGAAGTGCACAAAACATTACAAATTGCACTTACTACACCAATTTCAACAGCACAAGCAGAATGCAGTTTCAGCACCTTAAAAAGAATCAAAACCTTTATCAGGAACAGTACAAGTTTTTACCTTGGCCCTAAGGCAAAAGCCAGGAGGGTGCATTCCAAATGGGGAAGAAGTCACATACGTCCTCCCACAGTTCATTTTGATTTTGACATCTCAATCAGTACAGAGAAGCACAACTACAATAAATATGAACTTCAGCATGAGAGGAGCTGGTGAACTTCGGTTCGAATCAAAACACCTCCAAGTTCTTCAATAAATTGTTTCACCACAGCATAAACTCAAACACCCACAAAAGCACACGGAAAACCAGCGGAGCTGGTGGACCAGCCCAACTACAATATTACACACACATAACCCCTCCCTCAAAATAAATAAATAATAAATAAATAAAATAATAATTAAGATTTTTTACTAAAGTACAGGCTCGTCGATAGAAACACCAAACACACACAAAAACACACAAACATTCGAGCTTTTTCGGGAAAAAGAGCGAGGAAGGCGAGGAGGAAGGGAAGGATACGGGTTTTAAGGAAGTGGAAAAGGAGCCATTCCAATCCCAGGAGTGGAAGGACTTACCCTATTAGTTTCATCCTTTTGAACCTAACAATTACTTACGTTCATTATTGCTCTGCTGCCTTTCGAAATCTTTTCTGTCCTCTTACTTTCTCCTTCTGTTTTTATTTTACATTATATTCTCACCCTATATTCGCTCTCATTTAAGTTCATTTTTCTCCTGGCCAAATTAGCCACATACAACAATCAGTATTGACTTCTGAACCTTCACTAATAGTACGACTAACAACTTTTCGTTTACGCTTTTCATCATTATTACTTTATTTATTTTTTATTTTTTGTTATTTACCGCTTTCATCACTGCATCTCCTGTATAATATCTACCCGTTATCCACATTTACTGTGGTAATACTATTTCACAACTTCATTTTACAATAACCTATAATAACCATTTTCGGCTTTTCCTAGAAACTTCGCGATTATTTCCGATTCTCGTTTTTCCACATTTCCGTTCATTCTTCCGACATTCGCGATCATTTTTCTAAACTTTCTATACGTTTTAACAGCTTTCCTTCGTCAGCTTATTATTGCTATTATTTCCGATTTCCGTTCATTCTTCCGACATTCCCGTTCATTTTTCAATAACTTTCTATCCGTTTTAATCCTATTATTCCTTCGTCAGATTATTATTATTATTATTATTTCCGATTCCCGTTTTTTCACATTTCCGTTCATTATTCCGACATTCCCGTTCATTTTTCAATAACGTTTTAACCCTATTATTCCTTCGCCAGCTTATTATTATTATTATTATTATTATTATTTCCGAACCCCGTTTTTCCACATTTCCGTTCATTCTTCCGACATTCCCGTTAATTTTTCAGTAACTTTCATACGTTTTTAACCCTATTATTCCTTCCTCAGATTATTGTCTACCTCATAGTCGTAATCTGCCACTACTAATCAGTCATTATAATACGCTTTCCTTTGATTTTCTCCTCCCTGTAACTTGTTTTGGACGCCAATACAACCACCAAACTATTGTGCATTACGTTGTTAACCAACTGTAGTTGACCTCAGTTTCCACCAGGTTCAACTTCAACAACTCTCTTGAACAACTTTATAGATTTCTATTTTCTTTGCTGAATTCCTTTCGTTATCTATCCACCTTCTTATTTTATAAACTATTTATTATAATTAAAAAAATTTTAATTTTATTTTTCTTTCCTTTCTAATCACTTTGTAGTCATTTATTCAACGCATAGTTCTCACTTTTCCATTCCATACATTATGTTACCCTACCTTGACCCCATCAAGTTTTACTTACATTCCCTCCGCAAGCATGCTTTCATCCTCACCAGACTACGGTCCCACATTTTGTTTATTCAGGCATGTCTAACATTTGGCATAACCTCCAAGGGCCTCACAATAAAAGTTCCCATCTCCGGCTGTAATCCATCCTTTCATCAAGCCCTACACCAATTCCAAACAGAACAATCCACAGCCCTCACCTGCCTAATCCTTAACCTATACATCAACTCCGCCAATGAACACACCTGTCAACTCCTATCCCTAATCAAAATCCTCAACCTTTCCACTCCCGCATCCACACCCACAGTTGAGAACATCCTCCTACAGGCCAACCGGAAATTAGAACAACATGCCACCCTCCACCTCAAAAAACTATCCCAACTCCTTGTCACCCAAAAAAATTGGTTTCTACAAATGTCTGCCTAGGTGTGTTTGGATGTGGATATGTGTGAGTGTGTGTGTATTTGTTTACCTTCCTTTTTGTCCCCTAAGGTAAACGAAACTGAGCATGAGCTGCTACTGAGTATGAACTACATGTTGCTATTGTAATTTGGTTTATGGGAAATTTTGCAGATTAGAAATTTAATAAAATATCTTGGGCTAGTTGTTTTATACCTTGGTTTTCCCTATCCATGGTTATTTGTGTAAAATAATTCACCTTTTTAATTACTGTATGAATCAGTTAACATTGTGTATCAGAAGAAACAGAAAAAAGTAGGGCAAGAAAAATATGGAGTCCAAGGCCCGATTATAGCTGTAATTTAGAAGTAATTGATCATGACAATCAACACTTGTAATGAAATTTAATTTCATTTATTAAACAAGTTTCATTTAATTCCAGATATTTACTGTAAAGTGGAACTGCTAAGCTTCCTAATTAATAATGTAGGTCATTATACTGAAATATACCTAATTAAGCTCTTCAGATGTGAAAGGTTGAGCTGTAAGTACATGTTCAATTAATGATTTTTCATAATTAACACCATTTCTTATCGAACTATCACTTAATGTCCTTACTAGTCCAAAGAATGTGTTGCATAATGAATTTAAGAACTTATTTATATGTTTCAGTTTTTGGGTGATTACTGTACATACTGCATATGTTAATATACAGAATTTATGAAAGTTTGGAAAAAAATATAGGTAATCTTGGTAGGCATAAAAGATAGCAGTACTTAACTTGTTTTGTCTCATTTTCCTGTAGAGGAATTGATATCCATTGGAGATACCAATGGTATCTCTGGTACTTGTTTCCCATAATTTCATTCAAACATGCATTTTAAGAAGATTAAAATCATTTGACCGGAGTCAGTGTGGTCTCTAGTAACTTGAGAGTAGGAACTAACTCATCAGATGCCATAGAACAGCATTTGACATGGGGCTACATTTTTACTGTTTTCTGAACATAAACAAATTACTTGAAGCTAAGCTTGATAGTTCTTTCAATTTTAGAATCTTTTACACACAAGGATTACAAATTTCCTGTAATAATGGTAACTATCAAAACCCACAAAATGATTTTGTGTAATAACAACAGTAAAACCTAGGATCAGAGTTGTTGATTTCCTGGAGATACTTGTAATTTTGTCTTTGACTCTCATTATGCTCACTAACAAATTAAAAACAAGTGTGGAAGTGAGATGTGGCCATCACAAATCCAGAGAAAAAGAAACCGGAAACATTTAAAATGTGGTGTCATTAAATAATTAAGTGATACCAATATAATTTGAAATGAATTGCTAAAAATATCCTTACTAGTAGAAGAAGATATTTCATAATTTGGTGTTTATATGTATGTTTGTAGTATAACATGTCAAGGAGAAATAACATAACATGGAGATGCTTCCCAGTGTTTTGTTAAAACTGTATAAACTGCATTGTGCAGTTTTTCAGTGCATGATGATGTGTACAAATACAGCTAGGTCCATTACATAATGAAAAGATAAATAACATGTTTTGTAAGTATCACATCAGAATTTATTGTTTTGACTATTTATTGATAAATTTTATTGGCAAAAGTTTGCAGCTCATTAATTGTTCCTTCGTATTTTGTGATTTTTATTTCATATTATGGTGGCATAAGTGCAAAACTACTCTAATAATAAAGTTTTAACACAGCTCAGATGTGTTCTGGGAAACCAGATTTTACTTCAGTCACATTATCAACACTTATCCAAATATATTGACTTCCGTTTTGTGTGTATTATAGTTTAAGATTACCTTGTAAGGATAAAAATATATAACTTTATATTCATCTTCTGGCAAGATAACTACATATGTGATAAAGAAAGCTCTTCTGGTATTTTGGGAGGCATGCCTGTTGTGGATCGAATCTACTTGGCAGATGGATGTACCAGACAGCCTGGATGTTGTTTATGTGGTTTATCACATCCAAATAGATAAGCTGGCACCCACTTCCTGCTTCTGTTACTTGGTTCATAAACATTTTGAAATATTTCACACACTTTCACTTGGATAATATTACATGCAGACAGATGGAGTACATAAATTTCCTCCCAGGGGTAAATACTAACAGTGCCACATCTTATATTTAGCTATGCTAGCCAGGCATCCCAGTTTTTCCAGGACAGTCCCAGTTTTCACATAAATGTCCCAGTGTCCTGAGAAAGTCACATAATGATCCCAGTTTTTAATAGAGAAATTAAATGTGTGCAATAATATTCCTCAATTTACAGTAATATTTGTGAAGAAGGAATTTGTTAAGAATAGAATATTACAGAATCTATGTCAGATTCATTGTGACAGCCTGCTTCAGTGGTCTCATGTTCATATTTCTCTTAGGTTTTTGTCTCATTGTGGTAATCCTCTTTCTGCTTTCAGTGAGAATTCATTATTCAATGAGTATGAACATGTTAAAGACATAATGGAACAGCCTATGAAATATTGGGTAACAAAGAAAACATATAAATTTGGATGTTAGGAAAAAGACTCCCAGGAATGATAAATTGCGTAACATGCTAAGATCTCATAATCTTTTCTGTGCAAATTATAGTCCCACAAGGAATTACTCTTGCCTTGACAATTTTATTACAAAAGTACATAAAGATAATTTTGAACTTGGGTTACTCAATCTTAATTATCTCATAGAATACAAAAGTATATGGGTAAAACTCTTAATTAATGAAACATGAGGGGATTGTAGGCCTAAACCAATTAAATGTCTCAGATTGTTAAATAATAATAGTATAACTAACTTCAGTGAAAAAGTGAAGGTATTAAACTGTAATAACATAATATATGCCTCCAGCAATGTTCAGGAAGCCTTTTTCAAGCTCATTTTCAAGTTTTAAATACCTCCTGCCCAATGGTAACTAAACATAAGAAGTGTAAAGCAAGTAGGCATGGTCAAGCAATTCTACCTAAGTGGTTCGCACGACATTTACAGAAGCTATGATCATTAGTTTTGATCTGTTGTGATAAAGTCAAAAGTGGAAATGTTGATAAAACTGAATACATTAACCTTAAGAGACACTACAGATCACAAATCAGAATAGCCAAATGCAGAGCTAATGATAACTTCCATGATAGCTCCAGTAATACATATACGGCTGCATGGAGGGTCATTAAGACTGAATTACGTATAGGCCCACATTATAGAAAAATTACAAATGAAGTTAATATCACTCCAGATGAATTTATCCAGTTTTTTATCAGTGCTGCAAACCCGTGTTTGAAGTTTATATCTAAACCAAAGTCACATCCAGCTTATATAAACCATTTCCTGCACAACTTTGTTGACACTGTGCCAACTTGTAGTTGGAGAAAAGTAGAAGTAAATGATGTAATTAAAGCAGTAGGAAAATTAAGCACCTCCAAACCAGAAGATATTTATGGCTTCTCATTTTTTTTATTAAAACAATAATTGACTTAATGTTGTTTCCTCTTTGCACACTCATAAAATGGATGTTTATGACTGGTTTTCCCTGACTGTCTGAAAAGACAGTTTTCATCCCATTACACAAAAAGGGTGGTAAATCCTGCACTAATAATTATTGCCCAATTTCTCTGGTACCTTTTCTTCAAAAATAATTGAATATTGCATACAAACACAAATTTGCAAGCACTTATCAAAAAACAACATATTAACTAAGTCACAATATGGATTTAGACCCCAGTTATCAATAGTTAAAGCTGTTGAAAATATAATCTCTATTATTCAAAACGCTTTTGAATCAAGAGTGTCAGCTGAAGCCACATTAGTGGACCTAAGCAAAGCTTTTGACTCTGTTACCATACAATATTACTTGAAAAACTGTGATGTTATGGCTTTAGAGAACTGGGACTTTGCCTCATCAAATTATACCTTAGTAATAGGAAACAACTTGTAAACTATAATGGTCAGAAGTTGTTGTTTCTGAATATTACTAGAGGTGTTCCCCAAGGATCTGTGCTAGGGCCACTATTATTTCTAATATTTATAAATTACTTGACCAGTAATATGCCATGCAACTCTGTGCTATACACAGATGATACTACTATCATCAGCTTTGGAAAAGACATAAAGAAACTGGAGCAAAGCAAAGATTACCTTGGGTTGTCCAATATGTAGTTTGAAGCCAATGAGTTAGCAAATTAATTATGAGAAGACTGTACTCATTTCTTTCAGCATGTCTGATGTTGATGTTGAGTCAACATCCACCCATGTCTTAGGCATATATCTAGATACAAAATTGACTTGGAAGGATCATGTAGACTATATAAATCGAAAACTCTCTCATGTTGTCTATTTACTTAGAAAGTTATGCACATGTGTTTCTACTAATTAAATCTTATTATGCTTTCTTTCATTGCCATTTAAATTATGGTATTCTTCTATGGGGGTAATTCGCCAAGTGCCAGAAATATTTTAATTTGGAGAAGATGGCCATCAGGAGCATCTGTGGAATTACCAAAAGCAGTGTATCATGTAGATCTTTAAGAATTACAGATAATGACAGTCCCTTCCCCTCTTTATATACAGCTGTCTACTGTACATAAAAGAAATTTTTAACAGCTACAACCTCACGAAATCAATTTACAATCGTAACACTGAGTAAACGTACAAGATAGACAGACCTGTAACATGACTTAAAAAAACACAAGACAGTTATGAATATATAGGAATATTGTATGAATATTGTACAGGCACACCTGCCTCTCTTAATGCCTTTAAAAACAAAACTAAAAAAATGGTTGGAAGAAAAAGTTTTCTATAGTCTTAATTTGAAAACTATTCTAAAGATGACCTTACTTACTAAATAACTGTTTTTATATTAATTATAGAAGGAAACTTTCATGGTGGGATAAACAAATATAAAAAATAGAAAACGGATGACTTACCCAAAGGACCGGCTCATCGATAGACAAAAAAACCCACACAAACACACGTAGCTTTCGCAACCGTTGGTCGCTTCTTCAGGATAAGAGGAAAAAAGGGGAGGAGAAAGGGAAGGATACGGGTTTTAAGGAAGTGGAAAAGGAGTCATTCCAATCCCAGGAGTAGAAGGACTTACCTTAGGGGAAAAAAGGGAAGGTAAACAAATACACACACACTCACACATATTTTACAAATGTCTGTCTAGATGTGTTAGCGTTTCGATATGTGTGAGTGTGTGTGTGTTTGTTTACCTTCCTTTACATTTTTACAAATGTCTGTCTAGGTGTGTTTGCGTTTCGATATGTGTGAGTGTGTATGTATTTGTTTACCTTCCTTTTTTTCCCCTAAGGTAAGTCCTTCCACTCCTGGGATTGGAATGACTCCTTTTCCACTTCCTTAAAACCCATATCCTTCCCTTTCTCCTCCCCTTTTTTCCTCTTATCCTGAAGAAGCGACCAATGGTTGCGAAAGCTTGTATGCGTGTTCGTCTGTTTTTTTTATTTGTGTCTATCGATGAGCCGGTCCTTTGGGTAAGTCATCCGTTTTCTATTTTTTATATGTGTTTTTAATATTATAAATTTGTAACTTCTGTACCTTTTTTCTTGTACATAATTAAGTCATTAAGCAATTATAGCACCTTAAATTTATTATATATGTAACTTTGTAAGTAATTAAACAATATACTGTTACTGAAATTTATTATTAAAATTTGTTATGTATGTTAATCAACATGTGTATTTGTATACAGTGTACCAAAGTGTATGGTGTTCTGTTTAATGTCAATCATACTGTATAAAATCTTTTGTACACAAAACATGACAACATCAATTGTATGAAAATGCTTAAAGATGGCTGAATAAAATAAATAACAAAGATGGACTGCAATATCTGTCTGTAATGTTTCCTTGAAAAATTAGAAAATTTTGTGTTATGTCCACCAGGTATAAATGCTACAGTAGAAAAAAAATTTCAATTACATTAACATGTACTGGCATGTGCAGTTTTGATACAATGGTATTATTATTGTGAAAACTCAATTTGAATTGGTAATGCTGCAAAAAGCTGGTTAAGTCCCAAAATTTGTTATTGCAGGCCACACTAAACGCATAGTGTGACTTCAATGATGCATTTTGGTATTACCATCATCAGATTTATATATTGTTATACCTAGTTTGTGACACAGCCACACTTAAGGAAATACATGGATTAAAAAAAGTTATTCATACACAAATAGTTTGCACTAGTCTGCAAATATGTGTGTATTGAACAACTGTTTTTAAATCCATGTATTTTCATAAGTGTGTCTACTTGACAAAGAAGGTATATCATAATATCTGATGATGGCAATATCGAAACATGTCACTTAAATTGCACTATACATGAAGTGTGGCCTGGAATAAAAAAATTTGTGACCTAACCAGCTTTTCACAGCACTACCAATTCATTTCACCGTGTTCACCTGCCTCCTTGATGACTGTATGTCACATTTACACTATTTCAATCTATTTTGCACAGAATTTTATGAATATATTCTTTCCAGAAATGAACTGCTAGAGTCAATTCATTCTTCTGATAAATACTGCAAATGTAAATCCTAGGATGAAATGTAAAATTTGTAAATGTTTACGTAAAATTTGCAGAAAAAATATCCAAGTTGTTGTAATGAAAAGTATATATCAGTGTTTTTTATTTATGAAAAAATTAATTTTATTTATGTATAAGTACCTTTATATTTATTTCCAATTCACTGGCTATGGTAGTATTCGGGAGAGTTGGCGCAGTACTGATTTACATATGTTTGTGTACCATCTCTTTTGCATACTGTTTGATGGTGTGAGCTGCATTGTTGTCTACTTTGACTCTGAGTCTTGGTGACATGTTTTGTTGTGGTATTTCCAGTATGTTTAAGTATTTAACATGTAAATACAAACAGTGAACTAAACTTCAATAATACAACATATTTAAATGGAAATTACATCTGTCATTCACATTGCTACTTTCATGATTGGAATCAGACATTTGACTATAGCACCTTTTTAGTCTCAGAGCAGTGGAGATGCTGATGGTTTAGTTAGTACATTCAAACATCAGATGGCACAGCTACATTAATTGCATTTCAGAGAAAATGCACTTCTTTTATTCCTCAGTTAATTTGTCACTAGACATGAGTCATTTATGATATTTGAACTTTCTTCAAATCTTGTTATATGCTGCCATCAATATCAGCTTCAACAAGTGTAAATATGGTGATTCTGCTGTGAGTTTTCCTTTTCCAGATTCCTGGCAGTTGCTATTGCTCCCCCCCCCCCCCCCCCCCCAATCCGGCATAATGCTCAGTTGGCCTGTGGGGCACAATGCCTTCGTCCTGCACTGTGATGTCTACTCTGTGTTGTGCCACCTCCAGGGTGTAGCCACCTCTGCTCGCCAATGTGCAGTCATCACCATTGGCTCTGCTGTTCCAGCAACTGTCTGTTATATATTTTGATCACCCAATACTGGATGACCTAGCCCCCATGACTTTGAACGTCCTCTCTCCATCATCATAGCCTTCTGTAGTTTCCTCCATAGAAGCCTTGCCTGCAGGTAGCCATGCTGATCTGTCTTTGAAGTGTGGTTTTTGTGGGCATTTCCGTTCAGGCTCAGAAAGCAAATGCCAGGTTGCAAGCTGATCCACATAGTCCATTACCATTCCATCGTGCCCCATCTTCTATGTAAGGGGAAGCACTCCTTCTCAAAGTGGTTTCTCATGGTTTGGGTATGTTGTGCTACTTAGGGAAGGAGTTCTGTAGTATTTGCGTACTCTGAGGCACCCAGTGACAACTATAGCAATACTGATATGGCCACATAGACATTTGGCAACAAGAGTTCCAACAATCCCAAATATTCAAATTAGTGGAACCTGACTGGCCAAAGCATAGTTAAATAGTTAGTGCATACATGCATCTTGTTTTTCTGGACTGTGCAATGTGTTCACCCAGACAGTGCATAATGTTCTCAAAGTGTGTGCATCAAGTCAGTGGTGCTACAATTGTGGAGATAGAGTTCTATGAATCTGGACAAAATATCACATTATGTAGAATAATGCCTTAAGACATACCTTTGCATTGCCACTTAGAAGATACTATATACAGCAAAGGATGTTTGAAGACTTTAACTTCATCAGTCTTGGTGGACAAGTACAAAACTAGAGTATGTATTTGTTTGTAATAAATTTCACTTGTTTTGCTAATGTTGTGGGATCCTTCTGTTAAAGTATACCTGTGAGCAGCTTTACCAAATAATGTTCCCACAACACCGGGTCATTTGTAGGACATTATTCCACGGTGGTGGTGGTGTGTGTGTGTATGTAGACCTGAGGTGTTGTGCTCTTCTGGTAGAAGTTAAATGGCTCACAGTTGTTTTTGGTTGTAATGTCCATATGGCGTGTGATATTCTTCGTATTTGTGTGGTGTGATTGCTTCTGTTAAAGATGTTTTCTGTTGTGTGTGTGTTACTATGAGTTTTAGTAGTGTGATGGTTTTGGTTTAGTTCACGTTTCTATAAATCAATGTGTTTTATTGTTTTGCAATTGTTAGAATGGATATGACAAATAAGTTTAATTCTCTCTGTGTGATGCATAGGGGAGAGACTATTCTGGCCACAATAAAATTTCTTTAGCTGCTTGGTGTTATATCTGATGGTGTTCAGTGTAGACAGTGTACAAGATGTCGGCAACCAATGCAAGTAACAAAATTTATGGCAAAGGGGGGGGGGGGGTTATATGCATGTGTCTGTGGGATTTATTTTTTGTGTTAGTGTTTTGTTTGCTGGGACATATTTTGGTAGGTTTTTATTGACTTTTTGTAGTGTATTTTTTGTTAGTGTTGGTGGTAGTTCAAGATGTTTGCGTAAGGAACAGATCAGTGTAAGGGGGATTTTCAGTGGCATTTCTGTAGTGTATGTTGATTGGCAACAGACTATATTGCATGCAGGTGGTGTGTTGTGATTATTGCTTTCAGCAGTGTAAAAAGTGAGAAACTGGTTGTGATGACAGACTGATCTGTAGTGTAGCTCAAAGTCCAGGTTAGGTTCAGAGGCAACAATTTGGTTGAGAGTTGGCAAAGCCAATGAATGTGAAAAGCGAAAAGTTGGTTGTGGTGACAGACTGATCTATAGCACAGCCCAAGGTCTAAGTGAGATGAGAGGCAACAGTATGGTTGAGAGTTGGCGAAACTAACAGATGTGAAAATACAAAAGTGGTTGTGGTGAAGAAGATTATGTAAGAATGGAACATTTGAAATGACTGAAGTGTTTGATACTATTTCTTTGTTGTTTGGGGGATGAGGTTGAATTGCTATTGCTGGCTTCATTTGAGGTGTCTATGCCAAATTAAGTATTTGACACAATTCAAATGGTCAGGGTTGCTTGGTATTGTATTCTTGATTTTAAGTGTAATATAGGTTAATTGAAGTATTTGATATTGTTTTTGTATGAGGGTGTTGATTGGTGTCACTGTCTTCATTTGAGGTCTCTTATAGGTCAATTGAACTATTTGATTCCATGTACAGTGTTTTGGTTGTTTTAAGTTGTATTTTGTGTGGTTTTTAAATTATATTTTTGTGTGTTTTCAATAAGCTTTTTGTTGGTCCCCCCCCCCCCCCCTGCTAAGAAAGTCCCTGCCCAAAATACACACATTACCATGCTTGTCCTCTTAGTGTCATTTTGTTGTTTTTATGGTAATTTTTGTGTGTTTATATGTGCATTTGATGGTGTTTTCCATGATTGTTTTGGTCGCCATATTGGTTACGAATACGTATGTCATTGCCACCATGTTTATCATCGGTAAAAGCAGACAAGTTAAAATGCATGGTAAAATTATGCCACAAAACCTGTATCTACCTCTACAAACAAATTACATGAGTCACTGTATGGCAGGGGGTACTTCATACAAAGTAGTCATTTCCTTTCCTCCTCCATGCCCAAATAGGTAATGTAAAAATGACTGACTGTATGTCTCCATTCGAGCCCTAATTTCCCTTCTCTTTTCCTAACACAAAATGTAAGTTGGCAGCTGTAGAGCTGTTTCACAGTCGCCTTCATATGCTGATCCTTTAAATTTCTTCATAGAGTACCTCCAAAAGAATGTCACCTTCCCTCCAGGGATTTCCTTTTGAGTTCTTGAGCATCTCCATACTACTCGTGTGGACCAAACCTACTGGTAACAAATCTGGCAATCCAACTAACAAGTCACCATTGTGTTATTGAATGAAACAGTACGAGGGGACATCAGAATTTATTTATTTATTTGCAATTTTTTTAAACAATACAAATTGTCCCCAAAGGCAGAAATGTCAGAAACATTAAGCAGTTAATAAATTATCACACTATTATTCTATATGCAGTGTTCGTTATAGACAGATCATGCCTGAACAAAATTATGGCAATAAATCAAAGTCAATACTGTATCTGTCTTCCCTTCAACTATCTTTACTTGCTTATTCCTTTTCACTTTACATCACTGTCCTTTAACTGGTGTGACTATGTCAAGGACAAAAGCATCATATCCTGTGCCTTAAGTGGTATCATGGATCTGGGAAAAGATATATTTTGCAAATTATAAATGTATGAACACTTTCAAATAATCAGTCTTTATTTCTTTCTCATATTATATCATTTTATCTCAATTTTTGAGTATTTTTAACAATGCAAAATTGAGGTTGTATTGTCAAAAAGTGAGGATAGGTAGTTACTCACCACAAAGACAATTGCAATAACATAACTTGAATTTTCAGCCACAACCTACACTAGAAAAAGCACATACATACTTTCATGCAGAAACTCAGGCAGAACACTGTCATATGAGATGGCTGCTCTGACAACTTGCATCTTAACAGATAATGAGGGGGGGGGAGGGTGCAGGGCAAGGGTGGGGGTCGAATGTTCTGCACTGCCTGGTGGAGCATAAAGCCATTGATCAATGGGATGTGTGATGCAGCTTGGAATGCAGTGAAGGGGGAGGATTGAGGGGCAAAAAGGGTAGTTGCAGAGGGATACATATTAAAAAAATACAAAACTAGATGGCATACAATAAGAAGAGATAGGCATGAATTGGCAGGATGTATAGGAGGGGGAAAGGGCAGTGGACTGTTAGGCATGAAGTGTAGGGATGGTTAGGTTACCTTAAGTTGATGATTAGATTAGAATAGTTTTTCATTCTGTAGATCCATGTTGAGGGGATCCTCGTGGATGTGGAACATGTCAAGAAACAAAATTTACAAGCTGAATAATACTAATACTATAAATACAGATACATACGTTTTTAAGTGTTTGAGCTGATAATATAATACTAATATAGTATGAAATGAATACCGATACATGCATCATTTGTTACAATTTAGAAATTCACTAATGGAGTGGAAGGAGTTGGCCACTAGAAAGTCTTTAGGTTCCTCTTAAACTGATCTTTATTTGTAGCTAAATTTTTTATATTTGATGGTAAATTATTGAAAATGTGTGTTCCTGAGTAGTGGATCCCTTTTTGAACTAAAGTAAGTGCTTTTAAGTCCTTGTGTAGATCATTTTTATTCCTAGTATTGTATGTATGAACTGAGCCGTTTGTTGGGAAAAGGGATATTATTTATGACAAATTTCATTAAGGAATAAATATACTGAAAGGCAGTAGTTAATATACTCAGTTCTTTGAAGAGGCTTCTACAGGACGTCCGTGAATTTACTCCACAAATAATACATATTATATGCGTTTGGACTCTGAAGACTTTTGACTGACTTGAAGAGTTGCCCCAAAATATTTTACCATATGACATTATGGAATGAAATTATTGTGTGAGTGTTGAATGTGTTCTAACAACAGCTCCTATCTGTGAAGTTCAGAAGAACTGGTGGTGGGGAGGAGACTCCAGATAGCACAGTTTGTAAAGCACCCATTGAAATTGAGCAAGTTATGTTCAGTTGCGTGCTATGCCAAAGGGTTGTTCATCTTACTTTTGGCCACAGTTTGACACCCATTCCTTATTCATGGTAGAACTGTAATGCTTTTCACTGTATCACAGATTATAAATATACTTGTAGTCATCCAAAATCTATTTCAGAAACAATGTGTGTGTGGGTAAACAATAACCAGGTAGAGATGCAGCAACTGTTGTAAACTTATCACAGGAATTTTAGTTACCTGAATCATGAAAATCAAATATTCTACAATGTGAAGACATCTTGCTTATTTTACTTTGTGTATATTGTCCCTATTATTTCATAATATATTTATTACCTGTCGCAAAACACAATTGAAACCCAAGAAAAGAAATTATATTTAAAAAATTTTCATGTAACTAATTAGCATGTATCTGAGCACAAGTGTAAATAGACACCCATAACCGTATTAAAGAATGCTGTTGCTGTATATAAATGTAGATAGGTCATACTGGGTGAGAAATGATTAGAATAAGCTTTTTAGTATCAAAATAAATATTATTTAATAAGAAACATTTTATTACATATACAATTTTACCACAAGTTCTTGCAGTTCTCTCTCTCTTTTTCAAACACACCAATTATTAACAGTAAATGTGATCTCTAGTTACTAACATCCACCATTTCTGCAATATTTACCAAAATATCTGACTGTGCACACATCACAGATTTTGCCTCAGATGCAAATTTCTCCCTTTCAGGATTTAGATATCTTTTACACAAAACACCAGACTGCTGAGCAGTATCTTATATACATCCCAATGGTGGATAACTTCAATTGGGATGAATCAATGTTTACAAAACAAGTGGGAAATGATAACATACATTTTAAGTAATGTTAAAAATTACTTAGTATGATGGATTTTGTATGCAGCTATTATTTGTTTTCTATACTATGAATTAAAAGATGCCAACAGCTGAAATGTGAAACAATTTACAAACAATAAAAATAAGTTCTTACACATTCACATTATATAAATGTACATAATACAAGACTATTTTATAACTGTCGAAATGATACACATGAAGAAATATGAAAGTAATGAGATAATTATAAACTTCATAAATGTTTCTGATGGAAAAAATCAACAACTGCCAAATAAATCAATTTATTTCACTATATGACCATTTAATTTTGACCAATGGAAACAAAAAGAACACTTGTTTATAACAGCTTTTGTATTGGATCACTCAACTCCAAGATGATGTGCAATTCGAGTATGTAAAACTGTAGTGTTATAGGATGACTAATTTGCCAATTTAGGATCAGACAGAGATAACACATATTTTATTAGCATCTACTGAGTGACTAGAACACGCAGTAGAAACTAGTAATGAATGAAATAAATGTATTTTTTACCATACAAAGTTTTATTCAAAACTGTTTGAAAGTATAGTACTCATTTTACGTCAAATCCTTTAAATCAATTTAGCCCAAAATACTGCTTCTGTAGTTACGTCTCTTTGTACCTAAATTAAATAATTACAGAGGAAAGAGGCATGAATATTACATATTCACTAAATACAATTCGGCACAAATGATACCTAGAAATGATATCTTCGTAATGAATTTAGTGGACTTTTTATGTGTGTGCGTCCACTGACTCACATTCTTTAAATGATGGCACAGGTGCCAATGATGTATAGAACTTTTAATTGGAGCACTGAAGGCTATAACAGGGTGTATGACACACAAAATATTATAAAATGTCAGTTCCATGAACGCCATCAATTAAAATCCAACTGTAAAGTGACATAATTATAAGACCTGTGAAGTACTCTACATATCTTGCACAAATCACTCATACCATAATCTGTTGTCAAACCAAGGTAGTTTACGATAGATGGTCATAATTCAATGGTCATCTCACAAAGAAAAACAATTTATATCAAGTTTACTGTGATCCCTAACATTTCCTTTATGAAGAATTATAACAAATTCCAAATTTCAGAAGCAGCAATAAAATTTCTATATATTTTAAGCAGACAAGCAACTGCAGTTTAGAATGGAAATTTTGAAATAAAGCTGTCATAACTACAAAATAAATAAAATTTATGTGATAGTACACAAATACAAGAATTAAACCTTTACATTATAAAATACACAACCATAGCCATAGTTCTGATTTTTAGTATTGGCTGCAGTAAAAGAAACTAAATACAAAAAATAGAAAGACTACTACTGACAGCATCAGTTTTGGACATGATGACTTTCACTTAGCCTTTTAGAATGCTGCATACCAGTCAGAAACTTAATACACTGAATGTTCTTCTTGGAGAACAGTTCAATTATTGTGGACCCAAGCTTTTGGCAAATATTTTTGCATCGCTAGCGAAATGCATACATTAATAACAGAATTACACACACACTGATGACAAGCCCTAATATAATAGAATCTCTACGTTTTCTGAAATTGATCCTCTGCACGAGGCTGCTGATCATTGGGAATCGATTGGATAAATCGTGCATCCTTGTCTGAAACTTCTTAAAGGTGTGTCTCTGAGAAACTAAGTGTTCTCTCGTGTCCAAAGCAATTGAAATCTGCTCATCTATTAGACGATCAGAGCTGGAAGAGAGAATTTAATTAAATTTGAACACTTTACAAATGACTTTGGTATCCTAATTTAATTAGGAGTAACAAAAGCATATTGGAAAATCAGATACAACTGTCACAGAGGTTATAGTAATTACTTATGCAAAATTGTAATTCCAGAGGGAAAAAATCTGATGGAGATGTTCACCATACATATTAAAACACTGGTTAATTATTATACTGCAATACATGAACAAACAATTGAGAAAACCGCCAGAACAGTTCTATAAATGAATCATGACTTGCTAAGAGGAGTAAGTCCATTTACTACAACTACTATTACTACTACTAAAAGACAGAAGAAAAAAAGGGGGCTGTGTGCCATTTGATGTGAAAGTGAAACTGAAAATCAGACTTCTGTAACTGCTGTTACTTGTTCTTGGACATATTTATGCTAAAACATTACATTTTAGAAAACAATGGAGAAAAAATTGAAATACGTAACAGTGGACTTGAGCCCCTTTTTATAAGTCATGATTCAAGTATGAATACAACAGAGCATATAATGGAACACACACAAAAACTGCATGAATAGAATATATATGAATATTAAGGAATTGAAGTCAGTGGCAATGCTTTGTACTACAACATAATCAGAACTGTATAGTTTACACATGATCATTTGGTATTGAAATCGGTGAGGAGAAAATTGTGGAATGAGTTAAACAGGAAACAAACACCCATTCAGTATTACTTATGATCCCCCCTTCCTCCCCTTTAATGAATGATGAATCTTCTGAATATTGAGCCCAGGAGGTTCACTGTCAAATCTTCTACATGAGCCCTCAAAGTTGGAAATGCATTGCACATTAAAACTATATTATTAGTCAGTGAAATTGGTTTCCTTTTCTTTACTCTGAAAGTGAACTCCTGACAAGTGACAACACTAGCAAACATGGGCAAAATTGTATTATACAACCTTTCAATTACAGAAAAATCAGTGGCAGTCATTTAGAAGGAAGTGGTGGAGGAGAGGAAAAAAGAAAATTCTTTAAGTTCCATTAAATGATAAAATTACTATAAAAGAAAGGTTGGACTGTGATGATTCTGAAATCTTAAGGGTGTCACTGTTGATACAAATTACAAAAGGAAAAGCTCATGGCCATAATCAGGGGATCCCCCAACTAGATCAAACTTGGACAAATGGGGGAGAAGCAAATATGGGACTAGTGTCCAATGACCCCAGTGTAAGAACTATTTTTGTAAATTGAAGAACTATATGCATGATTAAAATCATGGGGAATTCAGTAACTGGAGGAAATAGTTCTATATCTGTGGAAGCAGATTTGTTAGCTTATTTTCAAAGAATATGAAGCTGCAGGGGAAAATGAGACCAATAAATGTCATGTGTAGCCGCCATCAACACTTTCAAGCCCTGCATGCACAATCATGTGGTTCCAATTTTGCTCACTTAATTTACTTGTGATTCACGCTAGGAAGTTTGGGGCCTGTATCACTTATTCATGGAAAGACTGTGGTAAATTGCGCAATGTGTTTTAGTTCTGTGTTTTTTACACTGTGTGACACCAGCAGTTGGCAAACTTACAATAGCGGCAAGAAAGTCTTATTGACAAGGTGTTGATATCCTTGTTTTGACATGTGAAGCTATCATATCTGACATCCAGTTGATTTTTATGATCCTGTGATATTATGTCATTTCTTTCAAAGGCACGTTACTATAAGACGGTGCAGATCATAAAAATTTGCACTGAAGGCCCAAAACAGACAATTGTATGGGTACAAATTTTTTAAAATAAATTTCTTTTCTTTTTTGTAATGAATTACTGTATGTATTTTGTATCTTAAATGTTACTCTCTGTATATTCATCTCACATCACCTACAATCTTGGGTTTGAAAGGGCTAACGCCATATTATATATGCACTGATATTATATATGCCAGTGAGCCAGTAGTTTAACTCTTAGTACCAAACAATGGCCAAGATGTTTACAAAACTGTAGAGTGCATTGTACAGATAACTCCCATCTGCAGAGTTCAGGAAAGTTGGTGGTGAAAGTGACGATCTAGATGACCCAGATTATGGATAAACCATAGGGATCTATAATGTTATGCTAAACTTCATATTCTGTTACAGGGTGGTCCACCCTTCTTTTGGCAATAGTTTGAAGGTAGCCATTGCTTTTGATAGGCAGTTATTTGTTAGTCATATCCAAGTCAAAACCTGTACAGCAGAGTTGGTAAATCATGTGGCTGCCTTCTCAGGTGGCCCAGCATCTGATAGCATAGGATAAGTCTGTGATGGGACAGGAATAGGAAGCGTTGGGTCTTCCATTGAGGTCTTCCACAGGGATATGAAGAAGGAAGGAAGGAAGACGGGTTTAACATCCCATTGACATCACGCTATTAAGAGATGGATTGTGCTCTAATACTTTTTGACAGGAATGGGAAGGAAATCAGTCATGTTCTTTGAGAGCAACTATCCAGGTATTTGTCAGGATTTAGAAATATCCCAGAAAATCTAAATCAGGACGAACTGGGATGTTGTGTGAGCAACGGAGCACCACTTTAGGAGGGGTGGGAAGGATCTTGAGTAGGATGTGTCTCATTTCAGAGCATGATGATTGATAGCCCTGCAGTGAAATGAGACAGGTCCTACTCAAGATCCTTTTGACCCCTCCTAAAATGATGTTCCATTGTGCACCCAACCTCCACAAACGTGCTGCGAGTCAAACATCTGAACTGCTTATAGTTATAATTCATGTATGTCTCCCAACTGTGTGCCGCCATTTTCTTCTTCTTTGCACCTTCCCTTTTAGCCCCTTCCTTGTACCTGCTCTCCCCTATACTTTCCCATGGTCAGATTATCATTTTGAGCTGCAGCAGCTGGAGGTGCTGGTCACATGTGCATAAGTTGTGTTCAAGTGATTTGACTAAGACCAAAAATTTAAGGTGCATGAATGTGAGTGGTTCATGGTGTGGGTTCCTGTAGTCATGTCCTAGTTCATGAACATGGGCAACGTATGAGTGGCCAAGTAAGTGGTCCTGACAGGTGGGATACCAGTTACTTCGGAATAAGGTTGGGCATCTCGAACATATTCTGAGTCGTGGCCACCTTTGTGCTCAGACGGCAAAGACTACCAAAGCCACCGGTTAGTCCCTTAACCGTTAGGGGTAAAACCCAGTGGGGCCCTGGGCAAGTAAGGCTAGCAACCTACTTCCCAGGTACTTCAATATCGTGCTGGCAACAATCAGAGCAAAATGCCTCGGACCTTTCAAGGTGATGGAGTCCCACCTCTAATTGACAGACCAGGGACTCCTCAGATATGACTTAGCAAACGATCTGGAATGAGATGGGGAGCTATTAATATCAATGGGGATTACAATAGGAAGAAGGTAGAGCTGGCGGAGGCTTCAAGTAAGATGGGGTTAGATGTTTTAGCTGTTAGTGACATTAGAGTAAGGGGAGAGAAAGAGGTCGAAGTTGGAGAATACAAGGTCTACCTCTCAGGAGTGAAAGGAGGAAGAGCACAGTGAGGTGTAGGGTTTTACATCAGGAAAGCAATCGAACCCAGCATAATTGCAATAAGGTATGTAAATGAATGACTGATGTGGATAGATTTGGCCATATCCAGCAAGAAAATGTGGATTGTGGCAGTGTATTCACCCTGTGAAGGGACAGATCAAGATGAGATGGACAGATTTTACAACACACTTAGTGATGTAGTTGTTAGAGTGAAGGATAAGGATAGTGAAACTTCCTGGCAGATTAAAATTGTGTGCCGGAACTGGGACTCGAACCTGGGACCTTTGCCTTTCGCGGGCAAGCGCACTACCGACTGTGCTATCCCGACACAACTCACGATGCCGCCTCACAACTTTACTTCCGCCAGTACCTCGCCTTGTGAGGCGGCATCGTGAGTCGTGTCGGGATAGCACAGTCGGTAGTGCGCTTGCCCGCGAAAGGCAAAGGTCCCAGGTTCGAGTCCCAGTTCCGGCATTCAATTTTAATCTGCCAGGAAGTTCCATATCAGCGCACACTCTGCTGCAGAGTGAAGTTTCATTTTGATAAGGATAGTGTTTTACTTATGGGTGATTTCAACGCCAGGATAGGAAATCGAACAGTAGGATACAAAAAGGTTATGGGTAAGTTTGGAGAGGATATGGAGGCCAACAGGAACGGAAAACAGCTCTTGGATTTCTGTTCCAGTATGGGCTTAGTTATCACAAACTCCTTCTTTAAACATAAGGACATTCACCGCTATACTTGGGAAGGAAGGGGAACCAGATCTATCATTGACTATATAATAACAGACCAGGAATTCAGGAAGACAGTCAAAGAAACACGTGTTTTCAGGGGGTTCTTTGATGATACTGATCATTATTTAATCTGCAGTGAAATTGGGTTTGTAAGGCCAAAAGAGCAGAAAGTCAGGTCCATGTGTAGAAGGATAAGAGTGGAAAATCTTCAAGACAAGGAAATTAGACACAAATACATAACAATGATCTTGGAAAGGTATCGGTTAGATGAATGTGATGATTTACAGTCACTGGAAGAGGGATGGTCAAGGTACAGGGACACACTACTGGAAGCAGCTAGAGAATGTCTTGGAACTGTAGTGTATAAAGGCAGGAAGCAGCAGACAGCTTGGTGAAATTACACAGTCAAGGCAGCCTGTAAAAAGAAAAAGAAGGCATTTCAAAAATGGCTCCATACTAGAAATCAGGCAGACAGAGAAAGTTATGTTGAAGAAAGAAACAAAGCCAAGTGGATAATTGCAGACTCTAAGCAGAAATCATGGGAAGACTTTGGAAATATGCTAGAAACTCTGGATCAAGCCATGGGAAAACCATTTTGGAGCGTAATTAGCAATCTTCGAAAGGGTGGGAAGAACGAATTAACAAGTGTTTTGGACAGGTCAGGAAAGCTGCTAGTTAATCCTGTGGATGCCTTGAGCAGATGGAGGGAATATTTTGAAGAACTGCTCAATGTAGGTGAAACATTCAATGATGTGCCAGATTTTCAGGTAGAATAGTATAGGAATGACGATGGAAACAGGATCTCATTTGAGGAAGTGGAAAAAATGGTCAGTAGATTACAGTGCAATAAAGCGGCTGGGGTGGATGAAATTAAGCTGGACCCCTCAAATACAGTGGAATATCAGGTCTCAAATGGTTACACAGGACAATTGAGAAGGTGTGGGAATCGAGACAGGAAGTGGTAATCACGCCAATTTTCAAACATGGAAACAGAAAAGATTGCAACAACTATTGAGGTATCCCTTTAATTAGTGTTGTAGGCAAAATATATTCAGGTATTGTTGAAAGGAGAGTGCGAGTATTAATTGAGGACAAGTTAGATTGAAATCAGTGTGGGTTTAGGGGTCTTAGAGGCTGTCAGGACCAGATCTTTAGCCTATGGCAGGTAATGGAAAAGTGCTATGAGTGGAACAGGGAATTGTATCTATGTTTCATAGATCTGGAAAAGGCTTAAGACCGTGTTCCTAGGAGGAAGCTACTGTCAGTTCTTCAAGATTATGGTATAGGAGGCAAACTTCTGCAGGCAATTAAAGGGCTCTACACAGACTGTCAGGCAGCAGTTAGAGTAGATGGCAAACTAATTTCATGGTTCAGGGTAGTTTCAGGAATAAGACAAGGCTGTAGCCTGTCATCATTGTTATTCATACTATTCATGCATCATATGTTGAAAACAGTAGACTGGCAGGGCGGGATTAAAATAGGTGAAAACAAAATAAGCAGTCTCGCATATGCGGATGACTTAGTTGTAATGGCCGATTCGATTGAAAGGTTGCAAACTATTATTTCAGAGCTCAATCAGAGGTGCAAGGATTATGATATGAAGATCAGCATCTTCAAAATGAAAGTAATGTCTGTGGGAAAGAGATTCAAACAGACTGAGTGCCAAATAGGAGGAACAGAGTTAGAACAGGTAGACAGTTTCAAGTACCTGGGATGTATTTTCTCACAGGATGGCAGCATAGCGAAAGAACTGGAATTGAGGTGCAGCAAAGGTAATGCAGTGAGTGCTCAGCCAAGATCTACTCTCTTCTGCAAGAAGGAAGTAAGTACCAAGACTAAGTTGGCAGTGCACCACTCTATTTTTCGACCAACTTTGTTGTATGAGAGTGAAAGTTGAGTGGATACAGGTTACCTTATTCACAAGGTAGAGGTTACAGATATGAAAGTAGCAAGAATGATTGCAGGTCCTAATAGATGGGAACAATGGCAGGATGGTGTCCATAATGAGGAAATCAAAGAAAAACTGGAAATGAACACCATAGATGAAGCAGTTAGAGCGAACAGACTGAGATGGTGGCGTCATATTACACGCATGGGAGAAGCAAGGTTACCTAAGAGACTCATGAGCTCGGCAGCAGAGGGTAAGAGTCAAGGTAGACCAAGAAGAAAGTATTTGATTCGGTGCAGAATGATTTTGAAGTAAAAGGCATAACATTAGACGAGGCATCACTGTTAGCATTGAATAGGGGATCATGGAGGAATTTTATTAGAGGTACTATGCTCTAGACTGAATGCTGAAAGGCATAATCAGTCTCTAATGATGATGATGATGAATGTGATATTCTTTTACAAGTGCCTGTCAGCAGGTCAGTGAGTTACAATTTATCATCATTATATTGCTGACTTGACAACTTCCCACTGTCAAAATTATTAACACATTTTTCAAAAACTGCTACTAGTAGCAGTATTTGAAAAACCTACCAAATTTATGCTACACTACTGATAATCCTGTTAGAAAAAGTAAAAATCCTTTTTCTCATTATCTGCCAATTCATGAGCAAAATGTCACCTTTCATGTTGACCTAGACTTCTCAGTGTACATGGAATCTGTCTGTCATGATTAACAATATGTCATGTTTCTGATGAAGTTGCCAATAATTTAACACATCAGTAACCACACTGTCAATATTGTCACATTGAAAACCGCAGGTTATCTGGAATTTGAAGGTAGGTTGGTTAACAGAGAACAACACTTTTCACTTGGAACATGTTTATTGCTAACACTAGCTTACACTCAGTACAGACTACCTCCTGCTTGGAGTGCTCCACTATTTATACATAGAAAGAATTTTCTGAAACTTACAAGTACATCAAACATAAGAAACATGTAGAACATTCTAGAAATAGTAAATACAAAGAATTTATAGTTATAATTTGTGTATGTCTGCCAACTGTGTGCCGCCATTTTCCTCTTCTCTGCGCCTTCCCTTTTAGCCCCTTCCTTGTCTCTTTACTGCATTCCAAGTTGTATGTGTATAGTTGTCTGAATGATTGTGTGAATGTATGCATTTCTTTTTCTGCCAAAGGCCATGGCTGAAAATTTAAGTTGTGTGGGTGTGATTATCTATTTTCGTGTCTGTCAGCAGCTCAGCGAGCCTCTTTATAGTGAGTTGTCACCTATCCTCCATTATTAAATACAAATAAATAATTTTTTGCCCACAATGGGATTTGAACTGGGGACATCAAGCACAGTGATCTGCGCTGCTAACCACTGCCCCACGCGTTCCGTCTGAAGACTCGCGGCAATATGAAGAAAGCATGGAAGTTGAAAGGAGAGCTGTACACTAGTGCCCCACCCGGCATGTATATTTATCTACTTGAAAGCTTGCATTGGCTACTTTATATCATCCACCCATTATCTGTCTTTGCCCTAACACAATGACAACTCAGCAATATGAAATCTATAATGAACCTAAGCACAGCTTGAGGATGATCATTTGTGAACTTTATCTCCATTATGTTCAATATTTAATAAACAGACACTATCACAGTTAAAGAACATGCAGAAAATTGTGTCATCAATATTTTGATTGCTACAAAATTTATTTACAGAAAATTCTGTTAGTACTACCATTTTTATTACACATGGGAAAAAAAACCATTAGTTTTATGTCCTGTTGTCAGGGTACTTCAAAATATACACTAAATAACATAAGAATCAAGTTTAGTGTTAAGTTGATTGAATGTAATTTGAAGCCTGATGTATTACACAGCTCTGGAGCTCCAACAGCAGTCACTACAGTAGTGTACATATTCATTTCTTAGATGGAAACAAAATACTCACAGTATATTATGAAGGGAAAAAGAAACACAACTTACTTTCGAACATGCTCACTTTCCTTCAGGTACATATCCATTCGCCTATTCAGGCCACCAGATGAAGATTTGAAAGAGCTGTAGGGGAAAAAGTAAGACAACAATATTTAATGTTTGGGCAGACAAAAACCAGAACAATAAAAATTGTTTTCAAATGATAAAGTAGAATTATTGTATGGTGACGATTTACAGTGTTCATATATTTATCAATATTTTTTCGCAATAGCGAATTTCACTTTGCATCACTGTATAAGGTATAGATGTTTAACTGAATGGTGACATATGAAAATTTGTGCCAGGCCAGGACTCGAACCCGGGTTTCCTGCTTTTCGCTAAAAGCGGGAAACCCGGATTTGAATCCTGGCCTGGCACAAATTTTCATATGTCGCCATTTGGTTGAAAATCTATACCTTATACAGTGACGCAAAGTGAAATTCACTATTGGGAAAAAAATATTGATAGATAAAGTAGAAATTATACTCTAATGCATGTACTAGCTAAATTGATGAAAACATATTACTTGGACGATACATGATGATAATATTATAATAATTTTTGACTGCAAAAACAGATGTTCACATCTGCACCTCTTCTTTTCACTCATTCAAAATAGATAAATGTTGTATTCAATTTTTCATGCTTTTATAAAAGTATCAAAAACACTGCTTTACATGGTTTGAGGCCTTAAAGACTAATTTAAACCTCTCAATTTTTTAGAGAAACATCTGAACCTGCATGTGGATTTTCCTGTAGAAAGTTTAGTTTCTTATCACTACCACAGAGATATCTAAATAATATATTCAACCATGTCATCTCCCAAAGCAGCTTCCCACAATTCATGAGGAAATTATTGCAGGTAAATATTGTCAATTTTATAAATGAAGCAGTTTTACAGATTTAATGCTATAATATCTACCTTTGGTATAACAGGTGATACAATTGGGCAGCATCTCAATAAAGACTTCCAAAGTGATAAACCCACCAAATTCATTCAGCATTACGAAACCTAGTAGGAAATTTAAGAGTAAAGACCAATCGCCAAATAATGTAAGTGTTGCACCACTGACAAGCACACACAGAAGAGAAGGAAAATTTGCTACTGTTTGGAAGAAATTCTTTCTTGGTCTGGAGTGTGAATATGCACACAAAACAACCAGCACCGCGCTTGCACGCATGCACGTACGTACGCATGCACGCACACACTGCTGAAGGTCTTCCTGCATAATGTGATCTGCAACATGATGACAGTCTTGAGCTTGGCGAGCTCTGTGTGTATCACTGCCATCGACAGGCAGGGGTTCATACTGTGTGTTTTTGGTGTTTAAGCAGCTGCCTGCTGCTTTTAGTTTGCCCTGCCATGGGTTGTAACCCTCCCTTTGCCTCTTGTTCAATACTGGGTGAAGGAGGCAGATGGATACGGAAAGGAGAAGATGACAAATAAGAAAACTAGTATCCATTAAAGAGATGCAAAAGGGCGGGGGGTGGGGATTTCGGACAGTAGGGTTTATTTGCTCTTCACCATTACTCGTCAACAAATTACATGATCCAGCTGCACAGTTACACCATAAACCAACCAGAGGGAAATTGAGTAAAGAAAAATTCATTTTAATTGAGAGGAAATAGTTAATTTCATTGCTATTTTACCTCTGGGTCATAACAATTAAATTGCTGTCTTTTTTAGCCACAAAACATTCGAAGCTTTTTTTGTTTACACAGGGTGGCCACCAAATCTTCATTTTCAAATTCAAGGTTTTTTCCAGGTTTTCCAGGTTAAAAATAATTATTTTCCAGGTTTTCACGAAACTTAATTTTGCTCAAAGGTGTTAGCAAACAACTATACCGTAAAGAAACCAGTTACATATTTGTAAAACACATGTCATCCAAGTTGAACCATGTCATGTTGTAATATACACCAAGCAGTGGCGAATCCAAGATTTGTGTTGGGGGGGGGGGGGGGGCAGAGCTCATAAAAATTGTGGCATTGGACCTCAAACTGATCTAAAAAGAACCTACCCATATTATGAGGTTTTCCTCGTGGTTTTGGGCGATCTGCAGCCCCATAGACCCTCCTCCTCCACCCCAGATTCGAAACAATGTATAGTACAGGGTGTACTTTTTAAGTTGACAAACCAGAATAACTAGAGAAAAACAGTATACAGTATATTCAACAACGGTTTTCACCATTATGAACGGACGGCAGAGGATTGGGAAACGATACTAAACTTCAACTGTCTCCACTGTTTGGAAGTGGTGTGGGTGGCTTGTGTAAAATTTTAAATGGAAACTCCCATTTTATATTGCAGATTCAGATTCTAAAGACTAAGTCATGTATAGTTTCGTTTATTTTTTTTCTTTCAATTGGCAACATATTGCACTGTAATTGTAAGAATTATCTGCCATAGGCTACTGCTGAAGAAATGTACCATCCAGGAAAGAAAATAAAGATTAATAATATTGATGATGCTTCAGAATCCAACCAAATGATAGTAGATGTAATCTCTTCCCGGCTAGTTCAATTAAGTGTTTTTTCGGCAATTCATAACGGGTATTCAGACAAGGACAATCTGGACTGAGGTATCACTTTGGAAGACTGCCCTTGTCCACTGCAGGGAGAGGAAGGGATCACTTTGGTATCATTTGGTAGCGTTCTGAAGCATCACGAATATGGTTTTAATTTATTTTATTTCATGTTTAGTACCTTTCTTCACCAGTATGGCAAGTATTTTATACTATTACAACGCCATCTGTCGTAAAAAATATATCAACCAAACATGATGTGGGCCTAATGCTTTTTGTTTCCTCGAGGTATGGTAGACAATCTAGTCACAATGAATTATTGGAAGCCCTGCAATGTTATTTACAATCTTTGAACAAATGGTTGTGGCTAGACGGACAGATAAAGATGAGGGGAGGGAAAGGGTTAAGACGTAATTTCATGCACAGGTGAAACAGGTCAAAAAGACCAGAAACTAAGGTTCGACTACTATGTTCAATTGTTGAAGCCTGAAAATTCAAATAAAAATAAAAATAATCTATCTATCACTAGCTGTTGCGTTTCGAGAATTTTGTAGAGTTGCCAATTAAAACACAACTACATTCGCAAGTTGTTATTAGGACTGTCTGTTTACAGAATGTTTCAGCTAGAAGGGATAGGGCAGTCTTCGCAGCAAGTATGTCGGTTTACTGGTAACATATGTCTAGGGACAGGAAAAAAATCGGTATTATTTTATGCCCAAAATCGGTGGTTTTTTTGCACTTGTCGGTGTTATTTTCTGGTAAACTTTTTCCATTTTCAGTGCTATATTGTGACATTTAACAATTTTTCAATGGTATGTTGAAAATTACACTCTCCATAAGATATGGTGGGACAAATTTGCTGTAGATGTTGAAAAAATAATTTTAACAAAAAATATTGATGCAAATGTGTGTCTAACAATTCTTTTCTTATGTACACCAAGTATTTTAAATACTATTTTTAAACTATTTCTCAGGAACAAAATATTTTTAAATATGTAGAAAAGGTATTTAACTCGAGATTAAAATGAAAAAAAAAAAAAAATATGAATTTCCGTAATATTTTTTAATATTTAGTCACATCTGGCTTTGAAACTAAGATTATAATAAACTTTTTGGTATAAGTTTGAGTTTTAAATTTTGTTTCCCATCAGTAATATAGACTTTTAATACAAAAAATTTCCTTTAAAGTCCTCTTATTTTTTATAAGTAGTAAGGCTCATTTTATGCTCTGCACTTTTAGGTGTTTTTCAGTGCCAGATCTTTGACTCCGTTCAAAGAGTTGCAGGACTGCTATCGAGCATGCGCAGTACAGAAATTCATGTTCAAAGAGAATCGCACGCATTCTGTAGCCTACCGGCTGTTCAAAGAAGCTACCGGCTGCAGCTTGCTGGCTGAATGAGCTGCAGGGAAAATTTCCTCCTGCAGCCTGATTGACGTCATAGGTAACGCGCATGCGCGGTAGTGCCTGCTTTGTTGCTGCAGCCCTGCAGCTCTTTGAACGAACCTCGGAACACAAACTCTTTCTCTTCCCCGCCCCTCCTGCTCGGTGATCTTTTGTTGCGCCCACCTCGCTCAATAAATGCCATTTTTACAAATATTTGGATAAGTAGCGTAAAAACAAAACACAAATCCATCTACAAACAAAATTAATTTTACGTACGGCAGTGGCGGCGTTACCGTAATGTTGGCAACGAAATGTTCGTTATTGAGGATAACTGACTGATCGGCCAAAAAATCTCGTCGGGAATGCAGCACGAACAGAATTATTTATTTCGGATCAACACACTAAATATTATTCTCCTTATTCTATGTGATTGACTTTTCGAAGAGCATTCAAAGATCGTTGCAAACATCAGCACATTCAAATGTTCAAATGTTTGTAAAGTCTATGGGACTTAACTACGGGGTCATCAGTCCCTAAACTTACAAACTACTTATGAACTAACTTACACTAAGGACGGCACAAATATCCATGCCCGAGGGGGGATTCGAACCCCCGACCGTAGTGGCCGCATCAGCACTTAACACCGACGCTTTTGTAAATAAAAGTTTACCGACTAGGTTGAAATGGACGAAGTCCAGAAGATGATAAAATGATCATCCACAAAACAAATCGTTTGTTTAAATCCAGTTGCAGTGATTACAAGCCTAAGAGAAATCCAACATCAAGTCCGAAAATAGTAATTCATGTCGCCACGAAACAGTAACTATAACAATCAAGGCTAACAATAACAGCGGTCAAAGAATATAACGACAAAACTGCTTAACTTTGTCACTGTTCAACGACCTTGTTAAGTCGCAGTTCCGCTAACCAAAGCTGAGCATGCGCAATAAGCCAAATTTACAAACTACCAGGTCAGCGTTTGATCACGGAAAATACTCTCAAACGGTTTCAAAATGCTAGAAACATTTCGGCGAAGAAATCTATCGAAATGTGAAAACAATCATCTCAATATTAATTACCGTAACATCTTCATAATACAAAGAGAGAAATTAGATTAGCATTCCAACAGTTATCGATCGGAAATCGTACTACTGTGAATATGCGCGTCTAACAATGTGTGGCGCTGTCTTATTACAGTGAGCATTACAAAAAAAAAAAAAAAAAAAGCAACTACATTTGGCTATGGAACATTTCTATGTTAAATATATCACTGACATAAATAAATTCATGACATTTATTACCCAGATACAGCGTAGTTTCGTTGAAAATCGCCGATTTCACGTTAATCAAAAGAAAAATCCACGAATTCGCATTATTCATCGTATTATCGTTAAAACGTATTTTTCCTGTCCCTACGTATGTGGTTGTCAAAAGGTTATCTCAAAAGATATTGGGAATTAAATTCGTAGTGTAAACATTTTCAATATATCGTACCAAACCCACTTCATTTCTAGTTATTTAATACAATTAAAGGTTGCCGCCTTCAGTTTACAATTTTGACTTAACAAGCCGAATTCCATTAACATTCTGACTATTTAGGATACTGTCACTTCACTCACATGTGAATGTGGATTTTAATGACTACGAATTCAATTACCTGTTTAATATAATCTTTTTAGAGTGGTGTCAGCCAGCCATCAGTGGGATGAGAGAGTCGATTTTAATTACAGTCAAGAAATATAAAGTGAAGTTGGGTATGCCTAGCATACCCATTCAAATTTTGGGGTATACTTGAGCGACCGAGCATACGCGTAGTCGGCGCCTACGCTAACGAAGCATCACAATACCAACTTTTACGGAGTTTATAGTTGAAATCAACAAAATGCTTCCATGGAGAGATTTTTCCACACAGAATCTGACAAACGAGATCTATGTTGATGAGTATCACTGAGGGGGAGGGGGGGGGGGGTCCAATTACGAAAATTGCTAACATGTAGTACAAATAAATATCGCCTTTCATTCTAGCTCCAATTTCGTAGTCGCGCCTTACGATAACATCGCGTCTCTTCGACGTACATTGCGAGGAACTGAGTCGCGTGGTTGAACAACACTTTTTAGATAAATACAGAAATAGATAACTGAATACGTAATCTATAATTATAAAACTTTTTAAACCGCCCAGAAATATGTTTGAAAATGTCTTTGTACACAAAAATGAAGCGATGAATATCATTTAACCCGCGGGCACCAGCAATCTGATCATTTTGTTCACCGTAATTTTAAAACGACTGTCATTTTGTTACTTTTAAATATTAAACTTGGGTTTTTTCTTACTAAAGCTACAGGGATTACTTCTTTACACTTACTAAGTAATTACATTTCGAACTGGTCGTCTGATCTGAGCAATAGGCTATAGACGCGATCGATCGTTTAACTCTTAAAGCCTCGAAATCTCATGGGTTAAAAATCCCGGTTTCTGGCTGAAATTCAAGGCTTTTTCCCGGTTTTCCCCGTTTTTTTCAAATTCAAGGCTTTTTCCCGGTTTCAAGGTTCGGTGGCCACCCTGTTACATGTTACAAGCACAACTGTTATATTCCAGATCCATAACTAAATAATACAGAGATTCCATCTTTTGAATGTGGCAAATAGTAATACTACCTAATATGTATGAGTGGGGAGGGAGTGGGATAGGAAGGGGTCCAAGGGGAATGAGTGAATAACGAATCATCAAAATTGTGCAAACAATTTCTGTAAGGTTACAGACGAGATTAGGGCAGCATATTACAACATCTGAGATGTGTACACTAGGAATGTGTGTGGGTGGGGAGCAAAACTGTTTTCTTCCTCAAAACATAACATCTTAGATTATATATGAATTTACTCATTAAAAACTGCACACAAACACAAGATAATGTAAAATCATAACTTACGATGCAGGTTAAGATATATCCATCAGTGTGCAGGTTAAGAAAGTTAAAAATAATGGTCAAATTTTAATGTTTCCATCTAGATTCTCTTCTTCTAGCATGTTATAAGGCCTAATGAAATCATTTTTCCAAATTTTTGGAACATTCGTGAAAATTCCAGAGAGAGAAATCTAAAGTGATAGTGGAGCTCTTAAATCAACTGATGGTATACTTTTTTTCTTTGAAGAAATCATTTTAATTTTTTCTACTAGTGATTAACTCAATGTTTAAGTGCCAAGATTTGATCAAAATTCAAAAATGAAAACATTTATTAGTGATTTTCTCGTAGAATTCTACTTTACTAATAAGAAATATTCATCACACACTTCGGCATGGCATGGCACAGCACAGCACCCACACGAAATCGCTGTATTTCTAGATATAATGCAATAAAAAACAAAACAAAACAACTTCTGAACACAGAGGCAGGATCCAGATGGTTCAAGTTGTAATGAAGCCACTGAAATAGAGTACTTTATGCTCAACTGCACATAATTTTTATTCGTAGAAGATTTAAAAATCAGTACTAGAAGTCAGTTGCCATGCTTCATTTCTATATTCTTCTTTCAGCATAAGAATAAAAAAGTGTAAACATTAAGGTGATACGTTTATTCTTCCACGTTCGCCGTTGTCATTCGGGTTTGTTAGGTGGACGGAATTTAAATGTGGTAACAGCTAACACAGAAGATTACATGACATAATGTTTACATTTGTATTAGTCTTATGGCAAACAGAGAGTGGAATTTATGAATCACGATTCATAGGAACAATCCCTTGCCCCAAATACTTGGCAGATTAGCATTCAGTCAGTTAGCAGTCAGTTCAGTGTCAGTTGATGTCGCTGCCTCATCACCCAGAGTGCTAAGTATCATAATTTAATTGTATGAAATTTCATTGCCAGTTAATTTCTTAATTTTCATTAGTGTTTCTGTTTTTAAGAGGTTTCTTCTCACCTACTTAACAGATTTCATTTGTGCTACTGCTTTAAGAGTTTATTCTCGTGTATACTGATAAATACCGTGTGTATAGTTTTTGTCTGCTGCAAGCAACGTGCCATATTGTCACTTCCTTATTTTGTGTTCTGCTTTGAGAAAGCTTATATTCCCGTGCATTTGATAACGGTGTATTCCATAGATATTCTTGTTTATTTTGAAAACAGCTGGACTCAGTTTCGTTGATTTGACAGTGTAGTTACCACTGACCACAGTTCAGTCAGCTGCCAGCCGCCTTTATTAGAGTACTAGGCAACTTAAAAGTTGATTATTTAGTTTTCTACTTTCTACAGTTAATTGTATCAATAGGATGGATAGGACGTGTGCCTGCTATGCACGGACGCAGGAGAAGTTGGCCGCAGTTTGCGAACCGCTGAGCGTCCTGTTGGCTACGGTCAGCCGTCTTCAGGCTGCTGTCTAGGGTTGCAGCGATGGTGGGGAGTCTGGTGCTTTGAGTGGGACACCTTAGGTGTCTCGTGCTTCACTCTCTGTCCCTGATACCGAGGCATCTTCAGGTGTACGGGACGTGGTCGGTGGTCGGGCCACCCTCTCCGCAAGGGGAGTGGTGGGTTATACGGCATTCGCGTCGCTCAAGGCGGAAGTCCAATGTGGAGACTGGATGTCCGTCCACACCCCTTCATCCTGTGAGTGGAAGTGTGGCCACTCCTACAGCAGGGTCCGAGCAGCTACACGGGGGGGGGGGGGGGGGAGATTATTAATTATTGGGAGCTCTAATGTTAGGCGCGTTATGGAGCTCCTTCGGCAGATAGCGTCGAGATCCGGAAAGAAGTCAAATGTGCACTCTGTGTGTCTGCCGAGAGGCCTCATCCAAGATGTGGAGGCGGACTTGCCGGCGCCTGTCGAGGGTGCAGGGTGCGGTCAACGGCAAGTCGTGGTTCACGTCGGCACCAATGACACTTGTCACTTGGGTTCTGAGGACATCCTCAGGTCCTACGGGTGGCTGGCGGAATTGGTAAAGGCTGCTGACCTCACACGCAGAGTGCAAGCAGAGCTGTCTATTTGTAACATTGTTCCCAGGGTTGATCGTGGTCCTTTGGTTTGGAGCTGAGGCTTCGCTGACTCTTTGACAGTCATGGCTGCAGATTTCTGGATCTGCATTATCGAGTGGGGAATTGTAGGGTACCCCTAGATAGATCAGGGATGCACTACACTAAGAAAGTGGCTACTTGGATAGCAGAGTACTTGTGGAGTGCACATGTGTGTGGTTTTTTTTTTTTTTTTTTTTTTTAGGCTAGGCGCTAACTCTGATGAGCACTCGCCTGTCAACATTCAAACAGCGAATTCACGCCATGTTTGGCTCAAAAATTCGAATATCAAAATATTAGCCATGAACTTACGAAGTATTAGAAACAAAGTTCCCGAATTTGCCGCACTGCATGGAAATTATTGTGCTCAGATAGTTTTAGGCACCGAAAGCTGGCTAAAGCATGAAGTGGCAAGTTCAGAAATATTTAGCGGGGCGTGGAATGTATATCAGAAAGATAGATTGGATACAACTGCAGGAGGAGTGTTCATCGCTGTGGACAAAGATACTGTTTCTACTGAGATCAAGGTTGAAAGTAACTGAAGTTATCTGGACCTGTATAACAGGTCTAAAAGAAGTAAAGTTAATAGTTGGGCGTTTTTACCGACCCCCCTGTGCTGCTGTAGCAGTTCTAGAGTCATTCAAAGAAATTCTACACCAGGTAGTGCATAGGTATCCGAGCCATGTAATATTAGTTGGGGGAGACTTCAACCTTAAGAGTATAGATTGGGACCTATCTAGTTACATTTCAGGTGGTACAGACAAGCAGTCTTGCAAGCTACTTTTGGACACATTCTCCGAAAACTGCCTTGAGCAGTTACACCGGCAACCCACGCGCAATGGAAATATTTTAGACCTTATAGGCACGAACAGGCCTGACCTTATTAATGATGTCTGTGTAGAGACAGGAATTAGTGATCACAATATCATCATAGCGTCAATGGTGACCAAAGTTCATAAACCAATCAAAAAGGCTAGGAGCGTGTTTTTGTTGGGAAGAGCCTATAAGCAAATGTTAGGATCACACTTAGAAAATGGATGGGCATTGTTTCATTCCAAGACTATGGATGTAGAGGAATTGAGGACTAAATTTAAGTGCATTGTAAATAAAGGGTTAGAGAAATATGTGCCAGTAAAGACGATTAAGGATGGAAAAGATCCACTATGGTGTAATAATAATGTTAGAAAGCTGCTGAGAAAGCAAAGACTGTTGCACTCTCGATTCAAAAAAGAACACGCAAATGATGACAGGTAAAAGTTAGTAGAGATTCGTGCATCTACAAAAAGATCGGTGCGCGAAGCATACAATAATTACCACAGCCATACCTTACCAAAAGATCTTTTCGAGAACCCGAAAAAATTCTGGTCCTATGTAAAATCGATAAGCTGGTCAAAGCCCATTGTCCAGTCAATCGATCATTCCGGGTCAGTAATAGAAGGAAGCAAATGGAAAGCTGAAGTTCTAAATTTAACCTTTAAGAAATCTATCATGCAGGACCACTGCACAAATGTACCATCAACATACTAATTCCGAAATGGAGGACATAGTAATAGGTATTTCCAGTGTAGAGAAGCAGCTGAGAGAGCTAAATATGAAAAAGTCTGCTGGTCTGGATGGAATACCAGTTCGGTTTGACAAAGAGTATTCTGCGGCATTGGCCCCTACTTAGCTTGCATTTATCAGCGCAAAGTTCCTAGCGATTGGAAAAAAGCTCAGGTGACTCCCATTTATAAAGTTTATAAAAAAAAGGAAAGAACTGACCCACACAATTACAGGCCAATATTGTTGACATTAGTTTCATGTAGAATTTTGGAGCATGTTCTCAGATTGAATATAGTAAATTTCCTTGAAACGGGAAAGCTTCTTTCTATGGATTAGCACGGGTTTAGCAAACATCATTCATGTGAAACTCAGCTTGCCCTTTTCTCACATGACATCTTGCGAGCCATGGATGAAGGGCAACAGGTGGATTATGTTTTTCTTGACTTCAAAAAGGCGTTCAACGCGGTGCACACTGCAGACTGCTAACGAAGATACAAGCTTATGGAATAGGTTCACAGATTTGTGACTGGCTGGAAGACTTCCTAAGTAACAGAATGCAGTACGTTGTTCTCGACGGCGAGTGTTCATCAGAGACGAGTGTATCATCAGGCGTACCCCAGGGGAGTGTGATAGGACCGCTATTATTTTCTATCTATATAAATGATCTGATGGACAGAGTAACTTGTAATTTGCGGCTGTTTGCTGATAATGCTGTGGTGTATGGAAGGGTGTCGTCTTTAACTGACTGTAATACGATACAGGAAGACTTGGACAAAATTTCTAGTTGGTGCGAAGAATGGCAGCTAACTCACAGTGTAGAAAAATGTAAGGTGATGCGCATGAGTAGGAGAAAAAATTCCATAATGTTCAAATACAGCTTTAGCAGTGAGCTTCTTGATGCTGTCGCGTCGTTCAAATATCTAGGCGTAACACTGCAGAGCGATATGAAATGGAACGAACATCGAAGTACAGTTGCGAGTAAGGTGGACAGCCGACTTCAGTTTATTGGGAGAATTTTGGGAACATGTACTTCATCTGTAAAGGAGACCATGTATAAAACACTTGTATGACCACGTCTTGAGTATTGCTCAAGTGTTTGGGACCCGCAGCAGATCAGTTTAGAGGAAGACATAGAAGCAGTTCAGAGGCGAGCAGCTAGGTTTGTTACTGGTAGCTTCGACTAATGCGTGAGTGTCACGGAAATGCTCTGGCAACTCAATTGGGGATCGCTGGAGAAAAGATGATGTTCTTTTCATGAATTTCTGTTGAGTAAATTTAGAGGGCCGGAATTTGAAGCTGAGTGTAGTACGATCTTGCTGCCGCCTACTTACATTTCACATAGTGATCACAAAGACAAGATAAGAGAAATTAGGGCTCATACAGAGGCATATAGGCATTCTTTTTTTCCTCGTTCAATTTGGGAGTGGAATAGGAAAGGAAATGCCTAGTAGTGGTACAGTGTACCCTCCGCCACGCACCTTACGGTGGATTGCGAAGTATGTATGTAGATGTAGATGTAATAGAAGAACACTTAAGTTGTAGCATGGAAGCAAAGAATGTAGCATCAGGCATATTGACGCAACACAGGCTTGGCAGTTGGCTTAACATAGTAGCTTTTAGATAAGACTTCAAATGTACAGCTACTGAATAAAACTAAATGTGGAAATTTAAAACAATTTTATTAGACTTATAATACAAATTTTATGAAATGTTTATAATAGCAATTAGATACCAGTATGGTAATTCTGAATCACCATAATTTGATTCTTTGTTACACAATTCCTTCGTACTACAGAGTATCATCTCTCGTACAACATTTTTAAATGCCTGTTACGCAATCTGATATGGAACCCACTTTCAGATATCATCATTCCATTGGCACACTTGCACATTTTACACGACCTGTTGGTGTCAGGAGTCTGACACTTTTTGAAAGGCAATTGATGTATATATGTTTAAGCTTGAAACATACATCAAGTGGTTGCTGAATTGACGTCATCCCACCTGGTTGGTGCATAATTAGAACTTTTTTTCCCCCATAATAAATAACTTTTTTCTTGAAATCCTGGTGCTTCATTACAGTTCACATACCCCAGCACTTCACAAAATTCGATGAAACAATACATGAAATCAAAATGAGGCAACTCGTGCAAGAATCCTTAAGCCTTATGTATGGTTGGTATTTACTTGAAAAAATTTATTCATTTTTTTTTACGAGCGCAAAAGTTTTAGCCACTATTTATATTTGTGCCTGCTAAGCAAGATTGTGTAGCACTGCTTACATTAGATGGGAAAAGTCACTTGTGGCGGCTCCTAGCACCATTTATCAGAACTATTCAAAGTGAGGTCGTTTCGTTTTATGACATCGTGTCTTTCAGCGGATCTATGGAAAATAAAGTAAATAACGCAAAAGAAAGTGCACTGTTATGCAAAGTAACCTACAACATTCGTAACTGAAGGTTTCCATATAAAACTAAGAATTCGGGATTCGCTAATATTTGGCCATTATGCGCCAAATCTCGAATCCAAAGACAATGTGCTAGATTCAGCAAATAATGGATTCGGCCGAACCACTTTGACACAACCCTAGTACTCATGGCTGTTTTCACAGTGTCCTGGCCTCTGATGGTACAGGATAAGCTTTCTGTACTGTGATACAAATCTCTTACTGCAAGTTCCTTGCCTTCCATATTTTGGATGGGGGTACTATGAGCAAAACAAGGAAAATGTCCAAAAAAACATGCATAAATGCATACTTCAGAGCTATGAACACTTGAATAGTAGGTAAGATGTATTTCACAGTGTTTAAGGTAATGTTCTAACAGCTTGTTAGTACCTTCTAACAAAACATGGAAAGCAAACAGGTTGCAGCAAAAGAAATTTGTTTCACAGTTGAGTAAGTGCTCACCATGTTATTGGATGACAGTTTGAGACATGGATTCCAAAATAAAACTATTTACCAATACCCCCAGAATCCTTCAAGATTTATCAATGTTCTCCCTGTATTATTATTCTGCTGCTGTTTATTATTTACTTTTTTAATTTATTCTTTTCAACTTAGACACCAATTTACACCTGGGTTGATATGCATTTTTATTGCCCAAGACTTTAAAACTGAATTGACATGGTTTTACATCATTTGGAGCTAAAATTTCTTATGTAAGAATACTTTAGTAGTGCAAATATAGTTAAAGGCTATAGTTGGAACCACAAATGATGGCGGTCAAGTTTAGGGTTGGTATGTTCATATACATCATGCAATCATTGACAGACAATGAGTGTTCAGTATTGTTCTGAATGCTCTGTTGCGACTGTGTTAGGCATTGGAAAACTTGATTGTAGCAAGTTATTCAGTGTATCTTTGTCTATTTGTTGCAAGTTGCCATTACTGATGGTGCTGGCATGTAACAAAGTCAGTCTAAGCAAGTGAGAGCCATTATTTGCAGGCTATAAGGTTTCTTCAAGTGCAAAGCATGTATGTATAAATACTTCAACTGGGCTTGAAATCATCAAAGATGCTGTTGTCTAGACGTGTGCAACCTGCCATCATTCATGGATCCAAACAGCAGGATAAATTTTAAAGAAAGTAGTCATTTTAAGTGCACCTTCATACATTGATTTAAGGAAAGGAATAATATGAGGAAGGATGTTTGGGAGACAAAATAGTATGAACTGTGCGCAAGAAATCCATAGAATCAAAGTGACAGTTTAAATACAATATGAATGGCAAGGAAATCAAATTTCATTGACAGAAGCAGCATTAAAAAAAAAAAAAAAACAATGGAGAAATAAACTCGAAGGTTGACATAATACCCACTGGCATAATGTATCCCACATTTCTACACTCTTTATCCAGAACTATTGATGACTTGAGTTGCACACAAGTTTCTCATTGTCTGCCATTAAAATTATTCAGCAAATTTCATTCCACTTTCAAAACAAATTAGGTGACTTATCATTTGGAAATATTAAGTGGTATACAGACACACAAAAAAATAATGTGCAGCTTAACTTTTTGACAATGTCCTACCCTTGTTATTGTGAGTTGTTACTTTACTTCTCTCATTGCTTGTATTTTCTCCACGACTTTGTTGTATCATATTAGTTTGTTCTTTAAATAACCTCTAAAGCATCACAATTATTTTTCTTAAATTATGAACTACTATTTTATGGAGATGGAAATAGCATTAGTTAATGTGATGTGTTACTGTCCAGGTTGGAGTATCAGTAACAGATAGACACTGTAAAGATGATTGCTGATCCACAGCAGGCATGTAAAATGGACAATCACATTCACACAACTTAAATTTTTGGCAATGGTCTTCATAAGAAAAAGAAGGACATACATTCACACACTCACTCATACATAACTCAAGTGGACATGGCTACAAGTCTGGCCACTCCAACACTGGGTTGGCCAGAATTGTGGTCATGTTTGCTTGAGTTATGTATGAGCAAATGTGTGAATGCATGCATTTCTTTTTCTGATGAAGGCCATAGTGGAAAATTTAATTTGTATGAATGTGAAGCTAGCACATGTGTGCTAGCTGTCTGCCGCTCGCCGTTCACGTGTTTCTGCTGCAAGGCAGCCAGGCCGCTACAAATGTAGTCATGTATATTACGTGTCTGTCTGTGACACAGCAATCATCTTTACGGTGAGTTACTACCTATCCTCTAAATCTTTAAGGCACTGCATTTGAAAACTGCTTCTAAATTGAGACAGAATTCTTACTCTATATCTTTCCGTACACTTCGCAGCAGGTCTTCTCTCTCTCTCCTTGCTCTGTAATTGTCCTGTGTTTTACGGAATTCTTGTGTGTAGTCCTGAAGAATCTCCCTATGTCGCTGAAGAGTGTGCTGCACAGCAGGTCCTGCTTGGGTTTGTGTGGCACGAGCCTCTGCCATTTTTTCATTTAGAGAAGATAACTGAAACCAAACAGAAAAAAACCTTTTGGCATTATATAATAAAAAAAAGCTTTTCAAGAGAGAAAATTAACAGTAGGGTAAAACTGTCTAATAATAAAAATATTTTATTCTTGTGGCTATTGTATATGCATGTTAATATACTTCAGTTAATACAATTCTCTATACAAATAACAACTCTTGAGTGAAATATTACATCAGAAGAAACATCTCCAAATAGAGACTGCAATAAAATTTTTATATTTCCTTTATGTAAAACATTTTTTGGTAACATACATATAGTAAATAGACTGCGATAATTATGTAGCCAATTGGCTAAATGTGATATATTAATATGAGTACATGAGTGTTTCCAAAGGATGTGCATCATGATTTGTAAATTTTCAAACACAACGAAGCATTACTAACAATTTATTCACTAAAAATTAGCAATAAGAATGTTATGTGAAACAGGTAAATCTTGGGCAAGGATTGTAAGAAGAAGAAAAAAGAAAGAAAAATCTGGAATTCTTGCGCTTGCTTAAAAATAAATAAATTAGGTGAACTGTAATATACACAATCATCATCTTGATCTACTTTTAAAATAAGAAAATCCTAAAGATACCCAGGTGTGTGAACTGTTAAAGGGGAAACTACAAACCCACAAAGACTTCCAGAAAAATTCAAATGTATGGATAACTTCTGAAGTGGAGGATGTAATGCAAGTTCAGAAAATCTAGTAGTGTGAGGGGGGATCAAGATGAAACGGGTTAATAAGCAGCTGCTGAAATAAAATATGTTATGCTCGGGTGCATGTTGTGCCACAGAGTGGTCTATCTTATTTTTGGCCACAGTTTGGCAGAGGACTTTCATTCTGATAGACATGAGGTTGGTAGTCAATAGGCATACCAATACAAAAATCTGTACAATGATTGCAGCACAGCTGGAAAATCAAATGGCTGCTTTCATAGGAGGCCCAGCCATTGATAGACAGAATAGGAAGTGCTGGGTAGGTGAATTGGGCAGGTCTTGAACTGTGTTCTTCCACAAAGAAATTATCCATATGGCAAAGGGGCTGTCATCAGGGGTATGAGAATGGACTACAATGTTGTGGAAGTTGGGTGGGTGATGCACCACCACTTGGGATGGAACAGATCTTGGGCTGGATGTCTTATTTCATGGCACAATGGTAGATAATCATAGCCCAGGGAGATATTGGGTGAAGGCTGTGGCTGAATGTTATGTGTCAGTCTTTTATTTATGTACCTGTTGCAGCATGACAATCATCTTTGCAGTGAGTTGCAAGCTATCCAGTAATTATGCTGTCAAATTCCAACTTGGACATCTCTTTATTTCATAGAAGGGATTTTATTGGATGGTAATTTTAGATTAAAAGATGAACATACATTATTATCAGTCCCTCATTCACAAAATAAGCTAACAAGCTCTACAAGGGGACTGTTACCAGCTAATAGAAAAGGTTATCTGGCTTTATTGTCATGGGATGGAATTGGATTGTCCCAATCTTCCGCAATTAAAAAAAAAATAATAATAATAAGCCTGTATGGCTCCAAGACTTCGTAACTAAATTTCTAAGAAGCCGACCTCGCCTAGTGTATTGGATAGGTCACAGGCGGTGGATAGTGAATTTCCATCAGATATGGTGGGCACTTGTGAATACCAATAAGCAGTCCTGGACCAAGGAAAAAAAAAATTCCACCAAATCCACTTTGTGTGTGTCTTGCAGCAGCACCTGTTCACCAGTGGTGCGGTTAAAATTTATGTTCTGTGACTAAACCTTCCAGTCTTAACACTCTTGATTCATTCAGTGAGTATACTCAATCCAACAAGATTCCAGGTACAAGCATCATGGAGCATTTTGATAATCACAATTTTACCCCAGATAGTCAATACACCACCAGTATTACTGGTGCAAATGGTCTTTTGGATTCTGGGTCACCCAGGTTAAAAGTGCAGTATTTTGGAAAGAATAGTTGCTGTTCACTACAGAGGCATCTTTATGAGCTGCAGAAAGGCACATATGAAAGATTACATGTTAACTAAAGCTTTCAGCTGTTATGACCATCATCAGCATGAGAAGAGCGCGCACACGCGCGCGCGCGCACACACACACACACACACACACACACACACACACACACACACACACACACACCTGTGGCGACATGTGGAATTCCTGACAGCCAGAGACGCATGCAGCCAGTGGTGGGGCTGAGGAGGCAGCAATGAGAGGGAAACAGGAGGGAAGGATTGCAACGCAGGGCTGGGGGAATATGGCAGTTCTGTCTGTCAGAACAAGGAGGAAGGGAAGGGGAGAGACTTGAGTGCATGGCAAAATGGAAGACATATGCAAGGCTAGAGTGTGGACAGGGATGGTGAGGGTAATGTGGAGCAGGATCTAGTGAAGGTTTATTCCTGGGGGATTGTGGGAGTGTAGGATATATTGTAGGGAGAGGTCCCACCTGCACAATTCAGAAAAGCTGATGTTTGCGGGGAGGATCCAAATGGCACAAGCTGTGGAGGAGTCATTGAAGTGGGATACTTCAACTGGATGGTAAAGCTGTCCCCTGGTCACAGTTTGATGATGGCTGTTCATTCAAACATACAGCTTGTAACTGGTCAGGCCCACGCAGGAAGCTGCACAATGGCTGCAGCTTATTTTGTAGATGACATGCCTGCTTTCACAGGTTGCCATGCCTTTTATGGGATAGGGAACGTCTGTGACGATACTGAAGCAGGTGGTGGTGGGATGGTAACTAGGACAGGTTTTGCATCTAGATGTATTGCAGGGATGTGACCCATCGGACAAGGGGTTCAACAGCAGCAAGGCCAGAAGCATAGGGGATGTTAGTGTCATGGGAGGTGGCATCAACCATGACGACCATGGAACCAGGTGATAAAGGAATAGGAACTGGGGAGTCGGTGGAGGAAATGGTTGGGGCCTTCTATATAACAGGGTGGGTTGTAGGCCATAGGTTGAAGGTCTACAAGAACAGAGATTCTCTCAGTGGAGCACCGGCCATAGTGGGACTTTTAAGGTGATTAGGTTTGTGGACTTTAGGGAGCATGTAGAAGGTGGGGGTGCGGGGTGTAGGAGGAGTGAGAAAAAGAGATAAGTGCCTCATAAAAGTATGTGACAAAGTGTGTATGTCGGCTTGGCACAAGAAATAACAAACAAGCATTACTATTAATTTGTATGGGCACAGCTTAAGTAAGTATCAAGTATGCATCAAGAGGAAAGCTGTGGTCCCAAACTTGCAATTATATTTGTTGCTAAGAGCAGCTTGTGTTCGGCAATTGTTATGTACCCATAGCCTTCATCAGCAGCACCTTCTCACACACAAAAGAAGTAAGATCCAACCAGTTTTACTGATTTAATATGTACAGCTAACCAGCGTAGTAGTGCTAATTTTTCAATAGTGAAAACTTTGTGAAATATTGACAAATTTCATTATCCTCAGACATTGTTCAAACAGGTTCCTTCCTTATCCATTGTTTTTACCGAGCATACAGTAAAAAATTATTGAAAACTGAAGATTAACTAAATGCACATTACCAGTTGAACAATAATTAATTTGCAAGAATAGTCTCTGCTAATGCAGTTAACAATATCAGTGTTGCTAATAGCAGTTTTCACGAGTCACATAATAAAAGAAAGACTAATTTTCATTGCATTTCATTTAGAGCTAGTAAATACCAGTTAATGTGAAAAGTGATTGTTTGCAACGAATGTTTCACAACAGGGGAGTACTAATCTCATGTTCAGAGAAGAAACAAAGTTTGATCAGATAGTCAAATCATTTATTTAAAATAATCAATAATCACCATGACAAGACATTAACTATTTTTGTAAATGTCATCAGAACACTTAGTTGTTCAATGATTAATTTTGCATGCTTGCAGATGACCAGCTACTAATAAATATATATAATTTTGAACACCTAAAGCAGCAAATGATGAGCATGATTGCATTTGAAAATTGCTTTGCCTTTGCACGCATTTTACTGTTTAGTGTTTCTACTTTGTGTTAATGGTCTAATTGCCAATGCCTAGTGCGATATCTGTGCCTTTAGAACCCCAAATTTGACTCTCATACCCTGATTTCTTTGTCCACCCAAAAAAAATTGTGTAATTTTTCTGGTCACTAATTAGCATTAATAATTATTTTTCAATAAATGTGTTTTCCTCTTTCATTGAGCTGGTGTCCAGATAATCAGTTAACTATTCATCTTCCAAACTATTTATTGTATTCTTTTTGTTCAGCATTTTAATTAACGTAAATTAAATTTTATTCAAAATTTTATATTCACTATCATTTATCGATCATTGTTGCTGAATAAAAAGGTGTAGCAATGTGAAGGTTATAACCTCCACTACATCACTGGCCCCATTAACAATAGCCTTATCATATAATTAGAGCATTAGGCACATGGGTCATCATTTCTAATTATTGCATAAAAACTGGTGATGAGGTTATAAGTCCATCAGGATGTGGACCACTGTCAACGAAGTGCCACTACCGTCCTTTTTCTTCTCTCTCTGGCCTTTTGGTTTCCCTTGCTGCGAGGGCTTTGGTGATTCAGTCTTAGGGACTGAGGAGGACCTCGAAGCCCTACAACCAGCAGTCGGTGGTAGTGTCAGCCAATCACTGATACTGATACTTTGTCAGTGGGAGAAACTATGGACGGAAGGATGCCAAGGGATCTCTTCCTGGCGAGAGATGCTGGAGAACACTGTTGCTTCATCAGTTGGGGGTAAAATTGCCCCCCCCCCCTCCAACATGAGGTAGTGGGTGGGCAAAAGAAGAAGGGCCCCCAACCTTCAAGGGGGCAGTTTGATGTTGATCGCCCACAGAGGGAGGTGATGCATGTGGTGTTGATGTCTCCACAGAGAATGTAGACAACTTGATGGTAGCAAACGACATTGACATTTGGACAGGACGAAGCTGTTCGTATTTCTTTTTTTGCCTCTGAATATGTTAGTCGGTCCAAGATTTTAAACTCCATGATCTTCCTTTTCTTGTGGAGTATATTACAGGCGCAAGGTGATGGTGCTGCCCACAATTCACACACACAAGAGGGGATGTACACAGAGCATCCAGATGTGATGGATGCCCGCATTCCCTGCATGTGGAGCTGGAAGTGCATCGGGAGGACATGTACTTGAATTTCCAGCATCCAAAACACTGCATGGGGGAGGAATGTATGGTTTGACATCACACTGGCATATCATTACTGTGACCTTCTCAGGCAGTATATCGCCTTCGAACGTCGGGATAAAAGTACCAGTGACAACCTTGTGATCTTTTGGTCCCCTGTAGATACACTGGATGAAGTGAACTTGTTCAAAGTCTGCATGCAACACTTTGTCAGACTGTGACAGGAGATCATGGTGATATTTTAACCCCTGGGCCATATTGAGCATTTTGCGTGTTGCGATACCAATGGCAACATCACATAGCTTGTTGCATGCAAGTAATGCCTTTGACTGGGCAGGGGATGTTTGTATCAAGATGGACCTGCTTATCATTTTTGAAAATGACACCACTTTACCAAACTTATCTTGATGGCCTCGACAAAGAATTGACTCTTAGTTCACAAGAAAGATTCACCATCAGCCAGTGTACATACTAGGTACTGGGACGAGTATGGCTCATATCGGTTGTGGGCCCCACGCTCCTCCCATGGCTTAGCCAGAAAAGGGAATGATTTAGGGTCGTAAGCTGTCGCATAAAACTCCGCCTTGCCATGCTTAGAGACGGATGTTATACGTCTGTCAACATTTCTCCTTCTTTTCATGGTGTTCCCATGAGCAGTTAGGGAAAAAAAGTCCACGCTGGCAAAGTTCCACTTGCCTGGGTAAGCCTAATATAACTGAGGTGTGGCAGGTTCTCCAAAGGTTGCTTGCTAGTGATTTCCACCTCAACAGCCATGCACCTCCTCAGAACATAGCCAGGCCCGGCAATTGAAGAGGGTACCATGGTAGCTGTACCCATTCAAAAAACTGAGAGTGGGGAAAATACCCACTTTTGATTTGAAGGAATATTTATTTACATTGAGCCGCACGGAACGGCCACTCTTGGTCGGGCTGGGAAAAAGGGATAAATCAATTTTCTGACTTTCACGCTGTAAAAACTGTTGACGGTATATACGACCACCCCACATTGTTTTATCAACTTAATTTTCCATTGCTTGTGATAATCAAAAATTCCTAATTTTAATTCTGCGCATGTTTTTAGTTTCATAATGCTTCTCACTCTATTTTGAAGAAAGCATATGGTTTAAAGATCTGATTTCTTGACATGTGGTAGTACAGAATCTTAGTTTTCTCATAACACATTAAGAATGTTTGCATTGTGCAAATGACTTTCTGGAATGGATATTTTTCATTAAAGAAATAATACATTAAGAATCATTTTTAAGGTTATTCCCACAAAGTCTCTGAGATTGTTTTTTCTTCCTATAAGCACAGTTAACTGTACCTGGCCAAGTGTTGTTGTGGCTTGTTACAGTTTAAATGGAAAAGCAAGATAGGAAGAAGCATACATTTACAACATGCGCAATTACCTATTGTGAATGGGAATTGGATATGTAAGTCCTACACACCCTGCTCCCCTTATCTCTGTCCCTTTCCTCCTCCTCCCTCAGTCCATATCCTGCTTCCTCCTCTCTCTGTCCATATCCCCCCTTTTTGTCTGTGCATCTCCTCCTCCCCCTTCTCCCTGTCATTCTTGTCCTTCCCCTCCCCATCTCTTTCCCTCTTTCTTTGTCTATCCAATCCTCCTACACCCTGTTTCTGTACACCTCTCTACATCAATTTCCAACACTTCGTCTGACTCCTCTTAGAACTATATCTAACCTAGAGCCATGTTTAGTGTTATGTTCAAAATCTTATATCTCCAAAAGTTCTTGACCAAATGTTTCTACTGGAATATGCACATGTCATTTATGAATTTTTATAAATTGTATAATGGACAAATGTCGATACGAAAAATCCCAAAAGTAAAATATAAGGGTATGCATTTGTTGTTATATCTTTGCACTTTTGAAGCTGCTAGGTTAGTTTAGTTATCACTGTCGTGCTGTAAATCATGGCTACTCCGCTGTCTATTTGCACCAAAGAAGAGCAACATTCAGTCATCTGTTTTTTGTGGTCAGAAGGCGTATTAGGGGCTAAAATTCAATGGAGACTTTCGATACAGTACGGGAACAGTGTTTTGCCACAACATAGTGTTTATGAACGGATTGAAAATTTACGAAATGGTCACACAGCTCAGCGATCCCAGGTTCGCCAAGCCCATACCCAGCAAGTTAATGCTGAGCCCCCTGAGGGGATGGCAGTCATGTTTGCTGTATGAGTGTGAGTGTATTTATCTTGTTGATTAAGGCCACAAGGCCCAAAAGCTTTTGTTGACTTGTTATCATTTGTGTGTGCTTTTCTGCAGCTCATTAAGGGTGAAAACAGTGGAGCAGCGAGTCTAGCGTCAAACGGTGTGTTTTTTGAATGAAGATGGTAACGACGCTGCACATGCGTATAGTGGAGCGGCGAGGCTTGATGAGGAATTATGTTTTCCATCCTGTAAATCACGAATGTAAACAATTCGATGAATATCACAATTTATTCCACTTACACATTTCAATGCATCTTCATTTACATGCTAAACCAGTTAAATGTGTAAATTCAAATAAATAGCTAGGAATTATATTTAGGAAAGAAAGATCACACAGAAAACATAGGTAAGGTGAAACAAAGGCTGTGTTTCATAAGCAGAACAATCAGAAGATGTGATGGTAAAGAACTGCCTACACTAGTGTGTATTATTTGGAGTATTGCATGCCCATTGTGGGACCCACACCAAGTGGGATTGATGGGTGATAGGCCTATAGAGAAAGTTAGGAGAAGGACAGGTAGTTTCGTATAATTGCAATAAATGGAACAGAGTGTCACAGAAATGATGCACAATTTGGGGTGGAAATACTTAAAAGAAATGCCTTTTCTGTGGCAGCGAGATCTATTTGCAAAATTTCCGTGCCAACATTCTGTTCCGAATGCAAACATATTTCGTTATCACCCATCTATATAAAGAGACATGATCATTGTAACAAAATAAGAGAAATCAGATCAAAAACGGAAACATTCAGGTGTTCCTTTTTCTTGTGCACTATAAGAGAATGGAACTGTAGACAAATATCATAAAAGCAGTTTACTGAACGCTCTGCCATTTACTTAATGTGATTAGCAGAGTATTGATGTTGATCCTGAAGCTTGTTGCACTACATATGCAATCGAATTGCATTTACAAAGTTAACAGCTACTTAAAGCTGAAGGGAAACTAGTCCTTACTTTAACACAAGTTTTCTCCAATGTATTATTAGAATAAGGAAAGTGCAAGCACCTAGGTAACATCACATTGAGGTTCAAGCTCCTGTGGTCTGTGTTTGCTTTAACAAAAGTTGTTTTGTAATTGTATCGCTCTTCTTTGAGTAAAACATTGTGTTTCTCCTTTTAATCACACATACATGTTTCATCGCAGTTGCAGCTTCTTCAGTGGGCCTTTATTTATTTATTTCTTCTTATTACATTTTCAGGAATTCCTGATTTTCTAAGTTTTCTTCAGGCCCCAATAGAAAATTAAAATAAATAAATAAATAAAAATAATAATAGACAACAGAAATTCCTGAACATGTAATAACAATAATAAATATAAGGGCTGAGAAGCAGCAGTAACTGCGATGAAACATGTTTGCGTAATAAAAAAGACGAAATTCCATATTTTTCTCCAGGCACACTGCTCAAGTTACCATAGAACATTAACGTAGTATTAGGATGGTTGGGGTTTTAATGGGACCAAACTACTATGTTTCATCAGTCCCTAACATAATATTAGTTTTAGGAATAAAAGTAATGAACAGAAGTGCACTTAAGGTAAAATTATTATTACAACATCATTCAGTTCATTATATATTTGTTTATTCGCAGATTTACTCAACAAACATGATAAATTTGATGAAATACCAATATTGACAAATATGAGTGTGTAATTAGGCATTAGCTTTTCATTAATAACACCTTTTTTAAAATAAATGTTGCGCATAAAGCAAGGGCACACTCAAACAATGTAGAGAGCGCAACACGTCTCGGCTGAAGCAGTGCTACAAAGAAATCGGGGCTGAATTCCCGAGCAGTGACTCGAGCGTTTTGCTGCTGCATGCAGTACTGCAGTGCAGCTTGACTCGCCACTGGACTCTCGACTTTCTGCTCCACTATGTTTTCACCCTAAGATACCTCTGTGATGAGTAACAACCTATCCTTTCCAAAATTTTGTTCTTCCTTTATTTCCAGGTGAAAATGTAATGCCATCCAAAGAGGAATCCTGAGTCCTCTAGCCAACTTAAAACCGAAAGAAATTAATTTTTTGCAACACTTAACATACAAACAATTTTGCTATCAGACAAACTTCATAAATTGGGAGATACTTTAAAATTTTGGTACTTCAACAAACACAAATGACAGACAATAACATAATGGGAGTAGACACAAGAATGATTTGAAATGAAACAACCATATAAATTCAATCATGGGTAAGGCTGATGCCAGAAAGATTCATTGAAAGATTACTCAATGTAGTCCATCAACTAAGGAAGTAGGTTACAAAAGTCTTGTTTGGACAGTGCTTGCGTATTGCTAACCATTGTATTATCGGTACTAGGTAGGATAATTAGAAGACATACAGAAGATCAAACGGAGAGCAGCACACTTTGATACACACTCATTTAGTAAGCACAAAAATGTCACAGAGATGATTAACAAGCTGGAATAGGAGCAGATGTTAATGGTACACCTAGTACCCGAAGCTATGCACCATAAGGTGGTGTGTGAAGTGTGAGTGTAGATGTAGAAACAAAAACATCCTCTGTGGAATGTGGACTGTGAAACAGCATTAAGCATCAGAATTCAAAAATTAGTAACAAAACAGTGAATACATAAAACACATTTATAACTGTAAGAAAAGAAACATTCTAAATTTATCTGGCAGTATAAAAGAAATACAAAAATGCCCAACTTTTAGAAAGCAAAAAAGACTTCTAAAAGTACAGCACAAGAAACTTTTATTAAAGATTCAAAACAAAACTAACCAGTTACCAACCTCTAAGTCTTTGCTTCAAAACTGAAAATAGCAGTTTGGCTCTTAACAACCAGGAAAACTGTAACATACTTGCTACTTATTTTGAAGAACTTAAACTGTCCAGAACCAGTGAATAAATTCCAAACACGGCAAACTAATAACACCAACCCTAACTCTAAAAAGAACCTGATTAAATCTAAATAAGTAAACAAATTAAGAAACTTTTAAAAAAAAGCACCCAGAGAAGATGGTAGAATTTCAAAAAACCTAAAATCAACTAGCCCTAACACCATAGTATCAGGCAAAGTGAGAAAATACCTGAGAACTTAAAAACTGGAGTAATTCATTCATTGCATACAAAAAGGGGGTAGAAACAGTGTTAATAATTACTGAGGAATCTCTCTTCTCACAATGTTTATTTGATCAAGCCCAAGAATACTTGGAACCTAAAATTGGTGAAAACCAAGTAGGCTTTAGACCAAACAGATCCTGCCTGGAACAATTTTTTAATTTAAAATTAATCCTTAGGCATCTAATGATTTCTAGTAACAATATTATATGTACATATGTGGACTTTAAAAAGGCCTACAACTCAGTTGACCATGAATCTCTTATCCAAAATTCAAAGGGGAGAAATTTATGAACCATTTGCTAGAAAGACTGGTGTTAGACAAGGAGATGAACATACCCCTTCCAGCTTAAATGTGTTTTGGAAAAGGTGGTTAAAAATGGCAAAAGTAAAAGAAGAGTCAAAATATAGCACCAAAATTTTTAACATGAAACATACAAAAAATTAAAGGGGTTTCTTAGTTTAAATACTTGGGAAAAATCGTATAAAAATTATCTCAAAAAAGCTGAAAAATGAAGTTCCCTGTCAAATAATGGCAACTGCATTCAGATTTATGCAAAATATTTATTATAAAAGATCACTTCGTAAATTCATGAAACTTGGGAAACAAAGGAACTGTATTCAAACCAAAATGTCTTTATGGAGCAGAAACTTTAATTTTAAATAGAAAGAGAGCTGTTAACGAAGTTCAAAAGAAGGAAAGGTTATTAGAGAAATATTACAGGCTGAAAGGTAATAAGGAAATGGCATGGATTTCTAGATAAGTGAATGACTCCAAGACTTATTGAATAATAGAAAGCAGTAGGATGTCCTCAACAGCAAGTGTTCATCAGAGGCAATGGATGTGTGATATGACAGCTTGTTTGTTAATCTTTCTAGAAAATCTCAATCTAAATCCAAAAATAGAACATTTTCATTGACAACATGAAAAAAAAAACACTGTCAATTTCAAACAGATGCATTGCCAGCATATAAATAAATAAGTAGCCTCTTTCAATGATTGCTATTGGCACAATCAGGCAGTGGATAATTATGACTAAAGCAACTACCAATTTTGTAATGTACTAACCTTATTTAATAGTTGTTCTATCTCAAGGGCCATTGTCTCGAAAACATGCTCCCCACTAAGAAGTGGTACAGTGTCCATGCTGAAACAAAAATTTTTTTTGATTTCTACATTATCAAATTGAAAGTAATTTCAGTCATAGGTTATTCTGTAAAGTTAAATCACAAAATCAGAAAACTTTTTTGGTGTGTGTGTGTGTGTGTGTGTGTGTGTGTGAGTGAGTGTGTGTGTGTGTGAGTGTGTGTGTGTGTGTGTGGGGGCACGCGCGTGCACGCACACAACGACACATATCCAAATTTAGCATATTTTGAAATGTTTATGAACCTTTTTTTCACTACATTCTGCCTCACCCCCCCCCCCACCCCTCCATACAAAATGATGAAAGGAAGAACAATTGTTGCTTACTACATATCTGCTGTTCATGCAATAAAACTGGCAAATAAGGCACACAGTTGCAGTATAACCTCATTAACGCGAACTTGCTTAAGAAACAGAAATTTTGCCCTGCGGGAACACATTAGTTCTTATGGGCAGTTTAATCATTTAAGACGAATGTCAATCAAGGGAAATTACAAACTCTCTTTCAGTCCCTAGCTTAATTAATTTTCATCATAACACAAACTTTGGATATTTCTGTATTTTTAAGTGTTACTTATTCCAAAATGAACGAAAGCTATCTACCTATTGTCAACTTCTTTCCGACATACTGTAGGGAAACAGCTGTTGTTATTACTTTGAGAGGTGCATTTACATTAGAAACATTTGCAATGCCAAACCGAGTTAGAATATTGAATGAAGATCTACAAATGATAGTATGAAAAACATGGTATAGTGGAACAACTTCAAATCTACAGATAAAGATTATGATTCGATAAAGTGGATGTCGGTACAGATCTAGAATATATAGAACTGTCTTAATACCTGCTGCTTCGCATGTGTAGACTGGATAGTCTGCATTGGTTTTCTACTTCTAAATATAAATTTTCATAAATATAGCTTTAAAAATGCTTTCCTAATCATGTATTTTGATATAACTTGGCACCCCGTATTGCGCCACTGATGGCAAAATTCAAAACACCCCTAAACACAATTTTTTAATTCTAACTGTGGTTCCAAATCCAAATTTTTGCATTTCTAGCATCAAATTAAATTTTAGTAAATCCTTAAAAGATTTTCTCTTATTTTACCTGCTCAATAGTTGAATTTCCAAAAATATCGAAACATTTGTTTTTAAAATTCCAATCAAAAATCTAAATCTGAAGTTTTGTATTTCTTCCTTCAAAATTGCATTAATAGCAATGTATTTGGGGGAAAAAAAAACTGTTCATTCTGCATTTCACCCCTTAGGGATGTGAATACAAAAATTCACTTTTCAGCACCGTTTCTACATCTACATACATACTCCGCAATTCACCGTAAGGTGCGTGGCGGAGGGTACACTGTACCACTACTAGGCATTTCCTTTCCTATTCCACTCCCAAATTGAACGAGGAAAAAAAGAATGCCTATATGCCTCCGTACGAGCCCTAATTTCTCTTATCTTGTCTTTGTGATCTTTACGCGAAATGTAAGTAGGCGGCAGCAAGATCGTACTACACTCAGCTTCAAATTCCGGCCCTCTAAATTTACTTAACAGAAATTCACAAAAAGAACGTCGTCTTTCTTCCAGCGATCCCCAATTGAGTTGCTGGAGCATTTCCGTGACACTCACGCATTAGTCGAAGCTACCAGTAACAAACCTAGCTGCTCGCCTCTGAACCGCCTCTATGTCTTCCTTCAAACCGATCTGCTGCGGGTCCCAAATACTTGAGCAATACTCAAGATGTGGTCGTACAAGCGTTTTATACGCGGTCTCCTTTACAGTTGAAGTACATCTTCCCAAAATTCTCCCAATAAACCGAAGTCGGCTGTCTGCCTTACTCACAACTGTCATTACATGCTCGTTCCATTTCATATCGCTCTGCAATGTTACGCCTAGATATTTGAACGACGCGACCGCATCAAGAAGCTCACTACTGATGCTGTATTCGAACATTATAGGATTGTTTTTTCTACTCATGCGCATCACCTTACATTTTTCTACATTGAGAGCTAGCTGCCATTCTTCGCACCAACTAGAAATTTTGTCTAAGTCAACCTGTATGCTATTACAGTCAGTTACAGACGACACCCTCCCATACACCACAGCATCATCAGCAAACAGCCACAAATTACAACTTACTCTGTCCATCAGATCATTTATATATATAGAAAATAATAGCGGTCCTATCACACTCCCCTGGGGCACGCCTGACGATACACTCGTCTCTGATGAACACTCGCCGTCGAGAACAATGTACTGCGTTCTATTACTTAGGAAGTCTTCCAGCCAGTCACAAATCTGTGAACCTATTCCATAAGCTCGTATCTTCGTTAGCAGTCTGCAGTGTGGCACTGTGTCGAACGCCTTTTTGAAGTCGAGAAAAACACAATCCGCCTGTTGCCCTTCGTCCATGGCTCGCAAGATGTCATGTGAGAAAAGGGCAAGCTGAGTTTCACATGAACGATGTTTCCTAAACCCGTGCTGATTCATGGAAAGAAGCTTTTCCGTTTCAAGGAAATTTACTATATTCGAACTGAGAATATGCTCCAAAATTCTACATGAAACTGATGTCAACGATATTGGCCTGTAATTGTATGGGTCAGTTCTCTCTCCTTTCTTATACACGGGAGTCACCTGCGCTTTTTTCCAATCACTAGGAACTTTGCGCTGAATTAAAGATTCGCTATAAATGCAAGCTAAGTAGGGGGCCAATGCCACAGAATAGTCTTTGTAAAACCGAACTGGTATTCCATCCGGACCAGCAAACTTTTTCGTATTTAGCTCTCTCAGCTGCTTCTCTACACCGGAAATACCTATTGCTATGTCCCCCATTTCGGAATTAGTACGTTGATCAAATGATGGTATATTTGTGCGGTCCTCCTGCGTGAAAGATTTCTTAAAGGTTAAATTTAGAACTTCAGCTTTCCGTTTGCTTTCTTCTATTACTGCCCCGGAATGATCAACTAGTGACTGGACAGTGGGCTTTGACCCGCTTATCGATTTTACATAGGACCAGAATTTTTTCGGGTTCTCGGAAAGATCTTTTGCTAAGGTATGGCTGTGATAATTATTGTATGCTTCACGCATCGATCTTTTTATAGATGCACGAATCTCTACTAACTTTTGCCTGTCATCATTTGCGTGTTCCTTTTTGAATCGAGAGTGCAACAGCCTTTACTTTCTCAGCAGCTTTCTAACATTATTATTATACCACGGTGGATCTTTTCCATCCTTAATCGTCTTTACTGGCACATATTTCTCTAACCCTTCATTAACAATGCATTTAAATTTAGTCCACAATTCCTCTACATCCATAGTCCCAGAATTAAACGATGCCCATTCATTTTCTAAGTGCGATCGTAACATTTGCTTGTCGGCTTTTCCCAACAAAAACACGCTCCTAGCCTTCTTAACTGGTTTATGAACTTTGGTCACCATCGACGCTATGACGATATCATGATCACTAATTCCTGTCTCTACACAGACATCGTTAATAAGGTCAGGCCTGTTTGTGGCTATAAGGTCTAGAATATTTCCATTGCGCGTGGGTTGCCGGTTTAACTGCTCAAGACAGTTTTCGGAGAATGTGTCCAAAAGTAGCTCGCATGTTTCCTGTCTTTTAGAAACGAATCGAGAACATGAAATTTCTTTCTTACACTTTGGCATCTTTCTTGGGAGTTTTACTTTTCAATCTGCAATATGCACTTATTTTTCTTCATTTATATGCTTGTTGCAGAAAAACAACTGAAAAATGTGCATTACGTCTCGCTGTATATAACCTCTTCAAAAGTCATCCCTGGTCTTTAGATTGAATTTTAGATAAGCTGAAGACTTTCAACCACTATTTCTTCCACCCTCTTATAGCTATTGACACGGAAATGCTGTGTGTACAACGGGAAACTTTATGCTACAATAACACAAAGATCGTTCATCTCCATTGTGTAGTTTTTGCTGAAGAACAAAATATTGACTCCCATATGTAGAATTTTATATAAGTTGGTAAGTTTCAACTCCAATACCTTCCACCCCCATATCATAATCAACCCTCTACCACCATAGTGCACATGGGAGACTGATACCTACTACCACATAGAAACACTATTCATATGCAATGTGTAGTTTTGGCTGCAGAGTGATATATAGGCACAAACACCTCTATATATATATAAGACGCTAAGATAATTAAGAATAAGGAAACAATCTGTAATGCTGTTGCATCAGGATCCAGAAACGGATCTAAACGGCTTTGTAGAGCTCACCGAGACGTTTATGCTGCACGATTTAATCCTAAACCTATTTTTAAGTGCTCTTATGATTTAGTCAAAATCAAAAGTGATTGCTAAAAATATAGGCGTAAAAGGTTTAATTTTTTCTGCTGGTTGGCGGTATTGGTCGCAAATGAGACTTTTTTTTTGGGGGGGGGGGGGGGGGGGCGGCGGCAAATTTGTTGTGAAACTAAGTTTATGAAGAAAGTGTAAACAACTGGTCACATGAATTCCATAAAACTGAATATTTACAGTCTTTTTTCCATGTTTCATCCTACAGAGAAATGGTGGAGAATGCAGCAAGTAACAAGTAACGATTGCCCTTGTATATAATGAAGGTTGCACTGGAGTTCCATCTCTGTGTTATTGGTAAGTCCGATAAACCGCGCTATTTTAAAAACATAAATACGGACACTTTATTGTACATCTTCTCTCATGGAACCTCATTTCACAACTGAGAGATTTGTTTTAACAGTCAAATGATTGCTCAAAACACGGATGTTATTCTCACGTTGTACTGTCATAATTTACAGTGGGTATATAGACACTGTAGCTACAATTGGTTTTATACATTACAATATATTTTTGCTCCTGTAAATATCAGCTTTAATTTTTTTCCAAGAAAATAGTGTAAATTTTAAGAACTTGTACTTTTACACAGTGTGTGAAGTCAACAATAATGTGAGGTGATTCATACTGTAGTATATTTGACATTAATGAACTACTGTGCATGTATACATATTAAAATCCTCTTCCATCCCCTCCCCCTAAACTTTTGTTTTTTTGGTCCTTCAGATTTGCGTTAGTGACGCTATACTGTATTACTTCTAATGATTACTTTATCCACAACATGTTTCACAAACTGCATTCACAATATTGCTGAATACAACAGTATATCCCTGTACAACATAGCGTATATTTTGGGAGATATGTCAAACATGGGAGCGCGTGAAAACTAAACTGCAGGGCAAAATTCGCTATCAGTCCACATTGTTAAACAGCAATGTACAATGGAGGATAAAAAGACAACCCAACCTGAATAATTTTAAGTCCAAGAACAGAGCATTGTGCTTATCCTAGTGCCGAAGTGCAAGTTTTGCCAACTCTAGCGGTCTTCGGATCTTCAGCTTTGTGTTTACATCATTAGATAGAAGCAATATAACAGTTAGGATACAGTATATTATGGCGAAATTCATAGCAGCTTAACTCACAAATAATTTATTTTGGAAAATGTTATTCCAGCACATAGAAGCAGTTGAGGTATAAGAATTCCACATGGTTACATTTATTACAACAAACTGCTTCTTACACATGTTTCATTGGCTGAGTGGATAGACAAAGACAGCCATAGTAAACATGTTGAAAATCTGTGTGTGTACTTGTAATTACTTTGACTGCCACATGGTGAATCTATCGTGTTAAGCTAAGATAAATGTATTATCAGATGGGCATAATTTTGTAAGTCCTTATGCGTGGTTTACAAAAGTCAGTTGCTGTGCCTCCCATGGTCTGCTTCCAGTTCAATACTCATTCTTCAACTCTGGAAGGACTATTCAACCATTACACTAATGAGAAAGGACAGGTAGCTCATTGATAGGGTGTGTATTGTATCAGATGTCACCAAAGTGTGTACTTTTTTTATTTTATTTAAATCCCAGTGTTTTTTTGCTTTAGTTACTTTTTGTTATTAAATTATATTGATTTTACTTTTTTCAGTAAATAATTACAGTTTGTCAATTTGATATATAAAATAATCTTTCTCCGAAGGTAATATTTATTTGATATCCATAACAAAATATAAACATTCTTGGAGGGTATTTTTCATCTGACCTCCCATAAAAATAATCTTCCTTCAAGGTTGATATTGGTATAACCTCCCATTGAAATTAATATAACATAAAGTAGGCTACGTATATCTTTAGTATTTTGTGCACACGCCATTGGCGTCAAGAACAGCCCAGATATTTCGAGTCTGCAGAAAAAGGCCTCGCCCATGAAAATTCTCTTTCATGAAAAATAAACCAAATGCCACAAAGCATCCACAGTTCTTGGAGGAGGGTCTGGCCAATAATCCTACACAGTCTTGTTGAATTTAGCCCATATGTTCTCTATGGGTTTGAGAGTGGGAGACTTTGAAAGCTATGGTATGCATTGGATAATATTCTCTCCCCTTTGGAACCAGCTCTTAATCCTAATGCTGGTCTGCAATGGATGATTAGTATGTTGGTAAATGAGGCATCCTTTAGGGTACCACAGTCGACCTCCAGGAATGATTAAATTTTCAAGGAAACGTTCATAGCATGCCGAACTAAACTTGCATTGGAATTGTTTTAATGTGCCTGCACATATATAAGACATCCAGCCCCAGCATGTCACACTTCTAGCATGTGTCACTTGAAGCGGGTGTCATATCATTGCCTATCTGTGCAGTAAACAGAACAGGACCTCTGCTTGTGGACTCAATTGTGCACTCATCTGTGAAAATGACTTTCCTCAATCAACATTTTCCCAGAAACTCAAAATTGCCAGTCTGTCCATGGCTTGATCATCAGATAATGGTTCTTTAATGAGAGCATGATGGGACCTGATTCCATAGTTGTTTAATCGTCAAAGAGCAATTTTCGATGTGCCCGGGAAATGTGATGCTCTCTCTAGTTTCTGGATGTTTGAGAAAAGGGCAGTCTGGACCACTCTGAGCAATTCATCAGCTTCTCTTTGAGTAGAGACTCATGGTCTTCCACGTATTGTATGTCTGCTTACCTCACAGTTATCTCTGAATCATCTGATCCATCTCCTTGCTGTGGAAGCAACAACACCATAACATCCTGTCTCAGATACACTAACACTGCTTTCAAAGAGAGCAATTGTGCACTAACGAACTTTCACATCAGCCATTTTGAAGTAGACCTATGACATACGCTAATCAGCTGATAAGTTTCTCTTAGCTGAAAACTATAGAGCCACTAAGTGGTGGTCGAAATAATTACAAATAAAATACATCCATTTTCAATATTATTACTATGAACATGTTTGTGTCTGATTAAAGATTAGATTCTCATAAAATATAATCTGAAAATCTATAAAACCCTATAACTGCACAATTTATGAGAGAATTAATATTTAAAATATTACCTGCAAGAGATCTAAAAATAAATTTACTCCAGTGGAATCCAAAAGCATGCCCATTGCATTTGTAAACTGTCAGCTTACCCACTCATACAATGAAACATATAAGTGGTTCGTTTTAGTAAATCTAGCCAAATAGAATTCTTATACCTCAACCACTTCTACACGCTCAAATAATGTTTTCCAAAATAAATGATACATGTGTTAAAATACAACGAATATCGACATATACTGCATCTTAATCATTGTATTGCTTCTATTTGACAATGTAAACAGCAAGCTGAAGATGCACTGACTGCTGGAGTTGGCAACACTAGTGCTTATGAGCTGGGGCATGCACAATGCTCTGTTCTTGGACTTTAAATTATTTGGGTTGGGTAATCTTTTTGTCCTCCATTGTACATTGGTTCCCAACCTGTGATTCTGATACTAGCCCGTTAAAGAGCTGTGGCACAGGGGCAGAAGTCATACTGAGATGCAGGAACAGAAGAAGTAGGCTTATGGTGATTCTGGAGTTGCGATCTGTAGCTGGTGGAGGTGTCAAGGGCAGATGCAGTGAGGCAGAATGACACCATGGCAGATGTTGGATACAGTGGAGGAAGGAGGAACAGGCAGTCATCACTAACATCAACGTCAAATAGTCGACAGCACCTGTTGCCTAAGACAATCCTTTCGATCCACACCCAGATGCCAGCTGAAGGAGAGAGCCGAGACATAGGTGTCACACATGTAGGTGAACCTTTAGATTGAACAGTCGCACTACATGGAATGAAGACGGTCTAACAGGGTGCGATGCTGATATCTGGGTATAACTTCCACCACAGTCATGCCATTAATTTGGGTGGAATGATACATTTCAAGGAAACACTGCGAAATGTCCTCTGTCAATGATGACAAAAAAGGCCTTCCTCATCAATGTTTCAAACTAGGAGACCATCTGCTCAGCTTCCACATTGGAGTACAATGTTCCCTCTAGAGAGGACCTTAAAATTTCAAAAAGTATTATCTATGAGAAAACTTTATTGAACTTTACTAAAATAATTTATTAGGATTTTTTTCTAAAAAAAGAAAACCACAAAATAGAGACTGTAGCCCACTCTCCCCTGTGGTCGCAAATTTGTAAACGGAGAATTTCGAGGAGGAAGCCCTGGCATCATCTGAATGGAAACCTACTTGCTTTTTCTGTTATGTGAATGACACTTTCGTCATCTGGCCACACGGTATGGATAAACTCCTTGACTTCCTTACACTATGAACTCCATACACCCCAACATCAAATTCACTATAGAGACTGAAACGGAGGGTAAATTGCTGTTCCTTGATGTCTTGGTCAAGAGAAGAGCTGATGGTACCCTGGGTCATGGTGTGTATTGGAAGACAACACACACTAATCTGTATTTACACGCAGACAGCTGTCACCACCCTTCGCAGATGAATGGGGTACTTAAAACTCTAGTACATGGGGTGCGCACTATCTACGACGCAGAGAGTCTACCCCACGAATTGGAACACCTGAGAACTGTATTCCGAAAAAATGAGTACTCAGAGTGGCAGATTCAGTGGGCTCTCTGCCCAACCTGTGGAAATGGATGAAAACACGAGGGAGGATGTAGGCACTGCATTCATTCCATATACCGGCGCACTCTCGAGGAAGGTCGCCCGCATTTTGAAGAAACATCAGGCTGGAACTGTCTTTCGTCCACTGAATAAAATTCGTGCACTGGTGGAGAGTGCCAAAGATGATCTCGGTTTGAGGAAGGCCGGCGTGTACCAGATTCCATGTCAATGTGGCAAGTCATATATTGGACAGACGATGCATACCGTTGAAGATCGATGCATTGAACACCAGAGGCACACACGATTGATGTATCCGAGCTAGTCGGTGGTTGCTGAACATTGTTTGTCAGAGAATCACGCGATTCGCACACCGTGACTGTGGCTATAATCTTAGCAAAGCTTGGGAACCAGTGATTGGGTTAATTGAGAGTAAATCTAGCAAACGTAACATAGTGATGACCAAGACGGACAGAGCCCTCGTACGACCCCGGCATGGACCACAGAGGGGTTGCTCCGCGGGCCGAGGGTATTTAAATTGCTTGCTACCAGGCTAGAACCCAGCTCCCTTCAAGCTGCCTTAGCGTGCGGATCTCCATGCCGGCGCGTTTCCAGGAGCTCAGTCCATCAGTTCACCTGATGATGGCGACATGTATGATTGCTGAAATATTGTGCCCGTTTGGACACTATAGACCGGCAGTACACCCGTGGATATTTTGATTAGAGACTGGGATGTTATAAATAGTGTTTCGATATTTTGTATTCATCTCTGTATAACAATACTGATCGTGATTATTCCAAAAAGGAGAAGATCACTGTACGAATGCGATTTCACATCTGTTTTATCCTCCGAGTGATGCATATTGATTTCTGATAAGGTGTGTAATTGTGACCTTTATTTTTGTGAAAAAGTGTTTGACTTTCAGTAGATAGACATAAAATCAAAATTTATTCCAGTCATTTCAGCAATGATTGACCACATCAGCTATTTCAGAGCAGCCACCATTTTGTAAAGAAATTTTATATATTTAAATAATTACCTTCCTTTCCAGGACTGATAAATTTAAACAGGCTCCAAGAGCTTTCTTTTACAGTAATATTTAAACTGACTTTATTTCAAGGACTTAAAGAAAATTCTAGATTACGTAACAGGCTCTTATTTGTTATGAAAGTCTTTTGGGTCTCTGCTATGCTACAGGGCCAATGCCTTCCCAATTTGATGCATACAGGAGTTGCAGAATAAGACCAGAGATCTGAGGAATGAAGACCAAGCAGTCAGACTCTTCCTTAGTCATTGTTAAGATCCATTGTGCTGGAATGGTGTAGAAATGCAGAGCGAAAGAATGACAAGGGCTTGTTGGGACATATGCTCTGGCCATACTTTCTGCAGCACCAACAAAACCTTCAATAGGAGCAGCAGATCACAGGTCTTGTGTGTCTGTGCACTCCCGTGCATTTGTTTTGCTTTCCTCTCCTTCCCCGCCTCCCCACTGCATCTCACTCCACCCATGTAGTATTTACATGCTCTATAAGGCCATTCTGTATCCATACCCACCACCATGACCTCTTCCCTGCCCCTCCTACTCACTCACCTCAGAGCATGATTCGGAGTGTCGCAGCCAGAGATAAATGTCGTGGGTCTATCAAGTGTGCCTGTGTGATTGCTCTCTATTTTGAGGAAGGCCAATGATTTATTGCTTAAGGGGACACAGTCATGAATGCTCTCCCATAAGATATTAATGTTAAAAGTGGCAAACTTCAAGTACACTTTCTGAAGAAACTAGTGGAGGTAAAGACCTGAAACTTTTACAGTATACAGATGAAACATCATCTGCAGATCACATAAAGATATGTTAGTGCATTTTATGATGTTGTGAGTAATGCCTTTTTTTGTTCAGGGAAAAAAAAATTACAAGTTTCATAAATACCTTGGTGCTTGAATTTGATCTTGTGACTACAGGTCACATTTTTTAAATCTGATTAATCATAGTTGTATAAAGAAGAGTTACAGAAAGTCTGATGACTTTATAAAACTTAGTTATTGAGAAAAGAGTAGCAGAATATCAAAAAATGTAGTTTGGAGAGAAAACTGTATGAAAGTTTTTCATACAAGAAAATAATATACATTACAATACAGAGCCACTACTGAAACATTCAAGCACAGTACTGCAGCCTGGCTTCTTTCTCTTTATCTACTTTTCTAGCTATCCTGGCCTCCTTGGAAGCATTTCTTGCAAACATTTCTGCATAACGGATATGATCCATCTCAATGATTTTTAGTCCCTTTGGGGTATTGATGCCATCATGTGTTCCCAAGAGTCTTAACACATCAGTTTTCTTTGACACACCAGAATTGCAGTATGTCACTGCATCATGAACTCCAGATTTTAATATTTCTATTCTAAAAACAGTTTTTAGTAGCGTTGTCCAAATAATAGTTTTTAAACTTTCCATTTGGGTTCTGAGTTTTGCCATGAAAGATACTCTTTTTGAAAAGATCTTGTTGACTAAGGTCTCCAAAAATGGGTTTCAGAGCAAGCAGCTTATTTTCTAGATTTGAATTTTTATAAGTATAACTGGATAATATCTTAATATAGTAAAGCTGTGACAGCGAGTCGCGAGAGGCAAAAAAAGAGACATGCACATACAACACATTCAGCTATTGGCCATTCAGAAATAGGAACACTCACACAATCACACTACACAGTCACACAATCGTCATTTCTGGCTGCCACACATCAAATTACACTCTGCAGTGTGGAAAGAGGGGAGGGGGGGGGGGGGACACAACCCACCTACCCCTCTTTCCACACCACAGAGCGTGATTCGAAGTGTGGCAGCCGTAGGTTATGGAAGTGTGATTGTTCCTATTTCCGAAGAAGGCTGTGGCCAATAGCTAAAAGCGTTATGTTTGTGCCTTTTTTATGTGCCTATCACGGTTCATTGTCAGGTCTTTGCAGTGAGCTGTAAACTCTCCTGTTACTATATTGTTAATTCCAACATTATTAGATAATATCTTAATACTTATGTATCATAGATAATAAATAATATGTGGTCATTCTCATAAATTATAGAATACAGCGACAGAATGTACCGCTGATCACAGGTCTGTCCAAAAATTCGCACCTTCAGCGCTCATCTACGAAAGATAAACCTCACCATTAACCTATGCCTCACTAGTGAAGATACAGATCACTTTTTAAACACAAAAGGTCTATCTATAATCTATGTTATGTTTGTAAACAAACTATCGTCTTTAACTCAGCCGCCACATAATTACTCACGCCACCTACAAACATGCACCACATGACAACACGCCGATGATACGGGTCAAAACCGAGGGTCGGTATCTCTGTCTTCAGATGAGCCTAGAGCTCAGTGTGTTGACCTCCGCATCATCCTGCTCAGTTTCGTCAGTTAAGGTATGTCAGAAAATTAACAGAATGGTGAGCATGTTTCGTCTTGGACAACAATAACTTTGGATCCTTCCATATTGCTGTACAGATTGGGAACTTATAGCTGGAATTAGATTTGGAAATTATTATTCACCAATATTTTATGAAGGTGAAACTTAATGGACACAGTTTAAATCTTTAATCAGCAATCAAACTGTTCAGGATGCTGATCAAGGTAAAAAATGTTTATCTTTCTCTAATGCAGTTGTTCTCTTTCCAAATTCAACATTAGGGCATATACAAAGAATATCAGTGTGTATAATCAGTGATATTGAAGTGTAATAGTCCTTCGATAACAACATAGGCACAAGAGACTTATCTGGACTCCTTAGAGCCTCTAACCCCAGCACAAACTCTTCTAGCTATTTTTGTTTTCCTTTCTCTCTTCTAAATTTTGCAGTGTCCTAGTGCACTGCAAACAAATTTACTCGTCGCCAATTTGTGTCTCTCTGTAAGTCTAATCTGCGAATTATCTGACATCCAACAAAAGAAAGTAACATATGTAACAGTTCTTAAGGGCACTGCCCCACTACATCAGATATTCTTCAATGCTGTACAAATAGTCTGATAAATTTTCTTTTCCGATCTTGCACTGTTGTTAGCAACCACACTTAGGCTACATAATCCAGACAGACACACACGGAATAGTTTATCACTTGTTTTCACAATATTAATTAAAACAGCATATTTGGCCAGTACCTTTCAGACTTGAAACCATGGCCCCCAACTCCTGTCCCAAGCTTGCTGAAGGAAACAAGTTTGAGATCAATCTCATTTTCCAACTGCCGTGCCTGTTTCCGTAGATCTGAGAAACAGAAAGAAAAATCTCTACAAAATGAATGTCACTTTTCATTACAAAAACATATTATGCAGTGCATTTTGGTAGTAATGTATTTTCATAACCCATCAGGTTAATGATTAAGGTATATTGTAGTACCACAACGCAGTCAATTAAAAGGTTGACAAATCATTGCAGTTTTGGAGAAAATCTGTTAGTTTAAACCCAACAAACTAACACCTATAGATTATACGTCATACCTTATTTTTCGTAAAATAATAAATCACGGTGCATTTTATTACTATAATTTGGATAAACAACAGTATTTATGTTTCTAACAGGCTAAGACAAATTCAGAAGCCGTATTTTCCTACGCCGAAGCTACAGCGTCATTATATAGCTACGTCATGCGGTTCTTTTCCATTCTAAATAGGTTTAAAAATTACATACGAAGTATTTGAAACAAAATAATTGAATTTTTATCTGCCAGTGACGTGGACAATAACAAACACACACAACCGAGAGAGGATGGTGATCCCTAATTAAGTGGTTTTAACACGCTTTTGAAGCTAAGGAAAGAAAATATTTCATTAATGACACAATTTTTTCTCTTCTTTTTCTAACCTTCCCACCCTTCCATCCCGACGGACACAGCCATTTTTGCACTGTTTATCTTACTGTACTGTCATCTTATATCTTAAATTTGCACCCTTCGTGCTTTCCACTTCTCAGCTGTTACTTCATAATGATACAAAGATATAACACACTTCCTAGCTAAGTGGTTTTACAAGCCTTTGCAATATCGATCTATTGCAACCTTTTTCGATGTTGTCGTGCGGTTTGCAAGCATTCATCAAAACGATTATAGTAATCTACGAACGAAAACAGAAGAATAAGTCATTGCAGTCGCGACACAGGAAAATTTACCAGGATGGTATAAGCTTCAATTATTACCAGCAAGACAATGTCAATCTTCCTCTCTTCTTATACCATGACGTAATCCATCTATGCTCCTGCAGTTGCTTAAGTGACCTCAAACCAAGGCCAAGGGCCAAGTAACAACTGTTATCATCATTCTCCAAGACATTAATAATGTTCTATATCGATTTGCCATCAGGTGCCACCATTGTACAATATCATTCCTCGATATTGTTGATAGTGTACGGGCTGCTTTAGCTGTGTCGTCACATCCAACAAACACTTGTACATCATAAAAAAATCAGACTTTTAATCACACTATACTTCTGTCTTAACTTTCAACGATGCATTCCATTGGTAGCATTCAACTACACGTAACTTGCGGTATAACCGTGTAAATTTTATGTGAACCAGCACAAAATCGTCTTTTCAAGCATATGTCAATCTTTCTTTTTTTCTTTTTTTTATGAAATATAATTGTAGAATACAGGCCCACTAAAACTTGTTTAGGCTCAGACTATCATCACAGAAGGTATCAGCTGGATAATCAAGAAGGCAACTTGCATATGTGTATTCATCAATTCACACTATTAAATAAAACTCTTCAAATTTTTTATTGCTGAATAAAAACATAAGTGTTTATTGTATTATACATCTCACATCGAGTATGATGTTTAACAGCTTTCAAACATCTCCTGGTACAATATCAGTTCCAAGTCCATAATTCAATAAAACAATAAAAAAATAAGAGAGAACATATAGTATGTCCATTGATCTCACACTTGTATATATACGTCTCTGGCGGCCTACAATTATATGTGCAAAATTTGTTTTGCGCTGTGTCAAAAGTAATAATGCATTGTACCCACATGGAACCCCTCGGCTGCGACTGCAATAATTCTCTCTGAGTCCAGATTGTATACTACTTTTAGCCATTATTCGACTAAACGTCTTCTTTCGTTAACTCATCGGTAATTATTGTGACTGCATTTAATCTTTTTCTGAGTTATTAGCCACTATCTCGTAACTTCTGTTATGTTGTTGTTCTTTTATTGATCCTCGTTGTTATTGGTAACTTGTCCTCACTATCACAGAGTAATTTCGATAAAAGTGCTGCTTTTAATTAAAAAGAAAAAGTTCATTCACATGCTGTGCGAGATGTGTAGAAACTTTCGTGACCAGCACTGTTGTGGCGTCACTGTTCGCCTTCACCACAACGCCAGCGATCCACGAAAGTCACTGCGCCACCTACAAGACGTGACAAATCGCGCCGGGGCAACACCACCTACAGACGTGTAAGCCCGAGGCGCCTGCAGTCTCTGTACCTCTTTGCCTGCTTTGTGCGCCGGCCATTAGGAAGGAGGGGGATCCCAAACATATGCAGGCGCACCACACCCAAGGAGGATAGAATAAATGGAGATGGCATTATCTATGTCAGGCACATACATCATTTGATGCCTGTCCGCCATCTTGGTCAGTTTCGGAATGCTATTTCTACATTAAAACTATGCGTTAAGTCGACCCTCTTACTGTTAATGCATTCAACTGACAATCACCGTAAAGTATGTACTTTCAAAGAATATATTTTATTGAATAAATAGTAATAAATAATCAGCATAATATATTTGAAAACTTAATTTTGAACAAATAATTTGCACTCTTTTAACATGTTGTACATCACGGCAAAGCCGTCGGTTGTTTTATTTATGTTTTAAGTTACGTGAAAGATTAGCTCTACAATACGAATACTTCTTCAAAACTTGGCAATATGGCGGAGGCAGGCTTCTCTTTTCTGAACGTAAGGGCGTCTCCCTGTATTCTAACCTCCTTGACTGCACCAATACAAGGCAATGATACGGTTTGACAGTTACGATCCAGGAGTTCCATCTACGAGAGCCAGCAGTTTACAAGCCGGAACATTATGCTATTGCCAGAACTCTTATGATAATTAAACTTTTAAGGGGCAGCTCTCAGTCTCAAAGTACAAAAATAATCGTAACCAGGTTTCAATGCCACTATGGGCACCTTCTTCAGACGACGATGAATATGTTAAAACTATATGTCAAAATCTAAAATAATACAAAAAATATCTGACTTAATCAGATAGTCATACCTAAAAAGTAAATAATTGTAGACAGGCGGAGCAGTCACTAGGGGCTGCAATGTCTCCGCTGCTAACTTTGCCAGATAACATTTTTAAAAGTTTTCACAGTATCAACATCTTTATGTTGCATCTGATTAAATAAAATGTCACAGTGTGACAAAACTTTATTGAAAACTCAATCCAAAAGAGAAACTGTTGGTAGATGATACGGTTCTGAAGTCCAACTGCTCTACTGGTTGTTGAATAATCATTGCTATCAACATTCGCAATGATCGCAGGGCACTCAGCTATTTTCTTCTTATGTTGAAGTATGGTGTTCACACGTCACAGTTTAAAATTGAGTCAACATTTCTTGGAATACTTTTCTTCACACGGCAGTTCTTTCCACTGACTCTGAGAAAAAATAGACACTCCCTGAAAATTGCTAAGAAATCTTAGTTCTTTGCACTGTGTTGTACTGTGCTTTACTATGAGATCGAGTGTGCAAACTTTGCTCTCTCATACACTAATTTCAATCTTGCCCTCACCCCAGTATGTCTGCCATCATAAAAAAACTCCATCGTAGCTCTGAGATATCAATTTTCTGGAGATACGCCAATATTTTTGGTTTATTTTAATATTTTCACTTCACTACGTATTTTATTAACCCAACTGGTCAAAACAATTAGGGTATCAGATGAGATATCTAGGTTTTGAAGTACTGTCAATGGCAGAATGAACTAAAATGGTTTGATGTATTTCTATCAGTCCTACGGAGTGGAGACAACAACATTACGAAAACCGGCATAGTGGTAATAATTGAAAGTTGCTACAGAGGGTTTGGTGTTGATTTTACCAAGCAAATTACACAAGCAGTTGGGTTTAGATAGTCCAGTGAGCAGGTAGTACAATGCAACAACGTGAATTACTCGAAGCTATGGCATGGAGAGCCATAGAAAGGTTGGAAGCAGGCTGCAGCTATTGGAGTGTCCCTAAGTGTAACTGCAGGACCTGGATGCGATTTTAGACAACAGGAACCGTTAAAAGAAGCCAAGGACGAAGTCGTTCATGGGTAACATCAGCAAGCGATGACCATTATATCTGGTTAACATCCTGTTGAGACAGGAGGTTGAAAGCAACTCATCTGCAACACACACTCCAGGAATCAACAAGCCTCGCAGTGTGAACACAAACAGTCCGAAATCGCCTTCGGGAATGTGGCCTCTACTTACGGAGACCTATAATGTGTGCCCAATTGAAACCAAATCACTGTTTAGTCCGCAGAAACTGGGCGGAGGAATATCAAGATTGGAGTCGTAACGAATGGCGTCGGGCTCTGTTCACAGATGAGTCAAGATTTTGTGTTTAGCTGGACAATCGTCGTTCCTTCATCTGGAGAGAACGCGGAACTTGTGTAGTTAAACATCACCAAATCCTGATGGTGGACGAGTGGTATGGGCAGATGTCAGTATTAGCGGAGGCACGGACCTCTATGTCGTGCTGAATGGCGCTTTGACTGCTCAGAGGTATATAGACGAGATCCTTCGGCATTTTGTTGTGTCCTACGCTGGTGCCATAGGAGATGGGTTCCTTCTGGTGGACGATAACGCTCGTCTCTACAGAGCTGCACTGGTGGACGTCATGCTTGAAGCTGGAGGGAACTGAACAATGGAATGGTCAGCTTGTTCAATGGACTTAAATCCGATTGAGCTTGCCTGGGATGCACTTAGTAGACGCATTGCAACCAGATCAGCACCACCCTCGTTGCAGAGCTTGATATTGCACTCATGGAAGAATGGCCAAATATCCTCATGAGCTGATTGATCACCACATACTACTCATGCCTCGCAGGCTTGTAACTGTACTGGCCGTCCGAGGCGATCACATACCATACTGGAGAGCGACAAGAACGACATTTTCACTATTACGGTGTCTCCATGGTGTCTCCATCTAAGTGAACGCCAATTAAACGTGAAGTTAAGAACTAAGTCAACAAAATATCGTACTGTATCACACATAAATTATAATTGAAACCAATATCTGGTTAAAATACGTTATCATATGTATATAGTGTATGATACCTTACCTGATTCCTTAATTGTTTTGAGCAGTGTACTTTCTCTTTTAATTCATAACGAGTAATAACGGGCGCTGATAACCTCGCTGTTGAGCGCCCTAAAACGCCAATCATCATCATCAACGAGTAATAAATACGGTACTGCCGCGATTGAGTAGCCGAGCGGTCTAAAGCGCCTCGCTGCGGAGCGCGCGGTTGTTCTCCGTGGAGGTTCGAGTCCTCCCTGTGGCATGGGTGTGTGTGTTTGTCCGTAGGTTAGTTTACCTAAGTTTAAGTAGTTTGTAAGCTACGGACTGATGACCACGCAGATTGGTCCGATAGATTTACAGACATTTTTGAAATACGGTACTGATTGAGACAAGGTAGCAGAATATGGTAGGCGAGGCGGAGGGCGTGGCGCTCAAGGATTTGGAGGGTGTTATAATAGGGGGAGCGGAAATCCAGGCGGAATGGAAGCTACAACGGACAGGAAGCATGGGGGAGCGATAGGTATACAGGATCCTGGAGGGGCTATCCCACGTCCGGCGGGTGAGGAGTTTGAGACTGGACATGGCTTTCTGACGGACAGTGCGAAGGTGGGGGGTCGAGAAGAGGAACGATCGAGCGTGAGGTCAAGATATTTTAGGGTGGGAGTGTGGCGGATAGGACGATCCTGGAGGGTAAGGGAGAAGTCGTGGAGGCGGAAGTAACGGGTGTTACGACCTATAATTATTGCCTGCAATTTATTGGGATTGACGGAAAGCAGCTACCGGTTGCACCATGCAGCGAAATTGGTAAGGTGAGATTGGGGCAAGTACTGGGAACGGGCGAGGGAGGGGGTGAGGGCATATTGCAGAAGGTGGATGGGAGGCTGGGGGTGGGGCATATCGGCAGAGTAGATAACATAGCCGCAGCAGAGTGGCCAAATACATTGAAGCGCTAGTCGGGGGTTTGAATCCTCCCTTGGGAATGGATGTTTGTGCTGTCTTTAGTATAAGTTAGTTCATAAGTAGTTCATGAGTTTAGGGACTGATAACCCTGCAGTTAAGTTCCATAAGCTTTTATTCATTATTGTTATTTTTTTAAAGATAACATAAAGGAGGGGGGGAGTCGACAGAGCCCTGAGGCACCCCGGTGGAGGGGTAGAACAAACGGGAGTTGGAGTTGCAGAGTGATAGGAGGGGCCGTGGGTGAGGAAGGAAGCAATGAGGCGGACTTAATTAACGGAAAGGGCGTAGAACTGAGCTTGAAGAAAGATCGGAAGGCCACACACGGTCGTAGGCTTTCTCAGTATCGAGGGAGATGAAGTTAGCGGAACGACGGGAGTTTAACTGGACGTAGAGGAGGGGAATGAGGCGAAGGAGCTGGTCATCGGCAAAGAAGGATGATGGGAAGAAACTGGGGTTCGCGGAGATGGGAATGGATGCGGCGAGAGAGGATGGTTTCCAAGAACTTGCTGAACACGGAGTAAGACTGATGGGACGGCAGGATGAGTCCTGGGATGGGGGTTTGTCGGGTTTGGGGAACAAGAGGATGCGGGAGGTTTTCCACAGGTCGGGGTAGAAACCGGTATAAAAAAGGCCAGAGCGGAATGGAAAGACGGAGGGCAGGCCCGAAGGTGCCTGCAGGTCTGCCGATCGTGACCGGAGGTTGTGTTGCGTTTAGTACGAAGAGTGTCAATAATTTCATGGGCGGTGATGGGGTTGTTTAATTCTGACGGGGAGGGGGGGATACGATCTAAGTACTGGAAGCCGGGGGCGAGTGGGGGAGAGGAGGTGTCAGTGCACTCATGGACATCAGGGGAGAGGGAGTAATCAAAGCGAGGATCGTCGGAAATGGAAAAGACTTCAGAGAGGTAGGAGGCAAAGTGTTTTGTCTTACTGGTATTGTCTGGAAAGGGATGACTTCATGGATAAGCAGGTAATGGGACGAGGAGTTCGCGAGCATAATGGCAAACATAATAAAACTACCTTTCGAGGATACTAAGGGCAAAACACAAACAATACCCTCACTTCGTGATAATAATGGCGATCCCGCCGATGACAGCGCTACTAAAGCAGAGTTACTAAACATAGCTTTTAGAAACTCATTCACCAAAGAAGAAATCAATATCCCAGATTTAGAATTACGAACAGAGGCCGTAATGAGTAACGTAGAAGTAGATATATCGGAGTAGTGAAGCAACTAAAATCACTTAACAAGAACAAGTCTTCTGGTCCGGATTGTATACCCATTAGATTTCTATATGATTATGCTGAAGCGATAGCTCCTTACTTAACATCCATATACAACCGCTCTCTCAAAGAAGGATCTGTACCAAAAGATTGGAAAGTTGCACAGATCACACCTATATTGTATATCGACCCAAATTTGCGACTGGATAGGGGATTTCCTCTCAGAGAGGACACAGTTTGTAGTAATCGATGGTGAGTCATTGACTAAAACAGAGGTGATATCGGGTGTTCCACAGGGTAGTGTTATTGGTCCTCTGCTGTTCCTTATTTACATAAACGATTTAGGGGAAAATCTAAGTAGCTCTCTTAAGTTGTTTGCAGATGACGCCGTCATTTACCGTCTAGTAAAATCATTTGAAGATCAAAACCAACTGCAGAACGATTTGAATAAGATATAAGAATGGTGTATGAATTGGCAGTTGACTCTAAATAATGAGAAGTGTGAAGTCTTCCACATGAGTACCAAAAGAAATCCGTTAAACTTTGTTTACATGATAAATAAATTATGTGTGAAGGCCGTAAACTCCACAAAATACCTAGGACTTACAATTACTTCTGACTTAAATTGGAAAGAACAAGTATATAATGTAGTGGGAAAGGCGAACCAGAGACTGCGTTTTATTGGCAGAACCCTTAAAAGATGCTACAGAACTACTTTAGTAGTTCACTACTGCAACAATACTGCACTACTGCATACACTACGCTTGTTCGTCCTTTTTGGAGTATTGCTGCCTATTGTGGGATCCTTATCAGGTGGGTTTGGCGGAGGACATCGAAAGAGTCCAAAGAAGGGCAGGGGAGACAGCGTTTCGGAAATGATACAGGATCTGGGATGGGAATCATTACAACAACGGCGCTTATCGCTGCGGCGTGGTCTACTTACGAAACTACAATCGCCAACATTCTCCTCCGGCCGCGGTGGAGTAACCGAGCGGTCTAAGGCGTCTCGCTACGGAGCGCGCGGTTGCTCGCCGTGGAGGTTCGAGTCCTCCCTAGGGTATGGGTGTGTGTGTTGTCCTTAGGTTAGTTTACCTAGGTTTAAGTAGTTTGTAAGCTACGGACTGATGACCACACAGTTTGGTCCGATAGATTTACAAACATTTGAACATTCTCCTCCGAATGCGAAAATATATTGTTGACTCCCACTTACATAGGTAGAAATGATCATCAGAATAAAATACGAGAAATCAGAGCCCGAGCGGAGAGATTCAGGTGTTCATTCTTCCCGCGCGCTATTCGAGAATGGAATGGGAGGTAAAATAGTCTAACGGCGGTTTGATGACCCTCTGCCAGGCACTTAAATGTGATTAGCAGAGTATCCCATGTAGATGTAGATGTAGAATGAGCAAGCATAAAATCCAAGGCATGCTTTATTTCTGATAAAGACGTCCTTAGTGGTAATCGAAATCTAGATAAAAGTTCAAATATTTTAAAGTAAATGGTGGGACTGGATTCTCACACAGTAAATTACTTTAGCCGACTTTATATTGGTTATTAAGAGACACATGTACGCCACCTAGCGATCAGTTTGATGATTGCCAGCTCGTGACCCCATCGCGAGGTCTCACAGTTGTGTATGATGAAACCTGTCGATAGCATGCCAAGAGGACGCTTGTCAGTAGCAATATGTGTTGTGGGGGCAATAAAGTGCAGATTTCATCATTTCATTTACAGGTTTTATTCATTGATAAACCCGCAATACGATGTGCAGATACAATTAATGCATATTCACAATAATAGGGAAATGACGTTTCCACATGAATGTAAACACCACTGTGGACTATGCAAATTAACACGTTCGCTGCCGTTCACGCTCTGGCGCGTGTAAACGTTACTTGAGCCAGGTGCCGCTCACGCTGTGGCGCGTGCTGCGACCTAGCATCCTATTATGGGTTGTTGTGAACTGGTATCGTCTAATAAAGCTGTATACTCTGGTAGGCACTCAGGGAAGAGTATAAGGATATGCACACGTACGTGGTTCCAAATTTTCGCGTTTACATTATCGGCTACGAGCCACACACCCTTCTCATGATGTCATGATAAATTTATAGGATTATTATGTAAACAAGCAAGCAAGCTTTCGATTATTTTAATTTTATTTCGATTAATTGCCAGTTTATACAAAAATACTTCTTATTTTTGACATTTTTCATTCTTATATTGCTGATGATATAGAAATAAGCATATATTTTATGAAATACCTTGTATGTACTGTTTATATTGTTCATTTGTTGTTTTCACCAAAATACAAGTGCAAATAAAAAACCATATCAAAAAAACTAAAAACTAAAACCAAAACATTCAGTGACTCAAAACTATGAAAAAATACTGTCAAAATACGATCACGCGCCAGAGCGTGAAGTGGCACCTAGCATCATCGCGCCAGAGCGTGAACGGCAGCGAACGTGTTAAGATTTTTTGTTTGTTTGCTGACATTAGCGTTGCAGGTGAATTTATTAATGCTCTTCTTGGTGTCTTTTGGTTCTGATGATGGCGACAAGACCTACCGAATCCGGTAAAAGTAAGTGGAAATTTTGAATAAGCGATCTTGGCAATATCATAACAATTTCCTGGATGTATTCCAATTTCTCTTCCCCGATTAATTCTGTCTGAACGGTGACATACACCGCCATTCTAGAATGGATTTCTAGAGTTACTCCGGAAAATAGTCCAAATTAAAGAGTAGCGTTGTACAATACAGTCCATCGAGGAGGAATGGCCTTGTAGTACGAGGCGCGTCCAGAAAGTAAGTTCCGTTTGGTAATAAAATGAAATTGTACACAGATACAGAAGAAATTTTACTGCACAAAATTCTACGACTCTTAAACTACTTTTCCACGTAACTGCCGATATTTTGCAGGCATTTGTCATAGCGTGGCACCAGGTTTTGTATACCATCTTCATAGAAATCTGCCGCTTGTGTCTTCAACCACTTGGAAACACTGAAATTTGGGGGAAGTCCATAGCGAGAGCAATAATTGGAAACCTACGGTTTTCCTGGATCTTGTCATCAATCGCGTGAACCAGTTCTTCTGTAACCGAAGGTGGACGCCCACTTCGTTCTTCATCGTGCACATCACTACGCCCGCCATTGAACTGTCGGACCCACCTTCTCACCATCGAATCACTCATCGCATTCGGACCGTAAACATCGCAAATTTGCCGATAAATTTCACTTGGTTTCACTTTCCTCGCATTCGGAAACCGAATCACCGACCTAATTTCACAGGCGGCGGGATTTTCAATCAACGCCGACATTTCAAACAAGCACAACAAAGCGTACGCAACTGACAGCGATCTCCAAATGGCGCACGTTCTTCTCCTTGATACACATCGTCTACAGCGCATGTGCGGAACTGCAAACGCAGCGCTGCAGCGGAGATAAATTGAAACGGAACTTACTTTCTGGACGCGCCTCGTATTATAGTAAAAGTTTTATTCAGTAAAAAATATATCCGCGACGCTTGTCGCTGACCACCGCTTTTGCCGGCCGCGGTGGCCGAGGAGACTGAGGCGCTTCAGTCATTGTCTGCACGGCCACTACGGTCGGGGGTTCGAATCCCCCCTCGGGCATGGATATTTGTGCCGTCTTTAGTGTAAGGTAGTTAATAAGTAGTTTGTAAGTTTAGGGACTGATGACCCCGTAGTTAAGTCCCATAAGCTTAACAAACATTTGAACATTTGGCCACCGCTTTCTCTGGCAGCTTATTACGCTCTTCATATATTTTTGATGTTCATCTGTCTTTTACGAGCTGCCCAGAACGCGGTTGTACAGTTCGTCTTTCATGTTTCATCACTCAATGAGTACAGTCGCCCATCAGGGATTTCTTCGCTACCAAATGTAAGTGTATGTGAGATCGTTTTCTCTGTAAAATATGATGAAAATATAATCAGTTAAATTGAAATTTTTTACTTATTTAAAATGACCCACCTTTTAATGATTCATGAAGTGTTTATATTTTTTCTAACAGTAATCTTGATTATGTAACATGATGCTTGGAGCCATTGTTGGACTTGTACTGCAATTTGCTAGAAACTTCTAGAATTCATTACGTGTAACCTTCGTGAATGTGACTTTATTGTAATGCCTACAAGGAAATCTTCGGAATTACACGAAGTCCGATCGATTTAAACAGCCTTTGTCACTAAAACTGACTTAATATTTTTTCACGATCATTCAGTTAGCACAATCCGCTCTAAGCAAACCAAGCATCATTTTACACAATTCAGTAAGAGTTTTACAGTCTCATCCGCTAAGATCCAGTCAACTTGATACAAATATTTCGATAAAAAACATAACAACGGACTCTGTTTCTTTATGTAATATTGTGCTCAGGTGTTGCTTTTATTACCACCGCCGCCTAAACTTTAAAGTCTGATTCCACCTCCTTTTTTTTAGTCTATTATCTATAAAATTATTTAAATGTACCTGATCTGCCAAAGTACTTCCCCGTAATATTACAGCCTGCATTCCACGTATGGCTCCTTTCGACCGCAAGAACGTAGCGACATAAAACTAGGAGCATCACTTCACTGCCAAATGACATAAGTAGCTGTTTACGTAACAACCAAAACAGAATCACTTAACGACAAAATGACAAAAACAACAGGCGGATACGGATAATAACACTCCATTCAGAAACCAATTTCACAGTTCAGATTCCTTCGACACAAATACTTCTTTCAATAAAGCTTTAATGCAACAGTCTCTTAAGCCACAATCTCAAAGAGAAAAGACAGAACTGAAAGGTTAATTGGAAAGGAGAATCTAGAGATTGAGCCAGAGCGCGGTTAAAACGAATCTCGTGTAATAAAGTGGAAACAAACAATGTCATTAGACAAACAGAAGAGAAAAAAAATATTCCATCTTGTCACTTTTAGTAGTTCTGCCTCTGTTATAAGGGAAATGCCAAGATGTTATATGTACCAGACAATGTTTGCAAGATCATAAAAGATTATAGAAAGCTTCGAAAAGCAAAAAGTTGTACCAGAAAAGAAAAAAACTGCACATACCCTCTTGTTTTAAAGGCTACCTCATGCCTCACTGTCATCAGAGGTACATCAGACCAACTCCGTGATCGTATGTGGATGAGTTCCAATGCTGGAAATCTTGCAGACAATCCAAAGAAATTCTGGTCATATGTGAAGTACATTAGCGGCAAAACACAAACAATACCTTCACTACGCGATAGCAATGGTAATACTACCGATGACAGTACTGTTAAGGCAGAATTACTAAACACAGCTTTCCGAAATTCGTTCACCAAAGAAGACGAAGTGAACACTCCAGTATTCAATCCAAGAACAGCTGCCAGCATGCGAAACTTAGAAGTAGATGTTCCTGGAGTAGCAAAACAACTTAAGTCACTAAACAAAAATAAATCTTCCGGACGAGATTGTATACCAACTAGATTCCTCTCAGAGTATGCTGGTGCAATAGCTTCGTACGTAGCTGTAATTTACAACCGATCACTCAGCGAAAGATCCGTACCCAAAGCTTGGAAAGTTCCCCAAGTTACTCCAATATTCAAAAAACGGCAATAGGAGTGATCCCCAAAATTACAGGCCTATCTCATTGACGTCGATTTTCAGTAGGATTTTGGAACATATACTTTGTTCTAATATTATGAACTACCTCGAAGAGAACGACCTATTAACCAGTAGTCAACACGGATTCATAAAGTATCGCTCTTGCGAAACACAGCTTGCCCTTTATTCACATGATGTGTTAAGTGCCGTCGACAAGGGATCTCAAGTCGATTCCATATTTCTGGATTTCCGGAAGGCTTTTGACACTATACCCCACAAGCGGCTTCTTATGAAATTGCGTGCTTATGGAATTTCTCTCCAATTGTGCGGTTGGATTCACGATTTCCTATCAGAAAGAACACAGTTCGTTGTAATTGACGGTAAGTCATCGAGTAAAACAGAAGTGATATCTGGCGTTCCACAGGGAAGTATTATAGGTCCCCTACTCTTCCTCGTGTTGATAAACGATTTAGGAGACAATCTGAATAGCTCCCTTAGATTGCTCGCGGATGATGCTGTCGTTTATCGGTTAGTGAAGTCAACAGAGGATCAAAAGCAACTGCAAAGCGATTTAGACAAAATTTCTGCATGGTGCGAAAATTGGCAATTGACACTAAATAAAGAAAAGAGTGAAGTAATACACACGGCCACTAAAAGAAATCCGCTGAACTTTAATTACGCGATAGATCAGTCAAACCTTAAGGTCGTAGATTCTACCAAATACCTAGGAGTTACAATTACGAACAACTTTGACTGAACACATAGAAAATATTGTGGTGCGCCAGCTCCACCAAAGAGACTGGCTACATCACACATGTGCGTCCTCTCCTGGAGTACTGTTGCCCATTGTGGGACCCTCACCAGGTGGGACTGACGCAAGACATTGAGAAGGTTCAGAGAAGGGCAGCTCGTTTTGTTCTATCACGTTACGGGGGCGAAAGCGCCACGGAAATGTTACACGAATTGGGGTGGAAATCATTAAAAGAAAGACGTTATTCATTACGGCGTGATCTGTTTGCGAAGTTTCAGTCACCGACTTTTACTTCTGAATGTGAACATATTTTGCTAGCACCCGCCTACTTAGGGAGACATGACCATCCCAATAATATAAGACAAATCAAATCGAAAACGGAACGATTTAGGTGTTATTTCTTCCCGCGCGCTATTAGAGAATGGAACGGTAGAGAAAAGTTATGAAAGTGGTTAATGAACCCTCTGCCAGGCACTTGAAGGTGATTTGCAGAGTATCTATGTAGATGTAGATGTACAGGATCGCCGCTGTGTGCAAGAATTACCTGCTGATTCTCAAGACAGAGGAAACGTAACTCGATTATAAGCAGGTGGAAAGAAACGATACTGTCTGGTCACACAATTATTGAACAATTACAGAAAAAAGTTTTATCTGCGAAATAGCTAGGAATATGCATATGGAACAATTTAAACTATTTTTAGGGAAGGCAGATGCCAGACTGAGATTCACTGGAAGAGTAGTTCACTCACTAAGGAATTGCTCCTCAATGGAAAATCCTTCCTGCGTAGAATAGAGGAAATAGGAAAGATACGGTGAGCTCATCGCGTTACTTCGTTGTCCGTTTCGTAATCGAGACTGTGTGGCCGTACAGTCACCCACTGAAGAATTTTAAATGAACTGCGCGTGCCGTAAATTGCAGGTGACGCAAAGTCACCTGCACAGCAAAAAGTCACTCCAGTTAGCGGCAACGTAAGTTCAGTTCCTTTTATTTTGGCTGACAAAACGTTGACTTCTGAAGGCCTGATCAGACTTCATGACCAAGAGAGTAGGCGCTCGCAACGCAAAAAAAAAAAACAAAAACAAAAACAAAAACAAAACCAGGAATTATACTCCTGTTAACTCTATCTTAAATGTTGCAGATACGTTGAGAGAGAGTGAAAGTGAGAGAAATCATAATCTACTAAACCCTATCCATAGGAATTGTAATAAGTCACTCAAAAAGACATTTGTTGCAATACTTTTGTGAAACCTTTTTTAAATTGCCGTTACATTATAAACTATTCATACACTGAAAAAAAATCTTTATTTAGATTCATTAATTCAGTTACAAAACATAACATTCGTAATCTACATCTACATCTACAACCATACTCCGCAAGCCACCCGACGGTGTGTGGCGGAGGGTACCTTGATTACTACTATCGATTTTCCCTCCTATTCCAGTCACGTATTGTTCGCGGAAAGGATTGTCGGTATGCCTCTGTGTGAGCTCTAATCTCTCTGATTTTATCCTCACGATCTCTTCGCGAGAAATACGTAGGAGGGAGCAATATACTGCTAGACTCCTCAGTAAAGGTAAGTTCTCGAAACTTCGACAAAAGCCCGTACCGAGCGACAGAGCGTCTCTCCTGCAGAGTCTTCCACTGGAGTTTACCGATCATCTCCGTAACGCTTTCACGATTACCAAATGATCCTGTAACGAAGCGCGCTGCTCTCCGTTGGATCTTCTCCACTTCCTCTATCAATCTTACCTGGTACGGATCCCCTACCGGTGAGCAGTATTCAAGCTGTGGGCGAACAAGTGTATTGTAACCTACTTCCTTTCATTCTTCCAATGAATCTAAGTCTGGCATCTGCTTTACCGACGATTGATTTTACATGGTCGTTCCATTTTAAATCCCTCCTAATGACTACTTCCAGATAATTTATGGAATTAACTGCTTCCAGTTGCTGACCTGCTATAGTGTAGCTAAATGATAAAGGATCATTCTTTCTGTGTATTCGCAGCACATTACAATTGTCTACATTGAGCTTTAATTGCCATTCCCTGTACCATGCGTCAATTCGATGCAGATCCTCCTGCATCTCAATACAATTTTCCATTATTACAACCTCTCTACATACTACCGCATCATCCGCAAAAAGCGTCAGTGAACTTCCGATGTTATCCGCAAGGTCATTTATATATATCGTGAACAGCAACGAACCCACGACACTCCCCTGTGGCACACCTGACATAACTCCTACTTCGGAAGAGTTCTCTCCATTGAGAATGACCTGCTGCTTTCTGTTATCTAGGAATTCCTCAAACCAATCACAAATGCTATGATATTTCGGTTATCCGGATAAATTGCTTTCCCGAACAACACCGATTACCCCAATTTTTTTTCTTGTTCCTTAGCATTTGTGTTGCATGTCCCCAACACTTGGGATAATTTAGCTCCGTTTGTTTGTTAATCATCATGATCCTACAATTTGTAATACATTTAGGTATTCCAACAAAGTGTTAATTCCTGTAAACAGTGTAAAGAAAGTATGTGGTGTTTACAACGGAATAAAGATCGTATAATGTCCATGCATTTCTGAACATGACACTTTTTACTAGAAAATTTCGAGAAAATGATACGGCAGTACCTACTTTTTGGACTATTCTTAGATAAAATTACGAAGTAGTATTTATAATTTAGGTTTATAAAGAATAGTTGACACGATATTCAAGGTACTCTAGAGCGTATGTCGGAGGGGCGGGGGTGGGGGCTGCTTGGATTTTCCCCATTCTCACAAGTATTCTGCTAGAGTTTCATTTGGTATCTTAACAAGTTCTAATGTAGTTTTATGACAAGATGGTTCAAATTTACTTCTCTTGTTTCTGCTATCGTTTGATAGCTACGCTGCCCCTTATTCGAAATCGTCACGTATTTCTCTGTTGTTCGGAGAAATTTGTTTCTCGACGAAGGTACAACACAGCGAGACGGGGGGACCCTTTAAGGCGGTCGCTATAACTATAAAATATTTGTGCGGTACTGGGTGTGTTCAAAAGTAAAAAAAATACAAAACTATTTTGTACAGCTTATAAAGTCCAGATGATAAGTGTTGGGCTTGATGTCTACATTTGGTAGAAAACGTTGCTAAAAATCTAGATGTCATTACTCGGAGTTTCTTACTTATAAAATAAAGTAGATAATATTTATGCATAACCTTTCAAAAAGTAATTTTGTAAAATGTAATACTTTAGTTGTTGTTGTGGTCTTCAGTCCGGAGACTGGTTTGATGCAGCTCTCCACAATACCCTATCCTGTGCAAGCCTCTTCATCTCCACATAAGAACGGCAACCTACATCTGTCTGAATCTGCTTACTGTATCCATCTCTTGGTCTTCCCCTGCGATTTTTTCCCCATACACTTCCCTCCAACGCTAAATTCACAATTCCTTGATGTCTAAGAATGTGTTCTACCAATCTATCCCTTCTTTTAGTTAAGGTATGCCAGAAATTTCTTTTCTCCCCAATTCTGTTCAGTACCTCCTCATTAGTTACGCGATCCACGCACCTAATCTTCAGCATTCTTCTGTAGCACCATATTTCAAAAGCCTCAATCCTCTCCCTGTCCGCACTGTTTATCGTCCATGTCTCACTCCCATACAAGGCAACACTCCATACAAATGCCTTCAGAAAGGACTTCCTTAGGTTTAAATCAATATTCGATGTTAACAAATTTCTCTTTTTCAAGAACGCTTTTCTACCCATTGCCATTCTGCATTTTATATCCTCTGTACTGCGACCATCATTTGTGATTTTACTGCCCAAGTAACAAAACTCATCTACCTCCTTTATTGCTTCGTTTCCCAATCTAATTCCTTCAGCATCACCTGATTTTCTTACACTGCACTCCATTACCCTAGTTTTGCTCTTGTTAATGTTCATCTTATATGCACCTTTCAGCACACTGTCCATTTCGTTTAACTGCTCTTGCAGGTCCTTTGCTGTATCTGACAGAATTACTATGTCGTCGGCAAAACGCAATGTTTTTAATTCTTCAGCCTGAACTTTAATTCCTTCTCCAAATTTCTCCTTGCTTTCCTTTATAGCTTGCTCAATGTACAAATTGAACAACAATGGAGAAAGACTACAACCCTGTCTTACTCCCTTTACAACCACTGCATCCCTTTCATTCCCTTCAAGTTGTAAATAACCTTACGTTCTCTATATTTTACTCTTAGTTACAAACTTATAAACGACTGCTAAGCTCTTCACTGCACTGAAGGGTTACCACCCCTAAGATATCTGCCGCAGTCACTATTTTTAAGGCAGTAGGTTGTCAATAGCAAATCTCTTATCTTTGGAGAGTGTTGGCTCGAAGTCATTGGTTGCGCCAGTGAGGCGCGCAGCGGTAAGAAGTGGCAATGTAGGGTTAGCGTCGGGAGTTCGTCTGTGGAGAGGTGCCGACTGGTGTGAAGCATGATTGTAAGGGTATTGCGTTAGCATGGATTTCTTTGGGAGGACCTGAATGAAACTGACTTGCACTCACCTCTTTCTGTCGACAGCTACACCATACGCAGCTTAGACCAGATCAGTTCACAATAATTCATTCATCAACAAAATGTGTAGTACGTAAAAAACGGGTATTTTACGTTTTGTGTAACCAAAGTTGATGTCTGATTTTGAGCATAAACTGAAATAAGAATCTTTTTAAATAACGTTGAAAGGAATGCACTGACTAACCGTAATTGCCGAGTATTGCTTGTTTCTATATGACAATGTAACAGTAGCTTGCTATCACAAGTAGGAAGGCAGGTTGTTTCTGAGTCCATTTGATCATTTTTGGTTTACCCACCTGTTTTCGGTCTTTAATTCTGCTACAGAAAAGTAAATATCGCACATCGCAAGCTTCTGTGGCAAGGAGAACTTACAAGCTTCCTAGGGTTTTATTTGCGGACGGAGGAGTTAGTACTGCTTCCTCCCACAAGTCCCCTGAAACCTCCACATCCTTGCGGATGCTGTTGCGTAGCAGTGTGTGTTTGTACCGCCCTACAGTACGCACGAGGTGCCGTAGTTGCTGTCCAAGTCTTTATGGGAAGCATAGAGTTCTGACCAACCTGTTGTCTTGTATAGTTGTGTCCCCAGCGGAGAAGACAGCACACAGGTCGTTGGTTCTTCTACAGCATACAAGTGAGGCTAAAATACGCTCTGTATGATGGAAGCATAAGCAGCGACTCGCGAAATTTTTAATTGTCAGGGATGCCATTTAGTAAATAAATGATAAAATATGAGCAACTATTGTTAATATGACACGGCCTATGCTGCCCATAGCTCATGTTGAGACCTCGACAGTTATCACTATTACACAAATCCTTATTCATAACCGGCGCGGTCCGGCGCGTATAGCTGTCAGCTCGAGACTGAAACTGCGGCGCGTTGCGAGAGGGCACCTGTCGCTCTATTTCGCGCCAAAACAGGGCCGTCGCGCGCCTTCTGCAAATCCGCTCTTCTCTTGTTACAATAAGAGAAGGCACCTTAAACCTTTTAAACTGTCAAAATCTAGCCTGTCCTTGAGAGATATTTATCATAAATTCTCAGCTCTGAATAATTAATATTTAGTATATAATAAACAAAACTAATTTCAAAAGAATTCATGTGACGTGAAATGCAGCAGCCAATGCGAGGAGAGCACCAGTCACTTAGGCGGGCTTTCCCACGGGAACCAGTACCTACTGTGCCATATGCTACTGCTTCCCACCCCACCTTCCAACATATGCGGCACTTCTGTCTTACTTCCGCGTTTAAGACACGTACGATGTTAGCAAAGAAACGGCCAGCGCCCAGAAATATGAAGTGGCCATAGGCCAGGAATATCACAAACTGTGGCAGGCCAAGGAGAATGTCGTCGAGCTTGCTAATTTTTGGTCTGAATATTTTTAGTGGTTTTGTAATTTGTCTATATATAATCTCATTTATTTTGTATCATAGTTGTACTCTTGTCTTTTACCTTTGTATGCAACACTTTTGACAGGAATAAATAAATAAATAAATAAAATAAATAGAAAAATAACTGACTATTTTGTCTGACAAATAACAGTCGTTCTTGTCAGTTGTGGAATGCGCCCTCGATACTGTAATTACATCACTTGATCATAAAGTAGCAATTTGTTTGTTAGTGAAATTAAATCTCGATATCAGGTCGTGTCCTGATACATAGCAATTATTAGTTAAGTTACGCAAGAACTTACACTGATTAGACTTCATTCCGCACTCACATCAAACATTTATTTCTACTACGGTTAATTAATGTATTTCAGTCTGATTCTTATATTTATTGGATTAATTTATTTTTATATTCCCGTATTAGAATTTATGAGCGTATTTAAATATTGTACGTATAGTATAGCATATGCATAAGAAAAGTTTCATGTAGAATAATTGCGCCCAGCAGAAAATTGGTTATCATTTCTCAGTATCTGCGTTTCATGCAAACTTTTACAAAAATTCGAAAACTCCTGAACATACGCATAGGGCCGGCCGCGGTGGCCGAGGGGACTGAGGCGCTCCAGTCACGGTGTGTACGGCCACTATGGTCGGGGGTTCGAATCCCCCCTCGGGCATGGATATTTGTGCCGTCCTTAGACTTAGGTAGTTCATAAGTAGTTTGTAAGCTTACGGACTAATGACCCCGTAGTTAAGTCCCATAAGTTCTACAAACATTTGAAAATACGCATAGAGACTGCCTCTTGGCTTAATGATAGGTACGTAGTTGATTATGCTTATATTTTGGATACGTATGGGGCCTCTTAAACAGAACGTAATTTGGCATTGTTTGGAATTTGATTACAATGGCCTGGTCCTGGGAAATGGCTCCAAATTTCGAGGCAATGGAACAGGAAGATACTCGAGATTTGTGAGCCCCCTCAGTTCTCCCCCCCCCCCCAAATTTCGTTTTCGGTATGTGAGTAAAGTTGAATCAGACCTAATTATAATCCGGACACATCATTAAGATCCGGCGCAGGAGAAGATGCGCACACCGGATTTAAAAACGCCAAATAGGGGCTCTAGCCTTAAAGTTGGGGAGTCACAAGTACACTGTTCAAAAACATTAAACAGGGATGAGAGGGTTACAGCCAACTCGAATACAAATCATATCTTAACAGGGTCTTTGGTTTATTGCAAACACAACACGCTACAAACAGAAAATATGTATATCTTACATTTTTCGTTGGGGCGATATGGTATGCCTTGTTATATGGGTGCCAAGACCGCTAGTGGTGAAACTATTTGATTTCATTTCATGACCAGCTTCAGAAGAAACTTGTATGTATACTCTCCAGTCGTCGTTGAGAGTAACGTACAAGAATGGGACCATCTGCGCACGTGATTTTATCTTTGTCGTATTGAAATTATCTATATCAGCTATTATTATCATTGTGATTTACTCAGTATAATATATTTTATATCCTGAGCACAGTCTCATCGCAACGACGACTATGACGCCCGGATTTATGAAGTGAGGGCAACTGAGGGCGACAGCTAGCTCTGCTGAAACTGGTCATGAAACGAAATAGAATAGTTCCAATATTAGCGGTCTTGACAATCCACCTAGTCAGAAAAGAATACCGTATTGCTGGCCATCCATATGGAACATTAAGGACGACCGTAGGAGAGATTTAAAAACACTGTTAGTAAGGTTGAGCTGCGGGAGTAGTCGAGCAGTCTGGAGCGCCACGTTACGGATCGCAAGACCTCCCGCGTCGGAGGTTCGAATCCTCTCTCTGGTATGGATGAGTGTCTCGTTCTTAGGTTAGTTTAACTTAGTTTAAGTAGTTTGTAAGCCTAGGAACTGATGACCAAAGTAGTTTGGTCCCATAGAATTAAAATAATTTGAATTTTGAGTAAAGTTGAATTGAGAAAGGTGGTGTTATAAATCGTTTAAAGCGGTGTGAGATTCGTATAACAGGTTCGTTTCATCCCGATTGTTAGGCAACCAGCAATACCATACAGCAGCGAGAACAGCATAATCATCAGGTGCACGCACACAAGAAAGAACGGAATAAATACCGACGTATCTACAAGAGAACATGGGCCATGGCCAATAATGTATCAAGCCAGCCATTGCTGACATTCCTCAGTTGCCATTTTATGGGGAAACTGTTGTTCATGAGGACGAAGTAGAGGTTCTAAACCACATCGAAACATTGAGCGACGTTTTGGGATGTCATACGATATCGTGACAATCGCCATTACGGATTCCAGTGCAAGGTCGAACGTGTGACCACTTCCGCGGTGAGGTAATTGAAGCTAACGCCGTCTTCGTGTGTAAATACTTATATTTCTCTGTGTATACATCTTAGTTAGACGGATGATGTGACGACGGCGATGTATTAATTTGACACATAAAAAACCTTCAGCTGTTATTTTTTGGGATTTCAATTATATGTTTCGAGAATACATGATTCTCATCGTCCTACCCTTATAAGATCCATGCAGTAATGCGAAACTATCCATCCATTATAATACTGCATTACACCCTCTCACACCAATATGTGGCCGACAATCATGGTTGGTATGACAGTTGTCGGCTACATCTAGGTGGCGAAACTACCCATCCATTATAATACTGCATTACACCCTCTCACACCAATATGTGGCCGACAATCATGGTTGGTATGACAGTTGTCGGCTACATCTAGGTGGCGAAACTACCCATCCATTATAATACTGCATTACACCCTCTCACACCAAGATGTAGCCGACAACTGCATACCAACCATGATTGTCGGCTACATATTGGTGTGAGAGGGTGTAATGCAGTATTATAGTGGATGGGTAGTTTCGCATTATTGCATGGATCTTATAAGGGTCGGAAGATGAGAATAATGTATTCTCGAAATGTTGTTGTTGTGGCCTTCAGTCCGGAGACTGGTTTGATGCAGCTTTCCACAATACCCTATCCTGAGCAAGACTCTTCAACTACACATAAGAACGGCAACCTACATCTGCATGAATCTGCTTACTGTATCCATCTCTTGGTCTTCCTGTGCGGTTTTTACCCCACACACTTCCCTCCAACGCTAAATTCACAATTCCTTGATGTCTAAGAATGTGTCCTATCAATCGATCCCTTCTTTTAGTCAAGGTATGCCAAAAATTCCTTTTCTCCCCATTTCTGTTCAGTACCTCCTCATTAGTTACGCGATCCAACCACCTAATCTTCAGCATTCTTCTGTTGCACCACATTTCAAAGGCCTCTATCCTCTTCCTGTCCGCACTGCTTATCGTCCATGTTTCACTCCCATACAAGGCAACACTCCACACAAATGCCTTCAGAAAGGACTTCCTTAAGCTTAAATCAATATTCGATGTTAACAAATTGCTCTTCATCAAGAACGCTTTTCTACCCATTGCCATTCTGCATTTTATATCCTCTGTACTGCGACCATCATTTGTTATTTTACTGCCCAAGTAACAAAACTCATCTACCTCCTTTATTGCTTCGTTACCTAATCTAATTCCCTCAGCATCACCTGATTTTCTTACACTGCACTCCATTACCCTAGTTTTGCTCTTGTTAATGTTCATCTTATATGCACCTTTCAGCACACTGTCCATTCCGTTTAACTGCTCTTCCAGGTCTTTTGCTGTGTCTGACAATTACTATGTCGTCGGCAAAACGCAAAGTTTTTAATTCTTCACCCTGAACTTTAATTCCTTTTCCAAATTACTCCTTGCTTTCCTTTATAGCTTGCTCAATGTACAAATTGAATAACATTGGAGAAAGGCTACAACCCTGACTTACTACCTTCCAAACCACTGCATCCCTTTCATGCCCTTCAACTCTGACAACCACTGTCTGCTTTTTGTACAAGTTGTAAATAACCTTACGCTCCCTATATTTTACTCCTGCTTGCTTCAGAACTTGAAAGAGTTTATTTCAATCAACTTTGTCAAACATTTATTCTAGAAATATGTAATTATTATATAGGTGTGGCGTCTGTTCTTTCCGACTTGTCCGAAAGAAAAGATATCACACCAATATAAAAGGAGTGTAAGTACTTAATGAGTCCGTAAAACTATTACATGTAGGATCAAATTAAAATAGTGAGTCCGTAGTAAATGCAACAAGACGGGAGGCACTGTTGGTAATTTGGGCACGACATAACCACTCTCAAGGCAGGGTCTGCATGTAAAACAACAGGTTCCATAATTAAAAAGCGGAACATCGGAAACATAGAAAATCGCCACTGTCAAGAACAGAAAAGCGGCTACACATTCTGCGCACGTAACCATACCAAAGCAAAAATGTAAGCCTTATGTAGAAGTGCAAATTAACGAACCGCCCGAGCACCGCATAAGCCTTCTTACGGCCACCGTAACTGCTGGCAGACAGGCAAGCAGCGGTATCGTCTACTACGCGCTAGTGGCACCATCTAACGATCATACTCTCAATTGTTTTGGTTGTAACTGTTTCAAAAAGGAACTTAATAACAAGCGCTCAGTGCCCCTGAATGTTAACCCGACTGCATTCGTGTAACAGAGAGTCGCTATTCACATGAAATTATACTAGGAGATATAATAATTACATAATTAAAAAATAACTTGACTAATAACAGTGTATATTAAGAGGACGAATAAGAAAAGAATATTTCAGAAAGCTACGAAACTATGTAGATGGGTGGCCCCAAAATTAATGATAAATTAAATCACTAAATCAGAATGCAATTATGACCATTGAAATTAGGCCAAAGCTCCGAGGAAAGGACTAGCAGAAACTACACCGGCAATTTAAAATATTGTATGAAGGGACGGCAAAGTACCTACAGTTGGGATATGCAAAGCTTACCGAGCTTTAATATCCTGAAAACATTGTATATACGAATAGTTACTTAATATGCTCTTGTGCTTTAATTCAATTTTTTTCATTCTGTGCACTGTCAGGGAAATTAATCCTGCACTTCATTATGCCCATTTCTTCTAAGATGTTGAGTGTCGCCGGCCGCGATGGCCGAGGGGACTGAGGCACTCCAGTCACGGTCTGCACGGCCACTACGGTCGGGGGTTCGAATCCCCCCTCGGGCATGGATATTTGTGTCGTCCTAAGTCTTAGCTAGTTCATAAGTAGTTTGTAAGCTTAGGGACTGATGACCCCGTAAGTCCCATAAGTGCTACAAAACATTTTTTGTTGAGTGTCATCCCCCTTAGTTTCCACATGCAAAATACGTAGATCTTCACTAATATACTGTAATCTGTGCTAAGTTGAAGTATAAGGCTCACTTTGGGTTGTTTACAGCAACATGTTCTTTAAATCTAATATTGGCTTCTGCCAGTTGGACCCACGTATCTGGCAACACCTAGGGGACAGAGTATCTCAAATACATCTTTATTATAACAGTGGCTAATCTGCTGCTCTTCGTGGTGTAACAACGATTGTCCATTATTTTGGAGGATACGTATTTTTATAGCTATCGTGTCTGTCTGTTGGTCTGTTTGAATACGCTACTCACCAAAAATGCTAGACGAGTTTGGAGTCTTTTTTTAATTATTATTTTTTTAGGGGTAGTTCGTGCATAGTTTGCGTCAACATGCATTACGTCACTAAAACTGGTACTTATAATTAAGATAACGTTTTTTAAAGTTTGATCTATAACTATGTTCGCATATTTGTTTCAGAACGTTAGTATCTGAAAGTATTAGGAGACTTTACATGGTATTCTCACAGGTACCCTAAGTGTTCCTTGAAACAACTTCTGAGCTTCATTTAATCACAAACGGATCACTTCGGTTCTAGTCGATGCCTTTTAATCAATAACTACGAATTGTGCCCTGCCTGACAGGAAATAACGAATCCAACTGCAGTATTTCCATAAAGTTGTGCTATAGCTTTAACCTGTGAAAGAAAGCAAGATAGAAATGTGAAATCCTCATTTGATGAAATATAAACTCTTTAAGTTTATCTTATGTAATTTTCATCGTTGTGCGCGCGTTAAAGACATGTAATTAAGTGGGTGATGTAGTTGCAGAGGAACGTTCATTGCGTTCTGTGGCTTGCTAATTTTGATTGCGTGACACGTTTCCAGTGTGATTATCGGCGTGTCTACAGTGAAGTCCTGCCCCATGGAAATAAAATTAGACGGTGGGATCACCACTTGAAGGAAATTGGCAGTTTATTGGGCCAAAAACGTTACGATAAGATGTTGATTAGTGACAAACTGCACGTAGGCACAAACCTAAGAAGTCTGTAGAAATCTCTGTGTAGATGTGCTCGAAAACTACACCAAAGTCCCTTTTACACTTTTGACTTTCTCAGTTGACTACTCGAGACGAGTGGGTCTACTGCAGTGCCCCTGTCGTGTTATTCACTTACTTCGTCTCGCCTGTCTCGAGTAGTCGTTTTCGTTTAGGTTTGAACACCAGAAATGAAGAGATGACTGCTGTGTACTTTCGCATGTGAATCATGAAGTGAGGTTATGACGGCACTTTTTACGTGTCGTTGTTGCTGTGGTCTTCAGTCCGCAGACTGGTTTGATGGCGCTCTCCACGCTATCCTGTCCTGTGCAAGTCTCTTCATCTGAGAATACGAACGATAGCTTACATCCTTTTGTATCTGTCTACTGTATTCGACCCTCGGTATCTCTCTACGGTTCTTAACCCACACACTTTCTTCTAATGCTAAGTTGACGATTCCTTGATGCCTCAGAATATGTCCCACCAACCTATCCCTTCTCTTAGTCAGTATATGTCGCAAACTCCTTTTCTCGCCAATTCTGTTGGCCACCTCCTCATTAGTTACGTGATCTACCCATCTAATCTTCGTTATTCGTCTGTAGCACCACATTTCAAAAGCTTCTATCATCTCTTTATCTGAACTTATCGTCCACGTTTCACTCCCATACAATGCTACACTCTAGACAAATGCTTACAGATCGGACTTCCTAATATTTAAATTAATATTGGATGTCAGCAAATTTTGTTTCTTCAGAAATATTTTCCTTCACATAGCCATTATGCATTTTATATCTTCTTTACTTCGTCCATCAGAAATTATTTTGCAACCCAAATAACAAAACTCATCTACTGCTTTTATTGCCTCATTTCCTAATATAATTCCTTTAGCATCGCCTACTTATCTGACACTACATTACATTACCCTCGTTTTGCTTTTCTTAATGTTCATCTTATACTCTCCTTTCAAGACACTGTTCATTATATTCAATTTTCTTCTCTTCCACGTCTTTTGCTGTCTCTGACACAAATACTATATCATCGGCAAACCGCATTGTTTTTATTTCTTCCTTCTCCAAATCTCTACTTGCATTCCTTCACTGCTTGCTCAATGTACAGACGGAACAACATTAAGAAAAGTCTACAACCCCGACTTACTCCCTTCCCAACCACTGTGTCCCTGTCATGCCCTTCGGCTTAAATAACTGCTGCCTGGTTTTTGTACAAGTTGAATATAAATGTACGCTCCCTATATTTTACCCCTGATACCTTCATAATTTGAAAGAGTGTATTCCAGTCAACATTGTCAAAAGCTTTCTCCAGATCTACAAATGCTAAAAACGTAGGGTGGCCTTTCCTTAAACTACCTCCCGAAACAAGTCGTAAAGTTAGTATTGCCCCTAGTATACCTACATTTCTCCTAAATCCAAACCTATCTTCCGCAAGGTCGGATTCCATCAGTTTTCCATTTATCAGTAATATTTCTTGTTAGTGTTTTGCATTCGTGACTTACTAAACTAATAGTTCTTTAATTTTCACATTTTTCTGCACTTGCTTGCTTTGGAAGTGGAATTACTATTTCCTTCTTGAAATCGAAGAGTATTTCCCCTCTCATCTTGCATACCATGTGGAACAATTTCTTCAAGACTGTCTCTCCTAACGATGTCAGCAGCTCACTCGCAATCTCATCTACTCCAGTGGCCTTGTTTCCACTCAAATCTTTCAGTGCTCTGTGAAATTTTTCTCGCAGTATTGTATCTGTTACCTCATCTTCCTCTACTTCGTCTTTAATTTCGAGTATACTGTCTTCACATTTATTTCTAATGGGGTCTCTGTATATTCCTTTCACCCTCCAGCTTTCCTTCTTTAGTTAGTACTGGTTTCCCAACTGAGTCCTTGATATTCATGCAACTGTTTTTTTGTCTCCAAATGTCTCTTTTATTTTCCTGCAGGCGGTATCTATCTTTCCACTAGTTATACATTCTTCTACAGTCTTGCAATTGTCCTCTAGCTACTCCTTCTTAGCCAGTCTGCACTTCCTGTCAAAATCATTTCTTAGTCGATTGTACTGCATTTTGCTTGCTTCACTGCCGCATTTTTATATTTTCTCCTTTCATCAATTAAGTTCAGTACATCCTGTGTTATCCAAGGATTTCTATTAGGCCTTGTCTTTCTACCTATATGATCCTCTGCGGTCTTAACTACCCTATCTCTCAGAGCTACTTATTCTTATTCTACTGTATTACTTTTTCCTGTTCGGTCAATCCTTGCCTAATGCCCCCTTTGAAACTCTCAACCACCTCTGGTTCCATCAATCTGTCCAGGTCCCATCTCCTTAATTTTCTACCTTTTTGCAGTCTCTCTAAGTTTTAATCTACAGATCATGCCCAATACGTTATGATCAGATTCTATATCTGCTCATGGATGTGTCATACAGTTTAAAACCTAGTATCTAAACCTATGCCTTATCATTATAAAACAATTTGGTACCTTCCAGTGGCTTCTGGCCTCTTCCACCTGCTTCTTTCACGATGATTAACCAAGCGTTGGTGATGATTAAATTGTGCACTGCACAAAATTCTACTAGGCAATCTCCTCTTTCATTCCTTATCCCCGGTCCATATCCACCTACTACATTTCCTTCCCTTTCCTACTAACGAGTTACAGTCCCCCGTCACCATCAAGTTTTCCTTTCCCTTAACTCTCTGGATAATCTCTTTTATCTCCTGATTCATATCTTTGACCTTCTTGTCATGGGCAGAGCTAGTTGGCATATAAACTTGTACTATTGTGGTCGTTGTTGGCTTTGTGCCTATCTTTGCTACGATAACGCGTTCAGTATGCTGTTCATAGTAACTTCACCGCATTGCTATTTTCTTATTCATTATCAAACCAACTCCTGCGTTAGGATCAACTGATTTTGTATTTATAACCCTGCGTTCACCTGAGGAGAAATCCTGTTCAACCTGCCACCGAACTTCACTAATCCCTACCATAACTAACCTATCCATTTCTCTTTTCAAATTTTCTAACTTACCTACGCGATTAAGGGTTAGAACATTCCGCTCCGACTTGTAGAATTCCTGTTTTGTTTTGCTTGATGACGACATGCTCCTGAGTATTCTCAGCCCGGAGATCCGAATGTGGGACTATTTTACCTCCCGAATATTTTACGCAAGAAAACGCCATCATCATATATTCATACAGTAGAGCTGCATGTCCTCGGAAAAAGCAACGACTGTAATTGGAACTTTGGTTTCAGCCGTTCGCAGTAACTGCATGGCAAAGCGATGTTAACTGCAGTTACAAGGCCAGCTCAGTTAATCGTCGAGACTTTTGCCCCTGCAACTACTGAAAAGGCTGCTGCCCCTCTTCAGGAACCACACCTTTGTGTGGCCTCTGCACAGATACCCCTCCGCTGCGGTTGCACCTGCGTTACGGCTATTTGTATCATTGAGGCAAGCAAGCCACCCCACATCGGCAATGTCTGTGTTTCATGGGGGTCGACTTATTACGTAGGAGTGGCAAAAGGGTAATGTATATTTAACGTTCTCGTGAAATGTCATGTGGTAAATTCTGTACAGTATTGAGAACCTAAAAAATAATAAAATTGTCGTACTAACATTACAAAACGTCTAAATTTATTTGCTGAAGAAATTGTATATTTGCAAACACTTGCAACCACTCCTTCTTCCTCCCACATTTAGTGTGCTATCTATTCTCATCACATAGTTATACCACTGTAGTCTTCGTTTTCCCTAGATGTTTGCAACAGAAACCACTGACATCTCACAAGCGCCTACTAATCAAATTGCGTGCTTTTGGAATATCGCCACAGTTGTAGGATTGGATTTGTGATTTCCTGTCTTGAAAGGATACAGTATGTTGTAATTGACAGTAATACATCGTGTTCGCGGAAGATGCTGTCGTTTATCGGTTAGTGGAGTCAACAGAGGATCAAAAGCAACTGCAAAGCGATTTAGACAAAATTTCTACTTGGTGAGAAAATTGGCAATTGACACTAAATAAAGAAAAGTGTGAAGTAATACACATGAGCACCAAAAGAAATCCGCTGAACTTCAATTACGCAATAAATCAGTCAAACCTTAAGGTCGTAGATTCTACCAAATACCTAGGAGTTACAAATTACGAACAACTTAGACTGGAGAGAACACATAGAAAATATTGTGGGGAAGGCGAACCAAAGGTTACGTTTCATTGGCAGAACGCTGATGCACCTGCTCCACCAAAGAGACTGCCTACGTCACACTTGTGCGTCCTCTCCTGGAGTACTGTTGCCCCTTGTGGGACCCTCACCAGGTGGGACTGACGGAAGACATTGAGAAGGTTCAGAGAAGGGCAGCTCGTTTCATTTTATCACGTTACGGGGGGGGGGGGGGGGAAGCGTCACGGAAATGTTGGACGAATTGGGGTGGAAATCATTAAAAGAAAGACGTTATTCATTGCGGCGTGATCTGTTTGCGAAGTTTCAATCACCGACTTTTACTTCTGAATGTGAAAATATTTTGCTAGCACCCACCTACTTAGGGAGACATGACCATCCCAATAAAATAAGAGAAATCAGATAAAAAACGGAACGATTTTGGTGTTCTTTCTTCCCCCGCGCTATTAGAGAATGGAACGGTAGAGAAAAGTTATGAAAGTGGTTAACGAACCCTCTGCCAGGCACTTGAATGTGATTTGCAGAGTATCTATGTAGGTGTAGATGTAGAAAACAAAAATAATATATGGCGTTCTACACGGAAGTGTTATAAGGCCCCTACTGTTCCTTATTTTTATAAATGATTTAAGATACAATCTCAGTAGCTCTCTCAGACTGTTCGCGGATGATGCTGTCGTTAACGGCTAGTAAAGATTGAACGACCCCACAAATTAAGGGCACCTAGACGTGAAAATGACTGAAAAATCGAAAAAAATGCCTACACCTGTAAGACAAATTTCTCCCGTTTCCAAAAATGTATGTTTTATTAACTTTTAAATAGTTATTATAGTCTTAATCGCTCTTTGAACAAATCTCTGCACACTGTTGCTTCAGGCAAGGAATATCACCATAAACAAACCATGCCTGCCACAGTCATGGAAACAATAAAGTCAGTATACAGGAACCTTGCGGATAAAAAATCACTTAGCAAAAGTCTACATGGCCGTTCGCAAAATCCTAATGAGAGTTACAACAGCTGAGTGTGGCAACGAGTACTGAAAACAGCGTTTGTTGGATAGACGGTATTCATAGTAAGTGTGATGGATGCTATTACCTGTTTCAATGATGGTGTATTTAGCAAGTCTCAAGTAATGGACAAATGAGGCATCCAACCTGGAAATAATATGATAGCTCCTCTGACTGCCATAGATCGTCAGCGAATAGTTGAAGCTGAAAGGGCTGCGGAAGCCACTACTAGAGAGCCCAGTGTAAGGAAAAGGCCCCTGAAAAAGTCTGCAGAGAATAAAAAAGCAGCTGGCCATCAATATTATGCCACTGGATGTTCTGAAAGAGACATACGGTAAGTCAAAAAACACTGTGACCATTCATTTCTCGAAACTAAATTTTCAGAACATTATCTTCATAATGGTTTCAGCTATGTTCATCAAATATCTACCAATTGAAGATTGACACAGTATGTTTGTATCATGCCGAATACATTTCAGAAATGTTGTATATTTGTCATTATGAATATAATTTTAACGGTAATTTTTAGACAAAGTAGTAATGAAGTGTAATAAGGTTTTTTTTCTGTTTCCTCATATATACTCCAAGCTACAAACAAGAGGCTAATGTGTATCTATGAATGTTGACAGCAGCCTGTCACAGTCTAAATGCTATTAGATTGACGATGCACCAAAAAATGATTCCAGAATACGAACGTGTATTTTAAAAACAATTATTAGGCCAAACATCGTACTTCTTAAATGAAACTTTCACTTTGCAGCGGCGTGTGCGCTGATATGAAACTTCCTGGCGGATTAAAATTGTGTGCCGGATCCGGGACTCGAACCAGGGACCTTTGCCTTTCGCGGGCAAGCAAGCGCTCCACCTACTGAGCTATCCCGACACGGCTCATGGTGCCGCCCCACAACTTTACTTCCGTCAGTACCTCGCCTCCTACTTTCCAAACTTGTAAAGTTGTGGGGCGGTACCGTGAGTCGTGTCGGGGTAGCTCAGTAGGTGAAGCGCTTGCTTGCCCGCGAAAGGCAAAGGTCCCAGGTTCGAGTCCCGGATCCGGCACACAATTTTAATCCGCCATGAAGTTTCATTGTACTTCTTAACTATAACAGATATTTCAATAAATTTCCTATTACAGCTTGAGCTAATGTCATTCATTGTTAGTACAAAATGGCAACTTCCTGCGCTTTGCAGTGAAGAGCAAAGTTCCTAGTGATTGGAAAAAAGCGCAGGTGACTCCCGTACATAAGAAAGGAAAGAGAACTGACCCACATAATTACAGGCCAATATCGTTGACATCAGTTTCCTGTAGAAATTTGAAGCATATTCTCAGTTCTAATATAGTAAATTTCCTTGAGACGGAAAAGCTTCTTTCTACGAACCAGCACGGGTTCAGGAAACATCGTTCATGTGAAACTCAGCTTGCCCTTTTCTCACATGACATCTTGCGAGCCATGAATGAAGGGCAACAGGCGGATTGTGTATTTCTCGACTTCAAAAAGGTGTTTGATGCGGTGCCACACTGCAGACTGCTAACGAAGATACGAGCTTATGGAATACGTTCACAGATTTGTGACTGGCTGGAAGACTTCCTAAGTAATAGAACGCAGTACGTTGTTCTCGACGGCTAGTGTTCATCAGAGACGAGTGTGTCGTCAGGCGTGCTCCAGGGGAGTGTGATAGGACCGCTATTATTTTCTATCTATATAAATGATAAGATGGTCAGACTAACTTGTCATTTACGGCTGTTTGCTGGTGATGCTGTGGTGTATGGGAGTGTCGTCTTTAACTGACTGCAATAGCATAGAGGATGACTTAGATAAAATTTCTAGTTGGTGCGAAGAAGGGCAGCTAGCCCTCAGTGTTGAAAAATGTAAGGTGATGCGCATGAGTAGGAAAAACAATCCCATAATGTTCGTATACAGCATTAGTAGTGAGCTTCTTGATGCAGTCGCGTCGTTCAAATATCTAGGCGTAACATTGCAGAGCGATATGAAATGAAACGAACAATTAAGGACAGTTGTGAGTAAGGCGGACAGCCGACTTCGGTTTATTGGAAGAATTTTCGGAAGATGTACTTGATCTGTAATGAAGACCGCGTATAAAACGCTTGTACGACCACGTCTTGAGTATAGCTCAAGTGTTTGGGACTCCCAGCATATCAGTTTAAAGGAAGACATAGAAGCAGTTCAGAGGCGAGCAGCTAGGTTTGATACTGGTAGGTTCGATCAATGCGCGAGTGTCACGGAAATGCTCCGGCAACTCAATTCGGGATCGCCGGAGAAAAGACGACGTTCTTTTCGTGAATTTCTGTTGAGGAAATTTAGAGGGTCGGAATTTGAAGCTGAGTGTAGTACAATCTTGCTGTCACCTACTTGCATTCGCGTAGTGATCACAATGACAAGATAAGAAAAATTAGGGATTGTACGGAGGCATAAAGGCATTCTTTTTCTTCCTCGTTCTATTTGGGAAAGGAAATACCTGGTAGTGGTACAGTGTACTGCGAGGTTGAAAGATCGGGGCGAGAGTTTAAATTGGGAAAGATTAATTTTTAAAACTCACAACCACCAACTGCGAACCAAATTCCTAATCATGCAAAAACACTGGAACTGTGTTTGCTACTGTTTGACTCGTTTTCTATGGGATGATATCACACATTCGCAGCTTTCCTTCCCTGAATATGACAAAAAAAGTTCATAATAAAGTAAGTTCATGTGAGAAAAGGGTGTACTAACTTCTATTTTTGAAAACACGTGAAATTTCACTTTATGTTGTTTATTACACCATATTAAAACCCTGTGGCTGATACATCTGTACGTCGACACATTTATCAAATAAAGTTATAGCTCGTGAGCCCCCAGACAAAATGAATATTTGTCGCAAATTGTTTTCACACCATGTGCCTGTCTCAAACACCGTTTATGTTCATGCCTATGCGACGACACGTGCTACATCAACAAAACACAGTCACTTTAATTCAGTGCGATGCACACCTTGTTCAACCGGCTAAATATTCACAATACACAGTAGCACTCGATTCAACTTGGTGCAGTCACACCTGACAATTGCCACACAAAAGTCTATAGTCTCCACCTGGAGATCCACATGCCGACTGGCTAAAGCGATGCCGCCCGGCCAGCTACACCACTCGCTCCCGACTCGCCACTTCCTGGGCCGCGCGCGCGCGCGCGCGCGCCAAAAGCCCAACTGCCGGGTTTTTTCCCTACGTCATAAACTTCCCCATGTGAGCTGTTCTAACCGACTTGCCAACGTACAGCGCTCAGCCAATACATTTCTAAATCTTTACTTAAAATCAAAATAATTACACTACACATTAAACAAATGTCTTCTTAGTTTTTTATATTGGTATAAACATCCTTTGTACTATTTATTATAATCGTGCAATTTCTTATATCACAGATAAGTGATTTAACTGAATACTTTAGATAAAATACACAAGATTAATTAAAAATAAAATGAGAAATAGTTAATATATTATTTTTATAAACAAACATTGCCATGCTAGTTGTGTAACTGTCTTGTATTCATTGGTAATTTATTACTTTTCATTGTCAATTAAACATATTACGCCAGATGTGACTATATCAGCTAATGTATTGTTTATTTGTCAACAGGCGATTTTGTAATGAGGGCCTTAAAGGTTCCTAACTGCATCGTATTACTTCAAATGCAAGTAGTATTAGAATATTTTATTTCACGCTGTGCACTGCACTGCGCCTGGCACTCGCCATTGTCCCTCTCTTGGAACAAGCCACCAACGTCGGCCTGCTCGCTGGCCTCCCGTCAGCTACAAGCACACAGAAAATCTCAACGTGGAGAATTTCTACCTATGGCCTAACTATAAGTGTTGTCACCCAACTGCATAAATACATTGCTATCATAATTAATGAGATTAAAATTGTGTAACATTTAGTGCATTGGCATGGTCAATATTTGCAGTGAACTTCATACTGTTTAATTATCAAATGCTATTAATTACCAATATTACTATTGGGCGGTAATTTCACAGTACCCTTCGCCACGCACCTTACGGTAGACTGCGGTATAGATGTTGAAGAGTAATGTGTACCGAAAGCAAGGTATGTGAATCCAGTCCGTTCACGTCCAGGACCCCTTAAACAAGAACCTGAACTCGACCATAAGCGGCTCGGTAGCAACGACCGGTCTGGTAGGAACGGGAAGGTCACCCAAGGACAGTCGGACAGGTTTACAAAAATGTTCAAATGTTTGTAGAACTTAAGGGACTTAACTACGGGGTCATCAGTCCCTAAACTTACAAACTACTTATGAACTAATACTAAGGACGGCACAAATATCCATGCCCGAGGGGCGAACAAGTGTTGTGTAGGCAGTTCATTTAGTAGAACTGTTGCATCTTCTAGATGTTCTGCCAATGAAACGTAGCCTTTGGTTCGCCTTCCTTACAATGTTTTCTATCTGTTCTTTCCAATTTAAGTTGTTCGAAATTGTTATTCTTATGTATTTACTTGAATTTGAGGTCTGTATAATTGACTGATTTATCGTATAACTGAAGTTTAAAGGATTTCTTTTGCGGTCATATGGATGATTTCACACTTCTCACTATTAAGGGCTAATTGCCATTTTTGCAACAAGCTGATATCTAAATCATTTTGACAGCATCATCCGCGAACAGTCGAAGAGACCTACTCTGGTTGTCTCCTAAATCGTTTATAAAAATAAGGAACAATATGGGCCCTATAACATTTCCCCGGGGGACGCCAGAAGCCACTTTTACTAGATGACTTTCCGTCAGTTACAACGTACGGTGTCTTTTCTGACGGGAAATTAAGAACCTAATTGCACAAGTGTGGCAATTTTCTATAAGCACACAATTTGATTCGAAGGTGCTTGTGAGGTATAAAGTGAATAGGCTTCCGGAAATCTGGATAAACGGAATATATTTGACGTGACTTGTCTATAGCACTCATCATATCATCTGAGTAAAGAGCTAGCTGTGTTTCACAAGAACGATACTTTCTGAATCCGTACTGACTATGGGTCAAGGAAAGTGTATGTTCTAAAATACTACTGCCAATCGACGTCAATGATATAGGCATAATGTCTTTCTTGAATATTGGAATGACCTGTGCAACTTTCCAGACTTCGTGTACGGAACGTTAGGTAAGCGAGCGGTTGATATAATAACTAGGTGTGGGGCTTTCGCATCAGCATACTATGAAAGGAAACCATTTGTATACAATCGGAACTGGGAGAGTTACTTTTGTTAAGTGATTTGAGTTGCTTTAGTGCTCCAGGTGTATCTACGCATGCTGTCTGCTGTTCGCAATATGAATTCTGGAGTATTTGCTTCATCTTCTTTGGTGAAGGAATTTCAGAAAGCTGTGTTAAGCAATTCTGCTTTATCAGAACTGTCATCGGTGGCATCACCATTACTATAGAGAAGTGAAAGTATTGATTGTCTTTTACCGCTAGTATAAATACGACAAGAATTTCTTATATTCTCTATCAAATTACGTGTCAAGATTTTGTTGTGGAAACTAGTATAGGCTTCGCGCATTGAAGTTCGAGATAAATTTCGAGTTTCTGTAAAGGACTGCCATTTATAAGGATTTTGTGTCGGTTAAAATTTGTCATGCTCTTTTCTTTGCTTTTGCAAGATAGAGACGTCTTATCCGTTTGTGTATCATGGCGGGTCAGAACCCTCTTTTCTTATTTGTTTGATATAACTCTGTCAATGGTTGTCGATATTATTTCTTTGAACGTAAGCCACATCTGTTCTACACTAACATTGTTAGTTTACAAACACTAGGGATTTTCAGGAATGCATTAATCAAACTTTTATCTGCCTTTAGACTAAATGTAACATTTGAGTCAAAATGTACAGCAAAGATAATTGCCAAAGCACAAACACGGGTGGACAGGAACAACATGCAGTGTGAAAATCGCACTGCCTGCAATAACGGCTGTCCCCCAGGCAGGTAACGAAGAAGCAAGCGGGCACACGCCAGATAAATTTACCAGATGCTCTCACTAAGCGTTGATAGAAAATGAATTGATCATCACACGTGAATAATGACGGGACTTAACTACGGGGTCATCAGTCCCTAAACTTACAAACTAGCTAACACTAAGGACGGCACAAATATCCGTGCCCGAGGGGGCATTCGAACCCCCGACCGTAGTGGCCGTGCAGACCGTGACTGGAGCGCATCAGTCCCCTCGGCCACCGCGGCCGGCGAAGGCTGCCTTTTCTGAATGTTTTAATACAACGTCAATCAGATGGGCGTCTCGGCCACTCTGTACACTATGTACCCAGTTCAGAAGAGAGCCGTTCTGAACACATTGATATATACAGCAACAGCAGTTTCTGACGAGGATCACTCAGAATCCGAAATTCACTGTCTTATGTTTTCTGGAAGAACGGCTATGGTCCATAAAGAGGAAAACTGAAAAATGTTGAAGATTCACGTGATGGGCAATCGTCTGCGTTCCTTAAAAAAAAGAAAAAAAAAGTTCAAATGTTTGTAAAGCTTGTATGGAACTTAACTGCGGGGTCATCAGTCCCTAAAGTTACAAACTACTTATGAACTACCTTATACTAAACACGGCCCAAACATCCATGCTCGAGGGGGGATTCGAACCCACGACGGGGAACGACCTCCCACATCGTAGCATAGCGCCTGAAAGTGCTCGGCCGCTCCGCCGCGGCCTGCATTCCTTCTTTTTTGTGGTGCTAAAACCAGCAAAATAGGAAGAGTTCTGGGGAGGCGTGGTATTAAATCGAACTTCCAACCACCTAGGAAAATTAAGAAAGTGCTGTGCCCTGTAAAGGACAGCCTCGACCTCAGGATCCCTGGGATTTACAATATACCATGTGTGGAAGCAACTACATCGGTCAGTCCAACCGTACCGTTGCCGACCGTTGTACAGAACACCAAATGCATATTAGAAATCGAGAACTGGAGAAATCGGCAGTCGCTGAGCACAGCCTGCACATACTGGGATTCTGTAATTAAAGAGGCGTAGAAATAAGAATATGTGATTACAGTTTTAACTATTACAACTTGTACAATCTTAGCGGTGCACTTCAGAGAAGCGGCAGAAGACATTCCGTACGGCGTCTCTACACTACGGGTGCGGTGGCGCCACCAACGTAGACGTGGACACCATCTGCGACGGCCTCCAGTCAAAGCTGACCAATCACAAGCCATCTACTTGCTTTTTACCTAAGTACTAGACAACCATTAGTTGCTCCTGACAAAGGCGATGGAGATAATCACCGAAAGCTTTAAGTTTTTTGAAGATTTGGCACGGCAAGAAGTCCGAGAATGTTTTATTCAGATTAATGGTTGTTGAATTTTCCGTGTTTCCTCTGCTGGACAATCTCTAGCACCACTAATGTAGCCATCACGATTCAAGAGCATGACGAAATTGTTCCTCAATACTTTCCTAATTGAGAAATTTCTTCTCAATAACTTTCCATCTCAGTTTCGAGAGCAATAGTATTGGTGTGGGCACACCTTTTGTTGGTTGTTTGTTTGTTTGGGACAGGGGCACCAAACTGCCTAAGTGGTGAGGGGAAGGAGTGAGGATAGGAAAGGAGGGGAAGGGAAAGGAAATGCAGTCCAGGGAGGAAATAAGGAAGAATGACTGCATTAGCTCGGGGCCCCGTGCTCGCCAAGCACGTACGAAAGAACAGTGAGCCCCCTGGTGCTACACCACCTACAGACAAGGCCATACAACAGCTCGTGTCACGTCACACCGAGCAGGCCACGACCGCTTGCTGAATGGCTGGCCACCGGGGCACAGTCCACTGCCTCATAGTGCCCAGCCAGTCAGCTGACAGTCACGGCCTGGTCGGTGTGACGTCTCGCGGGCTGCTGTGAGGCCTTGTCTGTAGGTGGTGTTGCCTGAGGCCATACCTTTTATTCTTGTCTACCTTACTTAGTAGTGTTTTATTGCATTGGTAGTCTTCCTGTAACTTGGAGGATTAGATTATATTAGATTAGATTATTACTTGTTCCATAGATCATGAATGCGACACTTTGTAATGATGTGGAATGTGTCAGGTTAATGAAAGATGTCTTTTCAAATTATTACTTTGTACTAAATATTACATGACACATATTTTTAAATATATTTTTTTAATTTACTAATTAATATCTAAAAATTCATCTATAGTGTAGGAGTTGCCATGCAGAAATTGTTTTAATTTATTTTTAAATGCTTTTGGCTATCTGTCAGGCTTTTGATGCTGTTTTATAGGTGACCAAAGACTTTTGTGGCAGCATAATTCACCCATTTCTGTGGCAAAGTTAGATTTAATATTGAATAGTGAAGATCATTCTTTCTCCTAGTGTTGTAGTTATGTACACTGCTATTGCTTTTGAATTCAGTTTGATTGGTAATAATAAATTTCATAAGTGAATATATATACTGAGAAGCTACTGTGAAGATCCCTAGCTCTTTAAATAAGTGTCTGCAGGATGATCTTGGATGGGCTTCGGCAATTATTATGATCACACGCTTGTGTGCAATGAATACTTTTTTACTCAATGATGAATTACCCCAGAAAATGATGCCATATGAAAGAAGAGAATAAAAACAGGCATAGTAAGCTAATTTACTGAGATGTATATCACCAAAATTTGCAATTACCCTAATAGCATAAGTTGCTGAACTCAAACGTTTCAACAGATCTTCAATGTGTTTTTTTTTCCATTTCAGCCCCTCATCAATGCTTACACCTAAAAATTTTGAATATTCTACCTTTGCTACAGATTTATGATCAAAGTCTATATTTATTGATGGTGTCATTCCATTTACTGTATGGAACTGTATGTACTGTGTTTTATCAAAATTTAATGACAGTCCATTTGCTGAGAACCACTTAATGATTTTCTGAAAGACATCGTTTAACATTTCTTCAGTCAGTTCTTGTCTGTCAGGTGTGATAACTATACTTGTATCATCAGCAAAAAGAACCAGCTTTGCATCTTCATGAATATAGAATGGCAAGTCATTGATATATATTAAGAACAGCAAAGGGCCTAAGACCGAACCTTGTGGCACCCCATTTCTGATTGCTCCCCAATTTGAGGACTCAGCTGTTTTTTGCATATTTTGAGAACTACTAATGTCAACTTTCTGCACTCTTCCTTTTAGGTATGATTTAAACCATTTGTACACTGTCCCATTCATACTATAATACTTTAGTTTATCTAGAAGAATTCCATGATTTACACAATCAAAAGCCTAGGAGAGATCACAAAAAATCTCAACGGGTGATGTCCGGTTATTCAGAGCATTTAATTTTTCATTGGTGAAACTATATATAGCATTTTCTGTTGAAAAGCCTTTCTGAAAACCAAACTGACATTTTGTTAGAACTTTATTTTTACCTATGTGTGAAACTACTCTAGAATACAGGTGAACTCATACCAGCACTTATCCCTCTCTTTCTGGAGTAACGAAGGGAGAGTACGTCTCGTCGACATCATGGTCATTAGAGGCGTTGCACACACACGAATTGTTTGTTTCTTAAGAGCAGGGGAAGGAAATCGACGTGGCCTTCGAAAGAAACCATCCCAGCATTTGCCTAGAGCGATTTAGGAAAATCACACGAAACTTAAATCTGCATCGCCGGAGGTGGGTTTGGTAATATGCTGGACCCTTTTTTTTAATCTACATAATCATTCTGCAAATTACACCCAAGTGCGTGGCAGAAGCTCCATATCGCGCTTAAAACTCAACCTCTGAGTATAAAATTCGGTGAATAGTCCTGTAACTCTAACGTAGATGAATTATGAACTCCTCTTACCTTACTGTGTCCTTCGAAATAGTCACTCCCACAAATATACACCGCTGGACTCTGCACTACATGTACTGAAAACTTTGCACTAAGTCTTCCATTGGGATGGTGCTGAAACGTTCCGTCACGTTTCCTTGGATGTCAGGAATGTCGTCAGATCTCTTTCCTTTCAACGCTAGTTTGAGACGAGGGAATAGGAAGAAACCTGGGGAATTGAGATAAGGCGACTATGGTGGATGTTCAAGATGCTGCACCCCCCATTTTGCCAGGAATTGCAAATAGGCGAGCCTTATATATATATAAAACAGCGACCTTGTTTTTGAGTACTGGGGTCGTGTCTTGCATAGACGTTGCATGAACCGGGTCAAAATTTACACGTATCAGGTGATGAGCATAGATTTGATGCGTGATTTTTCGACTCTGACCTTTTTTTCCGACGAGGTGACGTCGGAGAACGCTATTACATGTTTTGTCGTTTCGTTTCAGGGTCTTGCGGAGACACCAGGTTTCATCCTCAGTGACAACACGGTTGAAGAAATTGGGTTTCGCATTTGCCGTTTCGACAAAATCCTGCGAAGTCTCTAAACGTGCCTGCTTCTTATCATCGGTCAACTGATGTCGCACAAGACGACAGCATGTTTTCTATTTACCTAACTTCTGGTTAAGGATTTGTCGCACGGATTCGCGGTTAATCTGCAGTTAATCTGCTATCTTCCGCACGGTTAAATCGACGATATTTCTTGATTAATGTCCTTATTTTCTTATTATTTCCGTCACTGAAAACAGTCGCCGGTCATCCGCTACGGCGATTGTCAGAAACACTTTCCCGGCTTCCTCGAAAATGGGCGAGCCCTTCGTAAACGAACTCCATGGACAGTTCTCGATCCCAATACCAGTATCGTGTGCGTTTCCTTATATGTCTTTCCAAGCTTAAGACAAACTTTAAATTGATCCTTTGCTCTTTGATTTACCTGAGCTCGGTTTAGAACCAACGCAGTAAACAAGCACTTTGTCCGATAGGTCTAATCCGGAACACACGCGTCGCTCAACTGAATTACGGTGGGGACAGGTTTTCAAATCCGGTCGCTACCCACGCGCAGCGTTGTGATTCGCCTGTGCTGCACGATCGACCGTTGTGACTTCACTCACCGTCCTTTGTCAGAGGTTGTATTTCTCTACCGTTGCATTCTCTAAAATAGAGCGGGAGAAAGGAGCACCTAATTCTTTCAGTTTTCCATCTGATTTATATTATGATTATATTTATGTAGCTCACAACTGGTTCACCTCTTACTTTAATAATAGACAACAAAAGGTAATTCTCCACAGTGTTGAAAATGGCTATGACGTACAATCGCAATGGGGCACAGTTAAGTGTGGGGTGCCCCAGGGTTTTGTTTTGGGACCATTGCTGTTTCTTATTTATATAAATAATATGCCTACGAGTATAGCAAGTCATTGTAAATTGCTGATGATACCAGCTTGGTAGTGAAGGATGTTGCTCGTAATATTGACACAGTATCAAATAATGCAGTTCAAGAGATACGTCCATGGCTTGTAGATAACAAGTTGATGTTAAATCACAGTAAAACTCAATTTTTACAATTTCTAACACATAATTTGACGAAAGCTGACATTTTGATTACACATAATAGGCATATGATAAGTGAGACTGAACAGTTTAAATTTCTAGGTGTTCAGATAGACAGTAAGCTGTAGTGGAAAGCCCATGTTCAGGAGCTTGTTCCAAAACTAAATTCTGCTTATTTACCATTAGAACAATACCTGAAATAAGTGATTTGTCAACACGAAAAGTAGTATAGTACGCTTACTTTCACTCACTTATGACGTACGGCGTTATTTTTTGGGGTACCTCGATTCAAACAAAAAAGATATTTTTGGCTCAGAAACGGGCGGTTCGAGCAATATGTGGTATAAGTTCACGAACTTCATGTCGAACCCTTTTCAGTAGTCTGGGAATTTTGACACTGGCGTCACAATACGTTTTTCTTTCATGTCATTTGTTTTTAATAATATCAGCGTATTCCCACGAGTTAGTAGCTATCATTCGGTGAATACTAGACAAAAGTCGAATAAACATTTACATCACACCACGTTGACACTTGTACAGAAAGGTGTGAAGTATTATGCAGCATCCATTTTCAATAAGCTGCCACAAGAAAATAATCTTAGCACTAACCCACACGCTTTCAAATCTAAATTGAAAAGTTACCTCTTGGCTCACTCCTTTTAATCTGTTGAGGAACTCCTAGTAAAATTAAGCAATTAAGCTAATTAATTTTTTTCTTTATTGATTCTTTTCACTTAGTCTTAACAGTGTCGTGTGCATAGGACTACTTAACAAATTTTCTATTACCATTCTTGTGTTAAACTTCATGTATTGACTTGTGCCATGACCATGGAGTCTTATTCCTCAATTAGGTTCTGCGGAACAGAAAACCATATTATTATTATTATTATTATTATTACTGATGATCATGTCTCCCTATATAGATGGGTGCTAAAAAAATACGAAACGTGTTCAAATAGCAAGGTTCAATACAACAATGTGCGTATAATTGAAGTCTTTATTCAAAAGTAATCACCAGAGACCTGAGCAGGAATATTCCACTGTTTAAAGAGGCGAAGGATTTTCCGTTTCCAGAATTACTTTGGCTGTGACAAGAGCCAGTCCTCCACTGTGTTTTTCAATTCGTCGGGTGAGTTGAAGCGCTTCCTTTTCAGATGTTTTATTTTTTATAGCGGACCGAAAAGATGGAAGTCACAGGGCTACATGTCCGTGATGTAGGACGGATGCTCAAGCTGCTCCCGCTTGAACTTGGCCAGTACACTTTGTGTGACCCTGGAGACGTGTGGAAGCGCTTTGTGATGTAGTAGAATCAGTCCCTTCGTGAGCAACCCAGGTCGTTTGCTCTTGATGGACTTGCATAGGATACGGAGTATCTCGCAATGCACGTCGCTGTTAATGGTTTTTCCAAGTGGGAGGAATTCGATGAGTATCGGCATCGGACGTCGTAAAAGACGGGGAGCATCACCTTGCCTGCTGAGAGTCAAAAGCCTTTGATTTTGTAGGATGAGATGACGACGCATGCTTCGCATCCCTAGACGTCGCACTACGTTAACCCAAAGCGGCGTTTTCAAATTTCAGCCAGTTTGATTGTTAAGAAGTTTCATACCTTTTTATTTGAACAACCCTCCTTTGTTCGCTTTGGGGAAAAAAAGTTCCCGAATGAAATTTCGCTAATGGATCTCGCCGCAAAGAGTAGCTCCGTTCTTTTAATGATTTCGACACCAACGCGTGCATTATTTCCGTCACCCTCTCTTCCCTGTATCACGATAATACAAAAGGAGCTGCCCTGCTCGGAACTTTCTTTACATTCTCCATCAGCCCCAGCTGGTGTGGATCCCATAACGAGCAGTCTAATTTCTTCTTAAATTGATATCTTTATTCTCTCAGTCCACCAGGGTGTTTTCTTCTGTCTTTGTGTCACACTTTATTTATCACATGCGAACAGCTTATGTGACAAGAGTGTCTTTGAATAAAACTTTTATTTATGGTGCATTAGGAACATTGCGACTTTGTTGAATAAAGGCATCTTGAATAAGACGTAAAATATTTTTATTATTCTTTTTCCATTACCGGTTTAGATATGTCTAGCATATCGTCATCAGATGGAAAGACCGGTTTTTTATACGACATTTGGTGCAGAATGGAATTTACGTATCTGTAACAATTAGAGAACAACCCAAAAGAAGCCTAATATGTGGCGACAATTATTGAATAATAACAAATTAAAGTCGCTACTTACAATTAGTTACACCAATACATCCACTGTGGTGTGGTATTTTATCCTCACTGGTACACTTCCTAGCATTCCAATTATCCATTGTGGTATTGTATTTATTTCACACGCTTATGCTCTGCGTCTGCACAATACACATTTCAGGATAGTTACTACACGTAACACAGTGGTAGAGTACCAGACTAAAAATCCAAAGGTCGCGGGATCGATCCCCACCAGGTCTTAGGATTTTTATCTGCCACTTTCCACTTATTTCACCTCTGGCAGTGTTGCTGATGTGAGAAATACCGAATAGCACCGTGGTTCGGAACCCAAGTTAAATTGTAGGTCCCCCTATAACTGGCTGCGTAAGTCAGTTCGAAGGTCGGAGGAAGCCAACGGCATACCACCTCCAAACAGGACCATGCCTAGTAAAGCACTGTGGTGTTCAAACTAATCTTCGGTTTGTTGACTGCTTTACCTTTTTTTTACACGTAAATAAACAAACCAAAGATCTTCGCCAAGATAATGTGGAAATATATTGTATTTGTAAAGAAATCTTTGGTCGACATTTGTATTATTTTGAGGATTATACATTTCACTCAAAATATGTCATAATATTAAGTTATATTATTTCAAACAAGATAATGTTAGGTATTTATGGTACAATTGTTCTATAATACTACAATTTTAATTAATTTTATGAGATTTGGCACAAAAGTCAAGGCAACAATTTTTTTTCCTTGCAGATACCAGAGCTGTTAGAAAATGTGATAGACGCAGATGAAAGAACGTATTAACTACATATATTGACAATGAATAAAAAAATTCAAATGCTTGTAGAGCTTATGGGACTTAACTACGGGGTCATCACTCCCTAAACTTACAAACTACTTAAGAACTAGCTACAACTAAGGACGGCACAAATATCCATGCCCGAGGGGGGATTCGAGCCCCCGACCGTAGTGGCCGTGCAGACCGTGACTGAAGCGCCGCAGTCGCCTCGGCCACCGCGGCCGGCGACAATGAATAGTACTGAAATGTCGCAAAAGACTAATTTACTGCTATAGTATACGGGTCAACATGGCTTTCACGGTGCAAAAGAATGACAACACAGTAGATATACAGTTGACACGACAAACCTGGGCGTATAGACCTACTTTGATCTCATTCTACAGATTAAGGAACCATTACGTGGTACGCGATTTGCAACACGAGAGAACGTTTCTAATGATATGCATGACCCGATTCAGACACCGTGCAGCAAATGTTGAGGCAGATGATGTTCAGCGCCTCTCACATCGCTGGCAGCGTGTGGTGACAGTTGGGAATGGGGGGATTAGTTTGAGGGTCTGTAGGCCCATGTTTATCATGTCAACAGTTTGTATACTGTGTTATTCTTTTGCACTGTGAAATCCACATTGCCATGTATACTACCGCAATAAATTAGTAGGCCTATGTTACTAATTTGAGTGTTATTCATGGTCCACACATGTACTAAACACCTTGTCCTTTCGTCCGTATGTGTCACATTTTTTAACCGGACTGGCATCTGCAATGGGAAAAGAAAATAGTTGCTGTGACTTTTGCACCAAAAATAAAATTAATTAAAATTGTAGTAATGTAGAACAATTGTACCAAAAAGACCTAACATTATTTTGCAGAAATAATGTAACTTAATATTATGACATATTTTCAATCAAATGTATAATCTTCAAAATAATGCTAGTGTCGAGTCAAAATAATGCTAGCACAATATCTTTGGTTTTTTAAATTCGGTATAGCGTGTGGGAAATGTGTTGTAGTGTGTATTGTGTAGCTGCAGAGCATAAGCGTGTGGAGTAAATGTATCACCAAATTGGATATTATCAATTGTACCAATGTGGACGAAATAGCACACCACAATGGATGTACTGATGTTACCAATTGGACTAGCAACTTTAAGTCGATATTATTATGTCAATAATCCTCTCCACGTAGTAGGCTTATTTTGTGTTGTTCCCCAATTGTCACAGATACGTAAATCCCACCCTGTATGAAATCTAATATATAAAAATTAATGTTTGTTTGTTTGTCTTTTCGTTCGAATGTTATGGACATCTGATTGCAATAAAATTTTGTCAATTCACTATTTATACTCGTGTGAAGGTTATAGCCATACTAAAATTAAATATGATTTAAGAAAATGTAACCAGTTACTTTTTCTTGAAATGATGTTTATTCCATGAACCAGTTTTCGTAACTTTTCAGGTTCATCCTCAGATGGATCATGTTACAATATCATTTTAAGCGTCATGGTGGATGCTGGCTTGCGACTGTATGGCTGAATTTTTGTGGTTAATTTCCATTTCTTGCGTCTCCTTTTGTTAATATGACAATAACACATCACCTTTGTCTATTGGGTTATACACTGCACTGTAAACACCACTTTATCAGCGTCTAACATATCCGATAGTGCTTGTCACTACAAAGTGTTGGTTGCATGAAACATAAAGAAAGTAAAATTGCGTCGGAGTATGCTGGTCACAGAGAATGTGGATATATCCATTCTCATTGCAATGTACATGCGATACGACTAACGATACAGCCACAATTGTGAGGAAAATGTAGCATTTTCATTTAAAAAATTCTGCTTTCTCCCTATCGTATCTGTACGTTTTTTCTTCTGAATCTTAAATGGAATATCGGCTTGTATTCACGTGAAATTTTCCTAGTGTGTGCGTTTCCAGTGATTCGACATTTTGTAAATGGAAGAAATTTCGAGATACTGGATCTGTGTCAGACAAAAGTAGAACAGATCCTAGTGTTTTAACTGGAATTAAATTGGGAAAGATAAGAGAGATATTGGAAGAAGTCCAAGAAAGTCTTTGCGTCGACTGAGAAATTACGAAACAAATTTATTTATGCAAAATCAGTGTATTAGTTTCAATTGTTATTACCTTCATTATGATGATGTAGTGAAACCGCTTGTAATATTGCGCTTTCTTTAATCCCATCAGGTATTGGGGTGGTTGTTAATGTTCGCGGCCGCTTTTAAAGTTTCACTAGCGTTGTAATATTACAGGGAAGTAACTTGGTGAATCTGACACATATAAGTAACTTTATAAATAGCAGACTCAAAAAAGAAGGCGGAATCTGACTTTAAAGTTTAGCGGCAGTAGTGATTTTGAATAAAAGCAACACCTGAGCACAATATTAGGAAAAGAAACTAACAGATTCCGCGATGACCTTTTTTACCATAATACTTGCATTAAGTTGACTGGATGTAGCAGATGAGGGTGTAAAACTTTTGCTACATTGTGTGAAATGATGCTTGGTTTGCTTAGAGCGGATTGTACTAACTGAACGACCGTGAAAAAAGAAAAAAAATGAAGTTATCCTTTGTGACGAAAGACTGTTTAAATCGATCGGATTTCGTTTAATTCCGAAGATTTGCTTGCAGGCATTACTATAAAGTCACATTTATGGAAGGTTACATGTAATGGTATCTAGAAGTTTCTAGTAAATTGTAGATACAAATCCAACAATGGCTGCAAGCATCATGTTACATAATCAAGATTACTGCTGGAAAAACAGAAACACTTCATGAATTATTAAAAGGTGGGTCATTTGAAATAAGTAAAAGATTTCAACTGAACTGATTATATTTTCATCATATTTCACAAAGAAAACGATCTCACACACACTTACAGTTGGTAGTGAAGAAATCCCTGATGTGCGACTATCCTAATCGAGCGAGAAAACATGAAAGACGAAGTGCACAACCTCGTTCTGGACAGATCGTAAAAAATGGATGAACATCAAATGTTTGTTAAACTTATGGGACTTAACTACGGGGTCATCAGTCCTTAAACTTACAAACTACTTATCTACTATCTTAAACTAAGGACGGCACAAATATCCATGCCCGAGGGGGGATTCGAACCCCCCACCGTAGTGGCCGTGCAGACCGTGACTGGAGCGCCTCAGTCCCCTCGGCCACCGCGGCCGGTATGGATGAACATCGAAAATATATGAAGAGCGTAATTAGCTGCCAGAGAAAGTGGTGCTCAGCGACAAGCGTCGTAGATAAATTGTTTACCGAATAAAAATTTCAATGTAATACTACACGTTTTCATTATTTGGTGAAGTGCCCACCGAGAAAAAAATCTAGCAGCTATCTGTGAAAGTTACATTACATTTATTTTGGGTGATTATCGTTAATAAACACAATATTTACACCATTCACTTATTATGAAAGCATTTTTCGGCAAGAGATTTTTCCGATAAGTTCTTTTGTACAAAGCATACTTCATTCGTCACACAAACGTGCTTATACTTCTCGTATTCTGAAATCGGAATTCTTTCAAGAGATTTTTATTTCTTTCCCTATGGCCCAATCTGGCCACTTATCGCAGTAATTTAAAACCCTCATCTAACCGTTCCTTCGAACACAGTTTCAGTCAAATCTGTGAGAATCGTCTTGTTACCTCTCCTGGTAAGACGGAGAATTATAGGCCTACTAGCTAAAAACCCGGCGTTGCCCGGGTATTTATTTATTTATTCCTGCCATTTCTTCGGTATATATTCATTTTTATAAGGACCGTATAACTGTAAAATCTCTTGAGAATACAATTATTAGTAAAGAAGTAATAGATTAAAATTTGGTGCGTGATGGGGCAGTTTTCCGTGAAAGTTACTGTTTATGTGCTCATATCTCATTAATTGCGTGTCATACTTTGATACAATTTAGAAGGTGCACTCAACTATATGAGCGTATACTGTCTGTAAAATTTCCTGCAGCTACAAATTTTAGTGTAAAAATTATAAATTGTAACGTCATACCGACAGCCGTAGTTTTAGTCCATGAACAGCGGAACGTTACTATTTATGTGCTCATATCTCATGAACTACGTGTCGGAATGTGATACAATTTAGAAGCTACATTCAAATACATATGTGTATACAGTCTGTAAAATTTCCTGTCACTACAATTTGAAGTTTTCAAATTATAAATTGTAACATCATACCGAGAGTCGTTGTTTTACTCCATAAACAGCGGAAAAGTAGTAAGCGAGAAACTTTTTTCCTTTCATCATTTTACTATGGCTGCCAACGACAAAAGTTTAATAAAGGTTTTAAATTATGTTTAAAGTTTGTTGCAAGTCGCTAAGTACTGTCATTCTCATACAGTGTATTTCTGTCTCGCCACATTATATGACATTATTTGCGATTTCTATTGGTTATTACGTAATATCTTTTGAACAATGTGTCGTATTTGATTCTGAACCCTGCAGCAATTCTACGTCACGGCAAGGAATGTGTGTACCAAATTTGGTTGAAATCGGTCCAGTGGTATAGGAGAAATCGAGCAGTATTATCACTAAATACAGCAATTTTCCGCGCATCTCATTGTTTATGACGTCATATCTCATGAAATATATATCGTATGTGATTCTTACACTTACGGCGACCGTTCTCATGGATTGAAGCTTACGTGTGTAAAATTTCATAAAGATTGGAACAAAACTGTAGATTTGTATGCAACACGTACAAATATACGGACACTCTGCTTTATATATTAGATTGAATTCCTAGTAAACGGAAGAATATAATGTCTGACTCAAACGGTACACAAACTGGCTACAGAATAATAATAATTTTCGAAAGCGACTGTTTTCCATCTTGACGATACCGCGCAGCGTCGTCCGCTCTAGACCCAAAATAGCGGCTCCGTAAGAAACACTGGTCTCCAGACCTGTTTTCTGTAGACCTTGGCTGGTGTCGGGCTGGAGCCACAGACGTATATTACTAGACTGGCAAACTTGCCTCTCTGACTGAAGCCTGCTTGCCTCACCTCACGTCAAAAAGTTTCCAAACGGTAATAGGGGAAGGTAGCCGGTATTTAACACCTTTTTATTTCGATATCTCAAGCGTGCATTATTTATCTAATCGAAACAAATTATACTGTACAAGAAGCTACATGTTGTACACTTTCATCTGCTAGTATTATGCTTGGAATAAATAAAAAGCATAAATGGGAATTATTTAAAATTTAAAAATGTGTAAACGGTCCAAATTAGGAAACCGGTTGCCTAATTTGGATCTTCAGTTGCTTAAATTGAACCATATGGTGAAACAATGTCTAAAGTGGAAATAAGACCCGTAATATTAAAAAAAATATTAATTTTAACATCTGTCGATTGATGTTCTTTATGACTGACGAAGGGAAAACCGTGGATTTCGTCTCATACATGAAGAAAACCACTTTTTACCCGCCATTTTCTTTTCTCTGTTGAAAGAATGAGGTAGTTCATATTTTTCTGCTATGTGGAATGCAAGTTTACGAGCATCTCTGATTGTGAGTCCAAAAATACCTATCTTCAAATAGAAGAAGGTGATCTGAGACGTCGGCCGCGGTGGCCGAGGGGAGTGAGGCGCTCCAGTCACAGTCTGCACGGTCACTACGGTCGGGGGTTCGAATCCCCCCCTCGTGCATGGATATTTGTGCCGTCCTCAGAATTAGCTAGTTCATAAGTAGTTTGTAAGTTTAGGGACTGATGACCCCGTAGTTAAGTCCCATAAGCTATACAAACATTTGGACATTTGATCTGAGACAATTTTTTCCGTCTCAGTCGTGAAGGTTGATTGTCTTCCGAATAACTTAACTTCATTAGAGAACTTGTTTTTACCATCAACATGCCTCTTTATGTAGCTCTCATGTAGCATTTGGTACTCCATACATACGAACGCACTTGTTAATTTCATGGTCACCGTTTCTGTATGCTGTCACAGCGACCTTCAGTGAACCTTCTGTCCATTTCCCGTACATTCCCCTTTTTTTGCCATCTTGCAAACCTAAAAAGATTACCATACTTATTACTCACTTTTTTAATTGTTTTGCCGCCTTGAAAAATAAACCTAAAAAGTAATATTTACCTATTACCTATTGTGAAAATATCTAAAGTATTATTTGTTATGAGTGACCCTTAAATTGCACCGATCCAAATTAGGAAACAGTCATTGGTCCAACTTCGGCAAATCGACGCCATATAAGTAAAGATAACGTTGCAGGAACACACGACGCTAAACTCTAGTTTTGCGATATTGAATTATTAGGTAATGAATGGCACTTATGAACTATAGTGCTGATGATTTTTTTACTTACTTTTATAGCAGAGGAAAGCCTATGATCTGTAGCACAAAACTTGCATCGACAACGAAGAAAACGCAATAATGGAAACTGTTCTCACTCCAATGACTATTGACGACTACCGACTGAGCCACGTGGCCTCGAGAATATTTCTCACCAGTTGAGCCAACTTACAGCTTTGAGTTACCAACACACAGTGAAATACGTAGGTGGTCCAACTTAGGCAACGGTCCATCTTCGGCAACTCTCCCCTATTATGATATGACACGAGATGATGTTGTAAGCTTGAGCCTACTAGTTGGTTTGAACATGATTTGCATTTGAGCTAACACATCCGCAATAGTTAAATTTAACAGAGAGACCTACATTGTCTAATCGTGTTTTGAGAAGAACGTGTTACGTACGTTTAATTTTTACTTACTGTCCTGGCGGCCTCACGTGATTATGTTGTCAGTCGCGTGACGTTGGCATTAGGCATTTGCTTGACGATGCAAATATTTTATCGTGACAGCTTCGTTTTACGAGGTCATTTACTGCTACTAAGTGTACGAGGGCACATACAAAAATCTGTCAACCGTAGAGCACGAACAGCATTGTTTATTTACATCAAATGTTCAAAACACTAACAACTCATACTGTATGGATTACTAAGAATATCAACATAGTTAGGGCTTTCCCCGTTTTGTTGGTGTTGCCAACATAATCATACGAAGCCACTAAGATGGTCAGTAAAAGTTTACCGCTACAAACATTTAAAGCAGATTGTAATTATGGAAAGGTACCTGTTATCCACGACAAATAGCACATTTTTTTAAATAAATGTCATACTTTTGAAAGAAAAGTCCGCAGTAGATCGAGCCTAGTAACAGATGAACAAAAAGAGCAAATTAACGGGACTCATTACTGTATATATCAAAGTAGAACACTCAAAAAATAAAGATACGTGTTATCCACGACATATGGCTCTTTTATAACATTTAACGTTGTTGTTTCCGCAATTCCAGTATTAAACTATGACTTCCTACATAAAAGATCGCTAGGGGAAAGGGTTGTACCTTGGAACGGTTTTACCTTGGGACACTTTTTAATACAGGCAATGCACTCTAGTGGAAACTTTAAGAACTGTGAAGTAAAGTTGTCAGACCTATTTTCAGAGGGAATAAGAGGCCATGTTGTATTTGGATGATGTTTGAGATCTGAGGAGGAGTTTTACAAGTTTTTGTGTTTGAAAGTAAAATTTAGCCACTATCCTTAGAAGATATAGATTAAAGCTAAGTATCATTATTGATATTTGTTAAATACAATGTTGTAGGGCATTATTTACGTAAGCTATTGATACCATAAGTTATAATGATATAAATGTGTACATAGGTTAACATACTGTTTTCTGTTATTGAGTATTTGGTTTTACCTTGGGACACTTATCTGGTTGCACCTTGGGACATCTGGAAGGTGTATGATTGTCACTGATACACCAGAAAAATACAGAATTTAAAAAAAATGTTTTTCCAAAGAAAGAAGCCACTAAACGGACAAAGGAGTTTTCATCTTTCAGTTCTTCTGATGAAGAAATTCCCCAGCTTGGAAGTAGCTCTGGAGGTAGCATATTTGATTTGTTATCTGAAGAAGAGGATTTGCCATCCTTCCTACCATCTGGAAAAGTAACACTTTCTTGTTCTCAAGGTAGTTGGGTCTTGGTAAATGTTGACATCAGTGACAGATCCCATGTGTACTATGCTGGAGTAGTTTTAGAAAACACAGAACCAGATATAACTGTGAAACTCTGAAGGAAGCAAAGGGCCATTTTGTATTCCCTAATGTTGAGAACATCAGCAGTGTTAATCGCAGTAATATAGTGAAAAAACTACCAGCTCCAGTGGTGTGTCGTGGGTTTCATTCATTTAATATTTTATTCCCACCATTTCTTGTTTTAAGGTAAATAACTTTTGTATTTGGACTAACACATTTACTACCTGATTCCAAAACGATTTTTTCATTCGTGAAACTAAGAAATTGAAATACATCACCGTGTCACAAGGTAAAACCACTACTTTCCCAAGGTGAAAACGTAGGTTGTACCTTGGGACAAGTGCCACAAAGGTCTTTATTGGTGAGTAGTTGTGTAAATATTGGAGCTAGCCTAAACTGCTGTTCGTTCAACATTACCTAAATTTGGTGACTGTGATGGGGTAAATTTTCAAATTTCTTGTAAAAAAATTATAGTATAAAAATTAAAATGTAAAAATTGTCTCAAGGTACAACCCTTTCCCCTACTTATAACCTCACTTTGAAAATCGGGTATTAGGATAACGAATTGGCGTGATGGACAGTGTGAATACCAGTGGCGGCTGGTGACCAGAAAAGATGGTAGTGCACTTTTTTCATCAGTTGCTACCTCTCCAATATGACAGCTCAACGCATTCCGAAAAAATCGCTATTGAGCCAAGATATCATAGATGTAGATGAATAAAAAAACTGCAAAGTCTCTGAATTTTGGCGAAAAATAATCGCATATCTTTATTAATAGAAATGGCTTTATGCATAATGAGATTTAATTGGTGGACATAGCAATGAATGTATGAAGCATTGGAAAACTTTTGCTTCACAAGAGCCGGCACCTCACGTGACGAATTACTCGTGACTAATGGGCTATTAATTTGTGTGGACAATTCTCTAAATGGTTACTTAACTGTTCTATGATATGCGTTGACAAAGTCTGGGCATCATGCTTTTCTTGTGCTATAAAATCCCAAAATATTTCAACTGGTCTTCCATTAATAATGCACCTATATACGATAACCATATGGAAAACACAGACTACATCGCTGGTGCGGTCAGGTATTACAACCAGAAACTCGGCACCCTTCATTTCGTTCCTGATTTCTGTGTACTGGCACGGACTTTCTGTATTCCTGACTAATCAAGTGGCTATATTTACAGTGCCAGGACTTGGCAGATTAAAAACATTATTGACATGGACCGAAGAAAGTTCGTGTTTCCTTATTTTATCGTAAAGGTGTTGAATGTCAATGATCCTTGTTTAGTCCAGGAAACTCTCCTCCAAATAATAAACAAGCAAAACAAAATAAGGCGTTTTTCACATCGCAGCCACACATTCATACTTGCAGTACCGTTCCGAGTTAAATTTTATGCCGAATTGACGACTTTTAGTTTTAACTGTGTGTGAAATTCTCAAACTGGGAATCGGTCTACCTAGCCACTTGATTTCTAATTTCTAACTTATTCAAACTTGCGTAAATTAAAGCGTTCAGAAAGCAAGGAAATTACCTGATTCATTATTTCACCTGTTCACTTGAGCCTCAAAACTCACAGAGAAAAATGCTAAACAACGGTCACAATGCACAGTTACTTCGCTTGCAGCTACACGTGAACTGGTTAAGAAGGCGCGAAAAGCCCACTTCGTTCGAAGGGCGGACGACTCTGGTTGTCTTCGGGAGACTTGGGACTCTGTTTCTGCGGCTGACAGGGTGGCTCGGCCGCGATGTGTATACACTCAAGGCGCCTATAGGGGAACACTGTTGCCAAGCGTTGCCCCCGCACCCCGCACACCCCCTGAGACACCATAGTCGGCGTTTGCAGGCCGGCTGCAAACCCAGCCGCTGTCGGCGAAGTTCGGTCCACTCGGGAGTGGTCGGTGCGTAGCAGCCCGGGCGTTTCAAAAGAGATAAATGGAGCGCTACTTCTCCCCCTGCATAAAATTTCTAAACAGCAAACGGAGTTTAACAATATTTATTCCTGGAGGTAGCGCAAACCTGCAAACATATACAGGAGCCACCCCTGGTGAATACAACGTAACGTGACGTTGACGTGACGGATAGTGTGAATTGGCCTTCGGTTTGCTGCACGAAAAATTACAGCTATATACAACACATGAATCAACCAATATGTCAAATCTCTAAAGACAGCGTAGTTACGTGGGATTATCCGTATTTTTACGGATGTTTTCTGTAAATACACATTCAACTGCTGACACGTTTATAGTATAAAAACATGGCGGCGAGACTTCAGTGACACCAGTGATACTGTATACGGCATTGCCAGTCTAGTAATGTTTTGTCTGTGGCTGGAGCTGCGCGGCGGCGGCGACGGCGGCGGCCTCTGGTCCCGCCCCCCTCCCTCCCAGGCGTCGAGTCTTGGGCGCCGGCACCTACTGGTCAGTCGCCAACACGACTGCGGCGCGCACACCTGCTAGTCCTGCTGCTGCCGCCGCCGCTGCAGCTGCTACCACGGGGCCTTCCGCCAGACCGTGAGTACCGCACTATAGATATAGGAAAAATGAAACCGTACCATCTGTGCTTTCGAAACCGTGAAGCAATATATGTTTTGTCATGAAATTTTCGTTCTAAGAGGGCAATATTTTTCACTATGTGGACAAGGGTACATACAAAGAACCTGTCAACCATAGAGTATATATTTACTTCTTGGTCTGTACGAAACATGTTGATGTTGCCAACATAGTCACATGAGGCCGCCGGTATGGTAGGTAAACGTTTACCCCGTGAGGAACTCACAAACTGCAATACGGTACGCATATTACAGTGATGGATCGTAAATGCTACTTTCTATACATACTAAATAAATTATAGGGAATAAAGGGCACACTAAATAATTACAAATAATGCTATGGAATTAAAAAAATAATAAGAGACAAGTTGAGGAGCTACTTTTCAAAACGCATTATGTCCCAAAAAGTAAATTTTTCAGGAGAAGCGAAAAACGTATACCGCAAAAAATATTCGATTAATTTTTCCGAATTTTACACCACATACTCAGGTAGGGCTTTTGATCCAAATGTGTTTAATACAAGGAAATTGCTTTTTATACTTTCAAAGCTATGAGCACTTTAGTGATGGACAAAGTGCGTTTTGTTGGGTTCTGTTGCACAATCTGCCGTTTTGATTTTCTCTTATTTAGTTTTCTCGTTCCGTGTTTCATTTCCTCTGCAACAGTCACACGTTCACTCGCTATAATACTCTCTATCTTAGCACAAGAACGATTTTACGCCTGACTTTCTGACAGACAGAATGATAAACTTTTATACACAACAATGCCGTAATACGAAAAACGAATATTAACTGATCACTGTTAGTCAGTTAAATGGTTTCGCTTTAGTCCACGAGTCTTACATTGCAGCCAATATAACTTAATAAAACAAAATAAAGGCACTGTTGGACTTAATGCAGTTTGATTCAATCATACTAGAGGACGAAATGCTATCTGTTGCATCTGCTACTTTTCAGCGCTCTTTTGTAACGTGTTAAAATGCGTTTTGACACAATCTGATTGCAGGAGTGTGTGTAGCGGCTAATAAAATACCGGATTCCATATCAAACTCAATTTTGTCCACCAGTGGACATAATGCGTTTTGAAAAGTTGCTCCTCAGTTCACCACTTGTACGTCTTGACTGTACACCACCGCCGCAATTCCTTTAACTTGAGTGTCGAAAAGCTTTATAAAGCAGACATTATGTCATTTCGGAATACGGCAGTCTCTTGCAAACGAATCTTGATTTCAGCAATCATAAGCTGCAGACTCACGAGTTTCAACTACTATTTGACACTCTCTAAATGGTTTATATACTAGTAAGTTATATGTGTATTTGTGTGGAGCTTCAGTAAAATGAAACACCACATTTCTGCATTAGTGGTTTGAAACACCGGTGTTGTGAAACCGACATGAAATCGTGAAACCGACACGAAACCGTGAAACCGACAGGAAGAAACGGTTTCAGTGTATCGACAGTCGACCGCGAATGTGATCCGAAACAGAACGGAATGAAACCGCATGGTTTCGAAACCGTGAAACATGCCGGTTTTGAAACACTAAAATTTTTGTGTGTATCGAAACCTGGTTTCGAAACCATGAAACCGTAGCCAACTCTACCGCACTAGCTCACCGCTTAGGACCATGTGGGCCGGGTGGACGCTGTCTTGTTGAGAGGGAGTAGCAGTGACCATCAAAATCCATATCATTCACCTCGGTTTCCACCAGGATTTTAAAACATATTTTTTTCGAACATTGTGAACTACCTCGAAGAGAGCGACCTATTGATCCGTAGTCAACACGGATTCAGAAAGTATCGTTCTTCGCTCGCAGGAAGTGTTCAGTGCTATCGATAAATCCATCTCAAATCGATTCCATATTTATAGATTTCCGGAAGGCTTTTGACACTACCTCACAAGTGACTTCTGATCAAATTGCGTGCTTATGAAGTACCGCCACAGTTGTGCATTTGGATTCGTGATTTTCTGTCGGAAAGGACACTGCGTAGTAAGTAACGGATACTCATCGAGCAAAATAGAAGTCATGTAGGGGCTTTACTGTTCCTTATTTTTATAGACGATTTAGGAGACAATCTGAACAGCTGTATTAGACTGTTCGCGGATGATGTCACATATAGGTTAGTCAAGTAACCAGAAGATCAAATGCAGTTGTGAAACTATTTATATAACACATCTACATGGTGCAAAAATTGGCAGTTGACACTAAATAATGAGAAGTGCTACGTCTTCCACATTAGCTCTAAAATAAATGTGTCAAACTTCGTTTTTGACTAAAAATGACGAAAGTATAGAGGCTGTAAAACCAACTAAATGCCTAGGAATAACAGTTAGGGACAACTTTAATTGGACAGAACACTTAGAAAATATTGTACGGAAGGCGAAGCAAAGACTACCTTTTGTTGCCAGAATACTCCTAGGATGCAATAGTTCTACTAAAGAAGATGCCTACACCACACTTATCAGTCCTATTTTGGAGTATTGTTGCGTTTTGTGGAATTCGGTTTTCACCAGGATTTTAAAACATAATGTTTTCGAACATTGTGAACAACCTCGAAGAGAACGACCTATTGATCCATAGTCAACACGAATTCGGAAAGTATCGTTCTTCGCTTGCCCGAAGTGGTAAGTGCTGTAGACAAATTTCATCTCAAATCGATTCTAAATTTTTAGATTCCCGGAAGCCTTTAACACCACCTCACAAGTGGCTTCTGATCCAACTGTGTGCTTATGGAGTATCGCTGCAGTAGTGCATATGGATTCGTGATTTTCTGTCGGAAAGGACACTGTACGTAGTAACTGACGGACAGTCATCGAATAAAATAGAAGTGATATCTGGCGTTCCCCAGGCGGCGAGTGTTTATCAGAGACGAGTGTATCGTCAGGCGTGCCCCAGGGGAGTGTGATAGGACCGCTATTATTTTCTATCTATATAAATGATCTGATGGACAGAGTAAGTTGTAATTTGCAGCTGTTTGCTGATGATGCTGTGGTGTATGGGAGGGTGTCGTCTGTAACTGACTGTAATAGCATACAGGATGACTTAGACAAAATTTCTACTTGGTGCGAAGATTGGCAGCTAGCTCTCAATGTAGAAAAATGTAAGGTGATGCGCATGAGTAGAAAAAACAATCCCATAATGTTCGAATACACCATTAGTAGTGAGCTTCTTGATGCTGTCGCGTCGTTCAAATATCTAGGAGTAACATTGCAGAGCGATGTGAAATGGAATGAGCATGTAAGGACAGTTGTGAGTAAGGCGGACAGCCGACTTCGGTTTATTGGGAGAATTTTGGGAAGAAGTACTTCACCTGTAAAGGAGACCGCGTATAAAACATCTTGAGTATTGCTCAAGTATTTTGGACCCGCGGCATATCAGTTTAAAGGAAGACATAGAGGCGGTTCAGAGACGAGCAGCTAGATTTGTTACCGGTAGGTTCGACCAATGCGCGAGTGTCAACGGAAGTGCTCCGGAAACTCAATTGGGGATCGCTGGAAGAAAGACGACGTTCTTTTCGAGAATTTCTGTTAGGTAAATTTAGAGGGCCGGAATTTGAAGCTGAGTGTAGTACGATCTTGCTGCCGCCTACTTACATTTCGCGTAAAGATCACAAAGACAAGATAAGAGAAATTAGGGTTCTTACGGAGGCATATAGGCATTCTTTTTTTCCTCGTCCAATTTGGGAGTGGAATAGGAAAGGAAATGCCTAGTAGTGGTACAGTGTACCCTCCGCCACGCACCTTACGGTGAATTGCGGAGTATGTATGTAGATGTAGGTCATGTAGGGGCTGTATTGTTTCTTATTTTTATAAACGACTAGATGATCCAGTGCACTTCGTATCACTTACCTCTCAATATAAACCATATTAATTGAAATCGTATTTAGTTTAGTCCCAGTAGCTTTATAAAGGCACCACCAGATAGTCTAAGTATCGGCTCGATAGTGTGCGGAAAGAGTGGGCAAATAACGCACACTTGTCCAGGATAATGTTCTTGTCACATTCGTGCAAGTAACCTTTGACAGTGACTTTGACAGTTCAGATCGTGTAAAGAGAACTTTACTCTTTCAAAGTACATTTCTGAACGCACCCAACACAACAACAAAGTCATTATTTTACATGTTTTAAAACTAATTTTCCTCGCAATTTTTACATATTTTATCACCGTTTATATCTTTCCTGAACTTCCACGAATGTGACATGAACACTATCCAGGACATGTGTGCGTGATTTGCCCACTATTTCCGACCTCTGTCAAACCGATACTTAGACTATCTGCCTTTATAAAGACCGTAATGTACAAAACAAAAAAAGAATTACCCCTCTCCGTCATGCGAATAGTCATAGTGCTGAATTCAATCAAAAACACATTGCACAACGCAATTTCAGTTTTTCTCTAATTTTCCAATTTTGCAGTAGATTTTCCAAAAAATTTATTTCATACATACATTGACCTGTCAAGCCGCACTCAAGTAATGCTTTTACAATCACGTGGCAATTGATTTTTAGTCATAGAAAAAAATAGCTTACGGTTTTTCCTAAATTTTCCTATTTTCCGGGCGACATCTCCAAATTTTTATTTGAAGCGAACCTTCCTCTTGCTTTCAACATGAAATGTACAAATTTTATCGCAATTGGACGAACGGTTTTGATAGCTCACTGGAAAAAGCTATTTCAGTTTTTCCCGATTTTTCTCTTTTCCGGACAACTTTTCAATATTTTACACCGTTTAAACCTTCTCTGGACTTACACGAATGTTTCAAGACTAAAATTAGCCAAATCGGTTCAGCCGCTCTCGAGTTTTAGCGACACTAACGAACAGAAATATATATATATATGCATGGTGCAAAAGTTGGCAGTTGACCCTAAATTATGAAAAGTACTAAGTCTTCCACAATATCTCTAAAAGAAATCCGTATTAAAATTCATTTAAACCAAAAATTATTCAAGTCCACAGCCTGTAAAATCAACTACTTAGCTAGGAATTACAGTTACGGACAGCTTTAATTGGAAAGAACACATAGAAAATATTGTAGGGAAGGCGAACCAAAGACTACTTTTTGTTGCCAGAATACTCCGACGAGGCAATAGTTCTACTAAAGAAGATGCCTACACCACACCTATCAGTCTTATTGTGGAGTATTGTTGCGTTTTGTGGGATCCTCACTAGGTGGCACTGACGGAGGGCATAGAAAAAGTTCAGTCGTATTAACGCTACGGCGTGGAGAGAGTGTCATAGAAATGATGCAAGAGTTAGGGTGGAAAACATTAAAGCAAAGGCATTATTCGCCGGGCGAGATCTGTTTCTGAAATTTCTTTCGCCAACTTACTCCTACGGGCCGAATATATTTTGTTAGAACATGATAATAATAATAATAATAATAATAATAATAATAATAATAGTAATATCTTTTTCTTATTCCCGTGCACTAGTAGATAATGAGACTGTAAGAGAAATATTATGAAAGCGGTTAGATGAACCCTCTGCAATGTACTTCAATGTGATCAATAGAGTAAATAAATACGTTGATATAGAGGTGAGTGCGGTGACAGTTGCTGCGTGCCCTGCACTGTGTTGCATGAAATATGGTCTCCTATTGGCGCTATACGTTGATAAGTTGCAAGTGGGACGATGGATAAGTACTGTATTAGACACACCTGCTGTCACGGCTTCACCTATGATGGTAATTTTGTATCCCATCCTCGTCGCCACTTTTGTGTCCCAGCCTCGTTGCCACTTTTGTGTCTCGTTTCCGCCGGTTGTCGTAGGTGTCGGTGGCCGAGTAGAAAGAGACCGACACAGGAATAAAGGATGCACGCTTGTGCAGGTACGGAGGTGACCAGCCAGTGGGACAGCAGAAACTGGAAACACTAAGTTAGATTAGTTCAATATATATTTCGAAGAAAGATTACAATACTTATCTTTGAGGGCAGCAGACTAGTGGAATGCTGGTACATAGTGTAGATAGAGTCCTGCCTACTAATGATTCCTAGTGCCTATCCGATAGCCAAGTCTTAACTGGTGCCTGATTCCCAAGTGGCCGATGCAGCAGTCGTGGCCACAAGCGGAGTTGCAGCAGAGGGCGCTCGTGGCTGACGTCTTAAGAACGCCGCGCCGTGCGTGCATGGCGGCGCGCGGCGAAAGTCCGTGGCGCGCACTTCATACTTGTGCGACTCCACAGGTAATATGCACAATGTCTTGAAATAGTACAAAATGTAACATTTGCAGATGCTCTGCTATTACTAATTTAGCGTTGCAATTAAGAATTGCGGCGTTTGTTCGTTGTCGCGCGGGAGTAGCCGAGCTGCCGAAATCTTAATCTCATTGATGAAAGATTTAGCGATCTTGGCTGTTGTTGAGTAAAGAGCTTCTAAATCAGATCACATCTACGTCAAAATGACAAACTTCAATACATATTATTTTCTGCGAAGTACAAGAAGTGTGTGTTCATTATAGTGGAAACCATAAACGTATCAAATAAGCCTATTTAAATAATTTTTGAAGCGCTGGTCCAAACACGCTCGAGCATGTGCTGTGCATAGGGCCACGAAATAAAACGGGTGCTGTTACACATATGTCAGTAGCAGCTGTAAGCGTGTAGCATTCTGAAGTGAGAGCTGTGCTTGCCACTCACAAGGGACAAGTTTGACCTCGAACGCTCGGAGCAGCACGAGACCATGCTTACATTAACGAGCAATCATAAACAAAACAGTGGCGTGTGTCATTTACATGCAAATCGCCGCACTACTCTGCTAGTACCAGTAGATGGTGGCATAGTGTATCTGCACTAACCAGAGCTCCAATTGCGTGAGTGGTGTAGTTGCAGTCCGTATTTGTCCGTTGCAGTATTCGCAAGCGAATTACTGTGTAAACTGTGTACAGTGCAGTGACATCCTGAAGAGGATAACTAGCTCTGCCGATGATGAGGAGATCGAAGAAATATATGAGGAGCTAAAGGAAATTATTCAGACAATTAAGGGAGAGGAAAACTTAATTGTTATGGGAGACTGGAATTCGGTAGTAGGACAAGGAAGGGAAGGGAAGATAGTGGGTGAATATGGTCTGGGCAAAAGGAATGAAAGAGGAAGCCGCCTGGTAGAATTTTGCACGGAACATAATTTAGTTATAACAAACACCTGGTTTAAGAATCACAAAAGAAGGTTGTATACGTGGAAGAGACCAGGAGACACCGGGAGATACCAGATAGATTTTATAATGGTAAGACATAGATTTCGGAATCAGGTTCTACAGTGTAAGACATACACAGGGGCAGATATAGACTCTGACCATAACTTGTTGGTTATGAACTGTAGGCTGAAACTGCAGAAACTACAGAAAGGTAGGAAAATAAGGAGATGGGACCTAGATAAATTGAAGGAACCTGAAGTTCTTAAGAATTTCAGAGGGAGCTTCAGGCAACAATTGACAGAAACAGGGGAAAATAAAACAGTTGAGGAGGAATGGGTAAAATTGAGAGATGAAATAGTGAAGGCAGCAGAGGACAAAATAGGTAGGAAGGCAAGACCTACAAAGAATCCTTGGATATCACAGGAGATACTAAATTTAATCGATGAAAGGAGAAAGTATAAAAATGCAGTAAATGAAACAGGCAAAATGGAGTACAGAAGACTAAGAAATGAGATTGACAGGAAGTGCAAAATGGCTAAGCAGGAATGGCTAGAAGGCAAATGCAAGGATGTAGAAGAATGTATAAATAGGGGAAAAATAGATACAGCCTACCGGAAAATAAAAGAAACATTTGGCGATAAGAAAAACAGCTCTATGAATATCAAGGACACTGATGGAAAACCAGTTCTCAGCAAAGAAGGGAAAGCTGAAAGGTGGAAAGAGTATATAGAGGGGCTCTACAAAGGAAATGAACTTCGAGACAATATTGTAGGAAGGGAAGAGGATGTAGATGATGATGAAATAGGAGATACTGTACTGAGAGACCTAAGTCGAAACAAGGCCCCTGGAGTAGATGATATCCCGTCAGAGCTACTGAAGTCTCTGGGAGAACCAGCCATGACAAAATTGTTTCACATTGTGTGTAAGATGTATGAGGCAGGTGAAGTACCCTCAGACTTTAAGAAAAATGTCATAATCCCCATTCCAAAGAAAGCGGGTGCAGACAGGTGTGAAAACTACAGAACCATCAGTTTAATAAGTCATGGTTGCAAAATATTAACACGAATTATATACAGAAGGATGGAAAAGCTGGTAGAAGCCGACCTCGGGGAAGATGTTTGGGTTCAGGAGAAATGTAGGAACACGGGAGGCAATACTTACTTTACGGTTTATCCTAGAAGATAGATTAAGAAAAGGCAAACCAACATTTCTAGCTTTTGTAGATTTGGAGAAGGCTTTTGACAATGTTGATTGGAATAAACTCTTTCAAGTTCTGAAGCAAGCAGGAGTAAAATATAGGGAGCGTAAGGTTGTTTACAACTTGTACAAAAACCAGACAGCGGTTGTCAGAGTTGAAGGGCATGAAATGGATGCAGTGGTTGGAAAGGGAGTAAGACAGGGTTGTAGCCTTTCCCCAATGTTGTTCAATTTGTACATTGAGCAAGCTATAAAGGAAAGCAAGGAGAAATTTGGAGAAGGAATTAAAGTTCAGGGTGAAGATATCAATAAAATTCTTCTGGGTATGAAACCGCATCGTCATTTTATAAATTCCACCGACGTTTCGGCCGCTGTTGCAGGCGGCCTTCATCAGGTCTGTGTCTGACAGTCAGACACAGACCCTGATGAAGGCCGCCTGCAACAGCGGCCGAAACGTCGGTGGAATTTATAAAATGACGACGCGGTTTCATCTCCAGAAGAATTTTATTGATAGTGACAACAACCGCGGAAGCCTACGTTTGCATTCAGGGTGAAGAATTAAAAACATTGCGTTTTGCCGATGACATAGTAATTCTGTCAGATACAGCAAAGGACCTCGAGGAGCAATTGAACGGAATGGACAGTGTGCTGAAAGGTGCATATAAGATGAAAATTAACAAGAGTAAAACTAGGGTAATGGAGTGCAGTGTAAGAAAATCAGGTGATGCTGAAGGAATTAGATTAGGTAACGAAACAATAAAGGAGGTATGTGAGTTTTGTTACTTGGGCAGTAAAATAACAAATGATGGTCGCAGTACAGATGATATAAAATGCAGAATGGCAATGGGTAGAAAGGCGTTTTTGAAAAAGAGAAATTTGTTAACATCGAATATTGATTTAAGCCTAAGGAAGTCCTTTCTGAAGGCATTTGTATGGAGTGTTGCCTTGTATGGGAGTGAAACATGGACGATAAGCAGTGTGGACAGAAAGAGGATAGAGGCTTTTGAAATGTGGTGCTACAGAAGAATGCTGAAGATTAGGTGGGTGGATCGCGTAACTAATGAGGAGGTACTGAACCGAATTGTTGAGAAAAGAAATTTCTGGCATACCTTGACTAAAAGAAGGGATAGATTGGTAGGACACATTCTTAGACATCAAGGAATTGTGAATTTAGCGTTGGAGGGAAGTGTGTGGGGTAAAAATCGCAGAGGGAGACCAAGAGACGCGTATAGTAAGCAGATTCAAGTGGATGTGGGTTGTCGTTCTTATGAGGAGATGAAAAGGCTTGCTCAGGATAGAGTAGGGTGGAGAGCTGCATCAAACCAGTCTCTGGACTGAAGACCACAACAACAACATGTGATCGAAATGTTAGGAACCAATTTGCAACGTGCTGAATATGGAAAGGACACCGGGTCCGAGGATATGCAGTTCGTGGATATACCGGGTGATCAATAAGTCAGTATAAATTTGAAAACATAATAAATCACGGAATAACGTAGATACTGAGGTTAAAATTGACACACATGCTTGGAATGACATGGGGGTTTTATTAGAACCAAAAGAAAAACAATCGTTCAAAAAATGTCCGACAAATGGTGCTTCATCTGATCAGAAAAGCAATAATCAGCATAACAAATTAAGACAAAGCAAAGATGATGTTCTTTACAGGAAATGCTCAATACCATCATTCCTCAACAATAGCTGTAGTCGAGGAATAATATTGTGAACAGCACTGTAAAGCATGTCCGGAGTTATGGTGAGGCATTGGCGTCGGATGCTGTCTTTCAGCAGCCCTAGAGATGTCGATCGATCACGATACACTTGTGACTTCAGGTAACCCCAAAGCCAATAATCGCAAGGACTGAGGTCTCGGGACCTGGGAGCTCAAGCATGACGAAAGCGGAGGCTGAGCACACGATCATCACCAAACGACGCGCTCAAGAGATCTTTCACGCGTCTCGCAATACTCAATACTTTTTTTGTTCTAATAAAACCCCACGTCATTCCAATCATGTGTGTCAATTTTTACCTCTCTGTCTACATTATTCCGTGATTTATCAAGTTTTAAAATTTATACTCACTTTTTGATCACCCGGTATTTCTGTAACACAATAATTCAGAAATATAATGGCGAAGGCACAGAAACACATGACGTCAACCTGAAGCAGGCTCTTCAAGCAATACATCATATGAAAAAGTAATTAGCGTGGCGTTTCATTTTGGACAGCGTGAATGCGAAAGTGATTTGGAAAGTGATAACGTGACTCTAGTGAGGTGTGCACATTCCTTTTCCCCACTTTGTTTTAACCTCTTCATCGAAATCGCGCATCTGCACTTTGAGGACTAAATTAAGCGCTTTCAGTGTGCGGTACTGTTGTATATGTGTGTTTTGTGCAATTATAAGCTGCGGCGGAGTGGCCGAGCGCACTGAGGCGCTATGCTTCGATGAGTGAGGCCGCTCCCCGTCGGAGGTTCGAATCTTCCCTCGGGCGTGGATGTTTGTGCTGTTTTTAGTATCCGTCATTTTATAAGTAGTTTGTCAATGAGAGACTGATGACCCCGCAGTTATGTCCCATAAGCCTAACAAACATTTGAACATTTTGCAATTATAAGTACTTTACTCTTAATATCTTTATTTACGTCAATTGACGGCAGAAAGACAGGAGGGCCTGCGATGGTGTACTCAATGACGAACCTGGATGCACGAATGTCAAAACGTCATTTTTTCGGATGAATACAGGTTCTGTTTACAGCATCATGATGGATTCAACCGTGATTGGCGGCATTGCGGTGAACGTACATTGGAAGCGTGTATTTGTCATCGCTATACTGGCGTACCACCCGGGGTGATGGTATGGGGTTCCATTGTTGGCATCGACGGCACTTTGAACAGTGGCCGCTACATTTCAGATGTGTTACGACCTGTGGCTCTACCCTTCATTCGATCCCTGCGAAACCCTACATTTCAGAAGGATAATGCACGACCGCATGTTGCAGGTCCAATACGGGCCTTTCTGGATACGGAAAATGTTCGACTGACCATCACATTCTCCGAATCTCTCACCAATTGAAAACGTCCGGTCAATGGTGGCTGAGCAACAGGCTCGTCACAATACGTCAGTCACTTACTCTTGATGAACTGGTATCGTGTTGAGGCTGCATGGGCATCTGTACCTGTACACGCCATCCAAGGTCTGTTTGACTCAATGCCCAGGCGTATCAAGGCCGTTATTACGGCCAGAGGTGGTTGTTCTGGGTACTGATTTCTCAGGATCTTTGCACCTAAATTGCGTGAAAATTAAATCACATATCAGTTCTCTTATAATATATTTGTCCAATGAATACCCTTTTATCATATGCACTCCTTCTTGGTGTAGCGATTTTGATAGCCCGTAGTACAAACACACACACACACACACACACACACACACATATATATATATATATATATATATATATATATATATATATATATATATATATATATATATATATATATTCCAGTTTTTAGCTGTTTCGTTGGGTTTTGTGTAATTTTTCTGAAACTCCCTGTATTAAAACGAAAAAAATATCAAATCGAACAAGCCATTTCTGAGTTTTATCAAGACTACATATAGATATTTAGTTTTATATATAAAAATAAGAATCTGTATAATGAACTGTGAAATGTAACGGAATTATGTTATTCTAGCAGTAATTTAACAGTGAAAAATGTTGGAATGGAACAATGTCCTCCTGCGATTAAACTTTTTTGTCTGACCCAATTGCGGCATTCACTTGAAGGTGGCTTCAGAGAAAGAATAGTAAAATTACGGGAAGAAAAGTTTTACTTCATCCATTGGCGGCTAATACGGTAAATTTTTATCATCCACACAAATTCTGTTGGATGTTCAAATGTTTTTAAACCTAATGAACAAACTGCTTGGGTATCGGTTCCTAGACTCACAAACTTCTTAAATTGACTTGCACTAAGGACATCACATACACCCATGCCTGAGGCAGGCCTCGAACCTCTGTCGGGAGCTATCGCGCAATCCGTATCATGGATCCTTGGACCGCATGTCCATTTCCGCGCGGCATGGAAGGTTGTTGTTGTTGTGGTCTTCAGTCCGCAGACTGGTTTGATGCAGCTCTCCACGCTATACTGTGCTGTGTAACCCTCTTCATCTGAGAATGCGAACGGCAACCTACATCCTTTTGAATCTGGTTACTGTATTCTTCCCTCGGTCTCCCTCTATGACTTTTACGCCAAACGCTTCGTTCTAATGCTAAGTTGACAGTTCCTTGATGTCTCAGAATGAGCCCCACCCACCTATCCCGTCTCTTAGGATATGCCAGAAACTCCTTTTCTCCACAATTCTGTTGAGCACCTCCTCATTAGTTACGTGATCTACCCATTTAATATTCATCATTCGTCTGTAGCACCACATTTCGAAAGCTTCTATCATCTTTTTCTGAACTCCTTATCGTTCACGTTTCACTCCCATGCTACACTCCAGACAAACGGTTTAAGAAAGGACTTACTAACATTTAAACTAATATTGGATGTCAACAAATTTCACTTCTTCAGTTTTCGGTTTCTTTCCCATAGCCATGCTGGATTTTGTACCTTGTTTACTTCGGCCATCAGAAGTTATTTTGCGACCCAAATAACAAAACTCATATACTACATTTATTATCTCGTTACCTAATCTAATTCCTTCAGTATCGTCTGATTTTGTGACATTCCATTACCCTCGTTTTACTATTGTTAATGTTCATCTTATACCTTCCATTCAAGACAGTGTCCATTTCGTTTAACTGCTCTTCCACGTCCTTTGTTGTCTCTGACAGGTTTGCTATGTCGTTAGCAAGGTATTTATTCCCTCTTCCTTGACTTTAATTCCCTCTCCAAATTTCTCTTTTCATTCCTTCACAGCTACCTTAATTTACGAATTAAACAATAAAGGGGAAAAGCTACAACCCTTATTCCCTTCCCGACCACTGCGACTCTTTCATGCCCTTCGACTCTAGTAGTTGCTGTTTGGTTTTTGTACCATATCACTCCTTGCTGCTATATTTTACCCCTGCTTCCTTCAGAATCTGAAAAAGTGTATTCCAGTCAACATTGTCAAAAGCTTTCTTCAGATCCACAAATGCTGAAAACGTAGGAATCCCTTTCCTTAAACTATCTTCTAAATCGTAATGTGAGTATTGTCTCGCGTGTTCCTACATTCCTCCTAAATCAACCGACGGATGCTGACCTTTTTACAACCAAAATAATATTAAGCATGTATTTTCTAATTGTTAAATTGTTGAAGCTTTCATGGTCACTTCTTGAGAGGTTGGCTACTGGAGTTCGTCTCGAGATTTTCGGACGATAGTAAATTTGTGTGTTGGTGTTTTTTTTTCTGACTTTTTGCCAGCACGAGTGTCGAGCACTGTCAGAGATTCATTATACACTACTGATACCTCTCACCACCGATGGAGGTTGAAACCCTGAGAGCGTCAGCCACTTGTATTGGCGAAACGTGAAGAAAATACTAAACGTCCGTCGACCGTGAATCGTGGGACTTGCGCCAACAGCCGTCATTCTTAAACTAGTCTTTAAATGTGGAAAGTTACTGTCAGCTTCATGTAATATAAAGACGCGTGTCCGTCTGTTTGAGGGTTATTGTGTTTGTAATGAATACATATCTAAAAAAGTTTTCCACTCTTGATGAAATTTTGCACACATGACCATCAAAGCATGAGATTACTGTCGGTGTAAGATTCACATAAGTCATATATATGACGTCATAAACAATGAGATGCGCGGAAACAACAGCATCATGCGACAATGTTGCACATCCCTTCCTAAACTACTGGACTGATTTAAACCAAATTAGGTGTACATATTCCTTACTGAGATGTAGCAAGTGCTGTTAGGATAAAACAACACAAAACTACATACGATACATGGGTCAGCAGATATGACGTCATAAACAACGAAAAGAGCGAAAAACTGCTATTCACGCTGTGAAGATAACATGTGCCTTAAACCACTGAATCGATTTCAAACATCTATGACTTGTAGTTAAGGAGAAATGACGTCATAAACCATGTTAAACCTTCCACTCATGCAAAATGTTTTAATTTGCAACGTCTTCATTACTAACTCTATTCGTAGAACATTTCGCTTACACAGTTTTGTTCCAATATTCGGGATAGTTTGGACATTAGACCTTCAAACCAAGATGAATATCACTGTCAACATAAAATTTAGTAGGTTGCGTGGCGGGGGGTACATTAGCTACGGTCTTCGACGAAATCTACCGTTTTATTTCGACCTTGATAAAATTTTACATACTTCAAATCAAGAGCAACGTCACTGTTAGGCATCGTGAGGTGCATGGCGGGAGGGTACCTAAACCAGACGACGACACCAATCTACAGTTTTATTCAGATATTGATGTAATTCTGCACTCTATAGCTTCCAAATAAGAGGAACGTCGCTGGCTACACAAAATTTCTTAAGATGTATGATGAAGGATACCTGACAATAAGTAACGAGACCATTTCACCGATTGCCATGAAAATTCGTAAATACATGTAATTTTCAATATATAGGGTAAAAGCTGTGTGTGTGTTGTGGATGTTGAACCTATCGTTAAATCAGACAACAAATTGTTCATTAACACAGCAATTTGGTTTAATTATGGCCCTGATATTGATGTATATACTATTAAATAAGAAACAATGCATTAAACTGATTATGTGCGCAACGGATATTTTTAAACACAAAACAACTGTGACAAGTCACCATTTGAAACAGACTCTGACTATACTCAAAAATTTTGACTGCGAGAAAGATATTAAAAAAAACCACAAATCACTTTCTTAATGCTTGACTGTGAGAATTTTATGCAGATCAGTTTCTAATTATTGAAATTTAGTATCATAGTCAATTAACTATCATTTACTATGGCACCAACAACGAAATCTGTTCAACAATATTTAAATCCACTAATAACTAATTATCAAATGAAGGAAGTAGGTTAATTTTCTAACTATGTAAGTGAAACAGGAAAGAAAGATCAAGTTACTTATTATTAATATTCAGCATTACGTTACCTACATAATACAACTTCTGACTTGCTGGCAAAGCAGCCTCTGCTCTACATCGGAGCCATACACACAACTCAACCGCTCACTAAGCGAGCTGAACCACAAGTGCTACTCTCTTTCAGTGCGAGCTACAATGCTATGCAACACATGATCTTTGCCAAAGATGAAACTTCACAGAATTAAGTACACATATCGATACATACAGTAGAAGCGATATTATACATTTTCTTGCAAGCAAGTTACTCGATACAAAACAGGAGGCACAATATTGGACATTTTCTTACAAATTAATTTTTTATGGACACTTTTCAAGGGTTCAAATGTTGAAACATTTATAAATTTATGGGACCAAACTTCTGTGTTCATCAGGACTGAGGCTTGCAAACTCAAACCTCCGACAGGACCAGCCTCGTAGTCCATGACAAGGCGCCTAGAACCGCTCGGCTATTCTCGCGCGATATCACTTTCAAATATGAGTAGTACATTATTAATGCTCAAAAACAGCTTAAGGGAAAATAAAATCTGCTGATTGGGTAATAATATGCCTTTCTGGTCAGTATGATAACTACATTGATGCAGTAACCAATCGATGTAATGTGTACATGTCCATCCATCTTGATATAATTGGAAACGAGACTCGTCAGACCAGGCAACATGTTTCCGGTCATGAGTCCAATATCGGTGTTGATGGGCCGAGGAGTAAAGCATTGTGTCGTACCGTCAGCAAGAGTTCACGAGTGCTCCTTCGGCTCGAAAAACCAACATCAATGAAGTCTCTGCCACTTGTTGATGACCCAGCACTGAAATCCGCAACAATTTGCAGCAGGGTTGCTCTTCTGTCACGATGAACGATTGTCTTCAGTCTTCGGTGGTTCCCTTCTTGCAGGAACTTTTTCCGACCGCAGTGACTTCGAAGATTTAATGTTTACCGACTTTCGCGGTGCACTCGTGAAATGGTTGTATGGATAAATTCCCACATGGCCGCTACCTCGGAGATGCTGTGTCCCATCTCTCGTGCGCCTACTGGAACACTACGTTCAAACTCAAATCGTGATAACCTGCCATTTCAGCAGCATTCTGCAACCTAACGCCTGCGCCGAACAGCTGTTTTCTTATACAGGCGTTGACGAGCGCAGCGCCGTCCTTTGAGTGTTTACATATCTCTGTGTTTCCATACGAATGCCTATAACTGTTTCTTTGGCTCTTCAGTGTATAATCGAATAGTATATATAAATTTCTGTCCGTTAGTCTCGCTAAAACTCGAGAACGACTGAACCGTTTTGGTTAATTTTAGTCTTGAAATATTCGTGTAAGTCCAGGGAAGGTTTAAACGGTGGTAAAGTACGGAAAAGTTGACCGGATAAGAGGAAAATCTGGAAAAACTGAAACAGCTTTTTCCAGTGAGCTATCAATACCATTCGTCCAATTGCGGTAAAATTTTGTACATTTCATGTTGAAAGCAAGAGGAAGGTTCGCATCAAATAAAAATTTGGAAAAGTCGCCCTGAAAGTAGGAAAATTTAGAAAAAACCAAAAGCGATTTTTTTTTCTAAGAGTAAAAATAAATTGCCACATGGTTGTAAGAGCATCACTTGAGTACGGCTTGACAGGACAAGGTTTGTATGAAATTTTTTTTTTAGAAAATTAGAAATTTGAGAGAAACTGAACGTGCGGTTTTCAATGTGTTTTTGATTGAATTCAGCACTATAACTGACTATTCGCATGACGGAGAGGGGTAATTTTTATTTTCTTCATTATGGTCTTGGAAAAGTTTTCAGTAAAAAAGGAAAGTCGCAAAATTCGAACCAAGTTCCTTTTTCAATGTGTTTCTAAATGTACTCAACACTATAAGTTGAGAACCGTTCAATCGACTGCGATAAAATTTTGATCATTTGACGTTCAACGAAAGATGAACGTTCTTATGAACTAAAAATTTGGGAAAGTTACTGGGAAAATTTGAAAATTCGCAAGAAACTGAAAGAGCTGTGTCAATGGGATATCAGTATCATTCGTCTGATTGCGATAAAATTTTGTATATTTGACGTTTAAAGCAAAGAGTAACCTTCTTATGAAACATAAATTTGGAAAAGTTTCCCAGAAAATTGGAAAATTCAATACCATTCATCTGATTACGTTAAATTTTGGACATTCAACGTTCAGAGCGAGAGAAAGGTTTGAGTGAAGTAAAAGTTTGGAATAGTTGGGCAGAAAATAGGAAAATTTGGGAAAAACTGAAAGAGCTGTTTTCCTTGGGATATCAATATCATTCATACGATTTCGATAAAATTTTGCACGTTTGACGTTCATCGATACTTCGACTATCTGATGATGCCTTTATAAAGCTAATGGGTCTAAAATACATATGATTTAAATTAATATGGTTTATATTAAGAGGTAAGTGATACCAAGTTCACCGGGTCATCTAGTTTCGAATATACATGTAACACTGAAATAAATCATGGCGAGTATCCGAATTCTGTTACAAAGTGCTCAAGCAGACGCAGGCAACGCAAGAGTGTAGTGTTTGAACAGCGCACCTTTGATTCGATCCCAGCTTGTCAGTAAAAGTGCGTTCCCTTCATCTGCAGTCAGACACAAAAACATTCTAATGGCCGTTACGGGCAGCGACCTTCGCTAGGCTGCGCGCTCTGGTCCTCACAGCAGACTCTTACTTTCACTCCGTGATGCTGGACTCTGCCACAAGAAAGGAGGACTGGCACCTACAGTCAGACCAGAAACGTCAATATGGATATCGTCCACGCTTCATTTGCGTATGAACCTGACATACACGAAAGGTAATCATATATGTTATTTCTCATCGGTGTTTTTTTGTGGGTTCGCCAAATCTCTTGTATTACTTACCCGAAATTAATGATTGAGGTATCATTTTCAAGGTTTCGGTCTCCAATAATGACGAAAAATACACATATAGTTTAAAGTTACTGCTTACACACACACACACACACACACACACACACACACACACACACACACACACACAAAAAAAAAAAAAAAAAAAAAGGCGATCACCATTACGGTCACGTGTTAAAATTCGTAATTTGACTCAGAAAATAAGGGCAAATGGTTATCCTGTTTTCGCTGAATGGTTACTTAAATTAGGTAACAGTGATTTAGAAATTCAAAGAGATTACTTTAAAAAAAGATCAAAATTCCTTAAAATTGATATTGTAATTACGATAGTTTTATTACCACTGTATTCAATGCAACAGAAATCAATGGACAGAATGTCTCGCAATTCTATTCAACGGCGATTCTATGTCCAACAAATGACGATTTTACTGCAATTAATGAATTTGTCGTTTCCAATTTGTTACCTGGAGAGGCAAGTTCTGATTCTATCAAACTTGAAGTAACAAACGACGTTCAGTTGTACCCCGTAGAATTCTTGAACTCTTTAAATTCGTCCGGTTTACCACCTCATTAATTGCTTTTAAAGAAAAATGCTATAATTATGTTAATTAGAAATTTTCACACTAATCAAGGATAAATTAATGGTGCAAGATTAATGGTGACTCAATTAGGCGAGTATATCAGCACTGCTAAATTCATTGACTCAGATAAAACTGTGCTAATACCCCGCATTAATCTCACATCTTCTGATCCAACGATGCCTTTCCAAATGGTAAGAAGAAAATTCCCAATAAAAGTAGCCTTAGCTATGACAATAAATAATGCACAAGATCAGACGCTCCAAAGGGTAGGATTATATTTAGTAGAACCTGTTTTTTTGGGTGGCTTTTCGTGGCTTTTTCACGAGTTCGTTCATTCAGTGATATTTATGTTTGTTCTGAAGACACTTTCAGCCAAAAAGTAAACGATGACCAAATTATAACTGCTAAATTGTTTTCAAAGACTTTTGTAAAATAAACAAGTTTTCAAAAAATAAATTAAACATGAAAAAGTCAATAAGTGTTTTTATGTGCTTCAAAATTAATCATATTGTGTTTAATTATATAAATTTTCTTACAGTTACTACTATTCTAAGTTTATTATCTTTTATAAAATGTACTTGCATCTGCCTTTTCTCCATTACTATCTTACCTATCTCTGACTGATCAGGATAGAGTGCGAATTATTTGCATGGATCAACTAGCTTCTAGTAAATTGTAACGAATCATCAGATACCAAAACGTAATTAGATTTGCCTTTATCAATTGATAGCATTTTGACCTAATATTGTGAAAAAAATTATTAAAAATCATATAAAACGTAAGTAAATTCTAAAAAATCTAGTCAGTAAGCGATTAAAGATTAAGTATTGTCCTGTTTTTTAGCATTAGAAAACTTGCACTTCCTTCTTTTGCTTCGAACTCGTGATCGGTTAGGATTAAAGGTTAGACGTGTATTGCTATCTGTTCAATATGTGTCCGATGTAAAGAGTTTAAAATTTAAGTCAGTATTTCTAGTAATTGATACCGATATTTTTTCCTTTTTTAAAAATCTTTCGTTTCGTCTCTGATGGAGATAGCGGGCTGCAGGAGGGCTCATGCCTTTTTCAACAAATGGGTTATTTCTATTTTGACACTTTTTATTTTGAAAAATTTGGGGTGCTTATGTAGTGAACCCTTATACTGAAGTAGTTTGTTACTCATACTGCTTTCTTCTAAATCCCGGCATTCGTCTTATGGCCGAGGGAAAACCTACTGCGGAAAAAAACTTCGCCTGGAATTTGTGCTCTGATTTTCTGGCTTTGCTCCTGCTAGTCTTTAAAGTCAGCATTTCGAGTTTTGATTTCAGTCGATAGGTGTTGCTATGTTGTTCTTCCGTTGTCGGTAGTTTCATCTCTTAGGAGTATTTGTTGCACTAATTCAGAGGTAGGTAGCTCCCAGTATAATGTAAGGAGGGAAGGCATGTTTGAATATCGGGTAGTTATGGGGTTATGTTTTAGTAGATATTTTGTTCCTTCATTATAGCTCAGCCGCTTCAGTCCAAAGGTGCCACATTATTCTTTCAGACTCATTAGTAAGTTCTTGGTACTGAGGGTGTTATGTATTAGAGATGTCGGAATATCGCATCGTAGATTTTCAGCTACATGTAGCATTCTTCGAACTGTAGAAAGAATTCTTCAAGTTTATGTTGTTGACATAAGATTGCGATTCGTATTCTAGTATTGGGCCTGAGAAGATTTTGTATGTCTAGAGAGCAACTGCATGTTTAACACTTCTTGATCTGTATTTTATGAGCCTCGCCTTTTTATTTTTTTCTGAAGTGTTTTTGTGCCAGTTTAGTTCGTCATTCAGAAAGAGTCCAAGTCATTTGACACTACACCTCTTTTCAGCCCCTTGGCCTGGGGATGTCCGCGTTATATAACGAGTACATTAGTGGCGAGATAATTGCACCTTGGGGTACACCTGCTTTGGAGATGAGGTTTCCGATGATGTTGGCTATTAGCTGCACAGTATCTGGTGGAAAAGTGTAGTGGAGCATTTTAAGCAGCAATCCAGAATGCCAAACCTTGTCGAATGTGCGTTCAGTGTCTAAGACAAGCGCCGCTGTTGCCTCTGCAAGGTTGCAGACTTCTCCAGCTTTACTGGTAAGTCTTAGATCGGCTGTGCTATTGTTGCTTCTGAAACCGGTCTGCTGAGGTGGTACGACATTGGCTTCTGCGAAGTGCGTTATCCTGTAAATGATAATGGCTTTGAAAGTTTTCCCTGTTATTGAAAGTAGAGCTATGGACCTGTACGAGTTTGGATTATTTTTCGCTTTAAGGGTAATTTTGATATATGTGACGGAAACGTTTTTAGATTTAATGCTGCGTTGAAGAGAGGTTTAACTTGCTCGCTAGACCCTGAGCTAGAACAAGTTGGCCGCGGTGGAGCGGCCGAGCGCATTGAGGCGCTATGCTGCTATGTGCGAGGCCGTTCCCCGTCGAGGCTTCGAATTCCCACTCGGGCATGGATGTTTGTATCGTATTTAGTATAAGGTAGTTCATACGTATACTGCGTTCACCGAAACCAGAGACGTACTGTAAACACACTGAGACTCGTGACCAGGGGTGGACAAAACAAGGACGCTCGCTCAATTTCGCATCATCTGTTTCACGTGTAAGGTCGTCGTGGGTGTTGTTATATAGCAGTGGTAATAGGTGTTGACTGTCAACTTCATTTTAAAGGACCAATTGCTGAATAGTAACTTAAGTATTAGTGTTTACAATAACATTCAGAAATCATGCGTCTCTTTTTTCCCTCTCATTGGTATCATGTAAGAGTGACCTCATTATGTAATCCTTCAATTTGAGTTCACCCAATAAGCGTTCAAAGAAGAAGTAATAAATTTCTTTAGAGAATCACATGGTTCCTAGTGTGAATAAAACGGAGCTGTTGTATTCAGAATAGTTAATGACTAATAATGTTATGAAAACAGTCGATATAAAAACCACACATTCTTTGAAGACTCGAATTAGAAAAATAAATAAATAAATAAGGAAATACGACAGAAGCATCCAGAATGTCTAGATGACTTCGACTGAAATGCGATGCGAAGGAAACTTTTCGTAAGAAATTTCCAACACCTGACAAAGTGCTTGCAGTGGTAAGCGATGATTTGGGAAATTTTAGGAGAAAATAACTTTTTATAATGTATTAAAAGAATTGAATTTTAAATTTTTGGCTTCTCATAGAACTGCTATACAACAAAACACACAAAGACCTTACACGGATGCAGCGAACCAGAGCGAGCGACCCTGTTTTGTCCACCCCTGGTCACGCGCCTCATTATGTTTACAGTACATCTACATCTACATCTACATACATACTCCGCAATTCACCGTAAGGTGCTTGGCGGAGGGTACACTACCACTACTAGGCATTTCCTTTCCTATTCCACTCCCAAATTGAACGAGGAAAAAAAATGCCTATATGCCTCCGTACGAGCCCTAATTTCTCTTATCTTGTCTTTGTGATCTTTACGCGAAATGTAAGTAGGCGGCAGCAATATCGTACTACACTCAGCTTCAAATTCCGGCCCTCTAAATTTACTTAACAGAAATTCACGAAAAGAACGTCGTCTTTCTTCCAGCGATTCCCAATTGAGTTGCCGGAGCATTTTCGTGACACTCGCAGATTGGTCGAACCTACCGGTAACAAATCTAGCTGCTCGTCTCTGAACCGCCTCTATGTGTTCCTTTAAACTGATCTGCTGCGGGTCCCAAACACTTGAGCAATACTCAAGACGTGGTCGTACAAGCGTTATATACACGGTCTCCTTTACAGGTGAAGTACATCTTCCCAAAATTCTCCCAATAAACCGAAGTTGGCTGTCCGCCTTACTCACAACTGTCCTTACACGCTCGTTCCATTTCATATCGCTCTGTAATGTTACGCCTAGACATTTGAACGACGCGGCAGCATCAAGAAGCTTACTACGAATGCTGTTTTCGAACATTATGGGATTGTTTTTTCTACTCATGCGCATCACCTTTCATTTTTCTACATTGAGAGCTAGTTGCCAATCTTCGCAGCAACTAGAAATTTTGTCTAAGTCATCCTGTATGCTATTACAGTCAGTTACAGAAAAGCTTCTTTCCATGAATCAGCACGGGTTTAGGAAACATCATTCATGTGAAACTCAGCTTGCCCTTTTCTCACAGAACATCTTGCGAGCCACGGATTAAGGGCAAAAGGCGGATTGTGTTTTTCTCGACTTCAAAAAGGCGTTTGACGCGGTGCCACACTGCAGACTGCTAACGAAGATACGAGCTTATGGATTAGGTTCACAGATTTGTGACTGGCTGGAAGACTTCCTAAGTAATAGAACGCAGTACGTTGTTTTCGACGGCGAGTGTTCATCAGAGACGAGTGAATCGTCAGGCGTGCCCCAGTGGAGTGTGATAGGACCGCTATTATTTTCTATCTATATAAATGATCTGATGGACAAAGTAACTTGTAATTTGCAGCTGTTTGCTGATGATGTTGTGGTGTATGGGAGGTTGTCGTCTGTAACTGACTGTAATAGCATACAGGATGACTCAGACAAAATTTCTAGTTGGTGCGAAGAATGGCAGCTAGCTCTCAATGTAGAAAACTGTAAGGTGATGCGCATGAGTAGGAAAAACAATCCTATAATGTTCGAATACACCATTAGTAGTGAGCTTCTTGATGCTGTCGCGTCGTTCAAATATCTAGGAGTAACATTGCAGAGCGATATGAAATGGAATGAGCATGTAAGGACAATTGTGAGTAAGGCGGACAGCCGACTTCGGTTTATTGGGAGAATTTTGGGAAGATGTACTTCGCCTATAAAGGAGACCGCGTATAAAACGCTTGTACGACCACATCTTGAGTATTGCTCAAGTGTTTGGGACCCGCAGCAGATCGGTTTGGAGGAAGACATAGAGGCGAGCAGCTAGATTTGTTACCGGTAGGTTCGACCAATCTGCGAGTGTCACGAAAATGCTCCGGCAACTCAATTGGGGATCGCTGGAAGAAAGACGACGTTCTTTTCGTGAATTTGTGTTAAGTAAATTTAGAGGGCCGGAATTTGAAGCTGAGTGTAGTACGATCTTGCTGCCGCCTACTTACATTTCGCGTAAAGATCACAAAGACAAGATAAGAGAAATTATGGCTCGTACGGAGGCATATAGGCATTCTTTTTTTCTTCGTTCTATTTGGGAGTGGAATAGGAAAGGAAATGCCTAGTAGTGGTACAGTGTACCCTCCGCCACGCACCTTACGGTGAATTGCGGAGTATGTATGTAGATGTAGATGTAGAATCTCTATACTTATAAGACGCATTTGTTGTCTGTCTGTCTGTTCTCTTATAACTCAAGATCCAGACAACCAAATAACGTGAAATTGGTACACGTACACAAAATTACGTGGGGAAGGTTCTTAAATAAGTTTAGTTCCATCACACTCACTCTGGCCACGTGCCTGTGCTAAGCCGTCCCTCTCCCCCCCCCCCCCCCCCCACAAAAAAAGATCATAGGGCCAGTCGCTTGAGATTGGTGGTATAGACTTGCAGACACCATGCTTCTCTCATGGACAGTCATAAGTGGCCTGCTCCAGAGTGGGCAAAGACGAAAATCTTTTTGTACATACTCAAAATGGAAGTGCCAAAACTGTTATTTATCACACTGCTTTAACATAAATGTACCCTTTTATTACATGCAAATAAACGGTTTTGTACGGTTCTATATAAAACCTTATTTTAAACCCGGGCAAAGCCGGGTACTTGCAGCTAGTAACTAATATGGGTTTAGGAAAAATTGATCATATGGTACACACCTTTTCCTGTTCCGTTTTGCGTAAATTTATAATGACAGCAATCATACTGAGAGTTGTAACTGTAATTTTATTTTTTCGAAATACTTTCTGCAGCACTGATTGAAGCCTCAGTGTATTCAGGAATGACAAAAAGGAGATATGTAAAGCTGTTTGTCGATTGCAAGAAACGGAAGTGAAGATGGCAAGAACAAAATTGTAAAGGCTGGTACCATGAAACCGGGGAAACAATTCACGTAGTGCCGTTTAGACTGTGTGTGTGTGTGTCTTGTTTTTAGCTTTAAGTTTAAGTAGTTTGTAAGTGTACGAACTGGCGACCGCTGCAGTTTGGTCCTATAGTTTTACAAACAGTTAAAGATTTTTGAAAAAAATCTAGGAATAGCTTCCAGTATCTTGTGGAACCTTATCTTGCCCAGCGATGTTTAGCAACCCGACGTGCATGGACTCAGCAAGTCGTTGAAAGTCTCCCGCACGAATTTCGAAGCCGTTTACAGTCGCCTAATGTTATGTAATCTGTACATTAAGCAAGCTGCGGAGGAAATAAAGGAGAAATGTGGAGAATGAATTGAAGTTCAGGGAGAAGTAAATATTTTGCGGTTTTCTGATTATATTTTAATTTTGTCAAAGATAGTAGAGGACCTGGAAGAGCAATTCAACGGAATGGATAGTGTCTTGAAAGGCGAGTATAAGATGAACATTAACAAGAGAAAAACAAGGGTAGTGGAATGTAGTCTAAGAAAATCAGATGATAGTGAAGGAATTAGATTATTTTTTTTATGTGGGTAGTAAAAAAATTTCTGATGGCCGAAGTAAAGAAGATATAAAATGCAGAATGGCTATGGGAAGGAAAGCATTTCTGAAGAAGCGAAATTTGTTATCCTAAATTAATTTAAATGTCAGGAAGTCCTTTCTGAATGCATTTGTCATAATACGGATGTGAAACTTGGACGATAAGTAGTTCAGACAGAAAGATGCTAGAAGCATTTGAAATGTGGTGTTACAGATGAATGATGGAGATTTGATGGGTAGATCGTGTAATTAATGAGTAGATCGTGTAATTAATGAGGAGATACTGAACATAATTGGGGAGAAAAAAATTCTACCTTGACTATGAGAAGGGATCGATTTGTAGGACACATTCTGCGACATCAAGGACTCGTCTATCTAGCATTGGAAGGAAGTGTGTAGGGCAAAAATCGCAGAGGCAGACCGAGAAACGAACACAATAAGTTAGTTCAAGGATGAAGAGGCTGGCTCAGGACAGGACAGTCCTTGCACTGAAGACCACAACAACAACAAACTATTATGGTGCCACCACCAGATTTTACATTGCCTAATTGACAATTTGGATCGTTGATTTCTTATCGTCTGGGTCTGGGCTTACACACGAATCCTACCATCAGCTATTAAAAACTGAAATCGTGACTCATCTGACCAAATCATCTTTTTCTGGCCTTGAAGCTGCATGGTCACGAGTCAATGAGAGGAACTGCAGACTGTTACGTGTTGTTGGCAAAGGCACTTGGCGCAGTCGTCTGTTGTCACAAGCTATTAACGCCAGGCTGCACCACAGTGACGTAACGCATGCATTGGATTTACGTCCCACAGTGATTTCCGAGATTATTTTAGGCATTAGCATGTCTGTCAGGACTGACAAAACGCCTCTACTCCGGATTATTGAGTGCTAGCCTTCGGGCACTACGTTTTATGTGGTGAGAGGTAATGCTTGAAATTCGGTATCCTTTTCACACGTATCAGACTCTAGACCTTGATTTATTCAATTCCTTAAAGATTTACGAAAAGGAATTTTCCATGCGTCTAGCTCCAACTACCATTCCGAGTTCAAAAGTGTTAATCATGGCGGAACCTTTTCACGTGAGTCACAAAAGTGTAAACAATAGATCTGCCAGTACACCGCCATTTTATACCCTTTTGTAAGCGATGCTAATGTCATCCGTATCTGTGCATATCGTTATCCTTTGACGTTCCTCACCTCAGTGCAGTTGCTCCGGCTGTATAATAATAATAATAATAGAACAGGTCTGATAGTTTATCTTCGTTGGTGTTAATACCACTTGATTAAGGTATGTGATAAACCTTAAAAAGTTACCGACAAGGAATAAAAGTTGAAGAAGAAAAGGGCTGTCAGGGTTTAATGCCCCATTTAAGGAAAATTGAATGTAGAGGCGCGTTTCAAGAAGAAATGCATTCATAACACTGTGGCATGTGATGGGAAGTGGATATTTTAATTAGTTTTTCTCAGTGATACTGTACCTGCAGATACAAGGACTGTCAGGTCTTCATATGGCGATGCTGATATTTAACCCTAGAACGGTCGGGCTAGGCCTGTGAGACCCACTAGTTTCTGTATCACTGAATTTATATGCCTAGTGTCGCTGTATGTAAAGCTCTGGAAGAATTCACTATCTACTACTAAGAAAACCATCTGAAGCCGAACCCTGCCAAAACTCAGACATGTGTATTCCATGTCAGGGACGAACAAGCGCCGCGGCAGAGCAGCCGAGCGCAATGAGGCGCTTTGCTACGATGCGCGAGGCTATTCCCAGTCGGGGGTTCGAATCCCCCTCGGGAATGGATATTTGTTAATTTAGACAACATTGTCAAAGGAGAGAAACTGCGATCTATTTGGTATGATTATAGTGTTACAAAAAACAATCGCAAAAGTTAACAGTTTTTATTTAATTTTTGCGATCAAGACTGCTTTTTGTAATATTTATGGATGTTTGTGCCTTCTTTAGTATAAGCTATTCGTTGCGGCGAGATATATGTGCGAAACTTCAATCACCGACTTTTACTTCTCAAAACAACCAACAACAACAACAACAACTTTTACTACTGAATGCAAAAATATTTTGCTAGCACCCACCTACATAGGGAGTCATGACCATCCCAATAAAATAAATCAGATCGAAAACGGAAGGATTTAGGTGTTCTTTCTTTCAGCGTGGTATTAGAGAATGGAACGACAGAGAAAAATTATGTTTAAAAATGTTCAAATGTTTGTAGAGCGTATGGGACTTAACTACGGGGTCATCAGTCCCGAAACTTACAAACTACTTATGAACTAGCTAATACTAAGGACGGCACAAATATCCATGCCCGAGGGGGGGGGGGGATCCGAAACCCCGACCGTAATGGCCGTGCAGACCGTAACTGACGCGCCACAGTCCCCTCGGCCACCGCGGCAGGCAGAAAGATTATGAAAGTGGTCAATGAACCCCCTGCCAGGCACTTAAATGTGATTTGCAGAGTATCTATGTAGAGGTAGATGGTCCTTCTCAGAAATCGAATGTCAGCTGTGTACAAGTGTATTAAGGATACCATAAATGGAATTGTTGGTACTCCTCTGTCGTTGAAGTTAACCAAATATTGTGTTATGTATTATTTCCATGGAGGTCACTACAGCTTTATACATCATTGCCGTCGGTATGCTACGTTAGCACAGTGTAGAAGGCGGACGAGAACACTCTTCCGACAGTCTACCAATGTTCGGATTTGCTCCTATTATGGTTGAAGGATAAGCAGCCGAAATATTAAAAAAGAAAGTAAATGGTTACACCTGAATATCCGTAATTTTATTACTGTCTGTGTGTGAGTTTATTTATTAGTTTTTATATGTGTTTGGTTTGTCCTGTAAGTTGAAAAGTAATACAAAACTAGCCGGAGTTATCGACATCTCAACTCTGTTTTTCTGTAATTTTCTACGTGCTGGAAAGCTTCAAACCAGTCTCAGAAGCAATTCTACGGACGGATGACATTGGATTTCGCTGAATAATTCCAGAAACTGTGGCGATATTTTCAGGCGTAACTGCGGTTTGCTTGCGGCCAAAATGCCCCACTAGATCATCAGTTACGCTGCCTGTTCGTTGAAGTTTTGCGAAGAGCGTACGAATGGTTTTCGCATCGGGTCCTTTTGGAACATTAAATGGTGCTTGAAAACTTCGCCTTGTTGCCGTAGGACTCTCTTCTAACCTGTGGTACTCTAGAACCAGAAAAACGCGTTGTTCAATGGAGTACATGGTTTTAATCTCTTCCTTCGGTACGCTAACCTCCTTTCACGTTTCAATAGTGGAACTGATTGTTCTGGGCTTCGGATCACTATTTATACTAAGTATTACGTATGGCGATTACAGCGCCATCTGTTAGCAGCTTTTCAAAATGTTTCAAATGTTCAAATGTTTGTATAGTCTATGGGACTTAACTACGGGGTCATCAGTTCCTAAACTTACAAACTACTTATGAACTAACTAAGACTAAGGGCGGCACAAATATCCATGCCCGAGGGGGGATTCGAACCCCCGACCGTAGTGGCCGTGCAGACCGTGACTGAAGCGCTTCAGTCCCCGCGGCCACCGCGGCCAGCACAGCTTTTGTAACTATTATTTCAAACTGCTGTATAAACTTCTTACAGATTTCACAATAAACATACTGTTTACTGCATTTCTTTATCGATCTTTGTTTTCGAGATACTTAATTTTGAAATCATGGAGTCCTTTTCTGGACACCCTGTGTATTTGTTTATCAAAATGGTCTTCGGAAAGTTTACGAGATTGTAAATATCGAGATCAGTATATGTAACTATTGTTTATGTCACTCATTATTACTGTTGGTAATAGCTTTCCGGGAAGCCTCAAAGCGTCTACACTTTGGCAGTAATTTTCTCGGAAGCTCTGGGTACATCTAAGTCGTAAAGGGTGTCGATTATCTTTGTCCCTCGTTTCATCCTGGGAAGTTTCGACTGTACTAGAAAACAACCTGTGCAGGGTTCTACTTGTCAGACGAGGGAACTCCCCAGAGTTGTGCCAGAGGCTGAAGGCGCTGGTCGCCTGGGCAGACTAATACGTCACAGGATGCGTACGCAGCGTTGTCGCCGTACAAGGCTGTGTATGCTTACTGGCTGACCACGCAGAGAATCGCCTTCTCACACAGGTATGCTAAGCGACGCACCGGCAGCAACTTAAGCACCTGGTCTGGGTCAAGCTGCCGAGTGCACCGAGTGCAGGCGACGATAACGCAGCGATGCTTAGCGACCCATAAAAACAGATTTCCCTGCTATCTCCTGCTTCGAACTCATCGTTACGCACACACAAACACACACACACACACACACACACACACACACACAAACATGGTGTCCGAAAGAACAGCAGACACTCCAAGTACGAAAGAGCAGGCATCCATAAATATGGACGAGAATTGCGAGAAATGCATATACGTTCATCCTACACTGGATGTGAGAAGCAGGAATTTTCCAAATGTTATCCACACATTTGTAATGATCGTCCCTGCGCCTTTCTCATGTTATGAATGCTTTGGTGAGGCGAGTGTCAACAGCCGTAATATATTTCATAAAATTCATTTTTAAAAACCATCAGCTTTTTTTCAAAACCTTATACATCTACCAATTTCGGTCATAGACCATCTTCATGGACAAAAAGGTGTTAAAAAATGGTAAAATGCATCAAATAAAATACATCTGGCTGAGACAAACAGGAGTCAGTATAACTAAAAGTTTAAAAAATTACAGTGGTCATCTTAGATAAAACCTAACGGTCAAACATAACATAAAAGGTTATGTTAGGTTTTATCTAAGATGACCACTGTAATTTTTAAACTTTTAGTTATACTGACTCCTGTTGGTCTCAGTTTGATGTATTTTATTTGATGCATTTTACCATTCTGTTTTAACACCTTTTTATCCATGAAGATGGTCTATGACCGAAACTGGTAGATATATAAAGTTTTGAGTAAACAGCTGATGGTTTTTAAAAATGCATTTCTCATGTTAATTGCAAATTTGACATGGTCATCTTTTAGCTTACACGTCATAGAATCAATGTAACTGAGTAGAAATAGTATAAAAACAATCATTCCTACTGTTGGCTCTCTCTCCATTGGGGGCGCTCTGTCGCTCCAAGTGTCAGATGTAAGCTTTCCTAAGATTTTCTATGAATTAGTCTTGTACTCAACACAGAACAATTACGGTCTGTATTTAATTCATTCACATACATTTCCTACTACAACCTCAGATATTTTAATGGAATATCTGGGATTCAGTAAATTATGTAGTCTTGCATAATTTTCTCTTTAATGCCGCAGAATTGGATAAACTACACATAAGGTGGAGTAACATTAACCAATCTGCAAACTAATAGAAGCATACTGTATGAAATAACAGTAACTTAGCTCAGCAGTTTAGCTGAGCTACATAAGTTTACAGCAGCTTGTTCGCATACAGTAATTATGATTAATTTTAATAAGGTGGAAGTCAAAGATTAATTTATTTTTTAAGATTTTGACCTTCAACAGGTTGGTTTTTGTAATATTTGTTGTAAACACTGGAAAGTGGCGACGTAGTTTCAGTTTTCATAAACGTGAAGTGAAAGATTAATTTACTCTGGAAATTATAATACACAATTATGTGAATCGATTTTCGACTTCTTAGACCATCATCAGACATTTACTTAAGTTTAGTCAAAGAACCTGCGTTGTGAACAAACCAGAAGAAATATTATGCAGAGATATAAATTATCGTCTTTGATGGAGCAGTTACAATGTAAATAAATATTTAAATGAAATTGGTAAATTAATAACACTGCAAAATGAAACGATGATACTTACCTCGAGAAACAGTGCAAACATAACAATTTAAAATAAAACAAGATCTCAAGTTTGAAGGGTTGTTCAAAACACAAGGTGACACAAAACCTAAGAAATATAGAATAAATATTAGAAACCTGTGACACTGTTATAACTAAATAAACAAATAGACAAAAATAGAGGGAAGGGATAGAAGGGCATAAGTTGGGTGCATTGGAGAATTGTGAAGCTTAACAAATAAGAGAGAAGCACTCGAATTGAAAAACTGTAAAAACAAACATATTCAATTACAGTGATCACAATTAAATAAAGAAATCAAATAATGTAAGGGCAGAGTACAGAATAATTTAAAATATTAGTACTAATATTCCAAATTAGTACTAATATTCCAAATTATTCTGTACTCTGTTCTTACATTAATTCTTCAAGAGTATGAACGTAACCACCAAAATCTAGGTCGAAATGTTTTTACGTCTTTTAAGCGTTTTGTTTTAAGCATTGATCATGACCACACAGTGGTCGAAATCTACATCTGAATGAATTAATATGTAGGAATGATTGCTGAATTTTTTTTCTACAAATCAAATAAGCAGTCGTTGAGCACAAGTACCACATGGACTCAAGCCTGATAAAGGAAGTGTTGTTCAAGGTGGAAACTGTATACGGATAGGACGTGCAGGCGCAGAATGTATGTGATATAACGTCACGTCAATGTTTGCCGAAGCACTGCTGGAGGTGACCTGAACGAATACCCTGTCACACCATGGTGCCATGGATTATCCTGCGTGTATCTGCGCAGTACTGGCAGGATGTGCCGAATGCCCTTGACGCCGCCAACCTGAACACGGTGTGAATCGGAGGTTACGGAAAGCGAGACTCATAACTGAGTATGATACGACGTCATTCGTCCTTTTTGCTGACAACATGGGATCCCGCATTGCTTGGTGGTTTTTCTTAGTGGTCCCAAACCTGCACGATGTGACTGGATTCCCTCATTTACCCACTGATACACAGTGAATACAGACAGCACCCCCTATAGAAGAAAGCTTGCGCACGACGTCACAACATGGCGGCGTTCAGAGGCTTAGAGTCCTTCGAAAGATTGTAAACATTAGCAGTGCACGCTGTTTATAGTCCATTCTTTCGTTCAGGAGTGTATTTATTATGTAAATTGCTGTTGTGTACGGTGTGATCGCTACGATGGACGATTTGTGTGTATGAGAACAACGTGTGATCTCTTTTTTACTGATAAAATGCCGTTTCGTTGTTCTGTGTCGAAAGTAGAGGAAATTATGACTGTGGCCCAAACGTTACCGTCTTTAAACGTCCGGAGAAGAATAAGCTAATGCGGGTGGTTACATAAAAAAAAATGAATCGCAATATCCAACTGTAAACAGTCATGACTTAAAACTCTTTTATAAGGTTCAACAAAAACGAAATCTTACTCATTAACTTGAAGAAGGAGTCAAGTTATCCTGCGAATTCTTGATATCCATTTCTTCTTCTTCGGACGTTTAAAGACGGTAACTTTTGGGCCGCAATCGTAATTTCCTCTACATTTCGGCACAGAACAACGAAACGGCATTTTGTCAGTAAAAAAGAGATCACACGTTGTTCTCATACACACAAATCGTCCAGCGTAGCGATCACACCATACACAACAGCAATTTACGTAAAAATACACTCCTGAACGAAAGAATGCACTATAAACAGCGTGCACTGCTAGTGTTTACAATCTTTCAGAGGGCTCTAAGCCTCTCACCGCCGCCATGTTGTGACGTCGTGCGCAGGCTTTCTTCTGTAGGGGGTGCTGATACAGGGCACAGAGAAATTTGAATGGCCCATACGCATGGCAACTACACTATACGCTGTCCACCGATGAGGTCTCGCCGGCCGCGGTGGCCGAGGTGACTGAGGCGCTCCAGTCACAGTCGGCACGGCCACTACGGTCGGGGGTTCGAATCCCCCCTCGGGCATGGATATTTGTGCCGTCCTAGTTCGTAAGTAGTTCATAAGTAGTTTGTAAGTTTAGGGACTGATGACCCCGTAGTTAAGTCCCATAAGCTTAACAAACCTTTTTTCTTTTTTTTTTTTTTTTTTTTTTTTTTTTTTTTGATGAAGTCTCTGTCAAATGCGTCCATTTGGAGGATGCGCTGTCTAATGCGTCGGCGAGGCATCGCGAGAGCTTCGTGCTGCACGTAAAACCTCCTGCGGTACTGTGTGACACACGGAGTAGAATGGTACCAGTTTCGCAACAACAGGGCGCAAGGTCTACAGAAGACAGGTCTGGACACCAGTTTTCCTTATGGAGCCGCCATTTTGGTTCTAGAGCGGACGACGCTGCGCAGTATCGCTAGGAGAGAAAACAGTCGCTTTCACAAATTATTATTATTATTATTATTATTATTATTATTCTTTAGCCAGTTTGCGTACCGCTTTACTCAGAAATTATATTCTTGTGTTTAGTAGTCTTCTATTTCTCAGTATTACCAGGAAAGGTCACAAGATGATTCTCACAGATTTGACTGAAACTGTGTGAGAAGAATCGCTAGATAATAGTTTTAAATTACTGAAATTAGTGGCCTGAGTGGGCCATAGGAAAAGAAAACCCTAAACAAATAATTCCGATTTCAGAATACAAGAAGTAGAAGCAAGTTAGGGTGACGAATGAAGTATGCATTGCACTAAAGCACTTTTCGGAAAAAAATATCTCTTGCCGAAAAATGCTTTGATAATATGTGAGTGGTGTGAATATTATGTTTATTAAAGATGATCACCCAAAATAAATGTAATGGACCTTCCGCAGATAGCTGCTAGATTTTTGTTCAAAAATGTACAAATGTTTGTATAGTCTATGGGACTTAACTACGGGGTCATCAGTCCCTAAACTTACAAACTACTTATGAACTAGGACGGCACAAATATCCATGCCCGAGGGGGGATTCGAACCCCCGACTGTAGTGGCCATGAAGACCGTGACTGGAGCGCCTTAGTCCCCTCGAGATTTTTTGTAAATGCTTTTTTCAGTGGGCACTTCACCAAATAATAAAAATGGTATGACTACATTAATTACCATACTCAGAATAATAACAACTGAAACTAATACACTGGTTCTGAATAAATAAATTTCTGTTTCGTAATCTCTCAGTTGAAACAATGAATTTCTTGGACTTCTTCCAACATCTTCCATATATATATATATATATATATATATATATATATATATATATATATATATATATATATATATATATATACTGGTATTTGCAGATGATGCTGTACTATGGGGAGAAATAGAAAAGGAAGTGCAGAAGAGCCTGACTGTCTGGAACAATAATTTTAAAGAATTTAACCTGAAAATCAGCAAGACGAAGACGGTTGAGATGACTATAAACAGAGAGGGTATAAGTTCAAACATCTTCTTGGAGGGAACAAGAATAAAATCAGTTTCCCACTTTCAGAACCTTGGAAGTATTTTTTCCATGGACATCACCATCCGGCAAGAAATCCTCAACAGAACACATAAAGCATGAAATTTCTACATGCAAGTTCCGAATAAATAAAGTACCCCAGGCAGCAAAGTTAACTTTGTATAACACTTACTTCACTCCAATCCTTATATATGACATGGAAACATGTACATAGTTAAAAAAGGATTACAGCAGAATCCAAGCAACAGAAATGAGGTTTATCAGGGCTATGAATCAAAGTACCAGGAGAGACAAGATCAAAAATGAGGAACACAGAGAAACAGCTGGTATCAGGATCCCTATTGTGAACATCTCGGGGAAACTAAGACTGCAGTGGTATAGCCATGTAATGAGAATAGATAGCACAAGAACAGCTAAAAAATACTTCAGAATGGAAGTGGGAGGAAGAAGATTAAGAGGAAGGCCAAGGAGACGATGGATAGAAGCAGACATAGAGAAGGACGGTTTTAACTGGGATGATGTCCAAGACCAAATGGTATAGCAAGATCGGATGAGATCGAGAGCGCTTGTTAGCCACACCCGGGAAACTGGAGATGGAAAATGATGATGATGTTCAAAAAATGTTCAAATGTTTGTAAATCTATCGGACCAAACTGCGTGACCATCAGTCCGTAGCTTACAATCTAGTTAAACCTAGGTAAACTAACCTAAGGACAACACACACACCCATGCCCCAGGTAAGAGTCGAACTTCCACGGCGAGCAACCACGCGATCCGCAGCGAGACGCTTTAGACCGCTCGGCTACTCCACCGCGGCATGATGATGATGATGATGATGTGGTTGTATCGTTAGTCATATCACATATATATTGCAATGAGAATGGTTATAGCCACATTCTCTGAACCTGCATACTCCGACGCAATTTTACATTCACTGCTTTATGCAACCAACACTTTCTAGTGACAAGCATTATAGAATACGGTCTGCTACAGCTGCGTTTTAGAACCAAAATGGCCGCCACCGCAAAGGATCACGGTAGCGTGACCAGACCTCTCCTATATAGACATTGACAAGGCAGTGATATCATCAATGCCCTCTGGTGGGCGTCCTAGACACTACAGAGCGCTGTAAATCTGTTCCCCACGCATCAATGGTATGCGTGTGTTTGGAAACGAAATAATATTAGACCATTACTTCTGGGTGCATAATTTTGTTGTGTCAGGCACTTTACTCTGCTTGAAAATTACTAAGAAAAACGACTCTTTCTAAGGAACAATTGCCATATGCTACATAACGGCTGGCCCATGATAGTAAAAGGAAATGTGGTTGGCGTGGCGTGTTTACTGTAGCGAAGCGTGTTTACGAACGTTCTGTGTTCATTCGACAGTTTTTGCAGTACAATGTCTGACGGAGCTTGTCGAGGAACAGGTTAGTGCGAAATACTGTTTGGTACGACAGCAGTCTGAAAGACATCATTTTCATTGTTTACGATCGTGTACGAGTAGTCTGACGGCTCGATGTTAGCCAGTGTCACTTTTGATCTATAAGGAATAAGTTGAAAGGTTCCTATATAAAGTGAAACGTCTTTTTTGGTGTGTACCATTAGCTGTTCTATACAAGATGTCACTGAAATGTGTCTTCGATACGTAAATACGACATGACCTTTGTAGTAACAGAGTGAACTGTAGCCGGCCGCGGTGGCCGAGGAGACTAAGGCGCTCCAGTCACGGTCTGCACGGTCACTACGATCGGGGCTTCGAATCCCCCCTCGGGCATGGATATTTGTGCCGTCCTAGTTCGTAAGTAGTTCATAAGTAGTTTGTAAGTTTAGGGACTGATGACCCCGTAGTTAAGTCCCATAGACTTTACAAACATTTGAAAATTTTAGTGAAATGTAACATCTGCCAATAATATCTTTGTGCGGCTCGGTTGCGTGATTTGTATTTCTACCGCTATGACGCCAGAAAGATAGTAGTAGGGAGTTGGTGAGTAGACGTTGGAGAGGGGAGACCTGTGAAGGTATTCTCTTCTTGTTATCGGCATGTTTGCTGTTAATTTTGTTGTCAGTGTAATGTAGCAGGAAGTTTTGTAATTCAATGCCTTTTTTATCCCGAAGGTATTGGCCGTAAACTTTAATTTTTCTTTCTGTAGAATTGATAGATCAACTCCACGAAAAAATTTTGTGATGATTTTACACTCTTTGTTGTAATACAGTTCAGTTATAATTTAATTTTTCACATAGTTAATATTTCTACTCTCAGCCTTTTTATTGAATTTATGAGTCAGTGTTGTTGGGTTGTGTCATGCACTGCATTGTCAGAGTAGATAACGCTTAACACGATCAGGCACAAGCATCACAACTCCCTCTTGTTTTTAATAGTGAGTCTTAATTTAAATTATGCTCTGCGCTCCTGTTGTCAGTTGCGTCACTTTCGAGAGACGCGGCGGAGTGGCCGAGCGCATTGAGGCGCTATGCTCTGATGCACGACGCCGTTCCCCGCTGGGGTTCGAATCCCACCTCGGGTATGGATGTTTGTGTCGTCTATAGTATAAGGTAGTTCATTAGTAGTTTGTACGTTTAGGGACTGATAAGCCCCTCAGTTAAGTCCCATAAGCTTCACAAACATTTGAACATTAACTTTCGAGAGAAGTATGTAACAAAAGACGCAGGGTTGCAGTTAGATTTTCGACAATTAATGTTGGGTGTTCTGTGACTCAAAGTAAATTCGGTTCTGATTTTTAAAAGTTATGATTATTTTTTAATAACACCAAGTCTGTACAATTTCAGTGGCACAGAGTAACAGAATAACTTTATCTGAAATTGTTGCGCAAGGCCTTACTCAATACTGTCAAGTCATGATGCGAGGGTGAAGGTCGGGGTGAGAGTTTAAAATAGGGAAAGATTAATTTATAAAACTCACAACCACCAGCTGCGAACCAAATTCCAAAACATGCAAAAACACTGGAACTTTGCGACTGATTGACTCGTTTTCTAGGGGGATGATATCACACGTTCGCAGCTTTCCTTCCCTGCATATGATTAACAAAACAAATTCATAATAAAATCAAGTTCATGAGAGAAAAGGGTGTACTAACTACTATTTTTGGAAACACGTAAAAATTCACTTTATGCTGTTTATTTCACAATACTTGAACCCTGTGGCTGATACATCTGTACGTCGGCACATTTATCAAATAAAGTTATAGCTCGAGAGCCCCCAGACAAAATGAATATTTGTCGCGAATTGTTTTCACACCACGTGGCTGTCTCAAACACCGTTTATGTTCATGCCTATGCGACGACACGTGTTACACTAACAATTCACAGTCACTTTAATTCAATGCGATGCACACCTTGTTCCACTGGCTAAATATTCACAAACACACAGTAGCACTCGATTTAACTTGGTGCAGTCTACGACGAGCAACCACACGTGGCGATTGCCACAGACAAATCTCAAGTCACCCCCTCGAGATCCACATGCCGACTGAGGCAGAGCGACCCCGCCAGTCCAGCCACACCACATGCTCTCTGGAGTCCTCACTTCCTGCCCTCGCGCGCGCTCGCGCGCCAAAACTCAACTGCCGGGGTTTTTTCCCCTACGTCATCAACTTCCCCATGTAAGCTGTTGTAACCGATTTGCCAACGTACAGCGCTCAGCCAATACATTTCTAAAACTTTACTTAAAATCAAAATAATTACACTACACATTAAACAAATATTTTCTTACGTTTTTATATTAATATAAACATCCTTTGTACTGTTTATCATAATTGTGCAATTTCTTATACCACAGATAAGTGATTTAACTGAATACTTCAAGATAAAATACAAAAGATTAATTGAAAATAAAATGAGAAATAGTTAATATATTATTTTTATAAACAAACATTGCCATACTAGTTGTGTAACTGTCTTGTCTTCGTTGGTAATTTATTACTTTTCATTGTCAATTAAATATATTACGTTAGATGTGACTATATTAGCTAATGTATTGTTTATTTATCAACAGGCTATTTTGTAATGAGGGCCTTAAAGGTTCCTAACTGCGTCGTATTACTTCAAATGCCAGTAGTATTACAATATTTGTGCACTGCACTGTGCCTGGCACTCGCCATTGTCCCTCTCTCCCCTCACCGGAAACGAACTGTAAAATCCTAAGTTGGAACAAGCCACCAACATCGGCCTGCTCGCTGGCCTCCCGTCAGCTACAAGCACACAGCAAATCTCAACGTGGAGAATTTCTACCTATGGCCTAACTATAAATGTTGTCACCCAACTGTGTACATACATTGCTACCATAATTAATAAGATTAAAATTGTGTAACATTTAGTGCATTGGCATGGTCAATGTTTGCAGTGAACTTCATACTGTTTAATTATCAAATGCTATTAATTACCAGTATTTCTATTGGGCGGTAATCTCACAATGACGAATGAAAGTGTAAACAAAATTTTCTATTTATAGAAAATTTTGAGATTCAGAATATCAATTATCTACACTATGTTAAAATTGATGATGAAAAGCTTTCAAAGTGTCTCTCTATAACTATGCGAATCGGTATGCCTCTTTTCTTAGTGAATAACCTGCAACACGACTTTGTTGAGTCCGGTAAACCGCGCAAAATATATATCAACTGGTTGAATGTGGATTTAAGCCGTAATCCATCCGAATGTGAATACCGTGTACTGAGCTCAAGACCACCTGGCCCACTAAGAAATGCTGAAGTAAGAAGTATGAGTGGTGGACAAAATAATATAAATACCTGACGTAGGCGTAATATTTATTTATTTCTAAGTAGCTTGCCCACCAGTGGCTTTGACAACACCTTCAATCCTTCGAGGAACAAGAAAAAAGTATCTTACAAAATTTCGTCCTGCGCATATTTTCAGGACAGCGAAGATTGAGATGGGTGTGTCCCATACGTCAGTGTGTATCAGAATTACTATACTACACCAGCAAACTTCTAGGGGATGTGTGAGGTGTCTTGAGGAACAAAGTGATCACAGAGACCCATGCCCGGAAACGTCATCCAATGACGCTACAAAGCGTCTAAGTTGCTGGAGGAGATGTCTAGCGGCAGGAGCTGGTGCCTGTAACTTGGACTCTCCGTAGCGTCGTTGAATAGCGTTTCCGGACATGGGTTTCCATGCTCATTTTGTTCCTCAAGACGACTAATAAATCCCTTACAAGTTTGTTGGTGTAATTATAAAGCACACCGACGTATGGAACACATAACCATCTAAGTCTTTGACGTTAATTTACTGCCGGAAATATGCGCAAGATGAAATTTTGTGGGAGACATATTTCATTGTTGGCATGTGAGGAATCGCGCTGCCAAGCCCGAGTGCGCGAATCGAATTTAGATTCACCCTGTATACTCCGCAATCCAACGTAAGGTGCGTGGCGGAGTGTAGAGTGTACCACTACTAGGTATTTCCTTTCCTATTCCACTCACAACTAGAACGCGGGGAAAAGACTGTCTATATGCCTCCGTACAAGCCCTAATTTCTCTTGTCATTGTGATCTTTATGCGAAATGTAAGTAGGCGGCAGCAAGATCGTTCTGCAGTCAGATTCAAATTCTGGCCCTCCAAATTTCCTCAACAGAATTTCTTGAAAAGAACGTCGTCTTTCCTCAAGCGATTCCCATTTGAGTTCCTGAAGCATTTCTGTGACAGTCATACATTGGTCTAACTTATGAGTAACGAACCTAGCCGCACAGTTTCCAGTCCCATTCTTGTTAAAAACATACGTTAATTACGGCACAGATGTTGGAGCTGTGAATTTGGTCCCTCATTCTCTCCTCTAAAACTTTCACAACGCTTCAGTTAGGTTGAGAGATGGTAACTCTGCGGTCCAGGGCAGCTGTTTGATAATCATCACTCTCCAAAATACGCCTGAACGTTCATGACTGTTTATGTGGGCACATTTTCATTTTGGGATATGGCAGTGCAATTTTTTTTTTGCAATATGTTAGTTACAATAAGCGTTTTACTATCGACCAGTAATGGTAATGTTAGAAACAGTTGAATACCACGATATACGAGGGTTGGGGCAAAAGTCATGGTAACCTTTTTAGTTCCTTTTATGTCCTGCCTTTTCACAGTTGCTTTCTCAAATTATAAAGTGGATATTTATGTAGACCGTATATACAACTGAATTATGAAGGTTTTATTTTGCCAAATGTTTATCGCCTTTATTTGTAAGGTATTATCAATGGCCTGCAATATATACATGATAATGTTTTACAACATTTCGGTTGTTTTATATTTTTAGTATTTTAGATTATAAACCGTTCTCGTGCGTTATATAAGTATAATTAATGATATTTGGATGTTATTACTTACAATATTTGGTGGATGGTGGTTTACATTTAGTGATGCCTGGTGACTTCAGGTTCTTCTCTTTCAAATTATATTTTCTTTTTTTTTGCCACTTCAACACTAGTAGTACTGGGCACATGCCATTTTCTTTGTGTTGTGTTTTTGTTTTGGGTGGTGTTGCCAACTGTTGAATGTGTGTTTGTCCTATCTTTGCATTATGTCAGCGTGTGTGTGTGTGTGTGTGTGTGTGTGTGTGTGTGTGTGTGTGTGTGAGTGTGTGTGTGTGTGTGTGTGTGGGCGTTTTTCTGATGTAATTGCATAAAGAACTACACCAGTAATTGATTTTTTTAATACATTATGAAATTGTGTGTGAGTGTGTGTCAATCTTTCTCTTTAATTACTGTCTCATTTCTTTGACTAGATTTACCAGTGAGTTCTCATTCATGTTTGTCTGCTCATTTATTAGTTGTTTGTTTTCGGCTATGGCTTTTTGGATATGGTAGTTTTCTTGTGTTGGTATGAGGTGTTTGTTGTGATTAATGGCCCTGATAATTTTCATGTCTTGGTCTATATTGTTGGGCAATGGTTGTGTTGGTTTCCTTCTTGTGGATATGTGAACGAAATTCAAATGTTTGTGAATCTAAGGGACTCTACTTTTCTAATCGCTCCCTTGGCTTACAAACTACTTACACTAACTTATGCTAAGGACAACAACACCCAAGCCCGAGGGAGGACTCGAACGCCCGACGGTGAACGGCCGCGCGCACCAGCAGGGCGCCTTAGTGCGCACGGCTATCCTGCCGCGGCTGAACGGATCGAAAACGTGTATCTGTCGTGTAGTTCTGCAAGCATAATGTGTATGCAGAACTACAGAAGGCTCTGTTATAGCTGGTAGCAGGGCAGCGAGGGCTGTGTAATCAGTCAGCTGGTGAGAGTCGTGCGAGATGGAAGTAAACCGTGTTGAGCAGCGAGTTTACATCGAAATAGCCCTTCTCCGAGGGAGAAATGCTAAGGAATGTCACTGTGAATTAGTGGAAGCCCGTGGGAATAATGCCCTACCATACCGTACAGTAACACGTTGGGTAGGAATGTTTCAGCAAGGATGTGTGTCAACCAGTGATGTTCAAAATGTTCAAATGTTCGTATAGTCTATGGGACTTAACTACGGAGTCATCAGTCCCTAAACTTACAAACTACTTATGAACTACTTACGAACTAGGACGGCACAAATATCCATGCCCGAGGGGGGATTCGAACCCCCGATCGTAATGGCCGTGAAGACCTTGACTGGAGCGCCTTAGTCCCCTCGGCCACCGCGGCCGGCAACAACCAGTGATGAGCGCCGTTCTAGACGACCTAACTTTATGGGAGTTAACTACGGGGTCATCAGTCCCTAAACTTACAAACTACTTACGAACTAACTTATACTAAAGGCAGCACAAACATCCATGCCCAAGGGGGGATTCGAACCCCCGACGGGGAACGGCCTCGCGCATCGGAGCATAGCGCCTCAATGCGCTCGGCCTCTCCGCCGCGGCCGTGCCGTCATTGGGCAGCTCCTGGATGAAGACCAGCGATGGACGTTACTGGAGCTAGAGAGGGCAAGTGGCATCGAGAAACAAGCCATCCACAGGATACTGCGTCAGGAGTTGCAACTTCGCAAAATCGCAAGCACTGATGTAAGTTCAAAGGTGGATGCTCTATGCAATATGCAACGAACCCCTTACACGCTAGCAACAGGGTGGCGATCAGTTCTTGTTACGAATAATCGCTATAGATGAATTTCGGGCCAGGGCGTACCAACCAGAACAGAAACGCCAGTCCGCGGATCACCAAAGAGGCGGCTGACCGCGGTGGCCGAGCGTTCTGCGGCGCGCCAGTCACAGTTTCCACGGCCACTACGGTCGGGGATTCGAATCCCCCCTCGGGCATGTATATTTAGTGTTAGCTAGTTCATAAGTAGTTTGTAAGTTTAGGGACTGATGACCCCGTAGTTAAGTCCCATAAGCTATACAAATATACAAACATTTGAACATTGGAACCAAAGAGGCCGAAGTTCCTATATCAGCTACATATAACGCTTTAGTAAAATATACTAGTGTCTAATTAATAAGATAAAACATATCTCTGTCACATGTCCAACTCCTTTAACCACTGGACAGCTTCCTAACTGACTAGATGTTTGTTTGTTTGTTTGTAAATCTATCGGACCAAACTGCGTGGTCATCGGTCCGTAACTTACAAACTACTTAAACCTAGGTAAACTAACCTAAGGACAACACACACACCCATGCCCCAGGGAGGACTCGAACCTCCACGGAGAGCAACCGCGCGCTCCGCAGTGAGATGCTTTAGAGCTCTCGGCTATTCCACCGTGGCCTAACTAGATGGAGTTCGGTAATCCCTCCTGAGAATAATCGTAATGGGCAGTTAGTAAGTATGTGGGTCATCGTTTGAATGTCTGCTCCACAGTCACATGATTGGTCGTCTGCTAGTCCCCATTTGAATTTCTAATAGTTACAGCGACCAACACCAGTTCGGAAGTGGTTGGTCAAAGACCATTCTCTCCTGGGAAGGTCCATTCCTTGGAGCTCCTGTTTTGTCCATTAAACGAATCCCAAGTTCTTGCCCAGTTCGATTTAGGCGAGAACCTACTCTCATGTAGCTGAACAACTGTTTTAAGGGGTGGTTTATCTGTGGTGAAAGGTCTTGCAGGATAGGAAGCTCAGGAGTGGACAATCTTATAATACACTGTCATTAAGTATTCATCTGCAGAGTAAACTAGAGACAAAGCCGTAGTACGCAAAACCCTAGCAGTGTCTCCCCAAGACGATGCTGCTCGGTGCTGCAATATGTTATTCCTAGTTTTAACTTTGTCTGCTGTTTTTTGAGGATGGTACTTAAAAGTGAGAGACCTATCCAAGATGACTCCTAGGTATTTTGGATGTTCATCAAACGAGATATTAAGTTTATAGTCAGCCATTCATTATTGAGATGAAAACAAGCTATTTCAGTTTTATTTGGGTTTGGCTTTAGTTTCCACATTGCGAAGTAATTTCTGAGGAGAGTTAGGTCAGATATTAAGGTAGTTTCCGTCACATGGATGTCTCTGTATTGTGACACTATGGCAATATCATCGGCATAAATGAATTTTCTAGATTGCGTAGCTGGTATATCAACGATGTAAACATTAAAAAGAATGGGAGCAAGAACCGAACGCTGGGGGAGGCCATCGTGAAGCTGTCTAAACGCACTTTCCGTGTTGCCGAGATAGATCTTGATCAGACGGCCACTTAGCATTGAGTTCATAAGTCGCAATAAAATAGGACAAGGAATGAGAATGTAAAGATTCACTAGTAGGCCGTTCTACTCGACGGTATCATAAGCTGCTGAGAACAATGACCGCACAGTACTACAGGGGCTTCCTTGTGCGACAGGTACGACGTGGAGTTTTAGAGAAACGTCCGAATTTTGTGAAAAGTGCAATAATCCTGCACGACAATGCAAGACCACATACAACAGAGTGTGTAGGGCAGCTACTGCTACGTTGGGGAGGCGAAGAATTGGAGCACCCAATGTACTCTCCCGACGTTTCGCCCTGTGACTTTATCTCATTCCAGACATTAAGGAACCACTACTTGGTTGGCAGTTTGCAACACGAGAGGACTTTGCTAATGCTGTGCGCGAACAGGTGATCTGATTCAGACATAGTGCGGCAAATTATGAAGCAGATGGTACTCGCAGTTACCACATCGTTGACAGCATGTGGTGACAGTGGCAGGTGACTACTTTGAGGGTCTGTAGCCCCAGATTTGTCATGTCAACCGCATGTGTACTATGTCGCCATTCTTTTGGACCGTGAAGGCCATATTGCCGTGTATACTACAATAGTAAATTAATGTGTTACGATATTTCGATGCTATTCATTGTCCACATATGTACTTAATTATAGAAACACTATCTTTTTCCAGTGATTTCATCGCTTTATGGTGCTTTTATGGTTTTCAGTTCTTTCTTTGTTGAAAAGAGTCTCAACAGATTATTGGTCTTGCTACTTTCACCTTATCTTGGAGTCTTATTTCTGCTTGTTCATTGTATAATTTTCTTAAACATTGGTTTCTTGTTTTCTACAACTTCTTCGCTTTCAAGTATGCTTCCAATTTACTTTAAAAGACTTCCAATGTCGACTATTTCTTTCTCTCACTCTCTTTCTCTCTCTTCTTAATCGCTTCTGAGCATGTTCGTAAGCTGCTTCTGACACTTTGTTTCCTTTCTCTACCTTCTCCTTCTGACTAGCTTGCGGAATATCTTATAGTTTTTTCTGTCCATCTTGTACATTCGATAGGACGATGTCTGCCACTTTGAGGGGCGACATGACACGTGTTCTTCACTTTCTCAACTAAATCACTTACATTGCGAAAGCGCGTACTGTATGATAAGTGACACGTTTGAACTAATAGTTTATGTAGCTCTTGCAGCAGTAAACATACTGATTTATACTGCTTGCATCCCCTTTGCGAGCTGATTAGCGGGCACATAAATAAGGATGTGCGATTTCAAACTGAAGGTTTGACTGGGACTTTCACGAAACGGATCCTCTCTCCGTCACACGTAATTACACTTTCAAAAATTGCTCATCTGGTTGAGCCATTAGACCTCTGAGGTGAAATTGAATACCGTGGATGATTACAGGGTCCTTCCGGGAGTAGAGTAGGCATATTAATCCATGTGTACGTTTTGTAATTCACGAAGATTCGAAGATGCAGCGAACGTGGAACGAAATTTTTACCGAATTATTTGATGTAGCTGCATCAGCAGAAAGAAAATCTCACTCAAACGTATAAAATGTTCTGTGTCACAACGGTCACAAATCCACGAAATAAAGTTAATGAATTCTGTATGGTAGCTGTTGTAGATTAATAAGGAGATTTGAGCCGTCTTATGAATAAGAATTCGTTGTAGTAGGTAGCGAGATTTATCACGAAATGTTTTTTTAAGATTTCGTTCTACCATTAGTTTTCAGCTTTCCGTACCCTCGTAAGATATTTATTGTCAACGAATTCGTTTTCGTAGCCAAGAAGGCAAACAGACTGCCAGAATTAAAAATTAATATGGGAAGTGGTCGTAATACGGAACAGTTTTTTGTTTAAGGCAAAATACTGAATTAAAAATATGACTGTTCCATACAAATGTTACCTTTGCTACATTATATATCAGTGACTAAGTATCATTAACAATTTTGATGAAAAATTAACATGTTAAATAATTACAATAGATTTTTTAACTTGCTGTAAATTAGGAGCATTTTGAAACGGGGTGGTAATATGAAACATATATATATATATATATATATATATATATATATATATATATATATATATATATATATATGAGTCATATCTTCAGGGCGCCATTTCTGTCGCATTCCCCTTTTTACAGACATTAACCTGCTTCTTGGCGTGGCGATGCATACAAAAAAAAAAAAATTGTAATGTGGACCAGTGTGTTTCATATTTCCACCAAGCGCCATTTTCAAAACTAATTAAAGAGACTACACTTTCAATAAACAATTACAGGTATCTAAAATTATCATGTATACGTTTAATTCCATTACACAGTCGTAAAGTAAAAACCAGTACCCTAAGTTCTAAATAAAATCAGCAGAAAAAATATATGAATCTTACGTTGCAAAAAGTTTGGGAAGTTGGAAAACACTTACGACAACAATGACAAACTGATCTCTGCTGCCTCAAGTGCAGGCAGTGGCTGCGCGTTCTGTGTGTTCACTGATTCAGTGAAAGAAAAGTAAACAAATACAATAAAAAGTGTTTTTAAACTATCATTATTCGTTTCGTTCTTCTGTCACATCATTTATTATGCGCGCATCAGAAAAGTTTTTCGTCGTGGATAAGGCCGCCTAATACCGGCGGCAGTGGCCACAGCTCAGCAATGCGCATGCGCGGCTGAGGTTCAAATTCTCTTCTGAACGCCCTGGAGGCAGCATATGGACGCTCGCGCGGCAGGGAGCGGCGAGGGGAAACGCCACTTTTAACATTGGCGTTGGAGCTGGTAGAGACACCAACCCCTGGCTACTCGAGCTCTGGCGGTTACGCACGAATGGTACCGAAGCAAAGGCAGTTAAGGCACTGCGCACCTCGCATTGTGCATGTGCAAATCCTCCATGAACATTGAAGATTCATCAAAGACATGTCATATTTTGTACAATTTAACTGTAAATTAAAGACGCATCAATTTAAAAGCCTTAAGAAGATGCAATCATGAATAATAATTAAAACCACTACTCTCCACCTAGCAAGAATAGCCTTGTGGTTAGCGGTATTACTCTGTGCTGTAGAAGGTAGGGGTTCGAGACCGACTGCAAACAATTTTTTTAACCCAATATTCTTTTTAACAGATACGGGTACACCAACGACTTTTGTAATGTTACTTGCCACATATACTTTGTACGTTTTAGAAAATGTGTCGCGATTTAGAGGATAATTGATATTTATTCACTTCGTTGGAAAAAAATACACTCCTCCTGGCCATTAAAATTGCTACACCACGAAGATGACGTTCTACAGCCGCGAAATGTAACCGACAGGAAGAAGATGCTCTGATATACAAATGATTAGCTTTTCTATGGAAACCAAAGTTTTGTAGTAATTTTCATTTATATCAAACTTTATTTCACAAATCAGCAATTTGATAACCAAGAAATCAGCAATGTTACATGATACTTGGAGCCCTTACTCTATTAACCCTTAACTACTATCTGCGGTCTCTCAGACCGCTACGACTTTTTGAGTCGCGATATTTCACACACCTCTGCCAAGATAAAAGGTCTCTTCCGTGTACCTTCCTGGTGGCCGAAAAGGTCCACGTGCCAGCATTCTTGCAGGGTTGCTGCTCTTTGTTCCGTACTTATGAGCCTTGCGCGGCCTCAGTGTTTGCGTGCCGCTGGCGCAGGCTCTGCCTCATAAAGCCTGGCCAGTCGGCTTCGTGAGCGCGGCCTGCTAAGCGACAACGCTGTGGCTGTGGCCTCTCTCTCGCTGTTGTTGTTCCGTGTCGTGTTCCTCCATGGCAGGAACAGCTGAACGTTCTATGCAACGCATTTTACGTGAAGCAGATGTGGATGATCAAGAACGATTTGACGATTTTGACGACAGCGATAATGACCCTGATTTTGAGGCATTTAGTGAACATGACACTAATTCAGAGCAGGAACATGAAAATGATGAAGATGTGGCACCTGACGATGACGAAGCAGCCTACTTATTCGGTAAGAACAGATGTTTTCAATGGCGAAAAAAGCAGCCACCAGCCAACGTAAGAACAACGCAACACAACATCGTCTTATGGCATCCTGGACTACGACAGACAGCCAAAGTCTTGGAGAAAACCCTTCTGCTTTGTAGGTACGGAATCTGTTCTTTACACAAGATATTCTAGACGAAATCATTCTATGGACAAATGAATGCGAATGATTGCTTGTCCTATCTACAAGATGTTGATGTCATTGAATTGAAGGCACTAATTGGCCTGTTAGTGTATGCAGCGGTTTTCAAATCGGGGCACGAATGGGTTTACAGCCTGTTTGCAACCGATGGAACAGGCAGAAATATTTTCAGATGCACTGTTAGTAAGGAAAGATTTCTGTTTTTACTGTATTCATTACGATTTGACAACCCAGATGATCGGGAGAAAAGAAAGGAAATAGACAAGGTCGCAGCAGTTTCACAAATCTTTCTGCATATAATCTAAACCAGTCAACTTTGCTATTCTGTAGAGAGCGGTCTGAGAGACCCCTCCATAGTACTTGCGTTCCTGTCAACGTCTATAGTAGTTAAGGTTAAAGTTATCGGTGTTGATGGTTCTGGAACTGTACGATTTAATACCTGGGAACAGAAAGCGACATTAGAAGACCACAGTGGCGCAACTACGCCTGACTCGTGTGTAATGATAGGTATGTTGTTTCACAGCATTTGCGACATGGGGCGAGAATAACACACCTTTTTTAATGCTGGTAGAATACATAATATGCGGGAGATCGTGTCTGTGGTGTACGTCATGTTTACGATAATGGCGGCCTCGGGTACCCTTCCAGAAAGCGACTGCTCTGACAGGCTGGCGCAAGGTCACGTACGTTTCCTCTCAGGCGAGGGAGCGCCACGGGCTGGTCCATACATTCTGCCGTGGCAGGAATCGTGTTTGTCACTTGTTAGGAAACGCGACTGTCTTCAACATGTTGCAAGTGAGCTACTATGTTTACAACCAACAACTGAACAATGTTCTCTCTTCACAATTAATGAGAGATCATCTTTTAAAATCGAAGAACATCATTCGGCATGTCACATTTACACTCCTGGCCATTAAAATTGCTACACCAAGAAGATGACGTGCTACAGACGAGAAATTTAACCGACAGAGAGAAAATGCTGTGATATGCAAATGCTTAGTTTTTCAGATCATTCACACAAGGTTGGCGCCTAGGTGTTGCCTGGTGAAACGTCGTTGTGATGCCTCGCGTAACGAGGAGAAATGCATACCATCACGTTTCCGGCTTTGATAAAGGTCGGATTGTAGCCTATCGCGATTGCGCTTTATCGTATCGCGATATTGCTGCTCGCATTGGTCGCGATCCAATGACAGCAGAATATGGAATCGGTGGGTTCAGGAGAGCAATACGGAACGCCATGCTGGATCCCAACGGCCTCCTATCACTAGCAGTCGAGATGGCAGGCATCTTATCCGCATGGCTGTAACGGATCGTGCAGCCACGTCTCGATCCTTGAGTCAACAGATGGAGACGTTTACAAGACAACAACCATATGCACGAACAGTTCGACGACGTTTGCAGTAGCACTGACCATCAGCTCGGAGACCATGGCTGCGGTTAGCCTTGACGCTGCATCACAGAGCGCCTGCGATGGTGTACGCAACGACGAACCTGAGTGCCGAATTGCAAAACGTCATTTTTTTCGGATGACTCCAGGTTCTGTTTATAGCAACGTGATGGTCGTGTTTGGCGACATGGCTGTGGAAGCGTGTATTCGTCATCGCCATACTGGCGTATCTTCCGGCGTGATGGTATGGGGTGCCTTTGGTTAAACGACTCGGTCACCTCTTGTTCGCATCGACGGCACTTTGAACAGTGGCCGTTACATTTCAGATGTGTTACGACCCGTGGCTCTACCCTTCATTCGATCCCTTCGAAACCCTACATTTTAGCAGGATAATGCACGGCCGCATGTTGCAGGTCCTATAAGGGCATTTCTGGATACGGTAAATGTTCGACTGCTGCCCTGGCCAGCACATTCTCCGTTATCTCACCAATTGAAAACGTCTGGTCATTGGTGGCCGAACAACTGGCTCATCACAATACGCCAGTTTACTACTCTTGTTGAACTGTGGTATCGTGTTGAAGCTACAGGGCATCTGTACCTGTACACGCCTGCCAAGCTCTGTTTGACTCAATGCCCAGGCGTATCAAGGTCGTTATTACTGCCGGAGGTGGTTGTCATGGGTACTGATTTCTTAGGATCTATGCACCCAAATTGCGTGAAAATGTAATCACATGTCAGTTATAGTATAATATATTTCAAAAGTCAACAATGTTTCAGCCGACCAGTTGCATAAAATGGTTTACATGCATAAACCTTTACCTAGGTTTCGGCAAAAGTAATTTTACCTTCTTCAGAAGTATACATAAAGCTCACATTAAAAAAGTTGTTAAATAAAATGTGGCTGACTCCATGTCAATAGATTAAAAAGTAAAAGTGAGCACTGTGCGCTGAGTACGCAGTGCTCACTCGACCTGTGTGTGGACGTGCTCCACAATTTTATGATGTGACATTGTTTTAAATTTTACTTTTTAATCTATTGATATGGAGTCAGCCACATTTTATTTAACAACTTTTTTAATGTGAGCTTTATGTATACTTCTGAAGAAGGCAAAATTACTTTTGCCGAAACCTAGGTAAAGGTTTATGCATGTAAACCATTTTATGCAACTGGTCGGCTGAAACGTTGTTGACTTTTGAATCGTGTTCCACCGTTGCTGAATTGCAGCCATGTTTATAATATATTTGTCCAATGTTTTGTATCCCATCCTCGTCGCCACTTTTGTGTCCCAACTTCGTCGCCGCTTTTGTGTCCCAGCCTCGTCGTAGGTGTCGGTGGCCGAGTGGAACGAGACCGACACAGGATCAAAAATAGCACGCTGGTGCAGGTACGGAGGGGAGCAGCCAGAAACTATAAACACTAGAGTAAATTAGAAAGAGATATACATTGCACAGAATGTAACAATACTTAACTTTTACATAGTACTGCAGAATGTTGATACATAGTTGTTAGAGGCCTGCCTAGTGCCTGTACGATAGCAAAGTCTTCACTGGTGCCTATCTGATTACGAAGATCCTAACAGGTTGCTAACTCAGTCCCAAGTGACCAGTGACGATGTCGTTCAGTGGTGGCCACGAGCGGCGTTGCAGCAGAGGGCGCTCGTGGCTGTCGTCGTAAGAACGCCGCGCCGTGCGTGCATGGCGGCGCGCGGCGAAAGTAGGTGGCGCGCACTTTGTACTTGTGCGACACCACACAATGAATACCCGTTTATCATCTGCATTTCTTTTCGGTGTAGCTATTGGCCAGTAGTGTAGTGAGGTACACAAAAAACGTGCCAAATAGATACTACGAAATGCCATTGCCTGAACATGATTATCACAATACAAAATACGCAGAAAGTAATCATTTGTTTGCTCTCATAAGTAGCCTATACGATTTTGGTCTTTATATTGCCATCTTCCATTCCGTTTATTTTATTTTATTTTATTTTTATTTTATTTATTTTTTTATTTTGCAATCGACAAAACGATTTTACATGTCTCCTTTTTGGCATTGATTACATAGTAGCTTCAATCAGTGCTGCAGAATGTATTTAGAAAAATAAAGTCACAGTTACGACTAACAGTATGATTGTTGACAGTATAAATCCACGCAGCCGGCCGCGTTGCCCGAGGGGAGTGAGGCGCTCCAGTCACGGTCTGCACGGCCACTACGGTCGGCGGTTCGAATCCCCCCTCGGGCATGGATATTTTTGTCGTCCTTAGTATAAGGTAGTTGATAAGTAGTTTGTAAGTTTAGGGACTGATGACCCCGTAGTTAAGTCCCATAAGCTTAACAAACATTTGAACATTTGAAATCCACGCAAAATGAATATGAAAAGGTGTGTACCACATAATCTAAGTTTCCTAAGCCCATATTAGTTATTAAAGAATGCTCCTCGATTTCAAGGAAACTCATTAATAAAACTTTACAGCGTAACAATATGATAAGCCGTTCCATTACGTACAATACTCATTAAGTTAAATTGTTACTAACATAGTACATCAATATAAGATAGATTGGTATATCCTGTGCTTAACAACAAAATACCCACCACTTTTACGCGAGAGGAGAGCCTCCTAGCAGTGAAACGGCGCACCGTCAACTGAGGTAAAGCGTTGTTGTTGACTGAATCCCTTCAGACCGCGACCGGACTTCATCAGTAAGTTCAGGAAAGGTAATTTCGGCCAAGGCGAAGAATCGGCTGCTCTCTGGTCGAAAGCGAAACTGCGGCGAAACCAATTTTTGGCCGAAACTGGCCGTAAATGACAGAATGTTCGGTCGGTCCTTACTTATTACTACGTTCTGGAGGTTGGCACTGGGTCAGAACCCCTTATACGTCGTTTCACCAATTCCCACACATTTTCGATTGGTGACAGGTCTGCTGATCTGTCGAACCAGAGCAAAAGGTTGACAACCTGTAGCTCCAAGAAGGCACGTGTTCGTGGTGTAACATGTGGTTGTGCATTGTCTTACTGAAAAATGGCTTCTAGGACGTCTTACAGGAAGGGTATGCCTACAGGTCGCAGGACGTCATTCACGTAGGTAGAACTGGTCACGGTGACCTAGAAATTCCAACTGCGATTTGTGGTTCTACCCAGTACCATCTCACACGAGTAAGGCCTTGAGTTGGCCCTGAGTATCTTGTGTGAATTCAGTCGCGGTAGTACCTTTCCCCATGTCTGCGGCGAACCAGATTGCGGACTTAATTTCAAAAGAACGGAATCTGCGTTCGTCCAAAGAACACCATGTGATGCCATTCCTGTCTCCAGTAACATCTTGCCAGACACCTTTGCCGTCTAACATGTTTTTGCAGATAAGACAAAGGTATGTGGCGAAGTGGAGGACGTGCACGCCGGTCGCAGTGGCCGAGCGTTCTTCGGTGCGCCAGTCACAGTCTGCACGGCCGCTACGGTCGGAGGTTCGAACCCTTCATCGGGCATGAGTGTTTGTGTAGTCTTTAGTATAAGGTAGTTCATAAGCAGTTTGTAAGTTTAGGGACTGATGATCCTGCAGTTAAGTCCCTTAAGCTTAACAAATATTTGTACAATTTTTTGACGTGCACGTAACCCTGTCCGTAAAGAAATGACGACGGACAGGACGAAGAGAACACAGATCTTTTCCACAATGGCATTCGGATGATACGTCTATCTTCTCGGAAGGACTGGTGTTGGAGGGGCTGGGTGGTGCAACATGCCCATCTCGTCATGTTCTAAGGCCTTCCGTTCAATTTGTTAAAATGTCTGTAAATCTAAGGGACTTACGTACTGAGATTATTAGTTGCTAGGCTTACAAACTAACTGTAAAATGTAAACTTTCACGGCCGGAATGGTCAAAATTACTAAAAATTTCCGGGCTGTTATGCCGTGGTCTAGTGGATTTATTATTAAAACCCAACGTTTCGTCCCCGACTGCGGAGAACATTCTCAAGGGGGATCGTGGCACTTTTGGATGTCCGATTCACACCCTAGTCAGTAGCGAGCCAGGATGTGAATCGGACATCCAAAAGTGCCACGATCCACCTCGAGAATATCCTCCGCAGTCAGGGACGAAACGTTGGGTTTTAATAATAAATCCACTAGACCACGGCATAACAGCCCGGAAATTTTTACAAACTAACTACATTAAACTAACCTCAGGGGCAACACACACACACAACACACACACACACACACACACACACACACACACACACACACACACACACACACACGCGCAAAAGCGCGCGCTTGCGTCCGGGGGAGGACTCGAACCTCCGACGGGGAGGCCGACCTTCCCTGAACCATTCGGTACACACCCGTTACACTGCAGGAACACTTTGTCCCATACGAACAGCAATTTTCTGGTTTCTCTCACGACAGTAATGTGACCTCTTTCAAACGGCATACATATGCCAGGCAATCTCCACGTCTGCTCAAGTCAGAATGATTCACGAGAACCGCTGGAACATTTTACCGCCACCATGTCGATGTTATGCTTGACCGTACGGGTCGACATGGTTCAAATGGTAATCATTTCTCCAGAACATAGTAATGTACGAGGGTGGCAATACTGCTGTGGTGACTCTATGCAGTGGAATCTACTGTTGTCGCTGATGGAACACGTTGTTGACATACGTAGCTTACCTCCGAGCAAAAGGACTCGCCCGTCCCACGTCACAGGCGTGCACACAATCGAGAGAAACACAGTATCACAGCGAGCGGTCTAATGTAACGGTGTCACTATGTTTTAGAAACAGGAACAACGGGTTTGAATCAAATGTGCCAGAGGTCGTACAGCACGACAGTGTCATCAAGGTCTTCAAGAGCTTCAGAGCCCCATTAGGGTGAAAGTTATGGTGATTCTCGTGCATCACTGTGATGGTGTTATCATAACGTATTGCATTTCTCCACGGCAGACCGGCAATGCGCAGTATTACTGTTCGTTTTTCGAGTATTATCTGTACCATCTTTGCGAAAGAAGCCGCATCACTTTCAGCACAACCCACCCGTTATTTTGCGCGGGCACATATAGCGCAAGCTGTGCTGCTCTGTTCGGTCGATGGCACTGGGAAATACTGTACCACTCTCCCTGACTTAACTCCTTGTGACTTTGATTTGATTCCGAAGATGAACGAACCACTTCGTGGCATTCGCTTCAGCACTGTTCCAGAGGTTAGACAGGCAGCAGAGCGCTCCATTCATACCATCAACAGAACAGGCTCTGCTAACGCTATACTACGCCTTCCACATCGCTGACAACGGGTTCTACACAATTCTGGTGACTTCTTTCAAGGACAGTAACAGGTGCAAACACATCACGCCTTTGTGTCGGTTATGAATAAGTAGTTGTCACAATTTAAGTTCCAACCTTCGTACATTAATAACCTATGTAGGTCTTCTCAGTCAAGTTATTCTGATTATTTTTTTTCTGAACATGAGTGTATTCAGAAACAAGGCCAGAAAGGTAAATGGAGTAAAATTTTATAAAACTTTGACGTTTACAGTACTTCTTCATAGGAGCTGTTGATGAGTACCTGAAGTTAATATTACGTATAATAAAACATTTGTAATAAGAGAAATAGAGTACTCAAAACAAACCATATAAAAAGTGAATCAGTGCGACAAGAGCCAACTGAGAGCAGAATAAACGAAGACTTCAACACCTTATACTATCATATACGAAGAATGTACAGTAGATTCCCGTAACTAGCGTCTTCTTTTAAAGAAGATATGTTGTCCTACGTAAGAATACGTGGACAGACAATTTATGAAGTCGGCATAGACGCCATGCCTAATCCATAAAAGGTAGAAAAACAAGCAGAAGATGGAAAAGGCTAAAAAAAAAGAAGAAAAAAATCGCACTGACGTGTTTTACGGCCCACTTTAGATTTGTGGTTTTATACGTTTTTGCAAACATTTTGGACCAAACTAATAATCTAAATAATAAAAAATTAATTAATAACAGTGTCTGAAACACTTGTAGGAAAGAAAATTGGTACTGGCGGGCTCCGAACCACTTAACTTCAGTGTCACAGTCCAGCACATTGTCCACTACACTACAGGTAACAATTCAGAATTGCGTTCTTCAATTGTATACTATTGATGGCCG